>OY728165.1:539591212-540841212 GCA_963277665.1 Viscum album
GTTGGACTGTCTGAGTGAATAATTCATGCACTATATGATATGCTGATATTGTGTTCTATTGATGTCAGAGGATAAAGGGACCATCATTTGCCATTGGTCTAATTCTATTACAAATATAGGTTCCACTCCAGCATCTGAATGGTATAACATGAGGCCCTTTATGTGAAAATATGTAGAACACCGACATGCGGGGATGTGGTCAGTGAAAATAAGTTTATAATACCATAAATGGTTAATAAAATGGTGAATAAAAGAAAAAAAATTAAGTAGCACTTGAAGGAAACCCAAATCCAATAAAATAGATTTTTATAAAATCATCAAAAAGACATTTTGATTAATGTTGGAGTCATGATATTCTTTTGCATATCTCCATGCAAGAGTATTTTGAGATTTGGGATGAATGAAATAATGAGTCCCATGTTAGTTGGTCACTTTGTGCTTCTTGATCTTGTCAGAGCAATGGCCTATTAACAAGAACTAACATGAACTGTGTATTAAGTACACGATTAATTCAATGTATCCCTCTTGAGGGAGTACATAATGGATACCTCACATATATTTAATTCAGAGGTGGAACAATTGAAGACTGATCTCACTTTTGAAGAGAAGCTGATGAAGTTCATAGACAATACAGATAAATTTCATCACAGTAAAACTACTAACACGGTCAAATCACTTTGGCGAGACTATAATTACAAGGAGGAAACCTGGAATATAGAGAAAGCAATGATTCTGATGTACCCACACATATATTTAACATAGAATGTAAAATGAAATATTTACAATGAAATTTCAAATGGGGGAAGAATGTAACTACCTAAAATTATATCAATAGTAAATCCATTTATATAATTATTTTATATATTATAAATCACATAACAAATCATTAATAACACATTAAGAACTTTTGAAATTAAAAATTGAATAAATAAGAGGTATTTCAATATGTTAAGGTACCGATACTAATGAAATAGTAACTTGACCATTGGAATAGTAATATGGCCCTTATAAATAGTAAATTGGATAATAGAATAGTATCCTCAATAATGAAATTATAATTAAAATTTAGATATCTTATAAATGAAAATATTATATAATTATATCAATGTATAAATAAATAACTGTTTTAGAAATTATTAATTAAATATTGATATTTTTTTATTAAACATATGTTTTTATTTACAATTTTATAATTATTATAATTTTTAAAAGAAAATTTATTTCTATAAATATTATACAAATATTAATATTTTATTTTATTATTATTATAAAATAATATTATGAAACCTTAATTAATTTTTCATAGTGTCACAAAATCAGTTCTAATTTAAAAATTAGGATTTTCCATGTAAAAGTTCATTTTAATTAAAAATTAAATTTTCAATATTTAGATTATTATTTTCATCAAATAATGTGAATATATTAATTATACAGATTTATAAATGGTTAGGGTGAATTTTTGTGATTTTTCTAAAATAATTAATTTTTTCAGGGAATAGTAAAATCAAATAATTTATTATAAAAGATAAATAAAGAATTATGGAGTTAGAGATGATGTATGGCTGAAATAAGCCCAAAATATAGAACTATCCTCCATTATTTTAATATTTTATTTGGGTTATTTTGAAATTAATCATAGTATTGAGGCAAAATAATAAATTAATGAATAAAATAATAATAAAACACCCATCTTCTCTATTATAAATACCACCCCTCAACATCACTTCTCCTCACACCACTCAAGCAAGGAACCTTGACCAAATTCTACTAAAATATCATTGGAATCACCTATTCCACATATATAATCTTTTTTTCTCATAAAAATTCCAAAACCATTGACCAAAATTGGTTTTCAGGGAGGATAATTTCAAGTGGTGAAAATCATATATCATTTCTTTAAATATCTTTTCAGTTCCTTTGATTTTTTTATCTTCTTCTCACCTCCCCTCATAAAAATTGTATTATAAATATATTATATTACATAAAATTTATTATTATTATGATAATGTAATAATCCAACATCATTTCCTTCCAATCTCCTTTTGTATTAAAAGGAAAACATCATTTGTGATGCGTTAATTTATCAAATTTAAGTAAGACAGAGTTTTCAATTTTTGTAGCCTTAATCAAGACATCACATAAAACAATTTTTATTGTTAAAATAGATCATAATATATATATTTAATATAATTAAATATTTTGTTAAATATATATATATATATATATATATATATATGTGTATTATAAATCCGTAAAAAACTAGTTCATGATGATTGATAAATTCAAAAATAATCTAAATAAACATCATTAAAAATTTATCTAATAATTCATCCCCACCCGAAATTACCAAATGAATTATAGATATATTTAATATTATATTTGTACATTAATAATATAAAACTTATATTAGAGGCCACCATTTTCATTTTACATGATTTTCAATACATGTATACAAGTAACTGATAATGAAAACAAAGGAAACAAGCGGTCCAAAACGATGGCACTATATCCTAAAACTCATCCAAAGGGCCGTAAATGCACTTAATAAAATTATAATAAATAAAATATATGTAGGAAATGTTCTGAGTTAATTATCTAATGGAATTAATTTTACTACCCATGAAATTAAGATTATGTTAAGAACTGTTTCATACATAAGGTAAGGGATTTTTTTTCCGAACATCCATTTTTTTCCGGGTTGCACTTACTCTCTCTTTAAACCAATGTAATTACAAATAATGTTTTTGTAATTATTATATATTATGATTATATTTCCCAAAATAACGTTTCAATATATGATCATCATTATTTTATTGGAAAATACAGGATATAAACAAGTTTCTCTTCTCAATTTTTTTATATAGGCAAACCAGATTCAAGGGAGGTTTTCGATTTCTTGTAGTGACCCAACCCCAGAAATCATAGTCATAGTGTCTATAGTCAATTAAATTTTTATAATTCCAAAGATTAAAATTCTAATATACCAAAGTGTATATTAGTAATGGAAAACCAATTACATATATGAGTCTAGTATTACAAATTTACAAATTAATTACAATATAATTTTAATCTTCATTGTAAATAACTTCCCTGATAATAACATTCCATCTATTTTATCCCTAAGGTTTGTTTCGTGGTACACTTCTTGGATTTTTGGGGAATAGAAACAAAATAATGGTGAGATTAAATGCTCTGTCTATGTTAGTAAGGCCGATGCAATATTGAATAAATGGAAATAATCCAACATAGAAATGTAAATAACTGATAGCAAATGACATTCAAATTACCAGATGAGGGAAAATGAATATGGAAATATAATATAACTGAAACACGTGAAATTAAATCAATGAACATAAAATTAAATGTATACATAGATATGTCAAAGAAAAATCTCATGGATGAATAATGACTCAAACTAAGTGATTAAAATTATTAATTATTGGATGTTATTTTTAAGTCACATGAATTCATCTACTACCCCGATCTATCAGCCAAATAGTTTAAAACTATCGATAGAAACTTTTATATACTGGTTGGAGTAATCACGAAGGTTGTTCGACAACAAATTTCATCTCATGAGACTACTGATGCATTATGGATCTCAAATTAATAGTCCCCCAACCCATATAGAAATATATATAATATATGCACCCATGTCTTATATGTCATAAGTATTCCTCATATCAAATAAACAATATTCCATATCAAATAAATGTAGTGAATAATGTATACATTTTTAAAAATAGTTCCCCAAATAATGAAATTACATTTAAATTAACAACCCTATAAAAATGGTTTATGGTTTGGAAATGGACATATTCATTATAAATGATGCGGATAGTGAGGGGAAATTTAATATTCAATGATCATAAAAAACCGATTGTTTCAATGGGACTAAAAGAAATCAAGGAAGTGTATATGAATACTATCCCTGGAAGAATAAATCATAAACCATCCAAAGTATGTTTAAGGATAGAATTAATACAACATACCCCTAGGGGAAAAAATATTGCGTTTTTTCATTGATGAAATAAAAGATTAACATTAAATACATTCTTACGAAATATATCCTCTTATTTTTAAACACCTTTTAATTTTTTGAAAACCAAATTTAGAAAAAAATTATAAAAAATAACATTTTTGACATGCAATGTAATATACAAATAAATAATGGTGGGTAAATCTGTAAATCTCATCCACGGTAAAGAGAACATTCATTTGTCATGGAAAAATGAATAGAAAATTTCCTTGTTCAGAAACTGACAAGAATATTTTTTTGGAAAATTTGGTAAATTATAAAAAGGATAAGTAAATTATTAAGAAATTATTTTCAAAACATTTATATTTTTTAAAACATAGTTTTTATAAAAAATAGTTTTTCTATCTAAAGAGAGAAATAATATCAGGTTTTTTTAAATACATTTTTGTAAACATTTTGAGTACAAAGGAGTTGAAAATTGTTACAAAAACGTCAAAATGGTTCTTAATAACATGATGATAGTCAAATTAATGTGTATATTGAACAATGTTCATATAATTTCCTTGAATGGAAATACCATTCAATTATTATTGAAATTATTGTTGAGAAAAATAATTAATAAATAACAAAAGTGTAACATACCACTTTAAAATAGTTTAAATAATAAGCCTCAATAAAGAATAAACTTAAATGATAGAATAAAATAAAAAAAGATAAATAATTAATTATATATTTGAATGTATATTAGATACACAACACAAAATAAGTAAGTAGTGAATATTTCATTTATCTAACAGATGTAAAAATTGAGATGGAAATCCCTTACCTATCATTTCCTTTTATGTGAATGAAATTAAATGTCCCATATATGGGGTATAAACATGTTAATAAAATATAAAAGAACCATAATTATATTTATAATAACATATATTAAATTCATATAATATTTTTTTACCCATTTCTCTACACCCATTTAATATTTTGACTATTTTGGGTGTTAATTGCCTAGATTTATCCTGTTTGTTTTTACTTGTTATTTATGATTCCTATTAATTAGAACATGATTTAATAAGATCCATAATTTTAAATATGACATTATAATCATATATATTTAGTAAATATGTATTTATAATAATCTATTATTTTTGGATATATGAAATGAAATGCACCATTCATGGAGACGGTAGGCCAGACATACATATGAACACAACTTTCATTTCAATGTAATATTAAAAGAATGAAAATTAAGTGATAAACCTATATATATATATATTAATTAAATTATCATATATATATTATATATGTCACATATTATTATTAACACCATAATTTATACATTCCATGTATAGAGTGAACGATTTATATTGCTTTGAGGAGGTGGTAGTCCAGAGTTTCCCAAAGGATGTTATCGTATTTACACAAAGTTGAATGTATAAAATTATGTGTTATAAAAAAATTAAAAAAAATTAAAAACATAATAAATATAATATATAACATATAAAATATAGTTTCTATCATAACTTATACCACGAGAGGTGATAATGAAAAAATGAACAATCATCATTTCGTAAAGTGGTAGTTCACCCTAACTGTAAACAATATGTTCATTACCCATTAGATAAAAGTGTTAATAATTGTACATATAATAATTATCATAAAAAATAGGAGAATATTTATTATAGTGTTTATGTTATAAAATCACATAATAATAAGAGTCGAGGGAGTGAATAATGGAAATAAAACTAAAAATATTAAGGAATGATATAACGTCTTATTCAGGTAACTCCTTTTGGTTTGCCGCAAGGGGAATACCTGTATTTCATTCTACCTAAGGAAAGGAAAATATGACTATTGGTGGGTTTTTTAGAGATATTTGGGTATATATTGGCCGCCATAATGTGTCTTGATAAGTGTAAGTAATTGGGAACAGTAGAGGCCTTTTTATAGTGGAGGAGGAGTGACACTCTTGTAAATACTAGAAAACGGAATTCTACACATGTTTTTCCCATGAAATGTTGACCCTATAGTAGTAAAATTTAATGAAATGAAATTATAGGTTATAAATATTTATAGAAAATATATTTTCGACAAGTATATATGTCATATTACCCCTTAGGATTAATGTTTATTCCTGTTTAAAGATTAATATTATCTTAATTATTATAATTAATTTAAATTACATTTCCAATTATTTTGGGGAAAAATAATTTGAAATTATTATAAATTACAAATTATTATGATTAAAAATATGGAACACACTTTTAAAAAATTTAGTCATATAAGTTGGATAAATTAATTGAAATTTAATCCCGTAGACTAGACAACAATGCATGGTTTTAAAGTAAAAATGTTCGAAACTTTAATATGATTATATCATAAATTTCAAATTAAAAATGATTCCAATGAATTAAATTATATTATATTAAGATAATATAATCTAATTAAACATTAAAATGTATTTTATACTATAATTTAACCCAAAAAATAATGTAGATGAAAAATAATTTTTGACATAAAATTCTGTGTTTTCCACTTATCATTAAAAAAAGTAATCATCATCGAAAATAAAAAACATCCCTAACCTAATTTCAATGTGTTTTTTTCAAATATAATAAATATTTGGACATATTATTTTTATTAAATTTATAAAAAGTGTAATTAAATTACATCTGAAATTAAAAGGTGGTAAAAATTCCAATTAAAATATTCTTTTAATATTCAATTGGTTATTATATTCATTTCTAATTAATTAGTAACAAGTGGTATCATTTTTCATTTTCATAAACAATATATTTTCGTAATTTTTTTTAATAATATTCACAACCACTAACTTAACAGCTATGTAATGTTTTATTATATTAAATAAAAATATTTTAATAATATTGTATTTTTTGTAAAACATAGTCTTTGGTGTAACACATGCCACTAACGAATCTCATTGTTGCGTATGTCACTTGATAAGTAGGTATAACATTCATTGAAAAATATAAATTATATTTAATGTATTTAAAATAGTAAATATATTATTAATTCTTTTGATAGTATATCCCATGATTCAATTTGTGTTGTGTGTTATAGAATTTATCGAATTCAATGTTCCCACATTATAATTTCAGGGCATTACATTCTCCCCACCCAAATTAAATTGCATCAGAAAAATTTAAACTTGATCTTGGTAATAGATTTTTTTTATAATTCCTATTTTTGAAATACCACAACAGTAAAAGGGTTTCCAAAATACCCTCCAGGAAATTGGTATTGGTATGTAAAAAGGTTACATGTACTAACATATAATTAGGCATCAAAAGTAGGATAAAATTTGCTGAAAGTAGAGAGACTAATTTTAAGGTAAAAAATAAATATTTATAGTTAGTGATGGAGTTAATCAATCACAAACAAGTGAATAACCAATAAAAATTTGAGGGCCTCAAATATATAAATATTATATTATTTAAAATACCATCGGTTCGGCAAATCTATGTTATTAGGGAAACATTTTTATTTTTATTTCATTTTCTGAATGTTGGGTAATTATTTTACTACCTAAGAATATAATGAAATATATATACATGAAATAATTTCAATAAAAATAATTTAATCACTTGTTTGTTCTTGGATTTATTTAAATTTTATCCAAAAATTAATTTGGCAGCCTAATGTAACGAAATACATTTCTAAAGTATTTTATGTCCCATAAAAGAGTGACATGTCTAACTATTTGTCTCTAACTATTTTTCAACAATAATATGATTAAGAAAATAATTTTCAAACCTAAAAAATGATACTACTAGTTCACCATTAATATATACTCCTAAAAAACTAAAAACAATTAGATATTAATCAAGTGAATTACATAGGTTAGTGGTTGTCGTGAAACCCTAATCATCCTTCGATCATTGGTTGAGGACCTTCGGTATTGAGAGAATTGATTGGTTTTCACCTAACATAAATGTTTTAATTTTAATATAATTTCCACAATAAATATTATTGACATAATTTAAATATGTCTAGTCATTAAATCTCTATTTAACTATGTGTTTCAATAGAACTCCAATATAAAAACACTTCATCAATTTATTTTCACAAAGGTCTTTCTTTGGTCAAATGAATTTCCCAAGTCATTCATTTTCATTATCTATTCAAATATTTCATAATGGTTTATAATGAAAATGTGAACCATCTTAGGAATATCCCCCATGAGTTTTAAACAGGGTTTATAGTAATGCATATTGTCGAATACCGGGTTACACTTAGTCAACCTCGACATACCTTATCATGATTTTTACACCTTTGTACAAAAGTGATAGAAAAACATCCACTTGTAGTGTCCATAGAGGGATGTATTTATTAGAAAACAAATTAATCTCACTCTAAATAAAATTCTCTTATGTTATTCTATTATAAACATCAAATTATACCATAGGTCTAAATTCTTTAAACTATTTCTTTTCAAAATCCATTCCCCAATGTTGATACTAAAAATCCTTTGATACCAACTATAGTGACCAACACCCAAATGGCCTAGATTTGGTGACTACTATCAATTATATATTCATGATTACAAGGAATCAAATCCTGAAGGACGAAATATTTTCGTAGTCTTGCTAAACATGCTACGTACATGTGTCTAGTATTTCAAATTAATACACTAGTTACAATAATTTTTTTAATTATTTAAAAATAACCTTTACGATAATAACATTCCATCTATTATATCCCTACATATCATTCATAGAAAGTTAAATGAATTCTAGGGGAAAAGAATAAAAATAAAGATGAGCTCAAATACTCAGTATGGTTATGTAAAATGGAAGAAATAATGAATCAATGGATATAAACCAACGTGTAAATTTAAACAAATGATACCACATGCCAATGAAATTTCAGGACAAGGAAAAATAAATATTTCATGGTATAAAAATTAATTACATTCCATTTAATCAATGAATTTAAAATGAAATAAATCCATTTATATGTCTACATAAAATCACAAGGATGAATAATAACTGAAATTAATGAGATAAATTATTAATTATAGGACGTTTAGTTTCATGTATATGAAAACCACTAATATTTAGACATATTGTCACAAAAGTTTAAAAATATGGTTAGAAACAAGTATATTATACTTGAAAAAAAACATGAATGGGTCTTTCCAACTAAAATCATCTCATGAGACTACTGATGCATCCATGGGTAACATTAGCTGGTCCCCAACCTATAGGTAATTCCTTAAACATTCCCTAACCCATGTCTTGCAAGATCAAATTATTCCATATAAAAAATAAACAATATACCTTATCAAATATCCATATTTAACAAAGTATATTTATTTATCGATACTTCAACAAAAAAATAACATTCAAAGTAAACACTATATAAAAAATGGTATATGGTATATGCAATGAGTATATATTTGATAAATGATATGGATAATTAGCAGAAATTCAATGTTCAATGATCATAGGAAATTGAATATATTGAGGGGACTAAAAAAAAATAATGACAGTGAATGTGAATACTAAATTTTTCCAAATCATTCATTAAAGAACTATACAATATTGAATATGGTATCAATATAACATACCCCAAGTTGAGTAAATTAATGGGTTTTCGTCATTGATTAAATAAAATAAGAATATTAAAAATATTCATGAGGAATATATCATCATATTTTGAAAAACATTTTGAATTGTTTATTCTATGAAAACCACTTATTAAAAAATGTTTCTTTAAAAGGTTTCAATTTCAATCATGCAATGTAATATTCAATGAAATGGTTATGGGTAAATCCATACATTCCATACTATGTATTGGGTATATTCATTTTTAAAGGTAAAAAGTTTAGAAAAAAAATCCTTTTTCAGAAAATGACATGATGATTCCCATTGAAAACATTGGTAAAAGATAAAATGTTTAAAAATTTATTTATGAAGTCATTTCAAAAAAATTGGAAATTTTTTTATTTAATCGTATATTTTTGAAGGATTCATGTTCTCTAACTAAAGAGAGAAATACAGTCTGTTTTTTAATTCAATTTCAAAACAATTTTGATTACCAATGAGTGGAAACATGGAAATGATACATGAAAATAGTCATGAATTACCACAGTATTGGAAAATTGAAGGTTTTATTGATCAATTTTCATATAATTTCATTGAATATAAATACCATTGAATGGTTATTAAATGTATTATTTAGGTACATAATATTTAAACATTCCAATGTGTCCGAAACATTGAAACATTTTAAATCATAAGCCTCGTGATTTAATAAAAATAAATTAATTTTTTAAATCCAAATAATATAAAATAATTAATAATATATCAAAATGGATAGTAGATACACCACACAAAATATGTAAGTGGTGAATATGACATTTAACTCACAGATGTAAAAATTGAAGTGAAAATCCCTTACATAATTCTTCCTTTAAAGTTAAGGTACTTTAAATTAATGTATAAGGGGTTTAAACATGTTAAAAAAAATTATAAAATAACAATAATTATATTTATAAAAACATATATTAACTTATTATAATTTTTTTTACCTTTTTTAACACCCTTTCATTATTTTAATTATTTTGGGTGGTAATTGCCTAGTTTTACCAAGTATATTTTGAATTTATATTTTGTATTAATGTTATTTAGATAATTATTTCACAATATAAAAAATTTAAAACTTGTCTTAAATATAATTTCTATTCAGTACATATTGATTTAGACTAATCTATAATTTTTGGAGATAAGAAATGAAATGAACCGTTCATGGAGATAGAAGGTCATTTGTACATTTGAACACTACTTTGATTTCATTGTCAGATTAAAAGAATGAAAATTAAATCATACGTACGTATATTATAATTATAGAATAATATATATGTTATAAATGTCCAATATGTTCATTAAAATCATCATTTATACATTCCATGTATAGTTTGAATGAGTCACATCAATTTGAGGAGGCGGTAGTCCATACTTCCCCAAACAATGTAATTGTATTTTCACTAAATGGATATTATAAGGGTATGTTTTATTTAATAATTAAGGACTAATAAAAATATAATTGATATAATGTAAAAAATATATAAAAATATTTTCCATCATTATTTCCACCATGAGAGGAATTAATGGGAAAATGGGCAATCAACATTTTGTGAGGTAGTAGTTTACTCTACAGTAAAACAATCTATTCATTACCAATTAGAGAGAAGTGTGTGCAAGTATTGGTATTTAAATTTGAATAAAAACATACTATTATATTATGTATACTATTGTTTTATTCAATCATGGAATAATAAAAGTTTAGGGTGTGGAGAATGGAAATAAAAATAATGATCTTGAAAAAAGATGTTACCTCATATTCGAGTAAATCCTTTTGGTTTGCACCATAAGGTCGCCCTGGATTAATTTACACACAAGGGGAGTCTTATTAGAATATAAGAGGTATATTTAAGAGATATTAGGGTATATATTGTTCTATATAATGTTGATTTATATTTTTATCAATGGGGGAAGAGAGGAGACCTTTTCATAGTGGAGGAGGAGGGGCACTATTGAAAATATTGGGAAAGGGAATTGAACCCACGTTTTTAACATGGAAAAAAGCTAACATAGTGGTGCAATTTTGATCTGAGGGAGTATAGGGTCTAAATAATTCATGAAAATGGATTTTTGACAAGTTCTTTGGCTTTTTGGTCCCTTAAGATTATGATTTATTCCGTTATTAAGTTTAATTTTATGTTATTCATTATAATTAATTTAAATTAGATTCACAAATGTTTTTTTATAAAAATAGTTTAACTTATTAAAGATTATAAATTATTTTGATTCCAAATATGGAATATATTTTTCCAAAATTTAGTCATATATTTGGAAAAAAGTAATTTAAATGTTTCCCTCAAATGGGATGACAATAATTGTTTTTAATTTAAAAACATCTAGATGTTTGCCAGGTTTTTACAGTTAATTTAAAATTTAAATTGATTACAATGTCCTAAATTGAATTAAATTAAAAAAATATTTTTTAATAAAAAAATTAAAATAAATTTAAAATATAATTAAACCTAATAAATAAAGTATCTAAAAAAGAAATTTCGAACAAAAAATTCTGTAATTTTGACTTTTCATTAAAAAAATGAAACTTCACATAAAAAAACATCCAAAATTACCAAATATTTTTGTTTCAATTTAAAATATGAAGTATATTTAGAAAATTAATATTTATAAAATTACAAAAAAAATTATTTAATATAGTTTCTCTATTTAAAGGCAATAAAAGTGCTTTAATGAAAAAATAGTATTTCTATGTGAAATAATGGGTTTGTTCTAATTGTATGATTATAAAATATATTGGATGAATATAAAAAATATTTATTGAATATATATATATATATATATATTAAATAAATATTACACAATTATTGTAATTAATTTGACATAGTATTTAAAAACAACTTTGTGGGAAAAAATTGTTTTCGACAAAAATATTCCCTTTATAATCAATTGGTTCTTATATTAATTTTTAATTAATTAGTAACCAATGATATAATTTTATATTTTTATAAATCATAAATTTTTATTATTTGGATAATACTATTAATAACCTCTATATTTATGACTCAGTTATGTATTATTATATTAAATAATAATATTTCAATAATATATTATTGTTATGTAAAACATGGTCTTTCATGTAATGCAATCCATTGACAAAAATCATTATTCCAAATGTAACATACTAACTGGGTAACACATTAATTAAAAAATATGGATTATATTTTTTTTATTTAAAATATTAAATATATTATAAATTCTTATGATATTATATTTCCTTAAGAATTTGGTTTTGTGTGCTATACACACCATCAAATAAAATGTTCCTAATTTAAAATCTTGTGGCATTACATTTCTTTACAATATTCATGTGATCTTTATAATATGATTTAAGACCCCATTGTTTTTCATTAATCCACTTTTTTTTAAAAAAAATCTATCTTGTTTCATTTATAATTTTATACAAATAATTATTCCATTTTCTTTTTAAAGAATCGTTATTATTTTACTTAAACCCCACAAAATTAATTTTTACAAAATATTAGTAATAAAAAATTTTATATGTATTCACTTCAGTTTGACATCACATATCATGATCTATTCTTATTTTTTCATATTAATGTCCATTTATGGTTTAATTTATTTAATTCATGGAAACCATTATGATATTCCATTATGTTATGTCTTTTTACATGATTATGGTGAAAAACAATTCCATGGGTAACCCATATGTTGATGTTCAGTTCCTTATGAATGATTCTTCATGCACCACATATATTCATTAACGTGTAATTATGGATGGTCCTTAAATGTGATCCAATGTATTGGGTACATTTTAGTATCCTGAGATTTTATGTTAGAACAAAGAGTGAACTTGATTCCTTTATGGGACTTTATCCACCATGTTTGGGAAGATTTCCTTGACTCTAGTTTATGTCATGTTATATGATTTTTCAACACTCCAATGATTTCATGAATATAGGTCACCATGTAATACATGTTATTCCCCTATATGATTATTCATGTCACATTGAATTATGTCATCATGTTATTCGTTCTAACCCACGTGATATGTTTTATTCTTATTCTTATTCCCTTATAGGATTTTTAGCATATGCCTTTTTTTTCTTGTAATCCCCTAGTTATCCTATGATGACACAAGGGCTCAATAATTTTATGATATAATTATGATGATTAAATATTGAATTATATATTCCCATCCCATGATGTTAAATTATGCACATAATATCTAAGAAACTATACATTACAATCCATGGCTTGTCATTTGATGTTTAATTACAGTAAAAATAATTTAATAATATGTTTAAAAGGCTACAATTATTATAATAAGGATTTATAATTAATAATCCATTCTCCAAATTAAATGGCCAAAACAATATGAATCATTTTAAATAAATTTTCATAGATTATTTTATAAAATAAATATTCATAACATAAAAATAACTCTAAAATGTTAAACTTGACCAAGGAAAGTGAATGCCCACTTAAAGAAAATGTAAAAAAAGTATAGTATAAGATGTATAATATTATTCATTAATAAAAAATATTAATAATTAATAAAATCTACAATAAAAATAACATAATTTTTCAATGGATTCTTATGAAAAAATTACCATGGAGTTCATGCATAATACCTTGAATGTAAAGTAATTGAATAAAATTATATTCATTGGATTTATGATTGTTTACTATATATTAGAAGGATAAATACAAAGGAAATGATAAATAAATATTGTTCAAAATAATATATATGTAAATCATATTTTTTATCTTCATTTTTTATATGAAAATATTCATGAAAGAACCCATAAGTATGTTGACATTGATATAAAAGGTATTATTACGGCAACACAAGGTATAGTTCTAAAGGTCATTACAGTAGTTAAACCATGTATATTTTATTTAATTATGAATAAACATTACAAAAAACATTCAAATTAAAAACACCACAAGATGATTACATACATTAGAATACGAAACCAATTAATTATAATAAATAATGTATTATTATAAAATCATTATATATTTCAAAAATAAATTTAAATAGGGGTATTCGAATAATATTGTGAATTATTATAGTGTCTAATGTAAAAATTATCATAGGAATAAGAGGGGGACTATTTTTATGGTCTATATAGTCAATGTAAATGGGTAAATAGGGTTCTATTTATAATTTTAGAATAAAATATTAATTATTGGAATTTATTTTGAAGTAATTTAACTAATATATTCTTATTTTAAAAATTAGAAATGGTTTTCCACAACTGGTTTTTGAGAAACAATTTGTCAAATAATTAAAAAAAAGTTTTTATTATTTTAAATCCCATTAAAATTTAAATATTCCACTTCCAAAAAAATATAAATGATAAGGGATCAAAAAAATTTTTTATAGTTTAAAAAATATATTTTATTCTTATAAATTATATTACGGTTTTAATTTTCAATAGAATATTATTAAAGCTGCTATTATCATCAAAATAAATTTTAGTGATGTTGAATAATAATTTTAGTTATAAATAACTTTTTTTTCACCATAATAGAATCATATATTATAAAATATATACATACCATATTTCAATATTATATAAAAATATATTTTGTTCTAAAAATAACATAAATTTAAATGATAATTGATTTCAAAATACTGATTTGAAATTATATATCCATTATTACATATTAATTTTTTTAAATATAATTTTGAATTATTAAAAAAATAAAATAATATTATGGTTTAAAAATTACAAGAATTTTCATGGATACCATAAATGTTCAATAAAAACATTACCTTTTAATGAAGTTCTTATAAAATTTTAATGGTCATGCAAAGCCCACATATTATATATTATGTATTCAAAATTCAGTCTATTCTAATCAACTTCTCATGCAAAAGTTTAATTTTAATCCAAATAATTTTAATTAAATTGTTTATAAATATTATTATTCATAAAAATTTTCTTAGAGGATTTATTTTTGATGTAGTAACCTAATATTTCAAAATTAAATTATGTTTTATATTTTATACGACACACCACACCAAGATTAAATGACTGAATGATATTACTATTTCAATTGGACCCTTATAACATAGTCATTAAATTTTTGGATATGAATACGAGAACAAATATTGATATATATATATATATATATATATAAATTTTCTACTCAATAATTTTTTTGATTAAACCATCAGAAATAAGAACTCATTTTTAATAATACTACGTTATTCATCACAAATAAATTTTACACAAAAATGGTTATTATTAATTTTTTGGAGAAAATATTATAACAAATTATTCTAAAATTATAAAATATTTTTGTATTAAAATTTTATAATTTGAAAATAAATATACCTATCAATTTTATTTTGAATTTTTGGTTTTTTAATAAAGATATTTAAGGATCAGGGGATATTGACAAATAACGATTTTATAAAAAATTATGATTTTTTTCAAGTATTAAAAAATCCAAAAATTGTTTTAAAATTTCAGTAGATAATTTTTATTAAAATTAATAAAATTAATTTTATAGGAGTGGTCATTATGATTATGTTTTATATAAAAACAATTTTATAATTAAAAATACATTTCTCTGAAAAACTGTATTCAATATCATTTTGTGGGATTATGTTAAAAGTAATTTATTCCACTAATATTAATTTTAACTTATAAAATGGAATCTTTATTTTAAATCATAATTTCCAAAAATTTTAATGGGAACACATAAATTTTTGTCCATTATGGATTGTAACTTTGGTAGAAAAATCAATTACTATGGTAATAATTAAAATGTGTTATAATGGCTAAAACTAAAATATTAATTGTTTTAGTGACCTAAAAGTTTTCTAAATATAATTTAATAGTCATATAAAGAACATATAATATATTTTATTCTAATATTAGTCATTTTATGGCTTCTTGGCTTGAGTAATACATTATTATATTTTATCCATTGGAAAAATTCTATGTGTGTCCTCTTCAACATTTATATAAGGACACCACTTATCCTCTATTATCCACATGTAATAAGCCTATTATTTATGAAAATTCTGACTAAAAAAATTACCTAAAATAAATCCTATCAACATATAGGTATATATTTGATCATAATACCTTCATATAAAGGAATTTTATATAAACTGAAAAAGGTAGTGCAAAAAAGATGTATAGCTCTTAACCGAATATCTTCTTTTTTATTTATTCATTTCCCACCATAAAAAATATTATATAAACTGTGATTTAATAACATCAGTTTCACCCATATAATTAAATTTTATTATGTTAATGGTTTAACTCTTCTTCATCTACTTATGTATCTATGGGAAAATGAAATCATTTTTTTGCGTATGTAAGGAGAATCACCTCATAAAGGCGATGGATTATATTATTCATCCCTAAAACTTATGGTATGTTATAATGATAAAAAAAAGAAAAAAAATAAAAATCTTATATAAATTTCATTATATAATTTTAAATAAATTTTATATTTTTTTTCTTTACTATTTAATGAAAAATAAAAAAAATTCTCATGCGTACAAGTTAACTACCACCTCGTGAACTGAGGTATTTTATTTCTTATAGAATCCTCACATGTATTAAATATATTGGTTTATTTGAATAATAAATATGATATCTATTATATATTTTTCATTAAGGATAAAATAATACATACCTTCTTTACCTCTTTTTTGATGAGAAATGGAAACATTATACAAGAGTATATATAGATTACACTCTCCATGTTTTAACACAATTCATTTTTTATAACCACATTAAATGAAATGTTATAAAATTATATTTCATGTATGAAAATGATAAATATAACATAATTTAGATTATATTGATGATGGAACAATGACCCATTTGACCACAAATTATCATCCATTATCATTTTTCAATTATGAACTAAACAACCTCAAAATAATCCACATGAACAAAACCAATTATATAATATATATTTCATTAAAATAAATTAAATAAATTTTTAATTTTAAATATCCATTTTGAGCCCACATGAATCATCAATTGATATGACCATTAATTAGGTGGAGATTTTCATAATACCCAAAATATGTCTCATGTGTAACTAAAGGGACACATTTCACAACGAAAAATAAACGTACAAATCCATAGGACATACAATGAAAATAAACAATAAAAAATGACATGAAAAGGAATGATAATATAGAGGTTAGTAATAAAGACATCCATATCTCAAAATTTTTACATGTGTGCATCCAGATATGAAACAAGACTATCATGTAATAAACCACGAACAAGTTTGGATTCAGAATATGGGAGTACATAAAATGTCATATAATGGTACACTACTATTGTAATTTCATGAATCCTACTGATCATGTTTCCTACCATAGTATTATGATATCTAAATCATAATCACTAGTCAATCTACACTATGATTTTAACATTTCTATTACCCAACACACCCATGGTTCCAAACATTAAATTTAATTAAATAACCCTTATTTGATATCAAGTATAAAAATTTCATAGACTAATCCAAATGAATTTATAATAACATCATGTACATCATTATATTGGACCATTATATAGAAACACTTACATCACCCATGAAGGAAATATATTCGCCCTTGAAAATGGAGAATGGAATCAAGGATACATAGTCCTGAGAATCCTATATTAAAATAAACATAATCAATTCCCCATAAAATCCTCTCTATCTAGAAATCACATCCCAAATTAGTTCCAATGGATTATTTATATAAGATATTGAGTGTAGATCTAGAGTTAAAAGGATAAGACATGTGGAAATTAGTACATACCATGTATGGAACTACCCTGAAAAATACGAATCAACAAAAATTGAAGGATAAAAACCCAAAGAGAAAAATTGTGGGGTTTGGATGAGATAAAGAGATAATTGGATGAGATTATAAATAAATTTTTATTCCTCTTTGAGGTAATATTGAAATTTTAAGAATGCCATAAGGGGTGTATGGTTAGGAAATTTTTTCATTAATTGTGCATTATCCAATGTCCCTTGGAAATGAATACACACAATTACACGTGGATAACCGTGTAGTTATACATGTAGTTTTGAAACCTCTAGACCAAACCCCCATCTCTGATACGGTTTTTATGGGAACTCCCATTGTTAGAAAAACAATTCCCAAACCTTAAAAATCACCCATAAAACTAATAAAACCATTTTCATAGTTTTCACATGATGAGAAAAACTATGTGCATATGGTGTGCCTTGAATGTTTCTCCAAAATCAATAAAATTTGGACCCCCACCATCTAATCCCTTTAAAAAGGCCAATAGATACAAAAAATGTAAAATTAAACATATCTATGACCCAGATGGAATCATAATTCTATCCCACTAATAAAACTTGTACCCCTAAAAAGATCTCATGGTTATTGAATGCAAAAAATATAAGTATTCTATTACCTGATCAATGTTTTCCACTCCCCTATATAATGCATATCTCATCTACACATCCATAGAAAATTGACAAGAGGAATCATTTTTATACATAAAACGTTGTCCTTTTGATTAATAATCTGAACCTACTAGTCAACTATATTGGTGTTGGAATCTTAATCAACAACATCCCCTTCAATCACATGGGAAGGTTCTGGTTTATACCTCCAATGTTAAGACACATGGGACACATCCTGAATTGATTTCACATGGGATGAAAATTCAAGTCTATAAGACACTTTTATAAGATGTTCCACTATCTCGAAAGGGATAATAACTCTTGGTTCCAACTTAACCATCTTAATCAATCAATTATTCCCCAAGGTAGTTAAAAATCTCATGAAAACCCCATTCTTGAAACTCAAACTCAAATTGGTGAATAAGATGTTTTTAATTGATTTTTGGAAAATTTGGGCTATCAGTAATTTCTTTCAGATAAATTTAACAATTTACTTTTGCTCTTGTACATGAATCAATCCAACAAAAGACCACACTCCCAACTCAACAAAACAGAATAGAGATATACATGGTGTCCCATAAAAATATATGAAAGGATATATTTTAATTGAAGAATGATATATAATTTTATGGGATAATTTTACCAAAGGAATATTTTTTTCTTATAAACCATAAAAATCAAGAATACAGACATAAATAATATGTATAATTTACTAAATGAATCTCTTAGTCTGATCATCTATATGAGGGTGATATACCATTCTTAATTCCAACTGGGTACACATCACCAGTTGATTGAAATTCTAAAACTTATATTAAAATTTCATGTTCCAATAATAATAGTAAGAGAAAAACACCATAGATAATCATGATCTCTTAGACATAAAAGTACCCAAGCTCTTTCACCTTGTCCATCTGATTAAATGTAAAGAAATGAGATGAATTTGTAAGTCTATCAATGATCACACTAATCGGATCATTTTGGATAAGATTCCAAGGCAAATCATCAAGGAATTATATTTATTTCTCATGTAACATCTATAATTGAATGGGTAAATTTTGAAAAAAATGAATGGAATTTGAGGTTTTGGCATAATATTGTAGTAATTAAGCTATCATGATACTAAATCTATGATTGACCAGCTAATCCCCTACCACCAATACTAATATCTCAAATCATGATTCATATTTTTTGTCCATGTGTGTACATACCAACTAGAACATTGTCAAATATACATTAAATCCAACCTCAAATATTTAGTAATTACCAAACTACTTCAGAAACACAAATCACCAGTAGAAGACTGAGAACAATCAATGAAGGAATCCCAACCAATAGATATTTTTCTAAAATGAAGTAAATTATTGTATATTAATTTTCTAGGATTAATAAATTCATAAAATAATTATGCAACATAAATTTAATATAGTAAAACCTTATCATCATCCTCTCCCGCATAAAATAACATCTCAGAGAACAAACTCATCAACGAATAGTCCTCTACTTATTCCTTCAAGTCACGAGTAAATAACTTCTTGCTTATGGCATCAGTAATCAAATTACCAATTCTAGTTGTATATAAAATATAAAAATTTATTGTTTAATGATACCCTAACTAACAACTCAATCCAATGATTATATTCCACAAAATAAAATTATACTTCTAGATTTTGAGATATGAATATTTCGTAAATCGCTCCCAAATTGATAGTTGTGCAAATTTTGTTTGAGTGTGCAGAAAAAATTCCATCTCAGTTTCATCGGTACGATAATTTTTCTCATGGGTGTTTAATAAAAAAGATGTATATGCCAAAATATATTTTCCCTATTGTAAGACACATGCTAATCATATACCAAATTCATAACTAAAAACATCCTAGTCCAAACCTAGTTACGAATGAATTAGAATTGGAGCTGAAGTCAACCACATAATCAGTTCCTCAAAATATATATTAAATTTATTGTTCCAAAAAACATAACACCCATACGGGTTAATTTATTTATTAGATATTCAATCTAGGTGATTTAATGAATAAATTTTCTTTAATAACCATATACACCTAACATGCTCCAAATCTAAAATATATTTCTTGGTTTCTCTCACAACTTCACTACACTATTATTTTTAATATCCACTATGATTACCCTCTTATATATGAAATATCCTATAAATTTCACTTCATGAAATAATTTTTCATCTCAATTAATATGTGTGGTGATTAAAACCCCATATAATAGGGGATAGTTCCAACCACATATGGGTCTCAGATGTGGATGACACTGGTAGGTATTCATTTTTGTGGGGAACATTGGTTAAATGGAATTTATTTAAATAAAAATGAGACTTTTTATTTTATGTGATGAACCCCATTCATCAAATATGTCCTCATGATCATGCTCCCTAGTTGGGTCAGCCACTACCCAATATTTTATCCTATACGTGTATAAAAAATGGTACCCTTCTATATAGGGTTTTACTCACCTCCTTTGAAATGTGTACCCATGACATGTGACATATCTTCCGACATAGATATTTTATGAGTACTACTAGTCCAACAACTCACTTTATAATCATAACAGTTCTTGATTGGATGATATTTCAGAGGTCATGTGTTCAATTATCACATGAGGTATGTAAAACCACATGGGGTAGAAGATAGTTTCAACAATAAGTACCAGTAGTGGGTTTAGGTAGCAGCCAACAACAACATTTATTCAGGTCAATGAGGGAATATTGGATGACTATGGGTTGTTATATAAAAATTATATTTAATTTTTTTAATCCATATTAGGAATTTATCCACATCCACATGGTCAACTAATCAAAATAAATCCTAAAAACGAGGAATCCTAAAGACCGTAATAAGAAGACCGAAAACATTGAATGAAATATCTCTTATATTCATATTTTTAATATTACTCCATCATATTTTGAACTCATGAAATCATTCATAATATACAACCATGATGCATTACGAATACCTATGGGTTAATATCCAACCCAGGCCATCATGACATGCTATCCAAGATGAATCGTCAAAAAAGGAAAGATCATAAAAATGATGAAAACATGTTTAAAGTGTAATTAAAAGGAGAAAACAAGACATAGTAGAATATGGATGAAATTTACACATCCATGGGGAATAGAAATAAAATAAAAAAGGATAATCCTAGAAGACAAAATAATCAATAACAAAACCATATCTCATTATGATTATCTATCAGCACCATCCTAACCTTAAAGGATGATTACATCCACCAAGAGAATCTTGAAAGCTACAAGTCACCCTTAACATTACCCATTTCCTATAATAATAAGTTCATCTTAAATCTAGTGGAATATTAAGGGTGTGAGGAAAACACAAAATATTATATCAAAAATAATTTTTATATTTTTTACCACCATAAAAATGTTATTTATACCTTTTAAAAAAGTTTTATAATGATATTTCTTTTGATAGAATTTCACATTAAACATCCTTTGGCTTTCCATTTAAAATGTTTCATATTTAAATTCAATATGAAAATAAATTTAAATATGAAGGATAATATATAGGGATGTAAACAAAACATCAACATATCAAGATAAAAACATGTGAGCATCCAAGAATGAGAAAATGGTTATAATCAAAGTAAAATTTAGGCTCTATCATAGATGAGTATATAATAAGACATGAAAAGGAATAATAAGATAGGAATGTCATGAATATTACTAATATAGAATCCTAACATAGTCCATATATATAACCATTATAACCCCCAGTGGTTCCACTCTCCCTATGGTTTAAATATATGGAGGGAAAGATGCACACCTGGTTCCAAATGATCTATATTTATTTATTTAGTAAAACATTATCAGAATTTTATAAAATAATTTCTCAGTAATGTAGGACTGATCCCATTCATTAAAAAATATGTTAGAATATAAATCATCATTTATGTATTTCATCAAACATAAAACATCGTAATACTATTATTAAAGTAATGTCATATTATAATAAACTATTCAAGACACCCAAGAATCTATTTCATAATGATCACTTTCTTGATATAGAAATTATCAATTTTATAAACTAATTAAAATAATATATAATGACCTCAAGTATATAATGAGATATAACCATTTAATGGAGACACCTATCTTTCCAATATAATAAGTCTAGTCACCATTAAAAATAGTAGTTGGAATCTGGGAGATCTAGTCTTCACAATAATGTTTATATATATAAATCATCAATACACCATCAAACAAAATATATCATGAAATCAAAGACCAATTGGTTTCTAATAGATAAAGTGAAAAAATGATCAAGGGTAGATCTATATAGATGAGGAAAATGGGTGTAAATCGAAATATACCATGAAGAGAAGGACCAAGAAAAAGGTAAATAAAAAATGATAAAAAGAGAAAAACCATTAGAGAAATAAGGTGGGGTTTGATCAAGATAAATATATATTATGATGAAATTATAGTTTGAAAAACCCCAGGGTTTCAGATGAAATTTTTTATTTTTTCAAAATTCTTATGGGGTGCGTAGTTAGGCTATACAATTTGGAAAACCGTGTGCTAACCACAATATAGACACTCTCTCATGGAATCAAAGAGATATAGTTTACAAGGGGTATCCACATGGATAGAAAAAGAATTATCATTATGTGAGATGACCTCTTGACTAGACTCCATTCATCTTCATGGTTTTTCTAGTAACTTGTAATTTAGAAAAACCATGCTTAAACTGTCAAAATCACTAATAGAATGAGCATATCCATTATATATGGCTTTTTCATGGATACAAAACCATATAATGATGATGTTCCCCGAATATTTCTCCCAAATATATATCATTTTAAACCCCGACTCTAGAAATCCTTTTAAACCCCCAAATTGACAACCCATTATCAAAAATAAAACATACATCTAGCTTAGAGGGTCTCACGTAGATGATAAAGTAAAAACATAGAAATAGTTCCTAAATAAGTAAATAGTTTATATGTTTTTAATTTACAGAAGTTAATGGAAATACATATCAAGATGTGACTTGAGATAATGGTTTTCTAAACTCAATTTCTTTTCAATGTGTAGTGACACTTATTCATTAATTTTTTGTTCCATTATTATATAGTATTTGATATATCAATTTTATTCCATTATATTTATATATTATATGGGTATTTACATGTGTAAACATAACCAATTCAATGATTAATAACCCCTTCAAATGTTATGATCCTTCCTAGGGTTTTCTTTGTCTTAATATAATTTTCATAAGACACAATTCTTATGGTGGACAATGCTTTATATATATGATGTCCATACTAACCCCTTAATTTTTTTAATAATAAATTATATAATTTATGGTATTTATAGAGTTATATAATATTTATAAAATCAATTATTTTCCTATTTGAAATATTACCAAGGCAATAAAGGATTTATATTATAATCCATTTTCTTCCAGGGGTGCTTATGTTCTATGTTTATTTAGAGGAAATTGTTTGATCTTAATTTCATAAACCAAATCAACATTATTCTACTCTATTTATTTTTTAGTTTTATAAGCTTTAATTTTATTTTACTCTCTATGATAGTTATGGAGTATAATATTTTTTGGAAGGAAAACAGACCTTATTTTTTTGGAAATCATTATCTTCAAAATCCATGATTTATAAAAAATTATAAATAATGATATTTTTTATGAAAAAATTATTTTTTGTAATGTTATACTATATTTTCATTTATGTAAAAAGGATTTAAATTATTTTATTTATTTTCTAAATTGGTTTATTTTAGTATTTGTAGAATGTGTGTATGTGATATTTGATTGTACATTTTCCCAATGAATGGATATTTACACTATCATAACTATTATTTTATTTTAAATTTACTTTAGATGATTCTATGATTATTTTGAAATAAAATATTTTATAAATATTTTTGGTATTTTTTAAAATTTTAGTATGAGAAATGTGTATTGTCCCTATTTGCTGTGAAATTTCTAAAATATTGTTTTACTTATTTACATCCATAGAAATATTAATCACTAAGTTATTTTTATAAAATGATGATATGATTTAATGATACCATAATTTTTATTTCTCGATATTAATTGTTATTATTTTAATTAGATTTTCATGGAAAATATTCCTCTTCAATTGTATACCAAAGATAAAAAGGAATTCAACTTTTTTTCAATATTGTTATATTTAAAAGTTAATGATTATAAATTTATTATTCATTCTACGGTACTTATAAATACATATGAATTATTAATTGGTTGTTCTGTTAGAAACTATACATTAGTGGTTTTATTATAAAAAATGATTTATGGGTCCCTTATATCCCTTCAATGAAATGGGTTGTGTAATAAAGTTAACTTATTGTATTTTAGTCTTATGAAATGATAGATTAAATTCTTATAAGTTATTCCTAAGAGATATTGGAATTATCTTATTTTTGGTAATTCCATGATGAAAATTTGATTTTTCAAGACTCCAACACATTTGTTATATTTTTTCTATATATTTTTTATTTTTCATTCGATCAATATTTACATCACATGGACCATGATTATAGATTCCTATGAATGTTTCCATTCTATAATGATTTATGACGTGCCAAATACTTTAGGATCATGGTTTTTACATGTATTAATTATATTATTTAATTATCATGAACTATGAACATGTACTCACACCATTATGGTCACATTGAGCTCTCTAACGATATCTAATTTTTAATCCTCATGTTTACCCCGAATTGTACTTGATATCTCCCTTATCACGATTCTTTTCCCCATGGTACAAAGATGGTTGTCATAAAAGATATTATTATATGGCTTCCATGTAGGTTTTGTTAAAGACCTAATGTGGAATAATAAAATATGGGTATAGTGGAAAGATTTCACATATAGTGATAAGTGTATTGTTATGTAAGATTTTTTCCTAATTCACTAATGATCTAATAGTTAAAAAAATTTGTATAGACCAAACCCTAACCAATACAACTTTTAGATATTTTAAATCTAGAAATAAATTTCTTTTCCCAATTATAATTTAGGTTTAGATTTTTTGAGAAATAAGATTAAATATTAAATAGAAAACTCATACATTACAAGTGGGCCCTATACATAGTATCCATTTTTCCACAAAAGTAAACCATTTAAAAATAAAAACCTTTTTTTCTTCATGTAAAATATTTAGAGTTTTCCCCATGTTCTCATCCATATACCAATTCTAACATAAATTTTGTAATTGTTTTTAAATGTGGGATGAGCACCGAAGATCATTATGGTATATAAAAATAAATGAAATATTTAGTTTACTAAAAAAATGAAAAATTATATTACATTCAAATTTATCATCATATTTATAATAGAATATTAAATAAATCATCTTCCCACGAAAAAATTAGAAATCCAAGAAATAAATTAAAACTCTTTTACATGACTTAGAGAATCACATAAATTAATCCTTTTTAAAACCCATCTATTTTAAGATCCATAAGTTATACATCCAATATTATTTTTACATAATTCATTATATAATTATAATGGTGATCACCCTTTATATTAGATATATCAGGATCACTCGTGAGCTACAACTAGGATCAACCATTAATATGAGTTATATGAGAATAAAAATTGATCTATAATGGGGTCAAACCTTCATAAAAATTGTATCAATCTAACATGTGAGTTATAATGGTGCTCAACCCTTTATATAAACTTTATTAAGATCACCCATAAGCTATAATGGGGCTCATCTATCACAAACTGAATCTAGTCACCATCGAAACCGGCAATTGACCCAGTATGTGGTAAGGCTCGAAGGGTGTTACCAATCCCCATGGATTGGCCCAAGTGCACAGGCATCATATATGAGTGTTTGTGATCAATTTACCCGAGTTCAAAAACATAAGACAATAAGATAAAATAAATAATCTAAATCTTAAATTTTACCCCAAACAAGCCTTTAATAAAAATTAGAATTGGGAAACAAGTTTTATACAAAGCCCAAGGACTAAAAAAAGAATAAAGAAAAATTGGAAATCCTTATAACCACCTCAAGGTAAGGGAATATCAACCTCAATCCATATCCACAATACCACCCCATGAAGGACCGCTAACAACTCTGACCACCAGTTCTATGAGCTTTACCCAAAACTACAACAAACATTACCAAGTATACGTATATCTAAAGATGTTAGTAGGGTGTGATATAAATCCTAGTAAGATTCCACAACAAAAATATTTCAAGTGATAATCATTATAAGACAAAAAGCATGAATGTTTTGTAAACAAGAAATGCAAGTAAAAATCATTATGAAATGAAACCTTAAATAATATCAGTTTTCAAGGGGGATATTTTAAAGAATCAAAAATTATAAATAAAATTCAAAAGATACTGTATTATTTCATAAAAACAAATTCTATACTGATGATGGGTGTAAAAATTTCAACGATCACTAGAAATGGGAACACCACAAGGCACTAGCTCATTGTGGCTTTTAGGTACCTCATATCTCAGTGAAAGTAACAATATAAATATATGTTCTCGTGCACACAAGCCACTAATAAGGATCATACACATAACATAGTGGTCCCAAAATATCATCATCATCATAGTTTAGTTACTTTTTTCATCTTAAAAAATTCTATGAAAAATAGGGGTCAGACCCCACAGGATCACTAGTATACTAGTACACGTCCACCCACCTAGATACTCAAGTTTTCCATCTTGTGCTAAAAAAAGTTCCACAATCCATGGAATACCATTTTCATATTCAAATACCATTTCCAAATCAACCACACAAAAAATATCCCATAAACATGTCAAATAATTTCCTTTTTCATTCAAATTCATTTTGAAACAATACTCAAACCAAAACTGCCAACAATGCGTTTCACAAATCATTAACACTTCCAAAAATACTTTAAAATTTTTATAAAACATTTCCAAGATATTAAACATCACATAACATCACTTCTAAAATAAAATTTACCATTTCAAAAGTACAATTCTATCAAAACATTCTCACAACGTAGTTTCAACTCTTACATAAATCAAGAAACCATTCAAAAACCATCAAAAAACAATTACATGGAGTTTAACCAAGATTTTCACATGAAATTATTCTAAAAACCCTATTTTGAAACCAAATTCATTCCAAAATAACATAAAACCATAATTGGTAGCCTTATAACATTTTAATAAAACCATTACATAAGAAATAAAATAGAAACATGTGGTACAATATAAAATACACAAGACAAACCCTCAATTTTACAAAAAAATGTTACTTTAGAAATAACTGATCAACCAATGCTACCAGAAATAGTTTTTTAACAACAAAAATATATATTATTAAAATGATAAATAAATAAATCAATCATGCAAACTCATTATGAAATGCTTGCACAAGGAATAGCCATACACAATTGTCAAACCACCAAATCATTGTGTGAAAGTTCACCCACACCACCGCCGCACAACAAGAGAGATAAATTAGAACGTAAACCACAATATTAGACCAATAAAACCATGATAAAAACATAGTTTTGAATCCCTACATTCTAGAAATTAGTAACTTCATGAAAATAGTGATAAAACACTAAGAAAAAAAAGAAACCAAAAAAAAAGGGAGAGGGAAGGAAGGAAAGAAACCCACTTACTAGATATATTTAATAAAATGCCCCAAATACACTGGTATATGAATTTCCAAACCCCAAAAATTGAATTTTAGGTTTGAATAAGGTGGAGTAGGTCAATTGAGAAATGAAATGGAAGGAAAAGTGTAAAAATTTAAGGAGTTATTAATGAAACAATTTGACTCTTTAAATCTGGACGAATTGAGAAATCCAGATACGTTTTTTCCTCATTCATGAAGAATATTTGATCTAAATAGGGGGAAAAGAGAATTCGGGTTCATCATGGGTATGTGGGATCCATTTAAAGTGGGAATCATAGAAAAACCTAAAAACTGAATGAAATATTAAGAATTAATTTTTTTTTAAACCGAATATGGCCTTACGGGATGCCATAATACATTAATAAAAAAACCAAATCCATCATGATTATGGATTTATATGATTTCAAAATTGATATGGTGGTTTTAATATACTAGGTATGACAATTGGGAAGTGTATTGGGTGTAAAATGTTAACCAATTAATGAGTTATAATTTTTTTAAAAACATGAATAAATCTCACGGTTTGTCACTAATCATGAAAATACAAACTTTCCTCCAAAACTACTTGTGAAACCCCAAAAAACATATAAAGAATATTAATTAAATGAAAAATAACTTTAAAAGAGGTAATTTATTTGACAATTCTCCCCACCATAAAACGTTTTACCCTCAAAAAGCTATAGAAATGCCAAAATCCAAAACCAAACACAACAGAAAGGCCAAAATTGACTCATTTGTCAAGTTTCTCCCGCCCCAAAAGGCTAAAACACCAAAAATTGATCAAATAATGAATCAATACTATCAACAACCAAAACATACACCAAATCCCGAAATGATCAAGAACATTCAAAATAAATCCCAAAACAAAACAACACAAAAACTTTCTGAACAATACTCAATAACTTACATGGAACGAACAAAAAAATGAACTAGATCACCATAGTATTACATCAACAAATTGTTGGGTGCACTCTAATACCAATGATTAATTATGAAGGAAGTTTGAGGTTAAATAACTCTGAATGATAGTTCCTACTTTTAGACAAGAACTAGGGAAAAAACCAACTTACTGATATGGGAGACAGAAATAGACTCTCCTCCATAAGGGGAAACTCAATTTTTTTGAAGATAGAATCAGGACACTATCAGGGGGAGGCCAAAATGGAATCCCTACATGAGGGGTAGAATTTTATTATGATTTTACAAAAGAACATATATGGGACTCATAGTGGGTCTCTCCATAATAAGAACCCACCATCCTAATCTACCAACACAGGACGACACAAAAATACCGAAAAATTTAAAGAGTTAGTATGCGTGCATAGTTTTTGTGCACAGTTTTGGATACCATCCTTGTGATGACCCAAACATTCATTAATGAAATTTATTATTGATATAATTAAATGTATTATTATTTTTATATAAATTGTGAACATCAATGGTTTTATGTTTCTAGATTTTAAAATACAATTATAAATTGTGACTATTGCTAATATCGACATTGAACCGTGATCAGATGATTAGTATAAATATAGGCCTTTAATAAATCCAATTTACTCATAAAAAGGAAGTGATGGACTCATCCAATATAATTTCCCCTTAAAAATCCAATTTTTCAGAGCTTGGAAAGAAGGTGGAATCATTGGGCTTCGCTCTTGGCCAGTCCCATGATGATCTTGAACATGTTAATCTTGAGCAGAACCGACTACGTGAGAAGTGGAAGTTAATAGAGATTACCACCGGAGTGATGTTATTTGAGCCACCCCCAGAGCCTGTCACCATTGTACACCATACCCTTCAGTCTTATATGGGTGTTATAAGTGGTCATGTAACAATACCCTATCACAATGACTATGTACATTATTTTTTATACTGAATGTTCATTCTTTTTATTATTGTTACTTTGTAAATAGTTTTTAAAGCAGAAATGGTATTTTTAGATAATGTTCAACTAAGAAATATATTTGTATGAATTAATGAATGTTTGAATTAAATAATATTTTCATAAAATATAATAATAATTATTAAATTAATTATTATTAAATATAAATTATCATTAAATTTTATTAATGCAATTTTAGTTATTATTATGGTTTGAAAGCTGTTTTGGTCAAAACCCATGAATTTGGGATAAATGTCAGTTTTTATTTTCAATTTTGAAATTAAAATATTTTTAAAAATATTTAAATAAAATTAATATTATTTTTGGAATCAGGATGTCCAAATTACCCAACAAGGAATTTTTCATAAATTTTTGAGACAGTCAAATTTTTGGGTAAAAATTAAATACTGTTTAAATATATAATGTGTTTTATGACATCATAATGACCCAATTTTGATGTAATAAATTAATATAAACATTATTTTTGGCCAATATATGTTTTACCATTTAAATAATGTGATTTTTGGTTTGTTTTATTTATTTTAAAAATATTTAATAGTCCCTTCAAGGCTTACAAAACATTTTGTCTTTTTTAAATTGGTTTTATTGAGAGTGTGACTCACCTCCACATAAAAAACCCTATTATTTTAATAATTTAGGCTATTGGACTTATAAAATTTTGTTTTCCACTCCCCATTCAAAAAATATATGGGCAAAAACCATGGGCAGGTTTGTGGTTTTGATTAGATTATTTTTGGGTAAAAATTAAATACTGTTTAAATATTCAATGTATGTTATGACATCATAATGACCCAATTTTGATGTAATAAAATAATATAAACATTATTTTTGGCCAATATATGTTTTACCATTTAATTAATGTGATTTTGGGTTTGTTTTATTTATTTTAAAAATATTTAATAGACCCTTCAAGGCTTACAAAACATTTTGACTTTTTAAATTGGGTTTCTTGAGAGTGTGACTCACCTCCACATAAGAACCCCTATTATTTTAATAATTTAGGCTATTGGCCTTATAAAATTTGTTTTCCACTCCACATTCAAAAAATATATGGGCAAAAACCATGGGCAGGTTTGTGGTTTTGATTAGATTAATGTGAGGGTTCCGAAACCTAAATAATAAAGAATTCCATCTCCTTTCTTATATAAACCCACCCATGCCCCCACTTCCTATTCAATAAAAGCCTTTTAAGACAGAAAAAACCTTTCCCTATTTTCTCTATAATCCTCCCATGGTTCTCCAAGCTTTTAAGAATCCTATCTCAAGACTCTCCCAAGCATTTGGGATCACACTTCCAAGTAAAGTATTCCTACCTTTCTCTGTTTATCCAAGTTTATTGATATTATTATGCTCTTTTATTTTAAATTTAAAATGTTGGGGTATGATTTCTCACCTTACCCATACTGCCCTATTTATGGATGGATAATGGGATACCCATTTCTCTTTCATTAATTCCTCCCATGTACACTTGTTACCATTCCGAAATTTTGTGAGAGATTTCCCTCTCATCTTTTACATCCAAGTAATCTTTTAGTATTACGCATCTAAATTCCACTATGTTTGATGGGACATGTATCTATATGACCCTATTACAGTAAATTTCATTTATATATGATGAGAAACCCATTTATCTATCATCAACCATTTTCATGATTCCTTCTGTCACGCTGTTGTGCTGCCGAAATTGCACCACATTTTTTTTCAAGCCATAGTCGTTGTGTAGTGAATACCTTGCCCATTTCTCTATCAAGGGTATTAACCTTTATGCACATTTAATTATTGATTATATAGTTTCATATATTAATTCCACATTCTTTTATAGTAGAATAAATGATTATTTTTAATGAATCCATGTTTTATGATCCATGTGGCACACTTATACATGAAATGTATTGTTTAAAGAGGGTGCGCCCTGAAAGCACTACAATGCATTTGGAAATAGTATCATGACATGTCATGTGAAATTAGTGTCGACTCAAGATAATTCTTGTAAAATAATATTTTACTCATGCATCATGTGCAATGAGGGTTTACTCATGCTCCTAGTGCAATGAGCCTTGGCTCATGCTAATTCTATCGTAAGTGTTGTTGCTACATTTCCATGTTATGATTATCATGATTTATGATAAAATTATGTTCATGTTTCTCTTGTTCTACATTGATATGCCTATTTTCTAACAATTATTATATTCCACATGTTATTCCATGTTTATTCCCTTACTGGGATTTATAGCTATCCTTTTTCTTATGCATGTCTTCAGGTTATCCCATGCAATGCTAAGTACGAGGGAATGTAGTGGTCATGTAAAGGATGTTTTCAATGAATATTTTGTGTGTTTTATGTTCTAAGCTATTATGTAATGTTCCAAAGCCCCCAAAACACTACATCTATCGATCTTCTATGTTTTAACAAGTGATTATTTTATGTAATAAATCATATTTATTTGTGTAATAAAAAGCATGTTTGTTATTATTGGTATCAAAGGATAGTTTTAGTTATTTTTGGGAATAGGATAAGAAAACCCTAGCGAAGACTTAGAGACAATAATAAGTATTATAAAAACATCAATAAGTATTGTTGAGTATTGAGTAAGTGGTTTATCAAGAAAATACATTCCTGTCTAGATACGAGCAGGTAGAGGGGGCTTTGGCATAGATGTATCCTATTGGTAAAACCCGAAAACATCGCTTTGAGCTAGACTTGAATGGGAACCGGTTCACGAGAATGGTCCTTGCTTCACTCTTGGTTACGACACTCCCGAGGGGATATGCTTTAGTAAATTCAAAATATTAGAATGAAACCTTATTAAGGGAATTAAAAAATGAACTTAAGAATATATGTTAGAAAGTATATCATAAATAACATATATTGAAGCCTCTGGATTCAGAAGTTAAGGAAATAAAAGTTATTTATAAGTCATTAGTTTTGTCCTTGGATTACCCATTATGTGTTACCCCTAACTTTAGTTTTATTCTATCCAATGGCTTGTAATTAGAGGACATGAGCTAACAACTGATGTGAAGATCAATGCGATGATTGTGCTAATGAGATGCCCAATCCGATGGGAGCGGGAATCACAAACTTTTTTCACGCTTCACGCTCAGTTAACTCAAGATTTTAATAGAAACATCGGTCAAGAGGAACATTCAACCCCCCTAAAAAAGAACAAGTCATTTTCGTGAGCTTCATGAGACAATGGATTCCTAGTTTTAATGGATCATCTGATCCGTCAATCGTTGAACTATAGATCCACACCACTAAAAATATAGTCTCTATCATTAAATGTTCTAAACAAGGGAAGGTTATCCTAGATGCCTATCGTATGGAGGGTGAATCTGATCATTGGTGGATGTTGATTAGAAATACAATGCCTGAGGAGGAGATCGAGGTGTTGGAATGAAAGGATTTCCAGAAGATGTTTTTCGATAAATATTTTCCGGGAACCCTCCATCTTAAGATGGAATGGGACTTCATTTCTCTCAAGAAAAAAGATGACGAATCTATCAAAGCATACAAGGAAAACATCACAAGGATTTCCTAATATGCGTTCAATATTTTCGTTACCCCTGAATTCAAGGTTGACAGCTTCTTTGGTGGGATGAAGCCTAGCCTACGGAAAGCGTTGGTGATCCATGACTTCAATAGCTCTGAAGAAATTGTCTGATGTACTCTCAAGGTCGAAATGGAGATGAGATAATCTCAAGGGTATCATGGGGATAAGAATAGTAAGGTGGAATTTAATGATGGTGGTCCGATTGATAAATCCAATGGTTCTAAAATGATCTAGAACCCCACTTTCCAAAGGTGTGGAAAAAGCACCCCGAAAATTTCCTAAAGGGGATGCGGAAATGCTTTAGGTGTGGAAGAGAAGGGCACCTAGTTGTTAATTGCAGACAAGAAACTCCCAAGGCTGCAACAGAGGATAGGAATTCTCTTTTCGAACCTAAAATCATTGTTCATTGATACAACTACAAAGAAGCAAGATATCTTGAAAATTAGTGCCCTAAGACAAGGGTTTTCAGAGGCAACCAACAACCTCCAAGGCAGCAAAGGAGAGATTTTTCCATCACTACTTACAATGTGAACCCCGAAAACGAAGTAGTGATAGGTACACTAGTTTTTCATTCATGATTAGTGAATATAATTTTTGATTTAGTATCCACACATTCTTTTATATCCCAAAAGTTTATTAGAACAATCCCAGAACCACCACAAATCATGGAAGTAAAGATGTCGGTGATTACGGTAAATGGGGCAATCATTTCATCCCATCAATATAACTTCTCCCCTATTATAATGTTTAGATTGAACTTCCCAAAGAACCTTTACATACTCCCTCAAGTGGAATTTGATGCAATTCATGGAATGTATTGGCATTCCCTATATAGAACCAACATAAATTTTCCGTGATAGGGAAATCAATCTCCATATGGTGAATCAACCCCCAATTTTATACAAGTGCAAGGAGGAAGATAAATCTTCTTTAGCTCCATCATCTCAAACATAGATATTACTACCCTATGAACACACGTATCTATCATAGATGATTGAGTCTAAGGAGGCAACCATTCTTGATGACATTCCTATTGTGATGGAATTTGTTGAAGTGTTTACTAAGGAATTGTCAGGTCTTCCCTCTAGAAGAGATGTTGAATTCTAAATTGATTATATACCCGAGGCATTAACAATATCCAATACTCCATATAGAATGGCTGTTGTGGATCTTGAGGAGCTGAAGAAACAACTACAGGAGAATCTGGATAAAGGGTTTATACACCCAAGTGATTCACCTTGGGGTGAACCAGTCCTCTTCATAAAAAATAATGATGTGTCATTGCTCCTTTGCATTGATTACCGTGAGCTTATCAAAATCATGATAAAGAAAAAGTATCCTCTCCCATGAATCAATGACTTGTTTGATCAGCTGCATGGAGCACAATACTTCTCCAAGGTGGATTTTCAGTCTGGATGTTATCAAGTAAGGGTAAAGAAGGAAGATATCCCCAAGACTTATTTTCATTCAAGATACGGGAACTATGAATTCATAGTAATGCATTTCAGACTCAACAATTATCTATAAATCTTCATGGACTTGATGAATAGAGTATTTAGGGATTACCTCGTCAAATTTGTGGTAGTATATATAGATGATATTCTAATATACTCTAAAACCAAGGAGGATCATGAGAACCATATAATAACTGTATTAGAGACCTTACATAAGGAGAATCTCTATGAAAATTATAGCAAGTGTTAGTTTTGGTTTAAGGAGGTCTCGTTATTGGGAAATATCATCACAAGAAATGGGATATCTGTGGATCCCTCCAAAATAGATGCAATTGAGGGAAGAACGAGGCTAATATCGGTAATAGATATCCACAGCTTCTTGGGTTTTTCTGGATATTATCAATGATTTAATAGAAATTTCTCATGATTTCCCAATGCTCTAACCAAGCTAACTAGAAAGGGAGTAAAGTTTTCGTGGAGTGATGAATGCAAAGAAAGCTTCAAGGAGTTAAAAATGAGGCTTATCACTGTACATGTGCTCACTTTACCCACAAGTAGAGAACTTTTTGTTGAATTGAGTGATGCTTAGATGAAGGTCATGGGTTGTGTGTTGATGAAAAATGACAAAGTCATTGCCTATTCCTCAAACAAATTGAATGTTCATGAACAGAATTATGAAACACATGATATGGAGTTGGCTGAGGTGATATTCTCTTTAAAAGTTTTGTTGCATTATATAATTTGGGAGAAGTGTGAAATAAATATGGACCACAAAAGCATCAATTATATATTCACACAGAATGAGTTGAACATGTGCTAAAGAAGATTGTGAGAGATGATAAAAGACTATGACTACTCAATCCCTTACCACCCTGGGAGAGAGAACAAGGTGGAAGATGCTCTAAGTAGAAAGGACCCAGTGATTCTATCATTGATGAGAATTGTTAAGGATCCAATCATCTTAGACTTGATGAAGAAGGAGTTGGGAATCATAAATAATGGAACATCATCAATCCTTTCACAAATGATTGCTCAACCATCTCTTTTGAAAAGGATAAAGGATGCTAAAAAAGATGATGTGGGAATTTAGAAGAAAGAGAAAGCTATCAAAAAAGGTACATACTCAGAGTTCAATGTTAATGAAGATGGAATTGTGAGATTTGAGACAATATTTTGTGTTCCATCAAGTCCAGAGTTGAAGAAGGAACTTTTGGATGATGCACATAGTTAAAATATCTCTATTCACCCAGGAAACACAGAGGATTATTGAGATCTCCAAGAGTATTATTGGTGGGATAGTATGAAGAATGAGATCACTGAGTATACATCAAAGTTCCTGGTGTGTCAAGTGAATTTAGAGATGCAAAACTCTAAGGGGATAATGCAACCATTTCCCATACCTGCATAGAAATCGGAGAAAATAACCATGGACTTTTCCACCAGACTTCTGATGACATACAATGCCAACAATGAAATCTGGGTTGTTGAGGATCATCTTACAAAGTCAGAACACTTTATTGCAATTCGGGAGAATTTCTTATTGGATCAACTAGAACAAATATATATCAGGGAAGTGGTAAGGTTGCATTGAGTTATACTACTTATTATATCTGATCGAGATCCAAGATTTGCCTATATGTTTTGAAAGAGTCTTCAACATGCTTTGGATACTGAACTAAACATCAGTACGGTCTATCATCCTCAAACTGATTTCCAATCTGAGAAAAATATTCAGACACAAGAGGATAAGTTATGATCATGTTATATGGACTTCAATGGGGGGTGGGACCAATATCTTCAACTAGTTGAATTCTCCAACAATAATAGTTTGCACTCGAACATCCGAATGGAAGCATATGTAGCCCTATATGGGAAGAGGTGAAGAACACTGACATGTTTGGATGAAGTCGGTGAGCATAAGATGCTAGGACCAGAAATGGTCGAAGAAATGGTCGAGAAGGTGAAAACCATTAAGTATCATATCAAGGCTGCCAAGAGTCGACAGAAGAGTTATGCAGATAACCATCAACAAGGCCTTGAGTTTAAAGTTGGAGAAATGGTATTTCTACAAATATCTCCTGGGAAGAAGGTCATGAGGATTGGAAAGAAAGGGAAGTTAAGTCCCAGGTACATCGGCCCCTTCGAGATTCTTGATCGTTTTGGGGTTGTGGCCTATCGACTAGAACTTCCACCTACCATGGACAAAGTACATGATGTATTTCATGTATCCCTTTTAAGGAAGTAAATACAAGACCCTTCACATGTACTCACTTTAGAGGTAGTACATCTAAGGGATTATATTTTTTATGAGGAGCAATCAGTGAAGATCTTAGATCATAGAGAAAAATTTCTATAAAATAAGAAAATGCCCCTTGGAAATGTGTTGTGATGAAACCAAGAGTTTGAAAAAGAGATGTGGGAATTGGAGGAAATGATAAATAAGAGTTACTGACATCTGTTTTAGTGTGGGAAAAGGAAATTTAGAGGGAAAAATTTCTTAAGGGGGGAAGATTGTAACAATCCAAACTTTCATTGATGAAAATTCTTATTGATATAATTAAATGTCTTATAATGGTTATATAAAATGAGAAAATAATTGGTTTTATGTTTCTGTATTTTAAAATACCATTATAAATTGTGACCATTGCTAATATATACATTGAATAGTGATCACATGATTAGTATAAATATAGGGCTTTAACAAATCCAATTTACTCCGACAAAGGATGCAATCGCCTCGTCCAGTATACTTGCACAGTATGAAGCCCATTTGTCAGAGCTCAGAATGGTGGTGAAACTATTGGGATTCACTCTTGACCAAGCCCAAGCAATTCTTGGACACATTAAGCTTAAGTGGAACTGACTATGGCAGAAGTGGTCGTTAATAGAGATTACCACACGAGCAATGTTATCCGAGCCACCCCAAGAGTCTATCACCATCGCACAGCTTACCCATCGGTCTTATGCAGGTGTTATAATGGGTTATGTAACAAGAACCTATCACTAAGACTATGTAAATTATTTTTGTATAAATTATGGTCATTCATTTTTTTATCGATACATTGTAAATAGTTTTTGAAGAACAAATAGTGTTTTTAGTTAGTATTCAACTAAGAAATAAATATTGATGAATTAATGAATTTTTAAATTAAATAATATTTTAAGAAGATAATAATAATATTATTAAATTAAATTTTTTTAAATATAAATTATCGTATAATTTTATGAATGTAATAGTAATTTTTATTATGGTTTGAAAGCTTTTTTTTTTCAAAACCCATGAATTTTGGATAAATATGAGTTTTTTATTTTGAAAGTAAAAATTCACATATTTAGAAAATTATTACAATAAAATTAATATAATTTTTGGAATCAGGATATCAAAATTATCCAATGGTGAATTTTTCATAATTTTTTTGAGACAGTCGAATTTTTGGGTAAAATTTAATACCGTTTAAACAAATAATGTATTTTAAGACATCCTAATGACCAAATAGTTATGTAATAAAATAATATAAACCTTATGTTCAGACAATATATGTTTTAAAATTAAAATAATGTGATTTTGGGTTTGTTTGATTTATTTTTACAAAGCTTTAGTGGACCCTTAAAGACTTATAAAACATTTCATCTTTTTGAATTTTTTTCCTTGAATGTGTGACTCACCTACACATACGAAACCCTATTATTTAAAGAATTTATGCTATTGTACTTACATAATAATTTTTTCCTCTACACTTTTTAAAAAACTATTGGAAGAAACCATCGGCTGGTTTTTGGTTTTGATTAGTTTAATGTGAGGTGTCCCAAACCTAAATAATAAAGAATTCCCTCTCCTTTCCTATATAATCCCACCCAAGATCCCACCTTCTCTTCATTAAAATACTTTATAACTTGAACAACCTCTGCACTCATTTATCTACAATCCCCCCAAGGATCCCCAGTCTCCAATGATGCCTCTCTCAGGACTCATCCAAGCCATTGGGATCACACTTCCAAGTAAGGGATTCCTACATTTCTCTTTTTATTCAAGTTTAATAATATTGTTATGACCTTTTATTTTCAATTAAAAATGTTGAGGTATGATTTATCACCTTACCCATACTTCCCAAATTATTATTGGATAATGGTAGACCCCTTTATTTCTCATTAAAGCCTCCCATGTACTCCCGTTACCATGCCGAAATTCCATGGGGATTTCTCCCTCCTCTTTTACATCCAAGTAATCCTTTGTATTATGCATATAAATTCCATTAATATTTTTGGGGTAGGTATCTATATGACCCCATTAGTGTCAATTTCATGTACATATGATGATACACCCATTTCTCTCTCATCAACCATTTTCATGAATCCTTATGTTACATCGTTATGCTGCCAAAATTGCACCGCATTTTTTTCAAGCCAAAGTCATTGTGTTGTGAATACCATGCCCAGATCTATATCAAGGGTATTCACTGTTATCCACATTTACTAATTGATTATGTAGTTTCATATATTAATAACTTATTCCTTTATTGTGGAATAAATGGTTATTTTTAATGAATCCTTGTTTTATGATCCATGTGGCACACTTATGCATGAAATGTAATGTTTAAAGGGGGTGCACCATGATAGAACTCCAATGAATTAGGAAAATTATAGTATCCTCATATGTCATGTGCAATGTGTGTTGAATCATGATAATTCAAGTGCAATTAGGGTTTACTCGTGCTTCATTTTCAAGGAGGTTTTACACATGCTCCATGTGCAATGTGCCTTAGCTCATGCTAATTCCTTGTTAAGTGTTGTTGCCACATTTCCATGTTAAGATTATCATGACTTATCATTCTTTTATGTTCATGTTTCTATTATGATCCATTGATATACCTATTGTCTAACATGTATATTATTCCTAATGTTTTCCCATGTTTATTCCCTTATTGGGCTTTATAGCTCACCCTTTTCTTATGCGTGTCCTTAGGTTAGCCCATGCAATGCTAAGTACGAGGGAATATAATGGTCATGTAAAGGATGTTTTAAATAAATATGTTATGTGTTATATGTTTTAAGTTGTTATGTAATGTTCATATTCCCCAAAGACACTAGACCTCTTGATATTCTATGTGGTATCAAGGGAATATTTAATGTAATAAATCAGGTTGTTGTGAGTATTAAAAAGCATGGTTGTTATAGTCCTCTAACCATGCAGAGCATTCTATCCAAAGGGGAATCTTCACATGATTACCTGGGCTGAGACACATGGATGTACTAAGACCATGAAATAGTTATTATCTCTTATTGCATGATTTCCTAAGTTAGAACATGGTTACTACTAACCGTGCACAATCCATGCTCTTCATCTAGCCTCACCAGAACATCATCATTTTCTCTAAAAATTAAAAGGAAACCCTAGGAAATAAAATCAGCTCTGGATGTAACATTGAAACAAGGTCCTTCCACCTTTACAACCAAATGGAAGAAACTAGAATAAGACTATGTCACCGAAGGTTTAAACTATTCCCATCTTTTAAACTGGGGATTGGACTTCGACCAAATGTTTCAATGGCCCCGAGAGTTTCCTTGAATATATTCAAGAATCACTCTATAACCTATGGCTGGTGCTCAGATGTTTGAAGAATTTTCTGACTCACAATCAGGCTTTAAAAACCCCTGAATTGATCTTCTTCTTCCACTACCATAAACAGTTATAGTATGATCTCAGATGGGCTCAACGATAAATGACACACTTCAAGATCACATTATCCTAAGATATTATTTTTCCAAAATAATGGATTATAGGATGAACACATGTCAACCCTTGTTTCTTTTTATGGGAAAATATATAATGAAAAGGATATATTGAATCACCTTCCTCTAAAATAGAAGATTTTAGAATTCCATAAAGGGGAACACACATCCAACAAAACATAGACTATCATAAGATTGCACAAACTTCACCCTTATAGTCAAACAAACACATGATATAGAAAGGTGTCACCAAACATTACTATTGGGACTAATAAAAAAACATAAGGAGAGGAACCTTATACCGAGTCCCAAACAGTACACGATTTCAGCAAGTGGCCATAACAACCACTCATGGCCAGATTTTCCACGCTGGTGTCCTAAAATAAACTATTTCTTTGCCTTATCATACCTTTATGTTCATGTTTCTCTAATTCTCCATTGATATACCTATTGTCTAAAATGTATAGTATTCTCATGTTTTTCGATGTTTATTCCTTTACTGAGCTTTATAGCGCACCATTTTCATATGTGTGTCCTTAGGTTGTCCCATGCAATGATAAGTACGAGGGAATGTAGTGGTCATGTAAAGGATGTTTTCAATAATGATGTTGTGTGTTATATGTTCTAAGCTGTTATGTAATGTTCATATTCCCCAAAGACACTAGACCTCATGATCATCTATGTGGTATCAAGTGAAGATTTTATGTAATAAATCAGGTTTATCTGTGTATTAAAAAGAAGGGTTTTTATAGTCCTCTAACCATGCAGAGCATTCTATCCAAATAAGAATCATCAAACAATTACCTAGGCCAAGAAACATGGATGTTCTCAGAGCATGAAATAGCTGCTATCTCTTATCGCACAATTTCCTAGGTTGGAAAATGGTTACTACTAACCATGCACAAACCATGCTCTTCAGACATCCTTGCCAAAATTTAAACATTTTCTCTAAAAATTAAAATGAAACCCTAGGGAATAACCTCAACTCTGAATATAAAAATGATCCCAGGTCCTCCCACCATTACAACTAAATGGGAGAACCTATAAAAAGATTAAATCAAATAAGGTTTAAACTATTCCCATATTTCATACTAAGGATTGGACTTTGACCAAATATTTAAATGGCACTAGGAGTTTCCTTGAATATATGCCAGCTTCACTCTATAACCAATGGCTGGAGCTCAGATGATTGAAGAATATTTTAACTCACAATCTGGCTTTAGAAACCCCTGATTGGAACTTCTACTTCCAGTGCTATAAACAATTAAACTATGATCTCAGATGGGATCAATGATAAATGACACACTTCAAGATCACATTATCCTAAGATATTATTCTTCCAAAATAAGGGATTATAAGATGCACACATGTCAACCCTTGTTTCTTTTTATGGGAAACTATATAATGAAAAGGACACATTGAAGCACCTTCATACAAAACATATGATTTTGGAATTCCCTAAAGGGACACACATATCCAAAAAAACATAGACTCTAATAATATTTCAAAACCTTCACTCTTTTATTCCCAAAAACACATGACATAGAAGGGCATCAATAAACATGACTATTGGGACTAATAAAAAACACAAGGAGCGGGACCTTATACCGAGTCCCAAACAACACACGATTTCAACAAGTGTCCCTAACACCCACTCATGGCCAGAGTTTCCACACTGGTGGCCAAACATGAACCCTTTCTTTTATAAGACTAATAAAAGACACAAAGGCCCTTTAAGACATCATTCTACTCTAACAACCGTAAACTACATTCACCTTCAATGACATAGGCAACATAAGAAAGTATGGTCTATTTCAACCTCCCAAAACCACTCTCCCTCTAAAATGGGTTCCACATAACAAAAAACTAATATGGGTAAACTCAATTTCCAAGGCTCGAGAATAAATTATTTATGTTGATCAACTAGAGGATCATACAATGGAGATTCACCATGAGCCACATAGTAGTCATGCATTAACTCTTTATGGTTGACTACCCTAGCCAACATGAAAAACCATGTACCAAAACAAGCTGGTCATTTGGTCACAACATACCAAAAACCAAAACCAAACACATGAGGGGAGCCACCACATTGGCCTCCCAAAATTTTTCTCAAAAGAGACCATTGAAAAACGCTTCATTAAAACTTATCAACGAAACACAAACGAAAAACAACGTTTAAACAAAAAGGGGTTTATGAAATCAAAACATCCCACAATAACAATCCCAAAAATAGATAAGACACAACTTCTAACCACACATTATCAAAACCAAAAACATTTCATCAAAGTCATTCATAAAAAAATAGTGTTGGTGGGTTGCGTATTTACAAATGGTATCTCATAAGCCTCACACATGCATGTTTACATTCCACACTAGGAACCCACCTCATATCTATAATGAAACTCATCCACTGATTCCATTAACCATCTGTATTCCCAAATAAACCCATGCATTTGGTTACCCTTGAGAACACCAAAATACCAAAACCAAAACATTCATCTTTTAAAACTCAAAACATTTTAACCACAATTTCCATTTCTCAAAATCGCGAACAATAAAATCAAAACCCAATTTGAATATTTCAATCTAATTTATAAATACACCCATCATTCAATAGAAAATCACATTAATTCCTTGAAAAATTGTTTCAAAACATATCAACCAATTTAAATACACTTCTAATTTCAAGAAAAACTCCATTTCATGAATCTCTATTTAATTAATAACTGACCACTTTTCTTTTCAAAACATTGTTCTAAAATATCATAAAACTTTTCAAATGGTCAGTAGTTACCAAATCAAAATCTATCTTTAACCCCACACATAAATTCTAAAACACATTATTCTATTTGAAACAATTTTTAATAATTTAGAAAATTTTATTTGAAACAAATTTTCAAAACCCACATTAACATAATTTATTTTTTAAAAGGTGGTATAAACACACCATTTACCATTTAAAAGGAAAATTTGAAAATTCATTTCTATCCTTTTTGAAATTAAACAGCATTTTCATTATTATAAAAAGATTTCACAAAAATTTCACATTTCTTAAAACCAAGTCATTTTTATTTTAAAACCAAATTTCCAAGATTCCTAAAGAAAAAGACACAATACAATATGAGATGAAACTACTATCGGTTGATGACTTGGACTTTTGGTTAGAAGCCTTATGTAAATCATTTCACCATCATGGTGAGTGTTCTAGTGAAATATCATCGGATCCACATGGCTTTCCAGGACCTGCAAGCTCAGTCGGACCATAAACAATAATCTCTATTAAGTTCTCTTAATCAACAATGAACCATGAGAAAAAAAGTACTCAGATAAATTCCTAATTCCACTGGAAACATGAATATCATCATGATATTTGAGGGATAGGTATCCTAAGCAGAAACAGAATGTCACGTCTCAAAAATCATAGCCCCAAATATACCAATTCTTCCCCTAATAACCTGACCCAAGAGAGAAAACCTCCTCTAATACCATTTTTTCATTAACCAGATCTGGTCACTTTCAAAACTGGCACCTGACCTAGTCTGTGGAATGTTCTGAATGGAATTCCCAATCCCTATGGTTAGGCGGCCATATGTCAATTACTTCACCATCATAGTGAGTGTTCCTGTGAAATATCCTCAGATCCACATTGATTTCCAAGCCCTGTGAGCTCAGTGGGATTATAAACTCTAATATCTTTTCATTTCCCCTAATCAATAATGAACCATGAGAAACAAAGAACTCTGATAAAAACTGACTTCCACTAGAAACATGAATCTCATCACGAGGTGTGCTGTCCAGGCACCGTAAACACAATCAGAATGTCACATCTAGAAAATCACAGCCTTGAACTATCCTGATTCTTCCCCAAATAACATGACCAAAGAGAAAAAACCTCATATAATACCATTTTTTCATTAACCAGATCTGGTTTCCTTCAAAACTGGCACCTGACCTAGTTTGTGGAAAGAACTGAAGGGCATTCCCAATCCCCATGGGTTGGCAATGTAACAACTAGATCTCGGTGACAACACAACTACCCTGCCATAAAATGGTCATCGGGTCTTGGCCCACTATATACCCCCAGTTTCCCCGTAAACACGTGTTACCAACCCTAGGTTCCAACCACGTGCCCGAACGGGCCATCTGTCTAATGAATGTCCCCACAGTCCAATGCATGTCATATCCGGTGTGCTTTTTCCTCACTCACAAACACCTTGGGAAACTACCCAAAATGTTACCCATCCTTATCACAACTCTAGGATAATCTTGCTTAACTGTGGAGTTTTAATCAGGTAGGCTCTCAAAAAATAAGGTGAACCTTGTTGACATGAGTCATATCATTTAGTCATTTAACCCTTTATCATTATGGGGTGTTACAATCAAGGGTATTACAGTCACCCCCTTTAGATCACAACGTACTTGTTTTGGGACCTATATCTCAACCTAGGCAGTACAACACATTTAAGGCTGGGTACCACCTCTGATACCAAATGTAACAACTAGGTCCCGATGATAGCACAACCACCCCACCATAACATGGCTGTCGGGTCCTAGCCCACCAAGTACCACTAGTTTCCCCACAGACATGTGGACCCACCCTAGGGGACACCCACATGACCGAATGGGTCATCTGACTAGTGGTTATCCCCATAGGTAAAAAAAGTCTTTTATAGTGTTCTTTTTCCTTACTCACACACACAATGGGAAACTTCCCTGAAGGTCACACATCCTGATCGCTACTCCAAGCCAAGCATGCTTAACTGTGGAGTTCTAATCAGACTGGCTCCCAAAAAGAAAGGTGGACCATATTGAAGTGAGTCATATCATTTCGTATTTTATCTCTTTATCATTCTGGGGAGTTACAGGAACATGTTTTTGGGTATTATATATGAGTGTTTGGGAATGATTTACCCATGTTCAGAAACATAAGACAACCAAATACTATAAATAAACAGAATAAAAAACTTTACCCCAAACAAGCCATTAATAAAAATCAAAATTTGAAAAAAATATTATACAAATCCCAAGGGATACAACAAAAGAATAAATACATAATGGAAATCCCATAAACCACCTCAAGGTAAGAGGGAATCACCCTCAATCCATCTCCACAATACCAAACCATGAAGGGCTGATAAAAACCTAGACCACCAGTTCTATGAGCATTACCCAAACATGAAACAAACATTACCAAGTATACTTACACCCAAAGGTGTAAATAGGGTGTGAGCCAATGCTCAGTAGGATTCCACCACAAAAAATATTCCAGGTGATAGTCAATAAAAAAAAGATTGTATGTTTTTTAAACAAGAAATTCTAGTAAAATTTTATAGGAAATGGAACAATAAATAAAATCAATTTTCAAGTGGGATATTTTAAATAATAAACACTTATAGATAGAATTCATAAGATACTAAATTTTTTCACCCAAACACACCATATGCCGATGAAGAGTGTAAAATTTCCAATGATCACTAGCAACGGGAACACCCTTAGGAACTAGCACGTTGTGAGTCCCAAGTACCGCGTATCTCGGGGAAAGTAACCATACAAATATCTGTTATCGTGCACACGATCCACTAGTAGGGATCACACCGATAACCTAGTTGTCCCCCAACATCATCGTCATTATAGTTTAGTTACTGTTTTCATAGGCACACTTGCTCTGTGAAATATGGGCCAGACCCTACATGATCAGTAGTTTACTAGTACACGTCTAACTACCTAGATACCCAAGTTTTCTTTCTTGTGCTAAAACAAGTTCCAAAATCTATTAAATACCATTTTCACATTTTAAAACCATTTCCAAATCAGACAGACACCAAAAATACAACACACATGTCACATAATTTCTTTTTTCATTCAAATTAATTTTGAAATCATACTCACACCAGAACATCCCACAATGCATTTCACATCTCTTTAACACTTCAATAAAAACATTAAAAAATTTATAAATCATTTCCATGATATTAAAAATCACATAACAGCCCTTCCACATTAAAATGGTATATTTAAAAAGCACACTCTATCTAAAATTGTTTTCCAATATAGTTTCACGTCTAACTAAAATGAAGAAACCATTTAAAACCTTTATAAAACAATTCAAAGGAGTGTAACAATGATTTACAAATAAAATCCTTTTAGAAACCCTATTTTGAAACCTAATTCCTGAAAAAATTACATAAAATCAGTATTTTTAGCCTTATAACCATTTAATAAAATCCTTTCATCAAACATAAAATAGCGCCAAGTGGTACATCATGGAATTCACAATACGTACACACATTTTTATACAAAATTGCTAATTTAAAATTAACCTCTCAAAAAATGCTACCAACAAATTTTTTCACACCAAAATAAACACATTAAGGACAAGCTAAATAAATAAATCAAGAAATCAAACTCATCAAAAATTTCTTATACATTGAATCACCTACCATAAATATCAAAACACCAAATTCTTGTGTGAAAGTTCACCCACACCACTGCCACACCACAAGTGAGTTAAATAAAACCTAAAGTCATAAGATTAGATCAATAAAGCCAATATTAAATTATTGTTTTTAATAAATACTTTATAGAAATTTGGATCTTCATGAAAATATGGATGAAACCAGAAGAAAAAGGATGAAAACCAATTAAAATGGGGGAAATAAGAAAGAAAAGAAACCCACTTACTTGAAATATCTTGAATAAAACGCCCCAATACACTAATAGATAAATTTACAAATTGAAAAAAATGAATTTAACGTTATAATAAGGATGAGTAGGTCATGTGAGAACTAAAATAGAAGGAAAATATTAAAAATTGAGAGATTTATTAATGAAACAAAATACATATTCAGATCTGGATGATTTGAAAAAAAATCTAGAGATGTTTTTCCCTAATTCGCGATTAATATGAGCTCCAATGAGATGGGAAAGAGAATGGGGGAACGCCTTGGGTATGTGGGCTTGGGTGAGAGTTAGAATCAACGAAACACCTAAAAAATTTAATGAGATATTAAAGAATTAATTTTTTAATGTAAGAAATGGGCTTACGAGCTGACCCAGTTACTTAATAAAAAACTCAAATCTATAATGATTTTATATTCATGTGAGGCCCAAAAGGATATGGTGGTTTTAATTTACTAGGGGATATAAATTGGTAGTAGAATGGGTTTAAAATGTTGGAAATGAAGGAGTTATTGAAAGAAATTGTTTTTAAAACATAAAATGGGCTCATGGTTTGGCATAAATCATGAAAACAGACCCTTTACTCCAAAAATACATGGGAAAAAACCAAAAAAAATAAAGAATAGAAATTAAATGAAAAATAACTTTAAAATAATTAATGAATGTGACATCATTACTTTGTATAAGTTGTATTGTGCGCACCCATTTCTTATATAATTCTCATGTTCCATTTGAGGAATTAAAAAATTCGTTATAAAACCCTTTGAAAAACACTTTTAATCACATATGAAATATACCTTTGTATAAAAATACCCATTCTTATGAAAATCATTTTCAATACCAAATTACCATTTTATTTGAAAATAAATATTTAATCCCAAAATACCCAAAAAAGGAAATATTGTTTTTAATTTAATAAATCATATAACATTGAAAAGTAAGATATAAATTTAATAATAGTCATAAAGGTGGAATTTGTTTTTCACCGTGTATATTAATAATTAACCATTATTTTTTTAAATTGTCAAAACATTCAATATACACACCTAAAAAGTATCCTTTTGAGGACTATTGTATGAAATTAAAAATAAACACATAATGTCATTTATCAATATTTTATATGAACATATAAAATAAATTAAATAATATTTACATGGAGGAAAGGATTTATAAATTTAATTCTTAAAAATTTTAAAAGAGATTTTTAAATCAACATGTCCCATACAACATTGAATTATTTGAATCAAAAACCCTATGAAGGTATAAAATTTTTCAGAACATTAAATAACATGATAATAAATTAATTAATTACATAATATTTCAAATAGGATGTATAAAAACATCATAAAAGATAGTGAGTGTATAAAATCCAAATATTCATTACTTAAAGGAGATTCAGGCGAAGTCCCTTATAAATATCATATCAAGGAACGTGGAATTAATTAAATGAATAGAGTATTTGTATCCTCTATAAATCCACATAAAAAAGGTTGAAATAAAATATAGGATATTAAAAAATAATTTCACACATAATCTTAGAATGACATAATAAATAATTAGAATCATAACCCAAAGAATGAAAATTGGGTCAAAAAATTCCATTACAATGTTCATATAATTGAGGATAGAATTAATCATAGGTTTGATTATGTGTAATAGTATTATAGGCAATTAATAGAAGTCAGAATAAAACATAATTAATGGAATTAATTAGCCCTCACATAATAATGACATAATATAATCAACTAAGTAGACATATAACCCAAATAAAGGAAGTTGAGTTAAGGAATCCCTTACCAAAAATTTTACTTTCATAACATGTTTTCAAAACTATTGAATAATTGTTTAAATAATGTTATTTACCTTTTTTGTAACCATATTAATATTTATGATACCTTATATAATGATTTTATAACATATTATCACCAATTAATTTATAATATTTTATTATTTTCACGGTTTTGGGTGCCTTCATTTCAGTGTTTCATGATCGGTTCATTTGTGTATAATTACTGATGTAATTGTAAAATTTAATTAAAAATCTAGATGTGTCAAGAAATATTATTAAAAAAATTAAAAAATTAGTAATTTTCCCATATAAAATGTTTTATTTACATTATGAGGAAGATTCATTAGATAAAATGTTAATGATAAATGTTTAGTTTATTTTGGTTATTTTTCCAAATATCCCAAACAAATTTCATTTTATTTAATTTTATGTTTTTATATTAGTTATATAACATGTAATAGGTCATAATAAACCTATTATAATATCATATAACCATAATTATAGTTTCATGACCATCAATGTTGCTGGTAATGAAAAATGAATAAAATTGTTATTCACAAAAGCGATTAACCAACAAAACATGGACAATAGTTTTACTTAATTTAATAATAGGAGATGAGAAATAAAATAGATATGTGATATTCAATTAGAAATATAAAACTAAATTATATCCATTATTTTATATTTATCATAAATTTATTGATGAAGTATGTTTGAAAAAATTATAATAATAAAATAAACTAAGAGGGGTACATTGAGAAAATGACCTCTTAAATATCACCCACCTAAGAGACCCATGAGGACCTTGTATTTCACCTTTTTGTGAGAATATTATAATTTGGACGTGGGGAGTGTCATTAAGAGAGGCTTGGGAAAATATTTTAGTATATTCAAGGCTACCTGGTTGAAATGGGGTGGTGAGGTGATATTTATACTTGAGGATAGGTGGGATTAAGTGATTAAAATAATGATTATTTATATTTAAATCCAACCACATTGAGGTGGTATTAAATTCTATGCATTTGGATGATAATAAATATTTCAATGAATGTTTAGGGTCAATAAATTTCTCAAAAAACATAAATTTTTTATTGCTTCTTGGTATTTTAAGCCTTTACATTTTTTACTTTAACCTGTTTATTTTTGCACCTATAATGAGGTAAATATTTATTTTTTTCTGTGGAACCTTTATTAAACATAAAAATGATGAAATATAAAAGTAGTAATTCAGGTATTATGATTAAAAATATGAAATCAATTTTAAATTATTAAATACACCTAATTGACTAAATAATAAATTAAATTATTCCCATAGACACAAAAAAGAGTGTTTTTTTAAAGAGAAAAGTTCAAATTATTGAAATATTTTTATATCCATTTTCAATGTGAAATTGATTCAAATGAACTAAATTGGTTTTATTTATGTCTATTTGTACTATTTATACTTTATAATAAATTTATTATATAATTTATCTGTAAAAATAAATTAGGAGAAAAACTGGTTATCAGATAAAATATTTTACATTTCACTATTCACTAGAAAATGAATCTTATCAGATTAATATAAAAAATATACTTATATTAAATTTGACATACCTATTTAATAAATGAATTTTATTTTTTCAAATAAAATTTATAAAAATGTCTAAATATATATTTAAATAGGTATGGAATCAAAAGCTGAAAGAATTATGTTTTAGAAAAATATATATTTAATGATAAAAATTCTATTTATTCATATATTAATCCTACAAAATTTATTGATTGAATTTAAAAACAACTTTTTAAAATATAAATTTTTTATTTAGTTAATATCTTTAAAAAATAGTTATTATTTTATTTATTCATATAAAATAACATTTTTTCCATAAATGTATTATTTTTATAAAAATGACATGTCTAAGTCGATACATTGTTGTTTTGATTTCAAATTAATTTGAGGCCAATAAATTAATTTTATAAATATGAGTAAACTATATTTTAATTACTTATATAATATTAGTCATTCCAACCATTCTAATAGATAGGTGATGAATGTAACATTTAAATAATATTATTTTAGTCGTTTGTTAAATCACAATGTGGAATATCATTTATGACATTGTATATGTTGTTTCATTTGAAAATATCGGGGATTTATTGTCTTTGGGTATGTAAATTATATAATATTTCCATTTTATGAGTTATTTTTTGGATGACCATTATTGATTTAATTTTATCTGTATCAAAGTAAGAAATATAAATATTATGTTATTAACACTGGATATGGGAGTGTAGGTTTGAGGATATTATTGTTGGTATCAATGCAGGGTTTAGATAACATTGAAGATTAACATATTTTCAGAGATATATTATTGGGTTTAGGTATATATAAACCTTTGGATCAATATGGTAGATTTTTTAGAAAAAATATTTTTCATTTTTGGGATATAATCTTAATGTTATGAGAAATCATTTGAGGATAAATAATTCTTTAATGTTGAGTTTATTTAGGATAATTGGGATATGTGGTTACTTATTTTTGAAATGATATATGTTGATCCTACGATGATATTTTTAATTTTTTTGTGTTTGATTTATTATTTATTCATATGAATATTTATTCATTGTGGGTATTATCATACATTATGATAAACATTATGTATTTAGAATGTATAGAAGGATTATATTTTCTATCCTTGCCTTGGCCCTATGGTCTTTTATATTCTAATTCTATATGATAAATAATAATTCATCATGGAAACTCATCCCCTAGAAATGGGATGGGATAGATATAAAAAAGTTTAAAAACCCACAATAAGGGGATTAATTTTTTACAGTTTTAAATAAATATTTCAGTATATTTTCTCATGTTATATTTCATAATTATCAAAGGATCAATCACGAACTGTTTATCTATAAGGCCCCAGCCTTAAACCTTACTTAATCTTGAGTTATTACAAGATTACACATTGAGGATCTTTTCAGGTTTAGAGTTTTAGAGAATTAGATCATAAAACTTGAATTACATTACACATATAAACAAAGTGATTACATAAAGATAGTATTCTTATTTCCCATCAATGGAAACATATTTAAAATAAAACATTGATTCTTTCTTGACACTTCCCTGACACTATCATCATATCATGTACGTTTCCCTTGACCTGTGAAAAACATTTCAAAAAAAAAACTTGGGATGAGCATAAAAAGCTCAGTAAGGGATATAAAAATATGGAATGGAAACATGGGTACATATATACATAAGAATGAAATCATACATTACCCATAAATCATAAGCACTTTAACATACCTCATCAAATCATGAATAAATCATAGAAATCATAAGACATAAAGGTAACTTGAGGCATTCATAACATTCTTACGTAGGGAGTAACCCTCTTGGTTACGTTTGGAATACCCATCACAATATATTCCCTAAATCTCTTCAGAGAAACCTTAACATTTCACTCCTTTGCATTACCCAATGCATTGGAGAGCTATATCGGGCTCACCCGCCCTTAGTTTATCACGGAACCACCCGTCTTCATAATAATTTCCATGAACCTCAACATAATCGTATCACATAAAACATGCATAAAGGAAACATAACATTTCCACCTTTCAATCACAAGATATCAATACACCACATTGATATAAAAACATTATGAAAACCATTTTCAATACCAAAATAAAAGAAAAGTAAAACATGGTATTTATTTTTCTTTTAAAAAAAGGTATGGCTTGTAGAGGAAGCCGAAACTCAAATAATGGTCACGGCGGCAGAGAAGTCGTTGTTGCTGCATACGTACGACAAAAACATTCCCTTTTTTTTGTTTAGTAAACGCTTCGTATAAAAACATTCCTTTTGAATAAATGTAAAAGTCAAAGGGGTTTATACACCGTATAAAAGAAGGTTGTGTATAAAACAAAATATGCCTCAATGAAAGGAGATTGAGACGAAGTCCCATACCTCGGGTCCGACTTGACTCAGTCGTTCTTTAATCTCCTGAATAATAAACTTGAGTTAATTTATACTTGTTTAAGAACCTTTTTCAAGTTCATTATTCCTTTTATATCACTTATTGCCATGTCATGAACACTATGTAATTATTTATGTTAATAACGGTCGTTTTAACGATCATTTGTACTTGAGTCAAAAATAAGCCCTTTATAATTACAAGTTGTTCATGTATCCATTATATCCAGAATGGTATTCATGATGTAGATATCATATATGTCATATATATCCAGTAAATCCATGCATTTATAATATTAAATAATCATTTAGAGGTAATAAATGAAATGCACCGTTCATGGAGACGGTAAGCCGTACGTACGCATGAACACTACTTTCATTTCTATTTCGTATTTTATAGAATGGAATCATAATGATATAAAGGTATATTATAATTCCAGTATAATATCATATATAATATCATAGTTCCATCCTTTATACGTCCTACATATGGTATTTAACGAATCAAATCACTTTGAGGGGGCGGTAGTCCGCACTTCCTTAAATGATGATATCGCGTTTACCCATAATGGAAACCATAAAGGTATGCCCAAAATGAATAATAAATAAGCTTAAGGAAAACATAAACATATTATATATCATATATAAATATAGTGACATCATAATGGCCACCTTTAAAGGTGTTAAAAGAATGTTGAACAATCATCGTTTCGGGAGGCATAAATTCACCATCCACGGAAACAGTATGTCCTTTAACCATTAGATGTAGGTGTGTGTAATTGTAGCTCTAATACTTGTTATAACAACATCCTAGTATATTTTATATACTGTAGTTGTTACAAAAAAAATTAATAAAAAGAGTTTAGGGGGTTGGAGAAGCAAAATAAAACAAAAGGACTCAAGTGAAGACATTACCTTATAATTGGGTAACTCCCTTTGGTTTGAGCTCCAAGGCTTCCATAAGAAGACTTATGCCTAATGTGAGGCTTCAAGGAGTAATAGAGGGATGTGGAGAGACCAAATGGTCAGGGTTTGGACGATCCAAAGGCTTTTGGAGTGTGGGTAAAGAGGTAGAGGTGTGGGCCTTTTATAAGAGGAGAGGAGGGGCACTCTTTGAAAGTAAAGAAATGTTACGTTATTTTAAAATTATTTTTGGATTAAAAAGGTCCAACATTGATAAAATTATAGGGTAAGGTGATAAGGGTTCTAAATCCACCCATAAAATATGTTTTGGATATGTGTAGTTCATATATTTTACATTATCCTTTCATTTTATTTAAATCCTTTATTAATGAGGTAATCGCTGCATCATCATGATGTCATAAATAATTTAATTTATTTAAAGTCTAAAAATTATTAAAAAAATACTATGATGTAGGAAATATTTGTAGCTTTCCAATGACTATTTATAATAAAAAATATGACTTGTATAACCCCATGTAAAAATTGTTTTAGTAAAACATCTCATGTTTGTGTCATTTTTTACTTTAACATTAAATAAAAAGTTATTTATGTCATTTCCCAACCAAAGTGGCTCCATGGGGTCCCCAAGTTGACCCACGGATTGTCTTGGTCTGCCATGACACATCCAATGAGGGTAGGACATGTGTCAAGCTCATCTTATATTATTAAACCATTATTTTTACCTTAAACTACACTAATTACCACTAATCGCGATTAAGATCTTAAAAGTTACTATTCACCAAGAAATTATTTTAATCACATTGAACCACATTTTACTTCTTAATGACAACCATGTATGTCAGATTTTTGAAAATCAAAACACAGAAGTGACAATGTTTCATTTAAACGAAAAATCAGTTTCTTTAACTACCACTTAGTGGTTTCACTATTCATCAAAAATTGATGTTTTTCAGAAAGATACCAAAACATCACCCTAAGCTATATTTGATATTACAAATTCAAAAATGACGTCTATTTTACAAAATTAAAAACATGTAAGTTTCATTAATTAATTTAATAACTAATTCCCGCTATCATGACAAATAGCGTGTTCTTATGAAACAATAAGTATCAAAAGATTGACACTAGTTTAAGTCCAATTTCAAAGTGAAATTGATTCGAATGACCACCATTGGATAAAATGGTAAAAATATATTCTAATTTCACTTCAAAACCAATTAAAAAGATAATCTAATCATATAAATAAATTAGATTAAAAATATGTTTTGAATTAAAATACAACATTTTTAACTATTTATTAAAAAATGAACTTTATCGGAAAAATACCAAAAATTCACACAAAGTATATTTTGATGTTCCAATCATAAATAATAAGTTTATTTTGAAAAACATAGCTTATAAAATTGTCAAAAGATAGATTTAAAAAGGGTTTGCCATCAAAAGGTAGTAAAACAATCTTTTAAGAATATTAGTGTATTCCATGCATAAGATTGTATTTATTTTCATTTTAAGTCTCTAAAACACTATCTTAATAATTAATAGACATAGATAAAAATATGTATTATTCATTACTTACTTGGGATGTTACATTATCAATCCTGAAAATGATTTTTTTTCATTATTACAATTATTTCTAAGAAATACAATGTATTTTTTACACTTAATTGGTTTATAGTTTTGTGACCATTGTAAAAAAATTCACTTTTTTTAAAGAAATTCCCTTCTGAATGAATAAATTTATTAATTACTAATATAGTTATAGGAATTATATTTAATATTTAAGTAATTTTTGGCCATTATAAAATATGGCATGCCCATTTTAAATGGTAGTTAAGAATCATATCCACTGGTAATATAGTTGTGTTAAAGTGATAGTTTAATTAATTATATATTATGGGTTTCGATAATGTGTTATTATTATATGTGATAGAAGCAATGATCTTGAATATTTGGATCATAGCCCATCAAGAACATTTACTAGGGAATCTGAGGGAAATGGAATAATTGGGATTTGCGCTTGAATAAGTCAAAATTCAGAGTCATCAAATAAACTCAATAAAATAAAATTATCATAGAATTTAAATCTTATATAGATCATGACCCAAATAATGTTCACTGAACCACCCCAATAATGCACCACCATCGCACACCATACCCTCAAGGGGTACACTATTGTAATTGGGGGTCATGTATCTATACCTTAGAAATATGCATTTATATATTTAATTTTGAATGAAAAAATGAATATATTTACGTATTATTATTATTACATTATAAACATTATAATAGAATGAGTTTGTTAAAAATTTGATTTTGATATGAATATATCAAAATTTTATTTTTGGGAAATATATAATTTCAATTAAAACATTATTTGTGATAAAATAAATAATTAATAAAAGATATATTATTTTACAAAATATTATTATTATATTATATTTATTTATATATAATTTATAATATTATTTAGTTAATTATAATTTAATTTTTATAATGTATAGAAAGATGTTAGTATCAAAAAAATAAGATGTTTAAAGTAAAAAATTATTTTTATTCATAATTGAGGATTATCATATTTAGTGAATTATTTTGATAAAATAAATATTCTTTTTGAAATAAGAATGTAAAATTTACCGAATGATGTATTTTTTAGAATTTTACTAGACATTATGATTTTTGGGATAACATTAAATTTGGTAAATATATATTATGTATCAATTTTGACATACCAATATCCCAACAGTTATGTAATAAATACTATAAAGGGTATCGATGATTAAAAATATTCATCAATTAAAAAAAAATATTTTATGTTTTTTGATTAATTTCATAAATTTTAATGAATCCTCCAAAACCATTATTAAATTATAATCTTTTAAAATCAATTCTTTATGAAAATGAATCACTTCAAAAACAATAATGAAATTATTTTATTATTCTCAATTATTTTCCTTATAAAGTATTATATATATAAAACCACTCCACATTGGTAAAAACAATGAGTAAAAATGATGTAAATTTTAGTGGTTTTGGTTATTTTATTATATTGAGTTAAAGAGGTATATTATATTCGCTAATACAGAATAATACATTAGGAAAAAAACTGAAGTAAACATACATGCATAATGACTTGATTTCAAAACATTCCCCTCACCTTTGTGAACCCTAACACTAACACCATGAGATTTTGTGAAATATGATTTTTTCCAAAATAATTAATTCTTTTAGATATTTTTCATTTCACACAATAATCAATATAGATTCTTCTATATGAACGTTATAAGTTAGTAATTATTTTTATATTACACTAATTCAATCGTGCACTAAATGTAAATTTTAAATTTTCTTGTGGTACATGAAACAATATTTTTGGTATTTGTTACCCATAATTATGAGTTCCATTGATGTGTTTTGTGACAAACATGACCTAGTTTTACAAATCTATACTGTAATATATAATAATATTATTAAAATATTATTATTATTTTCACCTATCCTTTGGAATGATGGTTGTGAATAAAATTAATTAAAATTTTAAAATATCTTTTACACACATATATATTAGAAGATTTATGTGGGGAGCAATTAACAAGAAATAGAAATAAAATATTTTGATAATATATGAAATCATGTGATGGATTTCTATATTTATGAAATACAATATATTTTACCTAAATTAATCGTTAAACAATATTTGGTGGATGATATACATATATATAAATATATTATATTAATTAAAATTTATAATGTTCATAATTTTTTTAAAATATATACAAATAAAACCAAATTTACACATAATGATATATATTTTTTCTAAAATGTAATTTCAAAAACATTTAACGGGGAACCTTTTTTAAATATATATTTTTTACAATTTTATAAATTATTTTTAAAAAAATAAAATCAACTTTTTATTACAGAATGTAAAAATCAACCTAGAGTGAAATTTTGATGTTTTTCTGTGTATATTATTTTCATGGAAAAATAATGATAAATACTAATTGTTTTCAAAATTCAATTTCATCTAGTATATTTTTTGTAGTTTAATTATATATTAATGTGGGTTTAAAGTATTATTAGATCAATTATACCTAAATTAATACAATAGTGGTTATTAAAATCATTTTCACATTGAAATTTGATATGAAAACATTTAGATCTTTTAATCATTTTTACTTTAAAACATCATTTTCTCTTCATAAAAAATGGGATTAATATTTAGTTAATTTCTAAAAATTATATGATTATAATTTAGATAATATTTTTTCATATTTTTACATATTTTTAATTTATAATTTATAATAAGGTAAAAATAGTTATTTGACAAAAATATTATTGAATATAACTAAAATTAATTGCAACAATTAATGTATAAATGAGTACACTTAGTGGTTAGAAAATATATTATGTGGAAAAATAACCTATAAACTTTTCAAAAATAAATTATCTAAACATATTTAAACATTAACATCCATTTTATCTAAATTTGAACCTTATTGGGGAAATAGGATTTAAGGGAGACCTATCAATAGTGTTTACCTTTTTTATTTATAATCATTCCACTTATCCTCCACTATAAAAAGGTCAGTCACCCCCTCAATTCCTCACACCATTCAAGAAAAGTTCGATCATCTAAATCCTATATATTTTAATTTAAAATTCACTCACTTAATCTTATAATCCACCGTTTTTACAGAAATCCAACCAGGTAAGCCCTTTGGTGAAAACAAAGAGGAGTGATCCAAAGAAGATATAACATCCTTCCAAATGTCTTTTTTTTTTTTCTCAGTTTCCACCTTAGAAATTATTCTTATTGCATGTTTATATAATATCATAAGTATCCTTAGTAAACTTATTTTCTTATTCTAATGGTTTTACCTACATCTACACACACTACCATCAAATGGGTAATGAACTTATCATTCATGTGTAGGGTGGCCAACCACACCGTGAAACCATATTATTCATTTTTTCCTCTACCACCACTCGTGGTTGGGAATTAAGATATATATATAATATTTTTATATGATATATATTTTATTTATAATCTCATCATGTTTACGGAATTATTATATAAAACAAACATTCATTCATTCCATTTTGTGTAAATATAAAAACTTCTTTTGTTGATACATGGACTATCACCTCCTCAAATCTATGTGATTTTCCACAAATTACATGGAATGTATTAAGAATGGGATGAGATAATTTCTATGATATATGTAAAATTTTAATTTTATAATAATTATAATATATATACATATATTTCATTTCCTTGCTTTATTTCAATACGACAAGAAAATGAAAACAACATTCATGTGTGCATACGACCAACCATCTCTATGAACAATGTATTCCATTTCATATTTACATCATTTAAATATTATAATAAATACTTTTTACTGAATATATTATATTTAAATTATTTTTTAAATCTATAAATTACTCAATCATGATCTATGTATGTTGATCTATAATAACATGTCAAAACATATACAAATAACAAAGCGATTATAACCTGAAACATAACAATAAAATGAAATTATTTGTAAAAGTGCTATATAAAGTAATAATAAAATCATATAAGGTATGATAGATAATAATATGATTCTTTGTTATATTTATAATTAACATATTATTATTACAAAGGATGTTTGAATGTGTAAAAATAACATCATGACATTAGGTAAGGATTTTTTAAATCTCACATTTATTTTTCTTGAGACATAAGCCTTTTTCACCACATATTTTTATTTGTTGTGTGTATAATTCCAATGGATGTATTTGATGATACTTATAAATATAATTATTGTTATTTAGAAATCCATTTGGGTATCTATGTTTCCTAATATTTTTGGTTCAAAAGATACCAAATCAGAAAAGTAAGTTTCTCTAAATTTTTCTTTGTTGAGACACATGCCATGTTACGAAGATATTTTCTCAAACAATGTGTATATACATCCATTTTATATGATATGTCATGAATATAATTATATTTTATGATATTTAATGACTCATTATGTTTAATCCATTCATGGGGATTACGATTCAATGTTACCAAAGTTATAACACTATATTTATACAATCTCATTGTTTATCAGAATTGATTATTATTATGCTTCCATTGATGAAATAATATGATTCGTTTCTCACAAATTATCCTACATTTTTTTATCCTTTGGTATTTAATTATATATTCATGTAATAGTGCTATTATTCCACTCTATGGTATTTAAGTTAATTAATAATATGTTTTTAATAAAATATAACTTAATCTATCTCTTACAAGGAAATCTATTTTATTCTAAAAAATTGTTAAAAAAAATTAAAAATGCGTTTAAACATATATTTTAGTATTTTTTTAATGAGAATTTTTTTTAATATCTAGTTATATAAATCCAATATATTTTTTATGAAAATGGTTTTTAAATGTTTTCAAATTTTTTTATAAGTATTCAAAGTGGTTCCAAAGAAAAAGGTTTTCAAAATACTATCATTCTTTTTTTATATGTTTTCAATCTGTTTTAAAATAAAAATTTTTTCGAAAAATTTAAAATATTTCTTTTATATTTTCAGGGATTTTATTTAAATTTTTTTTCAAAAATTCATAATAAACTTTCATTAAAATTGCAAATTAATTTTTTTTCAAATGTATTTAATATTACTTTATATGTTTTTTAATATTTTTTCTATGAAAATTGTATTCAAGAAGATTATTTCTTTGAAAAGAATTACCAAAAAAAGAAAATATATCTTCCTGATGATTTTTTTAGAATAAATTTCAAAATATTATTTATAAGAAAAATATTTTTTAAAATTTTTTATGAATGAGATTTTCAATGAAATGATATTTTTTTATAAGAAATGTTCTTTGTGATATTTCAACATCCCTCTCTATTTATGATGAAATAATTTGAAATGTTTTATGATTTACATGGGATATAAATCAAGTTTATTACTTTTATTATTTCTATGGATGGTATATTTTTAAGATGAATACTTGTTTATGAAAAAAATTTCCCTTCCAAATGTTATATTCATTTGAATCCTGCCTCCTGTTATGGGGTATTCTATAATTAATTGATTATGTAACTTGTATGGTTTTTATTGGTTATTATATGATAAAAATTTTATTATACCCATTTCATTTCATAGATTATGGTATGATGTCTCTAAAAACCATCTGTTTTATGAGTCATGATACGGTGAAAGTGTTATTATATTTTAGAACATGAATGTATGATTTCATTATGTTACTGTTGGAACCTACATCTCCCTAAAATTCATTTGGAAAAGATTTATTTCTCATGAGACTGACATGGATGGAATAGAGAGTGAACTTAGTTCACTAAAGCCAATATTCAACAAAGATGGTCTTAAGAGTGAACTGTGACTACAAATATGTTCATGGGAGTTAACAATGACTACAAATATGGTTTGGGGAGTGAACCCATTAAAGTAATAATACATTTTAATTATTCATATAATACAATAGAAATTATTTTTATATTATTATCTCTATTCCATAGATTCTATATTTTATTCCTTTATTATAATTTTCTTTATTATTCTATTTATTGCCTTATGATTATTATCTTTTAAACAGACAATATATATCCCCTAATTCATTTTTATGGTATTTTATATACAAGGTATGATCTTCAAATGTTTTTAACGTCTTTTCCTACCCTTATGATCACACAACACTTACATATCTCCCTTATTTACCCTTACTGAGCATATGAGATCACCCCTTTTTTATGTTCTCATTCCATAGGTTATGAAGAAAAATTTAGTTTGATCATGAAGTATATTTACAAGGATATGTATATGTATTTCATTATTGATAAGACTAAGGTGTCATATATTTAAAGTAAGGTGGAATAATTTAGAAATATTGTAAGTTATTTTTCCTGATTATGTGGTCTTCTACTATAGAATGTTCTTATCAAACAATGATTTAGGGTTTCATTCAATGGTTAGAAACAGAATAAACTATGTTAATGATGAATGTGATAGGAAATTTTATGATGAGTATTCAAATACGATGATCACTGTAATAAAGGACATTGCGAGCATGCCTAATCAGTTTTAACGAAACCTGAATAATTTTCTTTTATTTAACCAACTCCTAGAATCGCTAAAAAAGAGAATAAATGGGTTTTATATGAGATCAAGTTGGGGAGACCATAGATGAAATAATATTATATTTCTTTTTGTAGAGAATGTGTAATGAATCACCCATATGAATATCTTATAGGAACATGATGTTGTTTTAAATATGGAAAATAAAGACACAAATTGTGACACTGTAATGAAAAAAATAGAATATTTCATTTAACACAATGCATTTTAATATTGTTATACCTAATATATCATCTATTGATAAATTTTATAAGTATTTAATGATTTTTCATTATGAAAATCGATGTCCCAAGTAGAAATCTCTTGAAGAGAATCAGTAAGGTTGTATGGGTTGTGGTTATATTTTTGATCATAATAAGACAATAAATGAAATGTGAAAGGAAAGAGGTATTATGGAATAAGATAAGGAATCCTTTTTAATGGATTATGGATGATGTGTTTCAACCTAAGTGTTTATGTGTTTGGATTCAAGAGTTTTGTATGGTGAATTATATAATGATTTTTCAGTTTATGTCATTTGCTAAGAATTTACAAGAATATGTCGAATGGCTCTGACGGAAAAGAAAACTGATTTAATTGAAAGGGGAAATTTTGAATAAGGATATATAACCATTAATGTATTAATTATGTTTAGAGATGAATATTTGGATAAAGATAAGATATATATGAATAATTGAAATAAACGATATTGATTAATTTGTAAATAAATAAGGATTTGTTAGAAAGTGGTTTAGGCTATCATTGTTGATGTTTACAAAATTTTTATATTTATGGAATATATCCAATAAACATTGGAATAAGAAAACATACCTGTATTCAGTAATTATTTTTGGTAATTTAGGTTATTACCATGTTTCAATATAATACATGATGGATGATATTAACATATTTTGTATGCAACAATCAAGAGCTACTTTATGATATATGTGGGATCAATGCTAGGGTTTTTTTATAAATTTAGTGAACTTATGTTTTCCACATTCATATTTAGGTAGAGTTATAAAGATAACTATTTATTTAAAGGTTTATGTTAAACTTCTTATTTGGTATTAGATATTAATGCATTATCTATTCATATGAGTATTTATTCATATTTCATAACCTATTATATCATTTACTTTGATGATAACTAATGATAAATGAAATGACTTAGCATTCTACCTCATGATATGTTAGTACTTTATGAATGAAAAATTCACCATTATTGATGGGAGTAAATGATTATGTATAAATTGGTCAAGGAAAAAAAATGGGTGAGGTTTTCCTAAAATCCTATAAGTATATCTTTTCATAGTAAAATATTTTAATTTAGTTAGAAGGGAATGAAATAATTTTATCCTATGATCATCAATTTTTATGATATAAATTTCCTTTTTAAATCCTTTTGAATTACAGATTAGTGATCGTTAACTTTCCCTTATCCATGTTCTCTATCAATCTATTTCATAAAATCATTGATTGATTTCTCTTCCAAATCAGTGTTTCCACTTTAAATGTATTTTCACTAATGTGGAATCCCAGTTATGAGTTACTTCCGGAAACCATTATTTTTTTAACTTCCCCTTTTTAATGAATTTTTTAGTATTCATTTTTACAACAAGGGATTATATGAATAAAACCATTCAGTATTAATCAATTGATAACCCAAAATAATTTATAGGGTGAAATTCTTCTTAATGGGGGGGGGGAATGTAACAATCATAGATTTTGTGAAATATCTTTTTCCAATTAATTTAATCTTTATGATATTTTTTCATTTCACACTACATTGAATATAACTTGTGTTATATGAGAACACCTTGTTCTTATTTTTTTGTATGCAACACCATGTCGAGCTTATGTTACATTAAACACTTTGATTATATTTTGGTACATGAAGAAATATATTTTTATTTTATTACACATAATGCTGAGTTTCATCAATAATAGGCATGACACAGAAGTCCTAGTTTTAACAAACTATAATGTACTATTAATAAAATTATTAATCCACTAACCAAGCATTTGGAAAGAGGGTTATGAATAATATTAATTAAATTATGAAAATATTATATATAGATGCATATAATAAGATTTATTTGGTTACTAATTAAATGTGAATAGATATAAAACCCTTTTGATAATATAATAAATATTTTATAGAGAAAATATATTTATAAAATAAAACAAATGTAACCTAAATAAATTTAATTAAACCAATTTTAGAAGATGATTATATATATATATATTCTATCATCTATGTTACCTTCATATTAATAATTTATAATGTTTAATAAGATAAACCTATTTTTACCCAAAGTATTAGTGAATGTAATTAATATTAATAAATATGATTAAGGTATAAATGAGTTTAAGTAGTGGTTAAACCTTAATATAAGTGGCCAAATTACATATAAATTTAACACTACGACCCCATAAAACTAGATTTGGTACATTATATTACAAAATTGACATTATTAAAAGGAAAAAATCACGACTTACTGATTAGTTTAATAGTATTGAAAATCTATATTACATACTTGATATATATATAATGTATTGGGAAACAAATTAAGCCATGATACATAATAAATTACATTTAAATGGATTGTTTAATGTTTTTTCAATGTTCACATATTTATAACACATGGAAGGAAACACGAAAAGGGTGACATTAAATGCTAAGTAAGGGTAAATAAAACAAAAACAATAACGAATCAATGTATAAGGAAAGGTACATAACTAAGAACAGTTTCTATTTACATAAATACATAAGGCATAAATAATATAGAATGTATGAAATTTAAACGCATGCCATAAATCAATAAATTTTTAATGAATTACAACCATATATATGTTGATGAAAAATATCATGGATATGTAATAAATGAAATTAATAGAATGAAATGAATAATTATGGGACACCATGTTTCTAAGTTACATGAAACTAGTATCATCAAGACCATTATAAAGATAGTTTATCAATTGGGTAAAATCCCATCTTAGGTGGATAAACATCTTTTTCGTCTCATGAGACAACTGATGCATTAATGGGCTATATAAAATCTGAGCCCCACACATCCCTACCAGTCCAAAGAATTCCTCATATATTAACTAAATATTGTTCCATATCAAATATCTATACTTAATAAAAAATATTGATTTATTAATAATACCTCGTAGGAAGATATGTAACAAAAATTATTATTATTATTGAAGAAATAAAAGAAAAAATTTTAAAAATATTCTTAAAGAGACCATCCATTTCCTTTCCAAAACATATTGAAAATATTTTTCAATTGAAAACTATTTTAAAAAAATCTATTTTAAAATAATAATTTTTAACTTGGAAATCAGGCTTTTTAAAAATGACATTGGATAAATCCATACATGTTGTATGAGGTAAAACAATATACCTTTTTTACAAAAAAAGGGTAAACAATGACTTATTTGGAAAGTGGCATGAATATTGCTTTGAAAAAATGTGTAAAATACAAAAAGGGTAAATATTTATGCATTAAATAATTTGTAAAAGATTAAAAAATAGGATAATATTTTTTAAAAAATATTTTAGAAGAAAATACATAATATGACTAAAGAGATAAATGAAGTTCAATTTTCTAAAAAAATATTTTCTAAAACTTTTGACTACCAAAGAGTTGAAAAATGATATAAATACATGAAAATTTTCATGAATAACCATAGTATAATAAAATAATTTATTGAAATATGGTTATTTAATTTCCTCAAATAGAAAAACCAGTGTAATATTATTAGTATTATTTTTTAGGAATATAATCTTTAAACAGTCTGAATTGTCCCATTCAACTTTGAAAAATTATAAATCATAACATCATAAAGGAATAAAATTAAATTAAAGTTATAATATAATTATAGTAGGAATATTCATGATATATCATGAAAATATATATTATATACAACATATAAAATAATCTAGGTGTATAACAACAATTATGTCGCAATAGTATGTAAATTGAGATGAAAATCCCTTATATAAACATTTATTTTGTTGTGTGGTAGTTAATGACCTATATAGTGGATTAAATTATGTTACTAAGTTATATAGGAACAAAAATAATGTTTATAATACAATATATTAACGTCTTATAATGTCCCATTACTAGATCATTTACCAACATTCATTAATTTAACTATATAAGGTGTTAATTTCCTAGTTCATCAAGTATGTTTTAACATGTTATTCGTTTTTCGTAATTAAATTTGCATGGTTTCATAATATACAGAATCAAAAAAATGTTTTTAATATCATATATACCCATTATATAGGTATTTATAATAATCCATTATTTTTGGGGATAATAAATTAAATTCAACATTGATCGAGACAATAGGCTATACATACACATGAACTATACTTTCATTTTTCGGTCATATTAAAATAATGAAATAATAGTGATGAAGATGTATATTATAGTAATATTATCATATCTATGTAATATATGCCATATATGTTTATTAATATCATACTTAATATGTTCCATGTATAACTTTAATGAATCACCTCACATTGAGGGGCGGTAGTCCACACTTCCACAAGCAATGTTGTTATTTTTACGAAAAATTGAATGTATAGAGGTATTTGTTACAATGGAATTAAATAAGCATAAAGGTATTATAAATATCATATATAATAAAAGTTTCCATTATAATGTCCACCATGAGATGTTGTAGGGGAAAATTGAACAATCATCGTTTAGCGTGGTAGTAGTCCGTTATACACATAAACTATATATTCGTTACCATTAGATGGATATGTGCTTAATTTCAGGTAAAATTATCTTCATAAAAAAACATTAATATATTTATGATGTTTTTATATTATATTGGAATGGAATAAAATGATTATAGGTAGTGGAGAAAGAAAATAAAATAGTGGAGTTTGAAGGAGGCTGTTCCACTTAATCAGTTAACTCCTTTTGGTTTTCACTAAAATAATTCAATGGGATTATTTATTCCCAAAGGGTGAATTCAAGGAGGATTTTAGGGAATATGGGAAGTGAATTGGGTATTTCTTGGAAGAACCAAAGAGGCTTGAGTGGTTTGAGGAAGTGGATGTGAATGCGGCCTTTTATAATAGAGGTGTAGTGTAATCTCTTGTAGTATGTATAAATAATGAAACCCCACCAACATTTTTAATAAAATGTGAAGCAATACTGGTCCAATGTTGGGAAAAGGGAAGAAAATGTCAAAATGTGTCCATCTAATGGCTTCTATAAATTTTTCTAGGTTGTTTTAGGCTATAAGGTTACAGTTTAGTCACTTATTATTCTTAATTTTACCATAATCGTTGTAATTTTTTTAGAATGATAAAAACACAAGCTATATATTAAAGAAATAAATAATTACATGAGTCTAAACAAGGGAATTTTACATGCTTTTCATTGATTGACATGAACCGTGTTGCATGAAAGGATGTTGTTACTAATGAATTCTTTTTTAGATTATGACGTTGTTCACAATGACATCAATGAGTTTATTATAATCATGATAGATATGTGTAATTATGTAGTTAATAGTAGCAATGATTCCTAGATAGTTCATCCACATCGCTATCAGATTCCATGAGATATGAACCTTTCCCATCCTTGGAGCTTGCCTAATGGGGGTGGAGTCACATTCAATCAAGATATTACTTCAATTTCATTGACCTGTGAGATCAACACCTTTGGTAAAACCCAAAATTTATGATTCTTGGGCAGTGTCATGGCCACAAGGTCTATGAATAAATTCCAAAATGTAACTATTATAATATATAAAGAACACTTCATACCATAATGATCCTAGGTTTCTCCTCAAATCCACATTATTTTTTAATTTTAACCTATCAAGGAGAGGTGGAAACCAAAAAAACCCACTGAATTATGGTGTTTGAAAAAGTTAGTTGAGATCATATGCCTCTTCAAAACTAGGAAGCCTCTTATTAAATATATATAGAAACAATAGTTGCATCTTTTCATCCCATTACACCGCATATAAAATGATATCAAGGGAAGCATGGAAATTGAAATGAGCTTAGTAATGTATCACATTGTTCTATCTCAACAAAATTACGTGAATAAGTTCATTTCAAGTATCTATAGACTATGCAGTAATCCGGCTAGATAGTGGGATGGTAATGATTTCATGGAAGAGAAAATATAATGATATAGCATGCATGGGGTTGATTTTAATGTTCTCAATGATGGTATTAAATATTGAGAAATAAATCTTATAGAACAAGAAACTATAGTCGACATTTTCATGGTATCAGTGAAAAATCATACATCTCGAGTATTGGGATATTCCAACATGCATTAGGTTCACATCCACTAGAATCTTCTTGAGAGAAATTCTCCATAGTATCTTAAATCTAGAGGGGTAAATCATTTTCTTATTAAAATCCCTTATCCAATGCCTATCTACTTAATTAAAATGTTTGATGATGTTTTCTGAGTCAAGAATTTCATTTTAGGAGGTCTCCCAAATCTACATTTCTTTTTAACTGATAAAGAAATATTGAGAGACAATTGAATTTATTTTATTAGTAATGATCTATAGAAATTTCATTTTTTTCATTAATAGAGTTGTTGTGATAAACCTTGTATCCCTGAATATTGATGTAATCAAACAAAGGAGCCCCGATCTAATTAATATGCCTAAATCTGAGAGAATAATTCATTCTCACCAACTAATGAGAGTTGTTATAATGTTTCATGTAGATTTTTTTTAGAATGGGATAGATTGAAGATTCCATGTAATTCCATTTTCCCTCAATTATTTTTGACATAAATATAGACTTGAGAAATACCAGAGATTCAGCCTCCTTGGTGGGTAATATTGAAATGAATTGAGTCTGCCAGAATTGATTAGAGATCACTATTTTTTATGAACTACCCCCAATAACCAATGGTTTGAAACATTGCTTCAAGGGGGGAAATAATGATATTTGGCTCTAGCAAGATACCACTGATATCAAAATACCTCATCATGGAGTTAATAGTTTTAATGATCGAGGTAAGGAATGAATGAAACATTATCAAATACACCATCATTGAGATCACCACATGTTTGACATGGAAAAATCTACCGACCCTTGGGTGAGACTTTCCATTCTAAGAGGCATGTGTTCTTCTGATATTGTTTAAGGAAATTGAGAAGTGAGAATCATGAGGTCTTCCACAGAATGTGGGAACTTCATGATAATTGAAATGTAGGTTGAATTCCCTTATTCCCATGTCATTAATTATGATATATTTTATTGGGATTGAAAAATTATTTCCCAATTAGATAAAGGGATTTCTATATTCAATGTATTGAAATGTCAATCAATCATATTGGGGAAGATAATTTTTGAGGTTTTCCATGTTTCTTATATCACTATGTGTAAATATAATAATATGATTGGCAAATAAAATGTAAGAATGTGAAGAGTTAGCTCTAGTAACCTTGATCATTGGAATTTCTCCCTTATCCACCATGTAAAGAAAACACACACTAAGATATCCCTCTACAATGAGAAAAATTATTACCGATAAGGGGTGTTATTTCCACACCCCCCCAGTGTAGTGGAATTAGACTTTAAGGGACATATTGATTAGTATAGAAATATTGAAATACTCAAGGAGAGTTCTGATCTAAAAGGTAAATTTTATATTGAATCCAAACCGGTGGAGAACATTTCTAATGAATCCCCAATCCATTGTGTTAACGGATTTATTGATCTCAAGCTTGAGGAAACTTTTTCCTCCCTTAGTGGACTTTTGGAGGATGTTGATACATTATGAGGTATTGATAAGGCAATCATGGATGTTCCTCCCTTTTACAAAATCATATTGATTCTAGGAAATATTTTTTCTAAGACATTAAGAAATCAATTTATCAGAATTTCTACTGAAGAAATTGTGGATTTTATTGATGAGAGAAACTGGTCTAAATTGGGTTATGCCACTGGCATTATCCACTTTTGGAATGAGGAAAATAAACTGGGCATTAAGTCCTAGAATAAAGATCTCCTTTTTATATAAATTTTCGAAAATCATCCACATATCATTCTTGATAAGATTACAATAGAAATTAAAGAAGTGGTTTGTAAAAATATTCGGTACATGTGAGTAGTTTTTATTAAGACTGATGATTTCCTTCCATAATTCGAAATCAAGAGGAATGGTGGTGGGGAAAAATTATAAACCTCTGTAACAAGTTTAGGAATAGTTCCCTCTTTTAATCCATCATCTCATTAGGCTTCATTATATAGATTTAAATAGAAGGATAAAATATGATCAAAAGATATTTCTTATTATCTAGAATTTGGATCCCATCCATTAGAATAGAGAGAGGTCTATTGGTTTTCCTTACCCTTTGGAGGGAATAGAAAAACATAGTGTTTATATCCCCACTCTATGAGCCCCCAAACATTGAAAATGTTCTTGTTAATGTTTTCCCTGAGTTTGATGAGATCCTACAATTTAGAATAAAATCGATCCACATTATTAATATCCCTATAGATTTTTATCTGGGTGATGGATTCTTAGAGCTTATGAAGAGAGAACTCAAGAGCCTAAATATCTCCATCCTTGGTGCTAAATTTTTCCATGCTCCATTATTTTAGTTTTTACTTGAGAAAGTTGAAGTTGAATATGAAAATAGCAGATTATCCCTACAAGTATTAAAGTTCCATGTGTCTTGAAAATGTTAATAGAACTCTAGGAGGGACAATCGAGCATTGTTGATTTTGAACGGGATTGGAATCCTCTAAATATTTTCATAGAGACATTCCAAGATAGGTTGATGACAAGAGTTAGGTTTTTCTAGAGTAACCCATGAGGGAGATCTTCAAATCCCAAGTAATGCATCATTCACAAAATCTATGTAAATTATGATTTCACTTATGCAATTAAGATAACATCAATACCAAGTAAATTTGACAACAGAGAGATTGATATCGGTTGGATTTTCCTCCTCAACATAATCCTTAATGTCTTTAATGGAAGCAGTGCTATAGACAATGCTAATTTTCCCATTAGTAGGTGGGATTGAGTTGAATTCCCCAATGATAACCCAATGATACTTAATTATACTAGAAAGGCCCTTTATGTGTGACCAAAGAAGTCTCATGTCAATATAATTATTAGAGTCATAGAAAATTGTGCAAAGTAATTTTTACTAGATCTGAAAATGCTATTGGTGATAATATGATAATTCTCCTCGAAGATAACAAGCTGCTCCACACTAATATGACCCATGAGTCAGAATTTTTCACAATTAGAAACATAATGAGTTAATCCAAGGATATAGTAGTCTATGCTAGTTCTGAAGATGTTTTGAAGTGATGAATTTATTTTTTGTCTTAGAGAGGCCAACATATTTAGGTTTTTACCTTCCTTTAAGGATCCAGAGAGAACATTCAGTTCCAGGGTTGGATATTACCTAGAAGATCCAAAATAGAATCATCATTATGACCTAGTTTGGGGGTAAATCCCCCCTTTCATTTTCCCTTTAATTGTCTTTTTTATTTTATAGGTAGGTCTTCTTTCAAAATTTATAGTAGATTTTTCCACATGTACACTGTTGTAAATTCATTACTCTTATGAACCTATAGAATCAACATGTGAGATACTAATGATAAGAGTTTTCGTATGAATGGAATTAGTTATTTGTTGGGTCTCAAAGTACTCACTTCTTGTAAATGGGACATTCTAATTTTCCTTATATGGATCACAATAGAGTGTGTCTAGTGGTACTGCAACATTCAACTTGAGTGTTATAATATCCAACCAATAACTCTCTACTTTAAATTCTATAGTAGTGGAGAAGATATCTATTGCATGAAAAATCATATAGATGGTGAGATACTTAGATGAAAGTGCCCACACACCCGATTTAAATGGAATTATAGGGGACTCATCATCATGATTATATCACTCCTCCTTGTCATCTAGGGAATAACATGATGTACTTCTGATAGATGGTTTATTCAGTTTCACACCATTTTTCATATTATCCTCTCTCTTTGAACATGAACACCTATTCTATTCTTCTTGTTCCTAGAATCATATTTCCAGGAATAGATACTAATGGATAGCTATACAATCTTATGAACCTTGCATCACTAATTAATATTCTGACCTACACTTTTACAATGTTCACAAAATTGAGGCTATTTCTAAAATTCAAAACTAACTTATATTTTATGAAATTTCGCTACTAAGGACACCCACTCTGGAGGAGGTGTTTCCATGTTGATCTCGATTAGGATGCATGAATAATGTCTGAGATCACTGTTGATAGTGAGATGGAAAATATTTGGGGGGGGGGGGTACCAATTATAGAGGAATTATTGTTAAGGATATTTGGGTGCCAGTATACCCACTAAATCACTTGTATCTTGGTCCACACTTGTGCTATTGAGTGTAATTGACTGAAGGGGTTGAATTAAGCATCCTATTCTGAGAGTTAAAAGAATCTTGGGTTGATTTTTAGGCTTTTAAAGAGCCAAGAAACATCTAGGTCCTCCATCAATTCCATGATGACATGAAAGAATCCCTCTTCAATCAGTGTATTTCTCCATCACGATAAAATCCAACAATGGGAGATTCAATCTTTTATATCAGCATAAGAAAAAGGTTTAGAAACCCTTTTAAATGAGATGCGGCCAAGAATTGTGTTTTTATAGAGGTAAAATATTTGTTTAACTATAACATTAATAGAGAATCCATTGATGAATCAGTCTCCTCAGATCTTTATAGTAGAATATCCAATGAAATAAGTTGATTCATTCCCATATCACGCATGATCATCTGGGAATGATAATTCTCAACAAGGAAAGATCGATGAGACACACCTTAAACTATGGTTATTTTGAGAATATTTCAAACCCCTTTTGTCACGACCCATCCTCGGGGCCCGTGCTGTGACTACCCCAATCCCACCATCCATAGGCCTGGGGCTGGTGACTAGCACCAAAGGCATAAATCCCTAAGCTGGGAAGACATTGCTTTTATGAAAGTAATATACCACAACAAGGAACACAAAAGGAAGTAGACACTAAGTAAAATTGAATACAAAAGAGTGTGATGGAAAGTAAATGGGCCAGTATACAAACCCAACTGAACCAAAAGTACAAGTAAATGGACAAATAGCTGGAAGTAAAGTGCAACTCTTGGATCGTCCTTCGGGAATTCCTACCTGATGTGTATATACATATGGCCACCTCATCACCTACATTCGTCAGTCTCCACCGTGTGCTGACTCGTCATATGGTCTACCTCTGGTTATTGTCCAGTCGTGGTGCTCTCGGCCTCCGTCAGCGCTGTCCGTTGTCTGCATCCAACACAACGAGGTGCGGGCATAACTCATTCCAGGGTGAGTATAACGATACTCAGTAGGGAACACGAGATCCGCGAGGTCTCAAAATATCCACTAAGGATAAGCAAAAGAAGAAAGATACAACCACAATGTATCAGCCGACCCTACATAGGTATATGTCGATACATATACCTAAGTTACCAGTCACTATCCGGCTCCAATACATGAGCCCAAACACAACTCAGTCCATACAGGAAGTAAAGTCAACCACCATGATGATAATGGTTGAAAGACATGACTTATCTCACACAGGTATTCCACAATTGTAGAGAGGTATAGATGATCAGATGTAGCCACTGAATCATCTACGCTTTCATACCTACACATGATACAGTCCAGCTAAGCTGTTGGACCCACAAAGGATACAATACAGCTTTGTCGTCTAAGCTGTCAGACCCACACAAGATACAGTCCATCTATCTCGTCTAAGCTGTCGGACCCACACAGGATACAGTCCAACTATTCTAGAGTAATAGAGATGATCATATGTAGTTACTGATTAATCTATGTTGTCAGACCAACACTAGATACTAGACCAGCTAAGACGTCAGACCCACATAGGATACAAGACCGGCTACTCTGTCAGACCCACATAGGATAGAAGAATAAAAGTCAAACTGTCGGACCTAAATAGGATACAAGAATAGTAGTCATTGATGTCGAACCCATGTAGGATTCCGGTACAGTAGTCGTTGCAGTCACACCCAGCTCTAGTGTTTCCGCACACAGCACACTCAATTCTGGGAGGGTCTCAAGCCAAGTGTTGATACATCAACTATCACGATGTCCTAAGTTGATGTATCACATAGTTTAGTCTCATCATCAAGAACCCAACGCGACTGATGACACGTCAATCAGACGCCCGGTCTGAGGGTTATTTTCATTTCTGTTCCAGGGAACCAGTTGGAATTACACTCATTCCAATCCTGGCCATTTTCCAAATTTGTTCATAACTCACTTAGAGTATCGAAAAATTATTGTCTCATCGCGAGTATCCTATTTCTACAGACGGCGTGTTAATCGGACATGCAGACTAGAAGTTATTCGCATTTAAACAAAACGGGCTCAGCCAGTCAATCCCAGTGGGCTAGCGGGTCAGCCCGACTCGGTTTGGCGGGCTCAAACCAGCTGGGGGTCAGCCCGGCCTGGTGGAGTGCAGCCCACACAGGGACCCGACCCAGTGGGTCCGAACCAGTTAGGGGGTCGGCCCGGCCTGGTTGGGCGTCGCCCACCCGCGGACCCAGCCCACTGTTGTGGGTCGGTTAGGCTCGCCCGGTGGCACCAAGTGGTGCCACCCCTCCCTACTGCCCAGCTGGCCGAAACCGGCCAGTTTTGTCCAGCACGAGCAGCCCGTATAGCGGGATACTGTTCCTCCCACGCGACACCTGCGGGAGCCGCAGTTTACTTTAGCCCGGCAGGTTCGCCCGCCAAAGCAGCCCGCCTAGTGCAGGACGCAGTCTTCTCCACAGTGCGGTGCCCAGCGGCGCCGCAGAATCCTTCCTAGCCGATCATAGCCCGCAGGTTCGTCCAGCAAGCGGCCTGCAGATGCGGGCCACACCTCCTCCACGCGGATTTTACTGGTGTCGCGGTTCACCAGCCCGACCAGCAGTAGCCAGCCTGTTCTTCAGCCCGAGTGGCCTGCAGTTGCGAGCCGCGTTTTTCCCCCACGTGGCCGGTGCGCGGCCGCCGCTTCTGGTCATTTCCACCTCCAGTCGCTGCCACCTCCGGTTGCCGTTGCCAAAAATAATCACGAATCAACGGAGGGTCATCGGGTCATGTTTGTTCGGCCCACGCCCTCCACGTTAGGCGATATCAAATGGCTGAAGACAATCCAAGCATTCATCAAGAACGATATATAATTTAATTCACTTAACAAAATACAAAACCCCATACCTCGATTCAAGAACGTTGTTCGCTTGTTGGTGTCGCGGAAAGAAAATTTGAGGACGACGTCGTACGTTGCGCCCGTCACACACCGCCGATTCCGGGATCAAGTGTTCATCCTCATTCTTCGTCGGAAAGGACTTCGTTCTTCGTTGAAGATGTTCTTAGTCCTTTATTGAAGATGTTCTTTGTGGAAAGTACTCTTTCCTTCTAATCCTCCCAAAGTCCCCCAACAAAATATTTTCCTAGGAAAATATAATAAAAAGTCTCCCCAACATTAATATTCCTATGCATTCAAAACAATTCAAATGAATTTTTGACACCACAAATTAATTAAATAAGACTTTAATTAATTGTGTTGGCATAATTAATGGAGGGAGGTGGGGAGGCTCCACCATTATATGGAAATTCAAAAGTGAAAAAGGGGGTTCATGGGAGTTAAAGGGGGTGTTGAGGGGTTAGGTGATCACGTGGGCCCCACCACACATTATCCTATCATGGGTGGTTTTGTGGGGTTTGCACCCCACCTCCGACTTTACTTTGGAGGATATAACCGCCACATAAAAATAAATTGTGTAACACAACAAATTTATTTAATTTATTATGAATCCCCAAAATACAACTTCTACTCATGACCAAACACAACTGCGGTAAAGGTCTCCTTAAGAAAATAACGATGCTGCGAGTTCATCAGTGTTCTTGGACTTCAATTTCGAGCACCGGTTCAAAAGATAGAAAAACCCGCATGTACGTTTACTAAACGTACCCGAAAAAAACTTCTGAAATTTATTCTGGGAACACCGGTCCTCGAAATCAGGTGCCGTCAGAAAATGTGGACTCATAAAATTTCAATGAAATTAAGAAAAAAATTTCCTTAAAATTTATGGGTTCTTACATTACCCCCACCTCAAGGCTTTACATCACCATAAAGCTACAACACACACTAGGGAAAAAAATGAGGGTACTGAGCACGCATCTGAGCCTCTCACTCCCATCTACGCTCTTGGAGGTTCTCGTGCTGCCAGTGAACACACACCAGAGGAATCGACCGTCCATGCAGAACTCGCTCATGTTTATCCTCAATCTCCACTAGGACCTATGTGAATGTCGCCCAGTCATCTATGTCCAACTCCTCGTGGTCGATGATGTGGGATGGGTCATGCACGTATCTTCTCAGCTGAGATACGTGGAAGACATCGTGCACCTGATTCAACTGAGGTGGAAGGGATAGGTGGAAAGCCACCTCACCTACTCTACTGAGAACCTAGAAAGGTCTGATGAATCGCAGAGATAACATTCCACCTCGACCAAATATTTGTTGACCTCGTTGAGGTGAGAATCATAGGAAGATGTGGTCTCCATCCTCGAACTCCAGTGGTCTACGCCTCCTATCAGCATAGGACTTATATCTTCTCTGTGCAGTCTTCATTTGCTCTTGGATGATCTGCACCTACTCCGTCATAGCCTAAACTATCTCTGATCCTACAAGTGCTGACTCTCCAGTGTCAGTTCATCATAGAGGTGATCTGCAAGGTCATCCGTAGAGTGCCTCGTAAGGTGCCATCCTAATGGTGGAGTGGTAGTTTTTGATGTACAAAAACTCCACCAATGGTACGTTATCCTCCCAACTGTGACCAAAGTCGAGGACACATGCATGGAGCATGTCCTTGAGAGTCTGAATGGTCCTCTCAGTCTGACCATCCGTCTTGGGATGGTAGGTGGTGCTCAAGTGAATTTGCGTCCCAAAATCCTCTTGTAACCCCTTCTATAGCCGAGAAGTGAAAAGATCATATCGATCAGAGACGATTGTCGATGGTACACCATGAAGCCGTACGATCTCTTGAATGAAGAGGCGTCCCAAGATCTCTACTGATCCCTGCTCTCTAATCGGTAGGAAGTGGGATGATTTGGTGAGTCGGTCTACGATCACCCAGATAGAGTCATGTCTTCTAGATTTACCTGGAAGACCCATCATGAAATCCATGGATATCCTATCTCACTTTCACTATGGGACCTCTAAGGGTTATACCAAGCCTGTTGGTACCTGGTGCTCCACCTTCACTTGCTGACAAGTGATGCATCGAGAGACAATATCTGATACTTCTTTCTTCAAACCTGGCCACCAGTGCTGTCGTATGAGGTCTTGATACATATTCGCCACTCCTGGATTGACCGCTAGAGGGTAAGTGTGAAACTCTCTCAACACTTCCTCCTATAATGAAACCGGTACAACGGTACGTTCTCTAAAGAGAATGAAATGCTCCCCACCTTCAGAAAACCCGTCAGGTGACTACCTTGAGGATATCTGAGCATGTCGCATCTCACAGTCAATGTCCCCATGCTGTGCCTCTATAACACAATAAAGAAGTGGAGGAGTGACTGTGAGAGACTGAAGAAAGGCTACTCCATCTCTATCCACAAAGGATATCTGCAACGCATCTAGCTGCTCTATTTCCTCTCCTAGAAATTGAATGCCTGATCTCCTAGTGAGAGAATCTGCTACAATTTTCCCCTTCCCCGGAGCATAAACTATCTCAAAGTCATAGTCCTTGAGGAACTCAATCCATCACCGCTGTCTCTGGTTCAGGTCCTTCTGTGATAAGATGTGCTCGAGACTCTGGTGGTCAGAGTAGACTGTAAAATGCTCGCCCATCAGATAGTGCCACCACATCTTCAAGGCGAATACCACTGCTGCTAACTCCAGGTCATGGGTAGCGTAGTTCTGCTCATGCTGTCTCAACTACCATGAACCACACGCGATCACTGCTCGCTCCTTCATCAGGACACACCTGAGTCTGGTCCCTGATGCATCGTAGTAAACTACGTACCCTATGCCCTCCTCCGATAGCCTCAAGATGGGTGCTCTAGTCAAACTCTGCCTCAGCTCCTGAAAACTCTGTTGGCATTTCTATGACCATACAAAGGGTTGCCCCTTCTTCATCAAAGCTGATAGTGGTGCTACAAATTTGGATAATTCATGCACAAAGGTAAGTCTGACCGACTCCTGAGTGATTGACTGCACACTCTTATGAATGATTCCCTCCTGTTCTTCTTATGTTTTCTTTTTCTATGACCTAGGAAAACCCCATCCCAACATTGTAGATAAACCACAACATTTTTTCCTAATACATTCAATATGTGTATGAACTGTGGTTGCCCGGTATATACGCAAACTAACATCGTAAGGCCTCGACGCTACCACCAAGAGGTTCCAACCGAAACTCTAACCTCAAAGGTCAGATCAAACCATTGGCGTAAGTGTGATTATCGAGTCTCCTTCCAAAGGTATCTCCAGACATGAGGGTCAAGTCAACGGCTTAACCAGAAACTGTAGGTTTGGGATAAGATTCATGGAAGGAAAGAATGATTGGTACCTATGTCTATTGATACATAAACTAGTAGTAGACACAGACCGTACCTCAAATTATTCTTAGAGCCATTGGGTCACACTCCTTGACCGCATGCAGCTACTCTCTTCCCCTGCCCTCCAGCTCCATGAGCCTAGTGGGGACTACAATGGCAGGTGGTTGTAACATATCAAAATGTTCACCACCTCATGATTCTCTCCTAGCTCTACATCCATGTCTGCTACCCTACAGATTCATCTGTCCTTAACACTTCCTCTTCTTGAAACATTTTTCATGCTCAAGTTTCTAAGACTGACACTAGTTTCATTTTTTCGAACTGCTAACATTCACTAGCTATATTCGCTCAGCCAATGATCATTCAACCACAAAGGTTCTCTCTAGTACCCTAACATAAGTAGGAAAGCATAGAGGAAAAATTGCTGGCTTGGATATCTTTAAACACACCTCTCTCAGAGGTCCGAGCTCTAAAGAACTGATCAAATCATATTCATTGGGTACAAGGAATGATCAGTATGCCTCAATGAATACTCAACTACTGACATGTCATCCTGCTGATGCTGTATAAGCTCTAGAAAACTCTCAGCTACCTCCTCAAGCCAGTCCTTAGCCGCCTGTGGTTCGGTCTCGCCTCAGAACATGGGGGATATCGGGTGCTGACACACATGTAAGGCACTAAGCCTACAAGTGTCCTCTACCGGTACCGTCAGTAGTGTCTTCTGACCAACGAGCATTGATATAGTTGGCACACTGTCTGAAGGTACCATCTAGGAAAACAGTCTAAGTACCAAAACTTCATCATTATATGGACCATCCTCATGGTCACTCACTGAAAAAGATTAGTAACTAAGATCAACATCTACTATACTAGTGTATCAACTAGGTAGAAAACTCCAGTAATCAACTCCATCCAGTCCTCTACTACCTGGGAGTATGTCTCACCTCGAAACCTTGGAGGATTCTGCCGCTAGAAGTCATGCAATGCGCTCAGTCAGCGTACATCGTTTGCAAGTGTGGCGGGTGGCACCTACTGCCCAACAGATAGTGGTGCTGTAGGTACAACACCCGAAGGTGACAACATATTAAGAGGGCCCCGCACCAGATCCTCATCACTCGGTTGGCCGTTATCATGTACTCTCTCTCGGGAACTCTAGCTGGAAATCTTCGCCGTGGCATCCTAATAAGGAACAGGTGCGCCACGGTCAATAAGTTATACCTGGTGAGCTGACTCAAAGAGACCACAATGGAAACTCTTGAAACCCACACACAATCAGTGTTTCTTTGGATTAAGTTGGAAATCAGAGGTCAGAGTCCTGGTGTATGGACACATCAGCTGCCACACCATCACAAGACTCCCTGGACTGAAAACCATACTCAATACTCTTAACACTATTTCGTTACAGAAAATAAAGACCAGAGTCCTATGTTCTGCAGTAGAACCGACTCCTTTGATACAAATTTGTCACGGCCTATCCTCGGGGCCCGTGCAGTGACTACACCATGCCCGCCTTCCATAGGACAGGGGCTAGAGACTAGCACCAATGGAATAAATCTCTAAGCTGGGAAGGAATTAACTTTATGAAATTAGTCAAACAATACAGAGTACGCAATAGGAAGTAAACACTAAGTAAAAATGAATTCAAAAGAGTGTGCTGGAAAGTAAATGGGACAGAATACAAACCCAACTAAACAACAAGTACAAGTAAAGAGACAAATAGTTGGAAGTAAAGAGCAGCTCCTGGATCATCCTCCGAGAATCCCTACCTAAAGGGTAGGTACAGATGGCCACCTCAGCACCTATGTCCGTCAGTCTCCACCATGTGCCGACTCATTGCATGGTCCACCTCCAGGTACCGTCCAATCATGGTGCTCTAGGCCTCCGTCAGCACTGTCCTTCGTCTGCATCCAACACAACGAGGTTCGGGCATGGCCTGTGCAGGGGTGAGTATAACGATACTCAGCAGGGACTCCGATACCCACGAGGTCACACAATATCCACTAAGGATAAGAAAAATAAGAAAGATATAACCACAATGTATCAACCAACTCTACATAGGTATATGCCAATACACATACCTAAGTTACCAGTCACTGTCCAGCACCAAATCATGAGCCTAATCACAAATCATCCCACATAGGAAGAAAATTCATACACAGTGATGATAATGGTAGAAAGACATGACTCAGATCACATAGGTATGCCACAATTGTAGAGAGATATAGATGATCAGATGTAGCCACTGGATCATCTAAGCTGTCAGACCCACATAGGATATAGTCCAGCTAAGCTGTCAGACCCACACCTGATAAAGTCCAGATATCTCGCCTAAGCTGTCGCACCCACACATGATAAAGTCCAGATATCTCAGCTAAGTTGTCAGACCCACACAAGATACAGTCCAACTATTCTAGAGTAATAGATATGATCAGATGTAGTTACTGATTCATATAAGTTGTCAGACCCACACATGATACTAGACCAGCTAAGCTGTCGAACCCACACAGGATACAAGACCAACTACTCTATCGGACCCACACATGATATAAGAACATAATTAAAACTTTTAGTCGCACAAATGATACAAGAACCGTAGTCATCTCTGTCAAACCCACGTAGGATTTCGGTACAGTAGTAATCGTAGTCGCAACCAGCTCTAGAGTTCCCGCACACAGCATGCTCGATACCGAGAGGGTCCACTCCTCGATCTAAGTGTTGATGAATAAACTATCATGAATTCCAGAGTTGATGTATCCCGTAGTTTCATCTCATCATAAGGAACCCAACACTACTGAAGAAACGTCAATCAGACGCCCGATCTAGCATTTTCGTTCTAGGGGCCCAGTTGGAATTACACTCGTTCCAAACCTATCCATTTCCCAAAGTGTTCATAACTCACATAGAGTATCACAAAATGACCGTTTTGTCATGATGATACTAGTGCCGTAGATGGCGCATCAATCGAATGTGTAGTCTCGATATTATTCGCGTTTAAGTAAAATGGGCCCGGCCCATCAAGCCCAGTGGGCTGGCAGGTCAGCTAGACTCGGTTTAGCGGTTCTGACCTGGGTGGGGGTCGGCCCGGCTCGGTGGAGCATGGATCACAATAGGACCCAAACAGGCGGGACCGACCCGGTTAGGGGGTCAGCCCGACCCGGTGGGGCGCCGACCCTCCTTGCTACCGGGCCGGCCGAAGCCAGCTGGTTTTTTCCAGTGCGACCGGCCCGCACAGCGGGTCGCTGTTCCTACCACGCGGCACCTACGGGTGTTGCAATTTAATTCTGCCTGGCCGGAAAGTGGCCGGTCAGTTCGCCCGCTGAAGCGGCCCGCCTCGTGCGGGCCGTAGTCTTCTCTGCAGCACGACGCCAGTAGCACCACGGTCTCCTGCCCGGCCGGCCGTAGCCAACCATAGCTGGCTGGTTCGTCCCGAAATGGTCCACGGATGCGGGCCACACCTTCTCCGCGTGGCACCTGCAGGTGCCGCGGTTCACCAGCCTGGCCGGCGGTAGCCGGCTGGTTCTTCAATACAAGCACCCCGTGGTTGCGGGCCGCAGTTTTCCCCCACGCAACCGGTGCATGGCCGCCTCTTTTGGTCACCACTGACTTCGGTCACCGTTGCCAAAAATAATCACGAACCAACGGAGGGTCATCATGCCGTGTCCATTCGGCCCGCGCCCTTTGTGTTAGGCGATATCAAATGGCTGAAGACAATCCAAGCATTCATCAAGAACGAGATATAATTTTATTCACATAAAAAAAGAAAAAAACCCCTACCTCGATTCAAGAATGTTGTTTGCTTGTCGGTGTCGCGGAAAAAGAATTCGAGGAAGAATTCATACGTTGCGTCCATCACACGCCGTCAATTCTGGGCTCGAGCATTCTTCCTAGTTCTTTGTCAGAAAGGACGTCCTTCTTCGTCGAAGATGTTCTTGGTCCTTTGTTGGAGATCTTCTTCATTAAAAGAACTTTTTCCTTCTAATCCTCCCAACGTCCCCCAACAAAATATTTTCCAAGGGAAATATAACAAAAAGGCTCCCCAACATTAATATTCCCGTGAATTCAAAAAAATTCTAATGAATTGTTGACACCAAAAATTTATTAAATAAGACTTTAATGAATTGTATTGGCACAATTAATGGAGGGAGGTGGAGAGGCTCCACCATTATGTAGAAGTTCAAATGTTAAAAAGGGGGTTCATGGGAGTTAAAGGGGGAGTTGAGGGGTTAGGTGCTCGTGTGGACCACACATTATCCTCTCATGGGAGGTTATGTGTGGTGTGGGACCCACATCCAACTTTCCTTTGGAGGAAAAAACCACAACTTAAAATTAAAATTGTGTAACACAAAAATTTTATTTAATTTATTTTGAATCCACAAAATACATCTTCTACTCTCGACCAAACGCAACTGCGGTAAAGGTCTTCTTAAGCGAATACCAATGCTGTGAGTTCATCGATGTTCTCAGATTTCAATTCTGAGCGCCGGTTCAAAAGATAAAAACACCTGCACGTACGTTTACTGAACGTACCTGAACAAAACTTCAGAAATTGATTCCGGGCACACCGGGCCTCGGAATCAGGCGCCATCAGAAACTGTGGACTTGTAAAAATCCAAATAAAGTAAGAAAAAAATTCCCTTTAAATATCCAGGTCATTACACCTGTAAAATGTGTGATCTATTTTTTTAATTTCAATTCATAGATGTGGCAGAAATTAAATTAAAATTAATCCCACAGATGGGATGACAATGCATGTTTTTAATGTAAAAACATCCTAAATCATTCTATGTTTTTATTGTCAATTTCAAAGAGAAAATGATTCCAATAACCTAAATGGGATTAATTGATAAAAATATTATCAAATTTAAAATTAAAAAAAATTAAAAGTATAATTTAATGATATAAATAAATTTGAAAAAGAAAGACGTTTTGAACTAAATTTCAGATTTAACTATTCATTTAAAAATATAATTTCATAGAAAAATACCAAAACATTTCCATGTTCTAATATTTATGCCCCACTTAAAAAAATGTTTATTTGGAAATATTAAATAAAGAAATGTGCCGTAAATGGATTTAAAATGGGATATGAATTATAAGGTGAAAAAAATACTTAAAATATATGTTTTTCTATGTATTAATTAGTTTATTCTTATTAGTATTATAAAAAATCTATTGGATGATTACCCATGATATTTTATATAATATAAAAAAAATATATTTCATTAATATAATTCACTAATTTCAATTAATATATTTTATTATGACAAAAATCTGTTATGAGTATAAAAATAATAACATTTCATTTATATTCAATTGGTTAATATTTTCATTTCTAATAAATTTGTAACCTGTTAATTAATTTTATATTTGTGTAAACCATTTATGTTCATAAGTTTTCCAACCATTTTTTACAAACACAAGTCTAATGGATAGTTTATTTCTTATTATATTAAATAATATTTGTTTTATAATATGTTATTGTTTATTAAAATCTGGTCCAGAGTCTAACACAGTCCATCAAAAAAGATTGGTCTTACGTGAAACGCATGCTAACTAAATGTTTCAATAACATTAAAAAATTATATATATCAAATATATTTAAAATAGTAAATATATTTCAATGTATTGGGGTATTATATCTCCTTACGAGCTTGCTTTTGTGTTTCATGAACGCTATCGAATATATGGTTATTGCTTCAGAATTTCATGGTGTTACATTCTCCCCACCTGAAATAAATTGAATCCTCACAATTTATACTTTATCTCATAAATATATTGATTGAAAATATAATATTTTTGAAAGACTCAAATCATAAAAAGTGTTTTTAACTTATATTCTTAATTATAGAGAACATAAAGTACAATGGTCATGTTGCTAGGTTCTCTAGTAGGATAACATTATTGGGTAATGGAATCATGGATATAGAAGAATAATATACCTATCATGATCAGATGGAGAGTTCTAGAGAATATGGTCTGGATGAAGATAACAATCACAAGGCCATTACTCCATGATGATTCGATACTCCTTTTGATTCATTTAAAATATAAGTACAAGGACAACATTTCGGGTTACATGATCACTTTTCCTTGAGTTGGGTATTTTATTCACACTCTAATAATATATGTAAATATATGTTTCTATTGACATAATATTTTCCTATGATTATGCCTTGAACTATTTCTAAATCACTTCATTAAATCATTATGTTTCATCTAGTGAAGTAATATAATAACCTCTAAAATATCATCCAATTATCAACCTAAACCATGTTCTAAATGGTAGAAATTTCCAAAATATTTTTATACCACACTTTATAAATAAGGTCACTGAATTTTCCTAGATGAACTTATAATTAACCATTAATCAAAATAAAGCAACTCGAAATTTTCACACTTCAAACATGTGAATAACATCATCATGTATCTTCTTGAAATATAGTACTAACTCTAATAACCCTGAAACCTTATTGGATACATGAATTATTCCTTATGACTTACATAAGGAACATTTTAATAAATATATTACTTAAATATAAAAGAGTTCTAAACTCCATTAATGATAGTATAGGCCAGTGGTCTACAAGTCATTAATCAGTTCTTAGGTTGTCATTACATATACAAATCAATAATTTGTTCATCACTATATCAAAATCATGATTATATATAGGGATGTGTTTACATCAATCACATGTTTTAAAAAATGTTTAACTTTCTTATGAATATTGTTTTTTAGTCCATTCAACATATGGTCTCAAATCCTTATTGAAAAACTTCTATAGTATAGTCCACATAAATTTTATAATTCATATTACGAGTACATTGAAGATAAAATATTAAAATGATGCAATTATTGAAAATATATATTAATAATTCTTATTCATATTTGGAAGTATCATAACATGATAATTATCTTATAGAATTATTTTAGGTATAATCTATTAACACATGGGACATTGATTCACACATTGTCCCAGCAACATGAATTTAAAGCATTGTACATTGAAATTTTTTTCGTACCCTTGTAATCATGAACATGGTGTCCTTTTTATATACACATATAAAAAATTAACGTTCCCTTTAAGTGTTTACGATGCTAATTCATTCCATAGTTATGACATGTGGGAAAACACTTCTTTCCATTCTTCCTTTTGTACATATTTTTCTTTGCCATCCTCTTCTTCTCATGCATCCCTTCAAAGCCATATGGCTCAGAGAATTTTTTAATTATATTCTTAAAAATAGTTATCATTTTCTAATATGATGAGAATACATGGGATACCATTTACCTAAAACTTTTTGGCTTAAGACCATGAATGAAGTGATCATTTATTTAGTTTGGGTCACATGCATTGGTGGAGTTATCATTCCTTATACTATGCACCATTTCAAAAAAAATTCCATATACTAGATTAGATCAAAAAATAATGAAAACTATATAACTCTCTACATGGTATATCACGTAACATAATTTTTTTGCATCCTAAATCCCAGAACAATAATTTTTGGTTTTATAAGGGGAATAAATACTTCATAATGGTAGGTAAATAAAATGTTATGTTTCCAAAGAGTATCCCCTGGGAGTGTCAAACATGGTGCACAATAAGACACATTTTCATGTACTAAGTTTCCATGAGTCAGGCCCCAAACACCTTGTCAGGATTATTACTCATAGTTACATATCTACCAGAACCACGCCCAATTATAGTATCCAGACATGGATGTATTGGTCGTAATACCCAAACATTCTATAATTTAACAAAATTATTAGATGTTCATGTATACATATACTATGATAATATATTTTATTTTTTCTCTAAAATCTATGTTTTCTAAATCCAGTTTCCATGGTTAATGTTAAACTTCCATTTATATCAACTATAACTCATCATCCTCAGAAGACTAGATCTAGTTCATTACTTTACTACATTAGAATTTTTATAATGAAACAAATATGGAATGAGCAATTATTTTAGCAGTCTTGGAAATCTAGATTACATACATGATAGTCATAAAACAATGGTAAAATAGATGAAAAAAATGATACACAATAATCTAAAATAAACTGTATCCTTGAATTCTAATTTAATGTTATCTATGTTATAATCATAGTAATGAAATATGATAAGGGTGAACTGAAATGATCACTAAGGGTAAATATGACGGATGAAATAATGAATCAATATATTTGGAAAGTTAAATAAAAATAAATAAATTCCATTTACATAACTAGATATGGAATAAATAATATGGAATGTAAGAAACTAAAACACATTCCATAAGTCAATAAACTGAGAATGAATCACATCCATAGATATGTTGATGTAAAATATCATGGAAAAATAATAAATGAAAATAAAATAAATGAAATGATTAATTATTTGATTTAATATTTCTTAGGTACATAGAAACAATATCTTCAATACCATTAAAAAGAAGGTTTAGCTATCTGGTAAAACAAATCTATGACCGATAGCCAAATTTTCCATCTCACGAGACTACCGATGCATCAAGGGGCTATGTAATGTCTGTGAACCATCCATCACTACCAATCCAAATAATTATTCATATATCAACTAAACATAGTTAGTTATCAAATATACATACTATATAATGAATATATATTTATCAATAATACCCCATCAGAGGATAAGTAACTATAAGAGTTGTTGTCATGGATAAAATAAGAGAAACACTTTTAATAATATTCGCCATGAAAACATCATTTTCTTTTAAAAAACCTTTTGAAAACATATTTCATTGAAAATTAATTTTTAAAAAATATCATTTAAAAAATACTTTAAACATTAAAATGAATATTCATAGAAATTATGGTGGATATATATGTACATGTTGTACATGGTAAAAACAATATTCACATTGTAGGAAAAATGGGTTCACCAATACCATGTCATGATAGAGACAAGATGATTAATTTGAATACATGGGACATGAAAAATAGGGAATGTATGAATTCACTAAATAATTTTGAAAAATTTAGAATTTTTTTTAATAAAACATGTTTTTTAGAATAAAATATGTTCTTTGACTAAATAGAGAAACGTAGTCGGGTTATCTTAATTTTTTTAAACATTTTGAGCACCATAGAGTGAAAAAATGTTGCAAATATATAAAATTTTTAATAAATAAATATATGAGAATGAATTAAATTATTTTAAAATGGTTATTTAACTTTATAAAATAGAAATACCATTTTAATATTATTCATATTATTTTTAAAGAAAATAATCGTTAAACATTCAAGAGTTTCCATACAACAAAGAAAAATTTTAAATCATAACATCATCAAAGAATAAAATTATATAGAAGTTATAATATCAATATATTAATTATATTAATTTAGTATTATGTAAAATGGGGGTATATAAACTATTAAAAATAAACTAGGTGCATAATAACAATATAGTCTGAATGGAATGTTAATTGAGACAAAAATCCCTTACCTTAAACATACTTTTCTAGTGTGGTCATTATATTTATTCATAGTGGTATAAAATGTGTTAATAACTTATTAAAAAACCATAATCATGTTTATAATAACATATATTATAACATTATAATGTATCATTACTTATTCTTTAACAAACATTCATTTATTTAACTTTATTAGGTGTTAATTTCCTAGTTCGTCCAGTATGTTTTGACTTGTTGTTTGTCATTATTGTCCAATTTATCAGGTTTTAATCTTCTAAAATTTTTAAATCAGTATATTATTATCATATTTATCCAATGTATATGTATTTATAATAATCCATTATGTTTTGAGATAAGAAATGAAATTCACTGTTCATGGAGATGGTAGGATGTACATACTAATGAACACTAATTTCATTTTATTTTCATATTAAAAGAATAAAAACTAATTAATAAAAATGTATATTATAATTATAGTACAAGATTAATTTAATATATTTAATATATTTTTATTAATATCATCCTTAATATGTTTCATGTATAACATTAATTAATCACATCGTATTTAGGGTGCGGAATTCCACACATTCACAAGTGGTGTTATCATTTCTTTGAAAAATGAAATGTATAGAGGTATGTTTTATATTTGAATAAAGAATAATAAATATATTATAAATATAATATATATAATATATAATAATAGTTTCTATCATAATATCCACCATGAGAGGTGGTATGGGAATATTGGACAATCATCGTTTAGGGAGGAGGTAGTCTACCATACACGTAAACAATATGTTCGTTACCCATTATATGGTTGTGTGTGTAAGATATGGTATAATTATAAGAATATAAACATCCTAGTATATTGGGGGTACTGGTGTTTTTATATACTAATGGAATAAAAATAATTTATGGAGTGGAGAAAGAAAATAAAAGAGAGGAGTTTGAAGAAGTTTGTTACTGCTTAATTTGGTAACTCGTTTTTTGATTACACCAAAATTCTTCAATGGGTTGCTTTATACCAAAGGGATTCCTAAAGAAGGAAATGGGGGGTTTTTAGGAGTGAATTGGGAATGTCTTGGCTGAACCTAAGGGGTATGAGTGTTTTGAGGAAGTGGAAATGAAGGATCCCTTTTATAATGGTGAAGGATTTGAATCTCTTGTCATATTTTAAAAGAATGGAACCCCACCAGCATTTTTTTATTACAATTTGATCAATAATGAAAAGAGTCTATAAAATTAGTATAGGGTCTAAATATTGCAATCCAATGTATTTTGGAATTGTTTCTAGGACTTTTTAGTCCTTAATGATATGGTTTAGTCACTTATTAATTATAATTTAATCTTAATCATTGTTATTAACAAAAATTACATTAACTATTTTTTTTAAAAAATTACATGCCATTATTAGACACTTTAAATTAGTTTTTTTACAAATATGGAATCCATTTTTCTAAATTTTAGTCACATAAGTGGTAGAAACTGAATAAAAATTAATCTCATAGATGGGACAACAATGTGGGGTTTTTAAAATAAAAACATCCCCAATATTTTTGAGTTTTTATTGTCTGTTTCAAAGTGAAATTCATTCCAATTTCCAAATTTGTATTAAATTATATGAAAAAGTAGCTTTGAAATAAATTTTAGTATTTATACCTTTTCATTAAAAATGAAATTTTACTAGATAATAAAAAATATATCTAAGATAACTTTTATGTTTCTCTTACAAATAAAAATATTATTTTGATATATTAAATTTATAAAATTGAAAAAAATCGGATTTAATATGGGTTCTCCATTAAAAGGTAGTAAAAATGACTTAATGAAAATATTGGTCTTTGGGTAAGATTGAAATTATTCTTATCTTGTGTATATCGAATCAATTCGATGATTATAAAAAAAATTATTTAATATGAAACATATGTATTTCATTAAAACTATTCAATAATTGTAATTAATTTATTTTATTATGACAAAACTCATTTGTGAGTATAAAGATAACAGTATTACATTTATATTCAACTGGCTTATATTATAATTTCTAATTAATTAGTTAAAAATTAATTAATATTATATTTTTATAAACTATATATTTTCATAATTTCATTAATTCTTTTTATAACCACTAGTTTAACAACTTGATTATATTTTATTTTATTAAATAATAATATTTTAATAATATATTATTATTCTGTTAAACACGGTCTTGCATGTAACGCAAGACTTCAAAGAAGATCAATCTTACATGTAATTCATTATAACTTAGTGTTTAATGAATTTAAAAATACAGCATATATAGGAAATATTAAATATTTCAAAATATTTTAATGTATCAGATTATTATATCCCCTTACGTGTTTGGTGTCACATGTTATGCACGCTATCAACTATAAGGTTCTTACATTATAATTTCAGTTTATTAAAAGAACAAATGTACAAAATCCATTTTTGGGACACATATAGAATATATCCTCCAATTTCTAAATAATGTAATACTATTGGAACCACAAGATCTAAGGGATATCTCCCAATATGTTTACCTTTTTATATTTATAATAATGCCACTCCTCCCTCGCTATAAAATTGGCGCTCAACCCCTCACATGATCACAACTCTATATCCACTTTATATAGTCCAAATACTGTAAAAATGTCCTCAAACATCCAAAAAATAAATCCATACGTCTCCCATTTTTATTAAAGGCATCCCATTAATCCTATTGGTATAAACCAAGAGGATTTACCTAAATAAGAGGTAACATCCTTCCACAAGCTCTTTTTTTATTTTCATTCCCCGACACATAAATTATTCTTATACCTTTCTTATATAATAAAATAATTATCCAAAATATATTGAGAATTTTTTATTCTAATTTTTATAAATACACTTAGAAACACTTCCATCAAATGTGTATTGAACTTCTCATTCATGTGTACTACGTACTACCACTATGTGAAATGATGTTTGCAATTATCGTTTACCACCTCTCATGGTATCGAATTATTATAGAAATAAATTTTTATAACAAATATATGATATTAATAATTTCTTTATACTTCTAGAATTATTATATGAAACAAACCTTCGTGCTTTCCAATTTTTCTAAAAACAATAACTTAGTTTGCTGACGTGTGGACTAGGACCTCCTCCAAGAGATGTGATTCTTTCAAACATTACATGAAACATCATAACAATTTTTTTAAAAAAATTATATGATCTATATGACATAATAATTCTAATTTAGTTTTAATATATATATATAACATTTAATTTCATTCTTTTATTAGGATAGGGAAACTGATACATCCTTCATGCAAAAGTATGACCTACTGTCTATATGTACAATGAATTCAATTTCATATTTATATATTTTATAGATAATTATAATTTATTATGTACTAATTATATATGAAATTTGAATAATTTTTTAAATTCCTGAAATAAGTAATTCATGATCTATGTTAGTTAAAAAATAATATCAATTCTAGACATATACGAAAGAAAACATAGTTATAACTTAAAAATAACATTAACATAAAATTGTTAATAAATAGGTAATATAAACTAATAATAAAATAATATATGGTATGATATATAATTATATGGTTATGTGTTATATGTATAATATTATTTTATTTTTTTACACGAGGTTTGAACGTGTACAAATAAATTCAATACTTATGGTAAGGGTTTTGTCATCTCACTTTTATTTTCTATGAGACAGAAACCATGATCATCACATTTTTTTATATGTTGTGGTTATAATGACCATGTTTTTTTTAATTTTGATGATTATAATTAATAGTATTTAAATATACATTATTATCCATACTTCAAGGGGTTTATGGTTAAAATTTACCAAATTCGTAATGTAATTTGGTCTCTATTTTTTTTCTTTAAGACACATGCCATGTTACACAAATATATTCTCTTGTGAGTGTATATAATTCCCGTGGACATGTTATATCATGAATATTACTATTTTCATCATTTTTAAAGAATAATATTTTATTTATTCTTTCATGGGGATTGAAGTTCAATGATACAAAAATGGTAATAATGTATTTATACAATCTCATCATTTATTGAGATTGATTATGATTATTCATCTATTTAGGAAATGTTATGATCCTTCTCTTAATAATTTTCTTGATTTTATTATAATATGTTTATTCATGATATATTGAAGTAATGGTTTTCTTTTCCCACTATTTGGTACTTAAGATAATTAATACTTAATTTTTATGAAAATCGGAACATAATTCTCTCTTCAGTAAGAAATATCATTTCTTAAAAAAACATGTTTTCTAAAACAAATTCCAATTATTTTAAATGATATTTTAATATTATTTTAAAATAAAAAATATTTGAATCATTCAAGCTATATATATGTTTTTTATGTATTTTCAAATAATTGTTTTTCAAAAGGTTTTCAATGGTTCTTTATATGTTTTTAAATATCTTTCAATGAAAATCATTTTGATAAGGATTTAAATTCTTCTTTATAAGTATTCAATGATAAAGGTTTGGAACAAGTTCTAAATATTTATTTTTCAGATTTAAATGTGTTTTAAATGAAAAACTATTTCCAATTTTTTTATAGTTTTCTTTATATTTTTTATATATATTCGAGTAGAAAAAGGATTTAAAACTAATTTATGTTTTATAATTTTTTTAGTGAGGAAAAGATATTTTCTACCTAAAATATTTTAAATTGAATTTTAAAATATTGTTTATAAGAAAAGTACATTTGAAAATGTTTTATGAATGGTATAATCAATGAAAATATGATTTCCGTAAGAAATATTCTAAGCAATCTTTCAAAATCACTCTCCATTTATAATGAAATCCTTTAAAATAATTTTTTAAATAGCGATATGATCCATTTAAAATGATGTTATTCTATCATTGAATGTGTTTGTTTAGGAATACATGTTTTTATGACACCCATTTCACTTCTTTGAGTTATATATTTTTGGAATATTACATAATTTAATGGGTAATTGTATGAAGAAATGGTTATGAAACATATCTCTTTTACCCAAGTTATGATATGAAAAAATAAGATACACATTTCATTTCATAGGTTATGATATTAGTTTTATTAACCGATATATTTTATGGTTCATGATATGATTGGTTCTTTATTTTATTTTGGAACACATTTTTATGGTTTCATTATTCGATATGTGGGACCTATTTCTTTCGACATTACAATGTGTACTGATTTATATCTCATGTAGTTGACATTGATGGAATGTAGAGTAAACTCATTTTTGTAAAGAGATTTGTCTTCTAAGATGGTATTTGGAGTGAACCTTGAATACTAATATGGTCTCGTTAGTGAACCATGACTACCAAGATGGTTCGGCGAATAAAACCATTCCATTAAGATAGATTTGGAATTAATCCTTGAGTATTATGGAAATCATTTTTATATGCTTATGTGTCTTCCATAAATTCTATGCCTTATTTATATGTTATCATTTCACAGCACATGATCTTGATTCTTTTATGATTCAAGTCATATTAACTACCAATATTTATAACATGATTATTTCTTATGATCAATGGTATGCATGGTGTGATCATCTAATGATATGATACTCTTTTTCTCTCCTTATACACATATTTTTATTTCATGTCTCTCATGTTTTCCCTTAATAAGAATCCAAGATCACTCCATTATCATGTTTCCTTTCCCAAGGATATAAATAAATATTTTATGTAATATTAATAGTTGGTAAGGTCATTGAGGGGGATGTTTACGATCTTTCACCATGATAGATGTTTATATTTCCATGTTTCCAAAGATACTAAAATATTAGAGTCCAGAGGCATGTACATTTGTAACATGATGAATAGTTTTAAAAAATAATATAATTTAAATATATGTTAAGCGTAGGTTATTATAATAACCACCCCACCCCCAATAATGGGGCTTATATCGAGTTTAAAATATAATTTTATAAATTAATAAAACAATAACATATTTATTATATAAATACCCACCAAACATACAATCTTCTCCACTCAAACCCCATTTAACAAGATATTTCACTACATTTACCTATTTAAATCTCCCCTATGTTGTTACCTTGATCATAATAATTAGTTATAAACCTATTATAATTTCCCTCTCATGGTAAAATATTCACCTCCTCCTCCTCTTTATTCAAGTATGTGCATTGTATAATGTATTTTTTTTCTAATTTTTCTTATTGGTATATGTTTTTACTCATCCATTTATGATAATTATTATTCCAAATTAATTATATACCACCATTAAATATGATTAAAATCATCTATGAATCTTTATGTTTGTTCATTATGATTTACAAATTGTCCTTTGAAATTTGATTCCAATTATTTTAATTGTGTATACCCCTCCCAATATCGACTCAAGGTTATCAACCTAGATGAAATAGTCCTCTCATGATTGGGGACATCCATGTATATAACCTAATTTAAGATCTAAAATTATTCTAGGTATGTCCCTCTATGAGTTTTCTTCCATCCAATTTTAAATGGGGATTCCTTATTCATTAAACCACAATCGTCAAGTCTCTTTTGGGGATGGAGATATTATATTGGGGAATATGACCTAATGACCAGGAATGTATGTTTATTTAAATTAATGGATATCAAGTGTAAATAATTCAAGGTAATATGAGGTTTTTTCATATTTTTGATGTCTATAGATGTGATCTATGCCTTTTTTTCAAATATGGGTTGCACAATGTTTTCTAAACACTTTCATATCATGTAGATGTTACATGAAATGAACTTGTTGCTGGGGAGATGAAATAAAATTGTTTATAGCATGAATGTTTACATGCCGTGGAACTTGTTCATGGTGTGAAATATAAAATCATGGTTAATTTATCAAAAAGTGTCATGTCTTTTATTTTATCTTATAAATCATGAAATTCACATCCTGAAAGTATTTCAAATCAGTAATATATATGAACCAATAATTCAAATACAAATTATGTGTATTATTTTAATTCATCTTCCTTGTAGCTCTCCCTCTCTGTATGTGACCCTAGGGTGAATCTATAAGATTTGTGAGGGAATGAATCCATTATGGACGTCTCAATCAAGCATTTATTCCTCTGTTTTCCTAGTGAATTTCTTTTATTTAATTTTTTATTGGATTTACAGATATGAGTGTTTTCATAATCTCTGGATAATGGTTTTGGGTCTAAAAAATCCCAAAGGTCTGTTATAATTGTTCAACTATGTCCAATATTATTTTATTGTGCAAAAAACCTGGCCATTAAAAAATAAAACTATGAGTGATTATAATCAAGAGTTGTAACTAATATTTAGATCTATTTGGATCCAATAGTGTCTGGACACGGATTCCAAATACCCAAAGGGTGATCTTACCCTAGAATAATAGTGAACTAGGTAATCGATTGAAATATGTTTTAGTTTGACAAAAAATATTAGTTTATTTTTTCTGATAGATTCACCTGTGAAAATTTATTCCATGATTATCCAATTAATGGTGATTATTATTTTTATCAATGGGTGTATACTCTAGAATAATAATGTCTTAAGGTATAATTTTACGAATGAATGGATAACTGAAAGACAAATAGCAATTTACTAAACTGACCATTGTCACATTTGATGTTATGTTATGTTATTCCAGTCATTATGACTTTTTTTTGAATTATAAAAAATTATTATATAATGTTGTTTTTCATAATGATGATGTAATTCTTATATAATGGTATATTCCCGGTTACTCGTAAATGATTATATGAAGGGATTTCCCCTATTATAAAGAATTGTTTACATAACTGGTTCTTATTATTGATTCTGAAATGGTTAATAAGGTACCTGGATTAGTAATGTGTTAATTATTATAGGTATTAACCAAAATATGTGATTATTCCATTAATTTCTAGTTTTGGATGGCATGGTTTCGCTACATACTCAAAGATATTATTTCAAGGTGTAGAAGAAGGTAGATTGTTATATCATGTTAATTGATTAATTTATACAACTAATTATTAATTTATTGCATGATCATATTGTTAGACTAGATTTTTTAGACATGGTGGTGTTGATGTTTGGTGTTTTTATCACAACCAATTAAAGCAACCTTTTGGTACCTAAGAGATTACATTGATATAGGTTTGTACAATGGTAAATGACATTGTTGTCGATTTTTTCATACTGGATTAGATGTACCTTGGAGATGGGACTGCTATGGTGTTCATGAAAAGGGTATTTTTTGATGATTTATTTTATAATGGTCTTTTATCTGTATTAAATTTATTTTAAAATTTAGATACATTCCATCCAAATATTAATATATTATTATTATTATTATTATTATTATTATTTTTTCTTGGTTCATCCTTAATATTTAAAATGTATGATGTACTAAATCTGATATTTTAATTACTCTAATATTTTTTTGTTATATTTCAAGTATTTATTTGGGGGTATAGCCTCAAAATTATGTTCTATACACCCCTTCTATTAGTGAACATGATATGGTGTATTGGTATAAACACTTGAGGTTTTGTAATAAACATCGTTTGGAAACATGAGAGAGCTGGACAGGGGGACAAAACAAAGTTGTATGTGTGGTATTTAGTTTTTTTTATTTAATATTTTAGAATTGTAGAAAGAGAATAGGATGTGTCAGGACATGGTAATGAATGTTCATTGGAGTAGAAAACCATTTACGGGGGAAATTATTAGTACCCATAGATATGAATGTTTTTCAAAATGTTCTTTTTTATGGATGATGTTTTTTTACCCTAGGTGATTCACATGATATGTGATGTTTTTGTTGCTTTTTATTTATACACATGACTCAGTATAATGAGTGAGTAGTATGAATACATTTTTATAAGAACATATTGATATATATATAGACATTTAATTTTCCTGATAGGGACATATTTATTGCATGTCGTATATTTTCAAGTATGAATCGTGAAGTGAGATACCTATTATACATGATGAAAAAAATGAATGAACTATTATGTCACGAAAATTCACATGTTTATACATGTTTAGAGAGATAATTAGATAGTAGTTATCATTTTTTCACCGATTGAGGTTGAACATTTTATTATCATGAGCTATATAAAATGAATTTGTCATATAAATAAAATACCTCCTTATTGTCTTCAAATTTAGTATGAGGAGATAAAAATAAACACACTCTAAACACTGTTGAACCAGATCTTCATATTGATCATGAGGATTTGATTGATTTTCTGCAACGTAAAATCTTTTTGAGGGTCATGAAATCAATGGGATGAGAGTATATTCATACCGATCCTTCAATGTCTGAACTCATGAGAGTGTTTCAGACATAGTATTTGCCTACTTGAACGATGGAGGGTTTCCCCAACGAAGCTAAGTTATTTATTGAGTCAGTTTGGAAGATCATCAAGAACCTTGAGACACAGATAGATAGTAGTGTTAATCATGATACATTCATACTTCATGAATCAACTATGAATTGGTGGGACACAGTAGGTAATGTTGGGAAGTAGAAGAAGTTGTCCTACATGGAATTAATTGAAATGTTTCTGAAACAATTCTATGATGAAATATCGAGGGACGATAATGGATTGGAGTTCAAGAACCTACCATATGAGATGTTTTCACTAATTTTCTATAGAAGGAACTTCACCAAAACAATGTGATTTATTAGATCTTTAATATTTTATTATATCTCTTGGGAAATATGTTCTCAATATGGGATTCATTATGTGATGATTTCATAGGGGAATAGTTTTTTTATTGATTATCATTTCAGTTGTTATGGGTTAGGCTCTCATTATAGATGTTAACTTTAGAGACACCATGAGAAAAGGCTTGGGTATTTAATGTTGGGTGAACATAGAGTTCTTCCTTTGTTGGTATTATGCACTTCTATAATATTTTTTGCTAAGTAAATAATTAGAACAATGGCCATGGAAGTTCGAAGCCATCTCAGGACCATGTTCAGTTGAAGTTCCATCAGTGTGTCATGTTTTACCACTAGTAACCTCAATGCATTTACCATTAATTGGTGTTTCATTTTTGCAGTAGGTTGGGATATACATAATTGTTTTTAGGTTATGAACCAGTAGAGTAGTCGAAGAAGATCAGGGTAGGTACCAGGGTCTTTGAAGGACATAACTACCCCTCAACAGACATGAAGCTAGAGTTGCACCAAATATTTTGGTTGAGGAAGGGGACATGGTACACCAACATAAGATATATTGTACCATGAAGAGCGAACAACATAGTGGGATCTGATGTGAGTATAGGTAGAAGGGGAAGTCAACTTAATTCTTTGAAGCTTGCTTTATAAAGATTAAATGCATGACATTAAACTTTTAGAGGTATTGTTCACGTATCTTCTACCCTTGAATGCATTTTTTTTGATATAGGATAATCATATTCCTTTATATCATCGAATTTTACAAGATTTTTTGGCATGGTTATGGAATTATTGGATGGTTTCATGTCCTCTAACACATTATTGGGAGTGAGGCCATAGAATATCAAACATTTTAAGGTGCGTTATCTTAAAATTGGTGGCCACCATTTCATTTTGGAATACTCTTTTAATGAAAATGATCATTTCAAATTTGATTCTTAGTATAGATTGGCCAGTTCTATACTTGGCTCATATATATTGTTACTAGAGGAGAGTTACTTTTTTATCTCTAGAAGGAGGCTTCTATTTTCACTAGGGTGAGTGTGATCTTTATGATGGTCATGAAAGACAATACAAATTGTTTTGCCTCACAACTTAGATGGTAGGTATTTTATTTAGATTATAGTGGAATGTTGTTGGATACTTTTCCTTATGTGGTTTACTATTTTCAAAATGTCTTTCCTGGTGAGTTTTATGGTTTACCACTATATATAGAGACTGAGTTCATGATTGAGTCGGTGATGAGAATAGATATTGTTTTTAGATTACCTTATATAATGGAACCATTAAAGATTCATTAATTTAATTTTTAGTTGGATGATCTAGAATCCAAGGGTTTCATATAACCTAGTATATCTCCATAGATTTTTCTAATTTTAATTTCAAGGAATTATGATGAGATCATTAATTTACAAGTTGATTATTGGAGATTGAACCTGATGATAGTAAAAAACTATGATCCCCATCCATGAATCCAAATTTTTTTTGACTAGATAAGAGGTACTAATATCTTCTCCAACATCAATTATAGATCAGGATACCACTAGTTGATGGTGAGACCAAAAAAAATACATTGTGCTGATTAATAGTAGGTATTAGTTGTATGTATATTTAGTGATGCCATTTATTTTAAAGAACACACTAGGGATAATAATGGCCTTGATTAATTGAATATTTCATTCTTTTCAATAATAATTTGTTGTGATATTCATCGATGATGTCATGGTGTACTTCTAGTTAGAGAATAATAATTCCCAATATATGGACACTGTATTGAGTACATTGAGAGAGATTAATCATTATGCCAATCTATCCTAAAAAAAATTTCTGGATTGATAAATTACACATCTTGGGTCATGTCATATTAGAATATATAGTGTCATTATACCTATTAAAGGTTGTACTAGTGGATGATTTAGATTAACCCATGAATTTATTCCAGATAAAAAAATTTCTGAGTTTAGTAGATTATTATCAATGTTTGTTCCATGAATTATTTTATATATATGTATCGATGTCTATGTAGACAATAAATGGTATGAAGTTTATTTGGTTGGATGCTTGTGAGATAGGTTATTCAGGGGATGAATGGTATGCTCCCCACAGTACTGATTCTTACCATACCTATGTTCATAAAGGCATATACCATATACCAAGATGTGTATTGAGTTAGAATCATAGATTTCCAAATGATGGATGACCAAGTGATTGGATATGGCTTTAGATAGCTGAGATCAAATGAAATGAACATTCATAATAATGATCCAGAGTTATCCTCATTTGTAAATTCCACAATATTATAGATAAAATATCATTTTAGAGTGTGGTTTTTTGTGTACACAGACCAAAAGAGGGTCATGTACATATTTTATTAGTAGGACCAAAACCATCTTCAGAGTAGGTGGTTCATGTATTTGCAGTCCTTTGAAATTGATTTTGATTACACATTGGGAAAAGGGAATCATAATTGTTAATGATTTAAGCTAGAAGATGTAGAGGGATGTAGTATAGGAGTCTTATGATGAGTGGTGGATGAAATAACACTTTGCAAACATGCATATAGATATTCAAGAGACCGAGGGACGAGTAGATCAGAATTTGACATCAATTATACCAATTTATCCTAAATAGATCATGATTTAGAAGTTATATAATAAAAAACTCCATAAAAATGTGGGAACACTTATATGGTTCATATCCATCATGATATTCTTTCATTAGAGACATTGTTAATTATATACTAGGTCAAGTATGGTTCCTACGAGGTTGTGTGAGAAAATTATGATAATGTTTCCTGGTTATATATGTGTGGTAAATCTAGGTCTAAAAAACATATATCATAATCTAAATATATATAACTAGTTTCCAGGAATTATGAAATAGGTATTGGGTTGTGTGAATGATGTTTCACCTAACTGTAGACAAAAGAAAATATGTAGTGGCATTCTAGGATATATTATCCTATGAGAATTCCATAATAGAAATAAATTAATTCCACTCAGGATTTTTGAGATAGAATAACCTAGTAATCCTCACTTGAATAATTAATTATAGAGTTTAAATGATAAAATTAGGATGGTATCCCACTTTTTTACTATTATGGATACCTTCTTATTAATGAATCAGGTAGTCTGGACATTCATGAGATAGTTTGACATTATCAATTTATCAAGGTGTGTCAATTTTGATATTGATACATATTTTTCCTCTCGGTTCGAGAAGTGTATTGAGAGAATATAAGGCTCGTAGGTTCCTCAGAGTAGAACCCATAATCTATAGATTCATAGCCAATATGAACAAATTATTCTTTTTTTTGGATGATATGTTATGAGTTTTTTTAGATTTCAGTGGTTCATATAAGCTGTATATATCACTAATGCATGACACTTATTATTAAAACCTTTAGGTATAAATAAAATGGGACCTTTTGATGAATTACATGAAAGGATATTTTGTTTTTTTCTTTGTTAGTTGGAGGTAGCTAAGTTAACTCTTATTGGACCTAGTCTTGTGAATGATAAATCTAAGTAGGTCTTGTTGATCAGGAAGTGATTGGTTACAAGACAGAGCAGAAAAAAACATTATAGTGATGAGCATAGATGAACACAAGATTTTTAGGTTGGTAATCAAGGTTTCCTTTGGGTGTCACCTATATTGGGGATATTTCATATCAGAAAACAAGGGAATATAGTGCCAAGGTTTGATATTCCATTTAAGTGAATGAAATGGGTCGGACCACTAGTGTACCGATTTTACCTTCCATAATGCTTTAGTTCCATAAATGATGTGTTTAATTTATCACATATTAAATTATATCATAAAATCCCTTCTCAAATTATATATATTTAATTTGTTGATATTAGTATAGTTGTGTCCTTTGATGAGAATCTAATATGGATTTTAGACCATAGTGGGATGTATATAAGGGGAATGATCAAAAATCTAGTTTGAGTGTAGTGGCATCCAGGGAATGTTTATTCGGAGGCATGGGAGAAGGAATATCATTTGAAAGCACAATGGAAAGATTTTTTAAGACCCCAATATTATTAATTACAAAACTTGAGAATGGGTTTATATATAGTGGGAAGATTGTAACATCATTTCATTTTCTAGGTACGTCACTCTTTGATTTTTGGTTTAATATCATTTAGTTGGGTTTTATTTATTCTTTAAAACTTATCGGTCAAGTATATATTGTTGATGGGGTGATTTTACTGGAGGGGTGGGGGAATGACCAAATGATTCATGATGTATGTTTTTTAATTAATATAGTATGTTTATAAATGGTTCACGTGATTATGAGGCATTCCCATGTTTTAGAGGATTCCATAGGTATTTGTTGGGCAAAAATCCCTCAAGGTAACATTGAAGTATTTTTGGGTTGGTTGTGTTTGTTGACAAAGCAGGTTCTCATGGATATTTGTCGAGTTCCCGAGAAGTTGTTGACAATCCATGTTGACAAAGAACGATGACAAAGGAAAAGGCGATCTGGAGGCGGTACAAAAGAGCAGTACAAGGTGGCGCCGTTTTCCAGTGTTTGCCAAATTTTTGGGGTCCAAAATTTGGAGTTTGGTGAGCATCGCGAAAAGAGGATTTCCATGAAGAGCATAATTTAATATGGCAAAGGCATGAATTTCGCGAAGATAGGATGCATGGTTTGGAAATCGCGAAGACCAGAAGAATGGAGGCGGTGATGCTTCGCGATTACGTCAAGCTTCGCGAATGGAAGAGGCTGAAGCGCATCGCGGCGGAGAAGGGCTTTGCGAGGGAGCTTCGCGGAGAAGGCGCGAGCCGCGAAGGTAAGTTGACGGTGATTCATCGCGACTACGTCAAGCTCCGCGAACGGAAGATTGCGGTGGAGCTTCGCGATTTGGACAGAATTCTGACAGAAACTTTGGAGCATCGCGATTTGAGATGACGTGGCGTTGACTTCGTGCGGAAAGGATGAGGGTCGGTGGAATCGCCTATAAATAGAGGCCGACCCCTTCAGGCGAAGTAGAGAGAATTTTTCAGAGAAAATACTTTGCTCTCGATTTGCGAAGGTGGTTCGCGGAGCCAGTGTGCTTCGCGAAAGAGGTGCTTCGCGGCGGCTATTGTAGCTCCGCGAAACCTGCGAGCTCCGCGTTGGCTTACTTAGCTTCGCGAGGGTTGTTGCTTTGCGACGGCTTGAGCATCGCGAGAGTGCTTCGCGAAGGAGCTTCGCGATTGAGCTTCGCGAAAAGGCAGGAGCTTCGCGAAGGCTTGTTTGAGCTTCGCGAAATTGGGAGCCTCGCATTGTAGGGTGCTTTGCGAAGGTCTTTCCAAAGGTAGGTTGCCCAGTGGATAGTGGCAAAGGGGTATTCATCTACGGGTGAAAGTTGAACTTCAACAGAGCATCTACATACAGAGGAAGATGCATTCTTTCATGAAAATGAAGAGACCTACAGGTCTATAAACTGTGAGTGAATCCCTTCCAAGAGCAGTGAGCTTAGGAAGAGGAAGAAGGTGATCCTCTCCACCGGCAGTGAGCCAGAGAGAGAGAAACAGGGAGTGACCCTTGGGAAAGCAGTGAGCTGACCCTAAACCTTGTATAGGCAGTGAGCCTGGGCATAGAAGTGATCTAGCCCGAACATTGTAATCCACAGCTAGTGAAGTTTAGTGGACTTGGTACGACCGGCAACCTGTCGGCGTATGCTCCTTGGACGTAGCCCTTAGTGGTGAACCAAGTAAAATTGTTGTGTCCTGTGCTTGCTTTACTTTCTGTTGATATTGTGCAGCAGGAAAGAGAGAGAAGAGTGTTTTGCTTAACAGCGAAACAAGATCAGAACGGGCTTTAATTTTTAATTAGTCATACCCTGATTCACCCCCCCCCCTCTCAGGGTATTCAGCCTAGTGGACCTAACAAGTGGTATCAGAGGGAAAGGTTAACAGTTGGTCTTCTCTCAATGGAGGTCACTAATCATAGAGGGATTCCGATCTTCGACGGATGTAATTTTCAGATATGGAAGAATCGAATGCAACACTATTTCCGATCTTTGGGAATGGATGTGTTTTCAGCAGCTATGCATGGTATCACAGCTGATATTACTAGTGGTGCATTATCAGAAGCTGAGCACAAAGAGTTGGATGCTGATTCCAAAGCAATAAATGCCTTAGGGGGAGCACTCTCTAATCCCATTTATACAAAGGTGATGTCATGCAAAACGTCACATGCCATGTGGGAAAAACTTTTGAATATTTATGAAGGGGATACAAAAGTCAGAGAGGCAAAGCTGCAAGTGTTGTGGAACAAGTATGAAGATCTCAAAATGAACCCGAATGAGTCTGTTGATGCATTCTTTGACAGGGTAAATGCTGTGGTAGAAGACATGCGGGGTCTTGGAGAAATTATCGAAGACATTAAAATCGTAAAGCGCATCTTGAGAAAGCTTCCACCTCGGTTCAATCCGAAAGTTTCTGTGTTGGAAGATAAAGATCCGAAAGAGCTAACATTGGATAACCTACACAGCACTCTTGTTGCATATGAAATGAGAAATGATGACAACGATGCTGTGGAAAAGGGGAAATCCAAAGAGGTGGCATTTAAGGCCATGAAGAGGCTCACTATTGAAGATTCTAAGGAGGAAGAAGAGTCAGATGAGGTGATGTCGTTCCTTTCTTCAAATCTGCAAAGAGGAAAAGGAAAGTTTAAAGGGAAACTTCCACTAGCATGCTTCCGATGCGGAAAGGTTGGTCATCTTGCTGCAAGATGCCCCAAAAAGTTTCAAGAAGAAAGCGATGAAGATGAAGTTGAGATTCCCATGAAAAAATCTTCAGCCTATGTGAAAGGGAAGAAGAAGTTCAAGAGAAATTTCTTTAAAAAGAAGAATCTTCTTTCCCAAGAAATTGATAGTTCAGCTGAGTCTGAGGGTGAAGAAGTTGAAGAGATAGAAAACTGTAGAGATCGTGGTCAAAATGCGATGGTGGCTGTTGCTAGTAGCACTCTAGAAAAGAAAGAAACTGAAACTGATGAAGAAGAAGAAGAAATTGAAGGGAGAGTTGACATGGAAGCTGAATTAGAAGCAGCTCTTGAAGAGATAGATGTTTGGCGAGCAAAAACAAAGAAAGCCAATAAGATAGTACGTGATGCCAAACTCTACATGCAACAACAAGAAGAAGAGAAGTATGAGCTTGAGAAAGAAATTGAAAATCTTAAGTCTTCCAGGCCAGAGCGCACAGAAAAGGTTGATGAGCATAAGCTCAAGATTGAAGAGCAGAAAAGGGAGATCGACTGCTTGAGTAGAAAAGTGAAAGATCACGTCAAGCGTATTGAAGAGCTTGAAGAGGAAGTTGTCGGTCTGCGGAGAAAAGTAAAAGACCAGGAAAAACCTTTGAATCCCAACACATTCTTGGGAAGTCAGGTCGTTACGAAGACGGAAAAGAAGAAAGAAGAGCCTAGTAGTTCAGCAGGAAAGAAGCAGCAATTGAACTCAGATGTTAAGGCTGATTCATGGCTTAATCAGAAACAAAAATCTACGGCAGTTGAAGTTAGACCGCAAGCACTTGTTCCGAGATTGAAAGTGGATTTGAGCACAAAGCAGAATCGGAATACTCAGAGATCCAAAGGGGAAACTCGTAGTGCTGAAGTAACACGAAGGAATTCACCTTATATCAGGTGTTACTGTTGTGGAAAGATGGGACATTCACAGTATGTGTGTTCCATAGCCAAAAGATATCGAAGGGAACAAGAACAGAGATGGCAGCCAAACAGAGAACGGTTTCCCAGAACATTTTTTGAAGGACACTGTTTTTGGTGCGGAGGATTTGGACACATGGCTAGGTACTGCACTCCGGCCATTCAGAAAAATGTGTCAAAGCAGAATCAAAATGATCGCAAGCAGCAGATCAGTAAACCGACAAGTGAGTTAAAAGTTCAGAACAGATTTGCAGTTTTGCAAGATGAAGCTGGTCCATCATACTCTGAGAAAGAACAGAAGCCTCAATCCATGCCGAGTATGAAAGAAAAAGTATGGACTAGGAAGAAGAAAACTGAGAAGGCCGTAGTTGCTGAAATTGCCCTTAAAGCATCAGATCGTTCTGGTGTTTGGATCCTTGACAGTGGTTGCACATCCCACATGACGGGTAATAAGGATCTGGTTACAGGCATAAAATATGACAAAGAAGGAGTTGTCAAGTTTGGAAATGATGAAGGCCTGAAGATTGTTGGCTCAGGAAAATCCAAGTTTGGGGGCAAAGAAATGAGACATGCTGATGTCTTGGTGGTAGAGGGTCTCAGTCATAATTTGCTTAGCGTCAGTCAACTATGTGACTCTGGGCACTCTATACTTTTTACCAAGAAGATGAGTTTTGTTAAAGGAAAAGATGGAATAGTCATTCTTCAGGGAAAACGAACAAAGGGGAATCTGTACCTGGTAGGTGGGGAAGAAGATTCATGCCTTTTATCCAGAGAAGAAGAAAATCAGCTGTGGCATAAGCGACTTGGTCATCTATGTCAACCATCTATGGAAGATCTGGTAAAGTGTGATGCTGCTAGAGACCTTCCCAAACTATCACGTGATCGCACTCATACGTGTGATTCTTGTCAACAAGGGAAGATCATCAAGAAGACATACAGGCCAAAGGAACAAAAAGCAACTCGAGTGCTTGAATTGGTGCATGCTGATGTATGTGGACCTATCTCACCACGAGCTATAGATGGGCAAAGGTACTATGTTCTTTTCATTGATGACTACAGCAGAATGGCCTGGGTATTCATCATTACCCATAAGACAGAGGTGTTCAGTTGCATAAAGCAGTACAGGAGGGAATCAGAAAAGATGCTTGGGCAGAAAATTCTGAAGTTTCGTACTGATAACGGTACAGAATTTACAAACAGTCAGGTTGAAAACTATCTCGAGAAACATGGGATAAGGCATCAAGTTTCATCAGTAAGAACTCCCCAACAGAATGGAGTGGTAGAAAGGAGGAATCGGATCATTAACAACATGGCCAGAACAATGCTTATTGATAAGGACCTACCAGAGAAATTTTGGAAGGAAGCAGTTTTGACATCGGTCTATGTTTCAAACAGGTCCCTGTTATGTCCGAAGCAAGGGAAGACTCCGTATGAACTGTGGTACGGAAAGAAGCCAACGTTGAAATACTTTCGAATCTTTGGAAGTAAGTGTTTCATTCTCAACAAAGAACATCATAGGAAGTTCGAGGCACGAGGAGATGAAGGGATATTCCTTGGCTATTCAGGGAAAAGCAAAGCATATAAGTGCTTCAACAAGAGGCTGGGAAAAATTGTTGAGAGTAATGATGTCACTATAGTCGAAAATGAACAGACTGCTCAACAACCCAGTGAACAGTTCCTGGATGAAAGTGATGATGAGGTAAGCAACCCAGGGGGAGCAGAAGTGGCAGAAGCTGACTCAGAAGAAGATACTGACAATGAAGAGGAAAGTGTCAAGTCGGTGTCTGTGAGAAAGCCAAAGAGTCGAGCTGAAATTGATAGGCAGAATATCATTGGTGATCAAACAGCTCCAGTTCAGACTCGAAGAATGAAATCATCACAACAAGCATCGTTTTTGTCTCAAGTGGAGCCGAAATGTTTTTCTGATGCAGCTGAAGATGAAAACTGGGTTCAGGCCATGAACGAAGAGCTTGATCAGATTAAGAAGAACCAGACATGGGAGATTGTTTCGAGGCCAGCGGACAAGAATGTCATTGGGACCAAATGGGTCTATCGCAACAAGATGAATGAAGATGGCACAGTGATTCGGAACAAAGCACGTCTAGTGTGCAAGGGGTACTCCCAAATCGAGGGAATTGATGTTGATGAGACATTTGCACCGGTTGCAAGGCTGGAGACAATAAGATTATTCCTAGCCATCGCAGTGCAAAGGAAGTTCAAAGTGTTCCAGATGGATGTCAAATCCGCATTCTTGAATGGGGTTCTGGAAGAGGAGGTGTATATTGAGCAGCCAGATGGTTTTCTCATTCATGAGGATGAGAACAAAGTTTGCAGGCTGAAGAAGGCATTGTATGGGCTGAAACAAGCACCAAGGGCATGGTACTCAAGGCTTGATCAGTACTTGAAGAAGCTTGGTTTTCAGCGTGGAGGAGTTGATTACAATCTCTATTTCAGTAATGACAGTAATCAAAGGATGATGGTGTTGGTTTATGTCGATGACATAATATTTGGTGGATCAGATGAAGCTCAGTGCAGACAGTTTTCTGAATTCATGAAAAATGAGTTTGAAATGTCAATGATTGGAGAGCTAACGTTTTTCCTTGGTCTACAGGTCACACAAGGAAGGAATGGAACATTCATTTCTCAATCTAAATATGCCAAGGAGGTCCTGAGAAGGTTTGGAATGGAAAATTCCAAGGAGATGAAGACTCCGGTGGCTACCCGGATGAAATTATCAAAAGATGAGGATGGCAAGACAGTTAATATCACAGAATACAGGCAAATCATTGGAAGTCTGTTGTACTTAACCGCAACAAGGCCTGATATTGTTTTCGCCACATGCCAAGCAGCGAGATATCAAAGTAATCCCAAGGAAAGTCACATGCTCGCAGTAAAAAGAATACTTCGGTATATTAAGGGCACGGTGGACTTCGGCTTGACATACAATGACAAATCTCAGACAGAGTTATTGGGGTACACTGATGCAGACTGGGCCGGTTCAGCCGATGATAGAAAATCAACGTCAGGTGGTGCATTCTATCTTGGTGGATTGTGTATTTCTTGGCTAAGCAAGAAACAAGATTGCATTTCATTGAGCACCGCAGAAGCTGAGTATATTGCGGCCACTCAAGCATGCACACAGTTATTGTGGATGAAGCAGCAGCTTGAAGATATGGGAGTTGAAGTGAAGTCTCCGATCGGAATCCAGTGTGACAACTCAAGTGCTATAAATCTTAGCAAAAATCCCGTCCATCATTCAAGGACAAAGCACATTGAGATTAAGTATCATTTTATTAAGGAGAAGGTTGAGCAGGGAATTGTAAAGTTGGAGTACGTGCCTACAGAACTACAGGTTGCAGACATTCTGACAAAGGCCTTACCCAAGGAAGCTTTTGAGAGGCATCGACTGGCTCTGGGAGTTCAGTCGATTCCCCGCACTTGAAATTGTGTGGATGTGGGACCCTCCCCCCTCTCCCCGAGGTATGGTGTGTTTTTCCCTAATGTGCTGATATGTGTTCTCTACTATGTTACAGACTACAAAGGCGTGACCTTTGGGTTCGTTGACAAAGGGGGAGAAAAGTGCTTGAAAAGTGCTTGACAAAGGGGGAGAAAAGTGTTTGTTCAAGGGAGAAAATAGTGCGGAGATTTGATAAATCATAATTGATACGGGGAGAAGCTGACAGGTGGAGCAGCCAGAAAGGGGGAGCAATTAGAAAGGGGGAGAGATTTGTAAATCTGACGATGCTAGACGTGATCGATCAAATCATAGAAATCACGACAGCTAATGATCGTGATAAAAGCAGAACAGTGGTGTTGGAATGGTGTGAGACGGTGTCCAGCTATCAACAATTGGTATCAACTAAAGAATTCACCAATTGGTATCAGTGTGGTTCTACAACTGGTTTTATTTTAGGAATTGGTATCAAGGTGGAATCGACAATTGGGGTCTGACATGAAGTGATTCATTGATGAACTTTACATACTACTCTTGTTTCTCACGCCGAGCATTGCTCATGTGGGCTTAGAGTACGTGTTAAGTGAATCCTTGAACACTATCACAATCGCAAGAGGCGAATGGTGGTAGCAGCTGGAAGAAGACTCAGTGAGGTATCACAGTGCAGAAAATCATCCTGAGCAAAATTGTGAAGAGTTGTCAACAAACCCAAAGGGGGAGATTGTTGGGCAAAAATCCCTCAAGGTAACATTGAAGTATTTTTGGGTTGGTTGTGTTTGTTGACAAAGCAGGTTCTCATGGATATTTGTCGAGTTCCCGAGAAGTTGTTGACAATCCATGTTGACAAAGAACGATGACAAAGGAAAAGGCGATCTGGAGGCGGTACAAAAGAGCAGTACAAGGTGGCGCCGTTTTCCAGTGTTTGCCAAATTTTTGGGGTCCAAAATTTGGAGTTTGGTGAGCATCGCGAAAAGAGGATTTCCATGAAGAGCATAATTTAATATGGCAAAGGCATGAATTTCGCGAAGATAGGATGCATGGTTTGGAAATCGCGAAGACCAGAAGAATGGAGGCGGTGATGCTTCGCGATTACGTCAAGCTTCGCGAATGGAAGAGGCTGAAGCGCATCGCGGCGGAGAAGGGCTTTGCGAGGGAGCTTCGCGGCGAAGGCGCGAGCCGCGAAGGTAAGTTGACGGTGATTCATCGCGACTACGTCAAGCTCCGCGAACGGAAGATTGCGGTGGAGCTTCGCGATTTGGACAGAATTCTGACAGAAACTTTGGAGCATCGCGATTTGAGATGACGTGGCGTTGACTTCGTGCGGAAAGGATGAGGGTCGGTGGAATCGCCTATAAATAGAGGCCGACCCCTTCAGGCGAAGTAGAGAGAATTTTTCAGAGAAAATACTTTGCTCTCGATTTGCGAAGGTGGTTCGCGGAGCCAGTGTGCTTCGCGAAAGAGGTGCTTCGCGGCGGCTATTGTAGCTCCGCGAAACCTGCGAGCTCCGCGTTGGCTTACTTAGCTTCGCGAGGGTTGTTGCTTTGCGACGGCTTGAGCATCGCGAGAGTGCTTCGCGAAGGAGCTTCGCGATTGAGCTTCGCGAAAAGGCAGGAGCTTCGCGAAGGCTTGTTTGAGCTTCGCGAAATTGGGAGCCTCGCATTGTAGGGTGCTTTGCGAAGGTCTTTCCAAAGGTAGGTTGCCCAGTGGATAGTGGCAAAGGGGTATTCATCTACGGGTGAAAGTTGAACTTCAACAGAGCATCTACATACAGAGGAAGATGCATTCTTTCATGAAAATGAAGAGACCTACAGGTCTATAAACTGTGAGTGAATCCCTTCCAAGAGCAGTGAGCTTAGGAAGAGGAAGAAGGTGATCCTCTCCACCGGCAGTGAGCCAGAGAGAGAGAAACAGGGAGTGACCCTTGGGAAAGCAGTGAGCTGACCCTAAACCTTGTATAGGCAGTGAGCCTGGGCATAGAAGTGATCTAGCCCGAACATTGTAATCCACAGCTAGTGAAGTTTAGTGGACTTGGTACGACCGGCAACCTGTCGGCGTATGCTCCTTGGACGTAGCCCTTAGTGGTGAACCAAGTAAAATTGTTGTGTCCTGTGCTTGCTTTACTTTCTGTTGATATTGTGCAGCAGGAAAGAGAGAGAAGAGTGTTTTGCTTAACAGCGAAACAAGATCAGAACGGGCTTTAATTTTTAATTAGTCATACCCTGATTCACCCCCCCCCCCTCTCAGGGTATTCAGCCTAGTGGACCTAACAGTATTTAGGGTTGTTTATGTAGAATATAAGACCTTCATTTTCTATTGGTTACTTTTACATTTTGAAAATGTTACATGACATGAACGTATCACTAGGAAGATTTCATGAACTAGATAATGGAATGAATGTTTACACGCCATTAAACTGGTTCATGTCATGAAATGGTTGATCAAAGTTATTTTAACATGATGTGATGCAATTTTCATCATATAATATAAATTTAAAAAATTAATATCATGAGAGGGTTTCACACTATTAAAATCTCACAATAATATTTTTTTTACACAATATTTTGCATATTATTTTATTCCATCCATAGTTTATCCCTCTCTCGTGAACCCATGGGTGACTCAAGGTTATTTGGAAAGATTCTATCCCTTTTATATTTCTCTATCAAGCATTTAATCTTGGATTTTTCCCTTATGATATCATTTAACTTCATTTCTCTTTAACATTATAGCTTAAATTCATTCTTAAATAATTGGAATGTGTTATGTGGTCTATGAAAATTCGCTATGGACTGTTTCAAATTTTTGAAGTATGTGAAATATTTTCTATTTGCACAAATACAATGTGTTTATTAACAAATAGAATAATTGGTGATGATAGTCATGTGTTGGAACTACTCTTTGAAACCCTTTAGTTGAAATAATATTGATACCTATCTAATGGATACCCGTAGGATTAGCATGCCCTTTAATAATAATGAACATGTTAATTACATAAAACATGTGTCAATCATGACGTGAAATCTCTTGTGATTTTATGTTATAGATTCACCTCATAAAATAGTTTATATTATTATATAATGATGAATGATGATTTTATATAAATGGGTTTGTATAGTGGAATGATAAAAACATAATGTATTATTTAATGAATGAATTAATATTTTAAAGGGAAATAATAGTTGTATAAATTGGCCATTGTGACTTTTGATGTTATGTTTTGTTCTTTTTGAATTTATGAAATTTATTGTGAGTTATATTGAAATGATTATTTAACGGTATTTTTTTAGTGGTGATGAAATTATTATATAAATGGTTTTACCTAGTGATGCTGAAATTCATATATTAAGGTCTATTCCATGTAATCCTGAAATGCTTATATAAAGGTATTTCCCCAATGTTGTAGAAATGATTGTATAAAGGGAATAAAATGATTATTTTATAATTTTTATAGGTATGTGCTTAAATATGTTTTTTTAACATGGAATTTTGGTTCTGGTTTGATTGGTTTTGTTTTATGGTTATAGATGTTCCAACATGGTGTAGAACCAGGTTGATTATTGTATCGTGTTAACTGATTATGTAAAACACATGATTGTTACTTTATTTCACGCACTTATTAAAAAAATGTATTTATGTAGACACTTTTGTTTTTGACTACTATTTTATACTAAACCCTTATTTAGGCCATTGTTGGTACCTGCGTAGATTACATGGATGCAAGTTTGGATACTAGAAATTGACGTTGTTGTTTATTGTTTCTTTCTAAATGGGTTGTAGCACATAGACAATACTGACATGGGGTTTAAGAGAAGCGTATTTTGTGTTTATTTTCATTGTCATGGAATTTTATCCATATTTCATTCAATTTTACATTTATATATATTTCATCTTAACATTAAATGGTTTATTATTATTTGGTTTACTTTGTTCATTCAATTTTTTTTATATTGTATAATATACCATTTCTACAATTTCTATTACTATAATATTTTTTTATTTCCACTATATTTAAACTCTATACTAGGGGATGTAGTATCATAACTATTTTCTCTACATCTCTTCGACTAGTTGGGAGACTCTAGTTTATGAGGAGGAGTACAGGTTGAATAGTAACTAACTTGGTTTGGTCACGTGAGGGAGTTCATGATCATGGTACATTACACCCAAACTCCATTATCATGGTATTAAATGATATTAAAGAAATTATTATATTTTATGATATATTTTTTATGAAAAATCATGGTTATGATATTAATTTTAAGATCGGGTTCAAATTATATAGCCCTCTAATGGATTGGTTAATTTTATTCTCTCATGAGATACAATTTACGGTTCATAGGAGGTTTTCTAATGAACACAATGAAATGATGTATTAGGGGTTATCCTAGACAAATGATTGAAATTTAGTGTAATATGTTGTTTTTACATTGTTATATTTCTCTAATGATATCATATTAAATCATTCTTTAGTGTTCTTGTTTGGGATTATCATTGATTTAGGTCACCATGATATGACTCTTGACTCACATGTATTACATTCATCATTTAATTAATTGATTATTCCCTTACTAGTATTTATGAATCACCCATTTATTATGTATGTACTTTAGTTATCTCATGTATTATTAGATGGTGAATGGATATTAAGCTAATTTTATGATGTTTTAAATATTTTAGTTGAATATATATTTTTCATAATGTGATATGTTTTTAATTTCCCAAATACATTATGCCTCCCAATATCATATGATTTTATTTTGTGTTTATTTCTGTAATAAATTGTAATGCCCCAACCCCAATTACCCAGATTCAGTGCATTATTACGTAACATTGGCATGATCACAAAAGATCAAGTTTTGAAAGACCGATTAGTTTAGTAGCCTTGGAAACACTAGATACATTCATAAGTCTTACATTACATTATAATGTAAAACAAAACTACAACAACATCTTGTCTTCATATCCCCTCATACTATCCCTGCAGGTCATTCATAATATACTTCTTCACATCCTGGAAAAATTAAAACATTGAAAGGGGTGAGCGCAGATGCTCAGTAAGGATAACAATATAGAGGAAGCTTTCATTAATAAACATAAACATTTAAGGCAATGTATAACTAAAACAAAATCCTTTTAAACATGAAATTCAGCATAATATGGAAAAAGTAAAATGAAATAATGCCATTTATTTATTCACATGGTTATTCTACTGGTCGAATAATCACATGCAATATCAATAACCACTTTCATAATGATGGAATGCATAATGCCAGACTATCATAACCACGTAGCCAAGGCCTCGTTCCAAGACTACAAATAAGATTTTGTCAAGGCCTCGTGCCAAGACACTAGTTTGTCTCATGAGACCTACCGATGCATCGAGGAGCTATAGCGGGCTCCACCCATCACTTATTCAATCTAATGCATTCCTCATATGAATAAGTTTAAACATATCATAAACCATAACATTATAGTATCACATAAAACATGCATAAAGGAAACATAACATTTCCACATTTTAATCACAATATATCAATACAATACATTGATATAAAAAAACACTTTCAAAACCATTTTCAATACCAAAATAAAAGAAAATTAAAACTTTGTAATTATTTTTCATTTAAAAAAGTTATGGCTTGTAGAGGAAGCCGAAAATAAAATAATGGTCACGGTGACAGAGAAGTGGTTGTCGCCGCATACGTACAACAAAAAAAAACATTCCATTTTGTCGTTTAGTAAAACACTTCGTATAAAAAAGATTCCTTTTGAATAAAAGTAAAAGTCAAAGGGGTTTATACATCGTATAAATGAAAGTTGTGTATAAAACAAAATATGCCTCAATGAAAGGAGATTGAGATGAAGTCCCTTAAAAAGACAATTTTTTTAATAAAATTGATCTATTATGTGTATTCACTATAAGTACACATAAATAATGTACAAATACAAGATAAGACATAATAATATCATGACATAATTTGAAAGTAGGAGATTAACCCAAAGAACGGAAATTGGGTTAAGAAGTTCCCTTACCTCATATCCGACTTGACTCGATCATTCTTTAAACTCATGAATAATAAAATAGAGTTAATTTATACTTTCTTAAGAACCTTTTTCAAGTTCATTATTTCTTTTATATCACTTATTACCATGTTATTAACATTATGTATTTGTTTAAGTTAATAACGGTCGTTTTGTCGATATTTGGTAATTGAGTTAAAAATAAACTTCTTATAATTACATGTTTTTCATGTGGTAAAATATCCATTATATCTAGAATTATATTAATTATTTAGATATCATATATATAATATATAGACATTATATACATTCATTTATAATATTTCATAACATTTAGAGGTAAGAAATGAAATGCACCTTTCATGGAGACGGTAAGCCGTACGTACGCATGAACGCTACTTTCATTTCAATTTCATATTTAATGGAATGAAATCATAATGATATAAAGTTATATTATAATTACAGTATAATATCATATATAATATCATTTACCCCATCCTTTATACATCCCACATATGGCATTAACGATTCAAATCACTTTCAGGGGGTGGTAGTCCGCACTTCCTAAAATGAAATTATCGCGTTTATCCATAATGGAAATCTTAAAGGAATGCCATAAATGAAAAATAAAGAAGAACAAGGAAAAAAAATAATATATATCATAAATAAATATAGTTTCATATTAATGGCCACCATGAAAGGTGTTAAAATAAGATTGAACAATCATCGTTTCGTGAGGCAGTAATTCGCTACCAACAGAAACAGTATGTTCTTTAACCATTAGACGAAGGTGTGTATAAGTTTAAATCAAATCGTTCTCATAAAAACATCCTAGTATATTGAAGATACTGGTGTTGTTACAAAATAAATGAATTAATCTTTTTAAGGGGTTTGAGAATCAAAATAAAACAAAAGAACATAAGAGAAGACATTACCTTAAAATCGGGTAACTCTTTTTGATTTGAGCCAAAGGTTTCCTTGGGAAGAATTATTCCCAAAGTGTGGTTTCTAGGAGTAATATAGTGAAGCTAAGAGAGTATTTGGTCAGAGGCTGGCTGAGACAAATGGCTTTGATGGTGTGAATAAGGTGGTTGAGGTGGGGGCCTTTTATAAGCAGAGAGAAGGGGCACTCTTGGAATGTCATGAAATGTTACATTATTATGAAATGATTTTCGGATTTTAAAGGTCCCAAAATGATATATTTCAAGGATAAGGTGATAAGGGTTAACACTATACTCATAAAATAGGTTTTTGACATGTGTATGTCTTATAGTTTAAATTATCTTTTTATTTTATTTTAAAAGTTCATTAATGAGGTAATCACCGCATCATCATGGTGTGATAAATATATTTATTTATTTAATTCCAAAAAATTATAAAGAAATTTTCATGATGTAGGAAATCTTTTTATCTTTCCAATTAATATTTATAGTCTAAATTTTAACTTATATAACCCCATTTAATAATTGTTTTAGTAAAACAACACATGTTTGTGACAATTTTATTTTAACTTTAAATAAAAAGTTATTAATGTCATTTTCTTACCCAAGTGGCTCTATGGGGTCCCCAAGTTTACCCATGAATTGTCTTGGTCGTCCATGACTCCCCCAATAAGGGTAGAACAAGTGTAAAGGTAATTTCATATTATTATAACATTATTTATACCTTAAGTTACACTAATTACCTTTAATCGTGATTAATAGAACTTAAAAGTTACTATTCGCCAAAAATTATTTTTATCCCATTGAACCACATTTTATTTCCTAATGACAATGATCTATGTCAGATTTTGGAATTTCAAATCACAAAGGTGGTAAAATTTCATTTAAATGAAAAATCAGTTTTTTAACTACCACTTAGTGGTTTCACTATTCATCAAAAATCGATGTTTTTTAGAACAACACCAAAAATTAACACTAAGATATATTTTATATTCCTAATTCAAGAATGATGACTATTTTAAAAAATTCAAAACATATAAGTTTAATTATATAATTTAATAATTAATTCCCGCTGTCACAACAAATAGCGTGTTTTTAATAAAGAATATCAATCAAAAGATTGACAATTGTTATGTCCAATTACAAAGTGAAATTAATTATAATGACCACCATTGGATAAAATGGTAAAAATATATTATAATTACACTTTATAACCACTAAATTGTATAATTTATCACTATAAATTATTTTGATTAAAAAAGTTGTTTTTAATTATTTTTCACTATTCATCAAAAATTGGAAGTTCTTAGAAAAATACCAAAAATTCAACATAGGCTAATATCGATATCCCGAATCCAAAAATGAAGTCCATTTTGAAATATAAAATTTATATAATTTCAAAAAGTGGGTATTACTATTCATAACTACTACTTTTATTGGTCGCGGTGTGTTATAACTCGAGGTTGTGTACAACACATGCTGCTCTATTATTCAAAGAAGAGCGTACCATGGAAGCTTGGGGTGTGACATTCTCCCCTCCTTCAATAAATTGCGTCCTCGCAATTTAAAATTTTTCTTTGAAAATAAAAGGTTGAAAATAGGAAATACCTTTGTGGAAAACCCACATCGGAAATAAGGTTATTAAAAATATAACTTTAAAAGAAAGAAAGAGAAGTAAAAAGGTCACCCGAGATAGCCCATACTAGGAATATATGAAAATATGGATATGGAGGAAAAACAAACCATCAAGGTCTAATGGAGAGTTGTATAAAACAGGATTACGAGAAAGTTAACTACAAGAAAATCACAAACTTGTGATTGGTTAAACGGTCATTGATTCCCCAATTGGAAAAGTTAATCGACAAAATTTTTTGTTTTAAGTTACCTTTCATAAATTTGAGGAATTTATTTAGGAGATTTACTAAGAACGTAAGGAAATATACTTACTTGTCATGTTGAATTACATTCTTTAATAATTTTTTTACGACAAACCCATCATTCACTCAAAAAGGTACTAGAACTCAAAATATTCTATTTATCATAATTGTATAAGGTTCCAAATATTAACACATAACATTTAGATTAGGAAAACTATTTTGTAATAACCAGGGACATCCTGTAGGCTAGTGGTAGGTAATAAAGGCCTATCGCACTATGGTTGTGGGTTCGATTCCTACAGCTTTGTCCGACGCGACGTGTTATCCCCCGACCAGCAAGTTTTCCTTTTCCTAAAACTATAGTATTATAATACTTAAAAAATAATCTTCAGAAATGTTTTAACCTTAAACAATACTATGCAAAGTTCATCTTAATCCATTCTAACCATTATAGTTATCCAAAATACCTTTTTCCAGACATTCTCTAAAAGGTCTCTAAATTCCAAAATCAATTGTAACATCAGATTCCCCAAACAAAGTAAAGTTTCTCTTATTATCACATACTAAAAATATGATTAACTTCATCATATTAAAACCTTAATGAAAACAACAAGTACTGCAGTATAATCCTTATATATATCACATTATTCTTATAACCATAATATAGTTCTTGAGTCCAAAAACACAAATACAATAATTATTCAACTTCATCTGTAGTAACAACATAAGCTTGGACTTTCTCCCTTGGAATTTTCTGAGGTAAGTTTCCTTGGAGCTTAGGGTATTCATTTGCATAATGACCTATTTCTCTACAATTGTAGCATTCAACATTGACAACCTCTTTCTTTCCCTTGAAATCACGAGCCATGTGACCTTTTTCTCTACATTTATAACAAACTCCCATTCCTTTCTGGCAAGTACTGGGATAATTCTTCCCACAATTATCACATAATGGAAAATCCTTATTTCCCTTTTTCCCTTTATCTGTCTCTTGTTCCACCGTTCTCTTCTTCTCTTGCTTTACTTTATTGTCCTAAGATTTAGATAATTCCTTTTCTGTCTTGATAGAACACGAGACAATATCTTCGTACGTTAAGAAAGATTGTGATACTAAAGCTCTACGGAGAAATGGTTTTAACCCATCAAAGAAACAATCAATCTTACTTATTGGGTTACGTATATAATCTGCAGCATGCCTCGCTAACCATGTAAAGTTAGCCTCATACTTTGAGACATTCTCATCCTCCTTCTACCTCAGAATCAGAAATTTCCTTTCCATATCTGCTCGATGGTCATGTGGAATGTATTTTTCTAAAAAAAATTTCTTTAAACTCCTTCCATTCCATTCTTGATACTTCTTCATATTACTTTGTCTTTTGAATCAACGACCACCATTGATCGGTATCTCTAGTGAGGCGGTAAACTTCCATGAAAACCTTCTCCCTTTCGCTACTCCCTAAGGCGTGGAATTTTTTCTCTAAGGAGTTTATCCATTGCTCAGCTACTAATTTATTTGTACCCCCATTAAATGTTGGCAGTTGTTGCCTCATGATGCGGCCTAACATTGATCCTCCACGTTTCAGATCAGGGTGCTCCAAATGAGTAAGGTTATTATTCATATCCTGAGTGAGTTGCCCCAGTATGGTGATAAGTTGATCAGCACCAGTTGTATCACCAGCTCCACTATAATTATTTTGATCAGGAGGGAAATCCCAACATGGATTGCGTGCATTGATACAGTTTCCATTCCTTCCACTAGGCTCCATTTCTAAACAATGGCATAAACTAGATTAGTTTATGAATCAAAATACATAATTCCATACTTGTAAAACACTTAACATAAATTGAACTATAATCATAAAAATGTTTTCTTTGAGGAAGTATATACTCATAAACCCTTCATAATGGTTTGTAAAGAAAATGAGAATTATCCTAAGCATATCCCCTAGGAGTGTCGTAACCATGAGTGCAGCAAGGCCAGTTATCGTGCACCAGTTCCCGTTCGAGTCTAGGTCAAAGCTGTGTTTTCGGGTTTTAACCCTAGGTACATCTTTGCTAGATCTACCTCTACCTGCTCGTATCCAGATAGGGATGTATTTCTTGGAAAACTCAGAAAATCACTATAATACCAAAATTCTAAGAAGTTCTTCTATACTAATCCTCAAAGTCTATCTTAGGGCTATGTGCTCTAATCAGAGTTTATCTAAATCTAGCTTCCAAGGTTAGTACTAAGTTACCTCTGATACCAACTGTAACACCCCGAACCCAGTTACCCAGAGTCGGTGCATTATTATGTAACATTGGCATGATCACAAAAGATCAAGTCTCGAAAGACCGATTAGTTTAGTAGCCTTGGAAACACTAGATACCTTCATAAGTCTTACATTACATTATAATTTAAAACAAAACTACAAAAACATCTTATCTTCATATCCCCTCATAATATCTCTATAGGTCATTCATAATATACTTCTTCACATCCTGGAAAAATTAAAACATTAAAAGGGGTGAGCTCAGATCCTCAGTAAGGATAACAATATAGCGGAAGCTTTCATAAATAAACATAAACATTTAAGGCAATGTATAACTAAAACAAAAGCATTTTAAACAATATATTCAGCATAATATGGAAAAAGTAAAATGAAATAATTCCATTTACTTATTCACATGGTTATTCTACTAGTCGAATAATCACATGGAATATCAATATCCACTTTCATAATGATGGAATGCATAATGCCAGACTATCATAACCACATAGCCAAGGCCTTGTTCCAAGACTACAAATAAGATTTTGTCAAGGCCTCATGCCAAGACACTAGTTTGTCTCATGAGACCTACCGATGCATCGAGGAGCTATAGCGGGCTACAACCGTCACTTATTTAGTCCAATTGATTCCTCATATGAACAAGTTTAAACATATCATAAACCATACCATTATCGTATCACATAAAACATGCATAAAGGAAACAAAACATTTCCACATTTCAATCACAAGATATCAATACAATACATTGATATAAAAAAACACTTTCAAAACCATTTTCAATACCAAAATAAAAGAAAATTAAAACTTTGTAATTATTTTTCATTTAAAAAAATTATGGCTTGTAGAGGAAGCCAAAAATAAAATAATGGTCACGGTGACAGAGAAGTGGTTGTCGCCGCATACGTACAACAAAAAAACATTCCCTTTTGTCGTTTAGTAAAACACTTCGTATAAAAAAGATTCCTTTTGAATAATAGTAAAAGTCAAAGGGGTTTATACACCGTATAAAAGAAAGTTGTGTATAAAACAAAATATGCCTCATTGAAAGGAGATTGAGATGAAGTCCATTACAAAGACCATTTTTTTAAATAAAATAGATCTATTATGTGTATTCACTATAAGTTCACATAAAGAATTTACAAATACAAGATATTACATAATAATATCTTGATATAATTTGAAAGTAGGAGATTAACCCAAAGAACGTAAATAAGGTTAAGAAGTTCCCTTACCTCATGTCCGACTTGACTCGATCGTTCTTTAAACTCATGAATAATAAAATAGAGTTAATTTATACTTTCTTAAGAACATTTTTCAAGTTCATTATTCCTTTTATAGCACATATTAACATGTTATGAACATTATGTATTTGTTTAAGTTAATAACGGTTGTTTTGTAGATCTTTGGTACTTGAGTTAAAAATAAACTTCTTATAATTACAATTTGTTCATGTGGTAAAATATCTATTATATCCAGAATTATATTAATGATTTATATATCATATATATTATATATAGACAGTATATACATGAATTTATAATATTACATAACATTTAGAGGTAAGAAATGAAATGCACCGTTCATGGAGATGGTAAGCCGTACGTACGCATGAACACTACTTTCATTTAAATTTCGTATTTAATGGAATAAAATCATAATGATATAAAGGTATATTATAATTACAGTATAATATCATATATAATATTATTTACTCTATCCTTTATACGTCCCACATATGACATTAATGATTCAAATCACTTTGAGGGGGCGGTAGTCCACACTTTCTAAAATTAAATTATCGCGTTTACCCATAATGGAAATCATAAAGGAATGACATAAATAAAAGGTGTTAAACGAATATTGAACAATCATCTTTTCGTGAGGCAGTAATTCACCACCCATAGAAATAGTATGTTCTTTAACCATTAGTCGAAGGTGTGTGTAAGTGTAAATCAAATCCTTCTCATAACAACATAATAGTATATTTAAGATACTGGTGTTGTTACAAAATAAAGGAATTAAAAGATTTTAAGGGGCTGGAGAAGAAAAATAAAACAAAAGAACAAAAGAGAAGACATTACCTTAAAATTGGGTAACTCTTTTTGATTTGAGCCAAAGCATTACATGGGAAGAATTATGACCACATTGAGGATTCTAGGAGTAATAGAGGGATCTTGAGAGATTATTTGGGCAGAGTTTGGCCAAGACAAATGGATTTGAAGGTGTGAATAAGGTGGTAGAGGTGGTGGACTTTTATAAGAGGAGAGGAGGGGCACTCTTGGAAAATCATGAAATGATACATTATTATGAAATGATTTTTGGATTTTAAAGGTCCCAAAATGATATATTTCGAGGATAAGGTGATAAGGGTTCAAAATATATTCATCCAATAGGTTTTTGACATGTTTAAGTCTTAGATTTTACATTATCTTTTTTATTTTATTTAAAAAGTTCATTAATGAGGTAATCGCTGCATCATCATGGTGTGATAAATAAATTTATTTATTTAATTCCATAAAATTATAGAAAAATTACCATGATGTAGTAAATACTTTTATCTTTCAAATGAATATTTATAGTCAAAACTTTAACCTATATAACCCCATGTAATTATTGTTTTAGTAAAACAACAAAAGTTTGTGACAATTTTATTTTTACATTAAATAAAAAGTTATTAATGTCATTTTCTTACCGAAGTGGCTCCATGGGGTCCCCAAGTTGACCCATGGATTGTCTTGGTCGGTCAGGACTCACCAAATAAAGGTTGGACATGTTTAATGGTAATTTCATATTATTATAACATTATTTTTACCTAAGTTACACTAATTACCTTTAATCGCGATTAATAGAACTTAAAAGTTACTATTCACCAAAAAATTGTTTTAATCCCATTGAACCACATTTTACTTTATAATGACAATGATGTATGTCGGATTTTGGAAATTCAAATCACAGGGGTGGTAAAATTTCATTTAAACGAAAAATCAGTTTTTTAACTACCACTTAGTGGTTTCACTATTCATCAAAAATCGATGTTTTTCAGAACAACACCAAAAAATAACCCTAAGCTATATTTGATATTCCTAATTAAAAAATGATGTCTATTTTACAAATTCAAAAGATATAAGATGAATTAATTTATTTAAAAATTAATTCCCACTGTCACAACAAATAGCGTGTTTTTAAGAAAGAATATCAATCAAAAGATTGACAATTTTTTATGTCCAATTTGAAAGTGAAAATAATTCTAATGACCACCATTGGATAAAATGGTAAAAATATATTCTAATTACACTTTATAACCACTAAATTGTATAATTTATCACTATAAATTATTTTGATTAAAAAATTTGTTTTTGAGTATTTTTCACTATTCATCAAAAATTGGAAGTTCTCAGAAAAATACCAAAAATTCAACATAGGCTAATTTCGATATTCTGAATCCAAAAATGAAGTCCATTTTGAAATATAAAATTTATATAATTTCAAAAAGTGGGTATTACTATTCATAATTGCTACTTTTATTGGTTGCAGTGTGTTAGAACTCAAGGTTGCGTACAACACACGCTGCTCTATTATTCAAAGAGGAGCGTACCATGGAAGCTTGGGGTGTTACATAAGTAATGAAATAAGGTATATAAACGATTTGGTTTACCATATATGGTACCAGATGAATGGTCTAGTTTTTTTTGGAGATTAGAATATTAAATTATTAGTGTAATCTATACGGATAAGACTAAAAATCTGAAAAAGTTCCAAAATTTTGGTAAAGTATCGAGTAAGAGTTTTCCGTGTTTGAAAATTTCATTCTAAATACGAGAAGTTGATACCACTATGTTATAGTTGTACCTAGTGGTAATAAACATAAAAAGGGAACATTCAATATTAAATCAATTATCTTATAGTTAATAAAAAAGGGACATTGGTGTACAAGTAGTTTCAAACTCTAAAGGACGTTCTTTGGTAATGTTAATAGATTATCTAAAACAATAATGAAAGTAACATAAATTAATAAAAAAAATTATGTTATGAAATAGATCATGGATTACTGATACTGAAACGTATAAATTCCTTAGTTAAGAAACATATTTCACTTATGATTTTTCCTTTCACTATTTATATGTTTCCCTTTTATTTATGTAATATCATGAATATTTTAATCCATATCTTTCCATTTATTTTAGTTAATGGTTAGAAATAAGAGGAACTGAGACAACAACCAATGTGAATAGAAATGTGATGACTATCCAAATGAGATACCAGACTCAACATAGTAGGATGTGAGAAAATCATGACTATATTTACTTAATAAAATCATGTTTTACATAAAAACCTAAATCAAAGGGAAAACCCCCATACACCTAAAAAGAGAATGTTTTAAATAATTCATTTAGCAGATAAAGGCATCTTATTGCCATTGGATTTTATGATACATTATATAGATAATAATTGACAAAATATATTTACTTGATCTTTTCAATGCATCAATTCTCTATGTAATGGAATGTTATGTTAGTTGTTATCGTATAAGGGTGGAATATGATCAATTTTATATGTTGATAAAAAATGTGAATTCTAGGAGGAGATCAAAGCGATGAAGTGGAAATAATTCGAGAAAATGTTATTTGATAAATTCATTCCTAACACATACAAACATAAAATGTATATCGATTTTCGTTAGACTTATAAAAAATGATGAAAAGTATGTCTGTGTTTGTGGGGAAATGTTTTCAAGATATAAATGATACACCCTTTAAATTTTAATTTTCCTAAAAAAGTAATGTTGGAAACTAAATTAGTGGGCTAAAATTAGAATAATATGAATATTTATTAATTCATGAATTTGATATATATGATATAATTTTTTGTTATTTCTTCAATGTCAAAATGAATATAAGTTAATCTCAATGGTCTTATGTGTCTATATTTTGGAACCATAGAATTGAGTTTTATTCTAGGGTAGTGAAGAAAAAATACTATTGTGAATATAAATTCCAACATCCCACTGTTCCAATGTGTAAGAAGAAGTATCCATGAAATTTTTAGAAGGGGAAAGGGAAATGATTTTGGTGTGAGAAGGGAACAACACTAGAGAATGCTTTCGAGAAAAAATCACCAATATGATGGATGAAAGGAATTCTATAGTGAATCCTGAACTAATTATCCAATGTTACAACTTCAATGAATATTAATACAATGCAGATCAATGCACTTATATGAGGATTATTAATGATAAACAATGAAAAAAAATATCCACGGAATTAAGATGAAGGGCGATCTTATGCCATCACAACTACTCAAGTGGATCCTAAAAATGTTGTGGTTATGTTTATTTTAGTTATTCTTTCATGGATAGTTAATGTTATATTTATTTCTAGTTCTATAAATTGTTAATATCACACTAGTTAGTATGACTATTAAAATGCCACATAAAAACATGAAAGTTATGATACTGGTGAAAATAAAAAATGTGTAAATTATTTCATCACATGTATATAACATCTACCATACCCATATTTTCATGATTAATTTCATAGAAAACAATACTATTATAAATTTATTGTAATTTGGTGAAATTTATGGAATGTATTGGATTTCCACGTATATAGGCAATATAATTTGAATTTAGATTGAAATTATCATTAATATAAATAATTTACATTTGATTAAATACAAGTGTAAGAAAAATTATGGATCTCCTTTGGAATCAACATTCAAGAATGGAAATTATTACATTATTATAAAGAGTATCTATGTTAAGTGATTGAAAATGAGGAAAATATCATCCTTGATGATATCCCCATTGAAAGGGAATATGATTATGTGTTTCATAAATAATTTCATGGTCTTACTCTAAAATAAGAAGTTGTGTTATTAATCAATAATATACATGGAGTATTTCCAATATCCAGAGATCCCTATATAATGGTCAGTATTTAACAGGAAGGGTTGAAAAAGAAACTATATTAAAATCATTAAAATGAGTTTATATGCACAAGTGCTTTAGCATCGGGTGTTTCAATCTTATTCTTCAAGAAGATATATGGGCCAATTAACATCTACATTGATTATCATGAGTTCAACAATATCATGATAAAGAACAAGTATCCCATTTCATTGATTAATTACTTGTTCGATCATCTATGTGGATACTATTATTTTACTAAGGTGTATTTGAGGTTGGAATATTTTTCTGTAAAAGTCACAAAGAGAAATGTCACCAAGATTTATTTTATTATAAGGGATGAGTAGTAAGAGTACATTAGGATTGCATTAGGACTCACTATTTCTCAAAATATCATGACACACTTTATGAATATATTATTTAGTGATTAACATAATAAATTTTTCTTAGTATTTATCAATTATATTCTCATATAATCCAAATCAAAGGATGATCATTATGATTATTTTAATGATGTCTTTAAGACCTTGCGAAAGGAAATGTTTATGTTAATAATAGTAAATGATCTTTTTAGATAGATAATGTAACATTCTTTGTACATGTTTTCACCAAAATAAGGATATCTTTGGATCCAAAAAAATTATTGTAGATTAATGGATTAACTAGGATAATATCAAATATGGATATCTATAGTTTTCATGGATGATATTGGTACTCTCTTCTCTTAGTGATAATATTATGAATATTTTAAATCCTACTAACCAAGATAACTAGTAATTTAGTGATGTTTTTATAGAATGATGAATGAGAGGATATATTTACATAGTCAAATAAAATACTAATCCCTACGCCTATTCTAACATCACCCACATGTGGGGAATGATTTTTATCTATATTGGTGCATCAAAAAAGGGTCAGATTTTTAACACATGTAGTAAAAAATAGTTAAAAACTATGCCTCTCTCAAATTAATGATCCAAGAGTAGAACTTCACAACCTAAAATCTAGAAATTTCTATAGTGATATTTACATTAAATATTTTGTTTCATATTCTACAAGGGTAGAATTGTTAAAGGCATATGGATAATAAAACCCTCAAATATATATCCACAAAAAAGATATCAATAAGCACTAATTACGGTGGTTATAGATGATCACAGACAACAATAGTTGAAACCATTACCGTTATAGAAATCTGAATAATATGAAATATGCTCTAAATTGAAATGATTCTATAACCCTACTTGTGGTGAATATTGAAGGGGATCTAATCATCTTAGATATGTAATGGATGGATATTTAATTCATTAAATGGAATTCATGAAAACATGTTTAAATACATTCTCAACCGTCTATTCTTGAGTGGATCAAAGAGTCCCAAAATTATTTTAAGAAGTTTTAATAGAAGGTGGTGAATATTTTGATGTTCAATATATCTAATGATGGAGTCATATATTTTGGGAACCAAATATGGGTCCCATCACAAATTGAGCTAGAAGGTAACTTATAAAAGATGTATATTGAATATATTTATCTCTTCATATAGGGATCACAAAGTTTTATATATATTTTATGAAAAAACTCATGTGGGGTAACAAGACGTGGGAGTTGTAGAATTTGAATCACAATTCCCAGAATAAAAAAAATTTCAATCATGAATGATATATTTATAATGGTATGATGAGACTATTTACAACAAAAAATATATAAATTGGAAAACATAACCTTGTATTTCATCATAGGACTCCCTTGGACATCCAATGTAAATAACACAATTTGGGGGAAAGACGAGTTTCTTCAAAAGTTAATATATTTCATTTCAATGATGGGATAAGTTATCCATAATAAATTAACTATTATATACCTTATATAAGTTATAAGACTACATGGAACACCACCACACATTTGATTAAACTAGGATCTGACATTTACCTCCTAGTTTTATAGATGAATTTAACTAACCATAGATATTGAAAAATGTTTCAGTACTTATAATCACCCTCATACAGATGGTTAATACGAGTGAACAATTGATACTCTATAGGATATGTTGAGATCATGATCAATGTATTTATAGGTATGTTGTAATCAACACTTTAACCTACTGGAGTACACATATAACAACAAATTACAATATAGTATTCAAATAGAACCATATGAGGATCTATTTGGGGAGAGGTTTATGACTCCAAAAAGTTGGGATTAAATTGGTTAGAATAAGCTTTTATGTCATGATCTTATCAATGTGATGATAAGTAATGCTCAAAAAATTAAAAGATATATGAAATCCTCCTATTTTGTATATTAAATATATATATGAAATTGTCATTGATGATTGGAGTTTGAGTTTGTAGATAATTTGTTCCTTAATATATCACTAGAGAAGAAATTCATGAGGTCTAGGAAGAAGGGAAAACTTTTTACAAGTCGTATTAAACCCTTTGAGATTCATGATCACAATATATTTGCATCATGTATAATAGAACTCTTATCTATCATATATCAAGTACATTATGTGTTCTATATATCCCCTTTGAGAATATACATAAAAGGACACTCACATATAATGCATGTCAAGGTGGAACACTTGGGGAATTCGCTTTCATTCACAGAGCATCCAATGATGATATTAGATCATAGAGGTATGTTCTACGAATGAATAAAAATCATCTGATCAAAATGTTTTGGTAGATCCACAAGTTTGAAATGGAAACATGGTAATTGGAATAGGAAATGGAAGGAAATTACATTAATCCATTATAATAAACAAAATTAAATTACCAAGGTGAAATATCTAAATAAGTGATGAATTTATGGACACAAAAATTCATAAATTAAATGCTCCTTTGAATAAATAAATTTGTTATTATCTACTATTGTCAGAGAAAATATATGAACTACTTTTTGAAAAAATAAATTACCTTATTAATTTTATATTTTTTTATGAAATACGGATTATATTTAACACATTTTATTATATTATTTATTAATGAATAAATAATTATGTTGTTAGAAATTTAATTTTGAAATAAATAAATAAAAATTTTATTTTTGGGAAATATATAGTTTCAAATAAATCTCACATTTTGATAAATTAAAAAAATTATGATATAATATTATTTTCATAAAATATTCGTAATAAATAATATTTATTTACATATATATGATAACATAATATAATGATGTGTAATATAATTGTTATATGTGACATGAATATCATAGTACGGTAAAAAATTGAATTTCATAAATTAAATATTTTTATTTAAAAATTATAAATTCTCATATTTATAATTATATGTATATAATTAATAATAATTTAGAAGTCATCATGTTAAAAGTATCCCATTCTGATATTTTTTTTTAATTTTTTTGAGACAATTGATATTATAGTAAAAAATTAAATAGGACATTAATTATGACATCATAATAGACCAAAATAGATATAAGAAATGTTATAAAGTAATTTAGTTAATAAAAATACATTTAAAATAAAAATTAATTTATTATAATATTATTTATTAATTTTATAATCCTTTAATAAATCCTCCAAAAGTAATATTATATTTTAATGTTTTTAAAGTTAATTATTTATGAACATGATTCCCTTTTAAATCACACATGGTATTATTTAAATATGTTATGTTATTGGAATTATAAAATATTAAAAACAAGTCTTATTTATTAGAAATCATGGTAAAACCCATGGTAGAGTTAATGAATTGGATCATTTTATAATATAGATAATACAAACTATGTTTAAAAATTAGTAAATAATGCCCCTACCTTTTTCTATAACTACCCTCCCAACCTCAATGTACTCTTCACTAAGAACCCATCATGTAAAAATTTCCTCTCCCAATCTCTCTCTAATTCCATCCCTTGGTGGTACCAATATCTAAATAAGATCTAACCATGCTACTATAAGTTCCCTATCGAGGTATGATATTATTTACCTCCTTCTATTAATTCATGTACATTCTTTGTAATAATAATTTTGATTTGAAAACATTATATTTTGGGATACGTTTTTAAAAATAAATTTATTGTTCTATGATTCCCTATTATTGAAAAGCTATCTTCCACTCTTATTAAAACTGTCTATTAACCATTACATACACCCATTTTTTTGTATTAATTATCTCACAATTTTCCATAAAAAGTTATATTTTGTATACCCATAACAATTTAAACTCAAGTTTATTTCCATAATATAACATTAATTAATTAATTAAGGACTCCCATGTATATAAATCACACTTATTAATCATGTTATTAAATGTTATAAAAGGAATTATTAGGTTGTATGATCTTTGATGAACACAAATGCATGTACATGTTATGAATGTAATGGGTGAGGCCAAAATTATATACCACTCAAATGAATTGGTTAATATGTATATCTCATGATATACCATATATGGTGTATGATAGGTTAACATGATAACACTATGATATGATGATTCTGTGTTTATCCTTGACTTCTGCTTATGGTGTTAGGATTTGGGTTATTGGTACATTCTTATGTTTCCATGATGTTTTCATCTTATGTCACAACTTCCTCCCCCCAAAAGGTACCACTACTTTGAAAACCATGAGTGGTGGATGATCATGACTACATGAAGTTATCCAAAAAATGATATGGGTTGGTGAATAGAATCAAGTGATTATGACAATACAAAGGGGATGAATTTCTCTCTGAGATAAGATGAGGCATGTCAGATAAGAAATGTACACCAATATACTCCTTGAAGGATGTATAAATGAAAACTCATCTACATACATGTAATTTAAAATAGAAAAAAATTGGAAATATACTACAAGTACCAAAAATTAAACTCTATAGGGTGAAAGAATCCCAAACTACTCCTAAAAACCCACGAGCTGTTATTATCCATTAAAATTTCCAAACATCATCTATTGAAATGAAAAAAACTTATATATACATTTGGTGAGAATAATAGGAATATATTATATTTTACACCATAATTCCACTCATGAAAACTATAAACAAATCATATTAAAACACCGTAAATAAATAGTGAGTCTAGATTATCACCTAAACAAGGATACTATGTTTCTAGCCTCACTATGACTATTTCTCACTATATAACCTAAAAAAGAGATCATTTAGAATAGTAAATATTATAAAGGGAACCCATATACCACTTCCTCATTGGATTTATTCTCTTCCCGAACATCATACATCCAGGACAAGCTATCTCCACAAGAAGTAATCTCAAAGACACCTGATCTAAATATCCCACTATGGATATCGTGCATCACATAATTTCATCACCCCTTACACATATTCATATTATAATCTACTAGTTTCCAAGATCTTACACTACCCATATAAATTGTATCATACATCAGGTACTATACCTCAATCCATCAAAACCCATACACTGAGTATGTACCTTGAAGAATCATCTCTAATACACGTCATAACTATAATCAAATTTGGATAATATATCTTGAGATGCACGCGTCTTAAAAAAGAAATAATGAACCTATACACACATATATGAATAAATATAAACACAATAAATACTAGAACATGATACTAACAAGAGAATAGAGTACGGCCAGAGGGATTAGATAACCATCTATCCCTCATAAGATAACATGTTGTGGAAAAAACCCCTCCAAGATTTCACTAGGTGTTTGTATTCCAATAAACACATGTGGGGTAGAGTATGAAATCAAAAAACATATAGAATATAATATATTTCAAAACCACACTATAGGTTGTAATATAATCATTATCTAATAGATATCTATCATCTCTCAGGAACTCATATGACACTACTTGAAACTAGTTTTACTATAAGAACTAAAGAATTTAAGAATAATTTCATTAAATTAATTCATCCCTTATATAATTTCAAATTATATTAAATAGTCATTTATATATGAATAAAAATGTTTCCTATTAAATTCCACTAATTTTTTTAGAGAAGTCCCTAACCTCTAAGAACAATATAACAAATTCTTGGTTTTTAATGATTGAAATTTTCATTCCTTCAAGAGCTGAACTCATGGGTAAAAATTATAAATACTCATATACCATTCCATATTTACATGTACTATTGAAAATATCCTAAGATATTTTCAAATATATTCATTACTAAGTACATAAAATTTCCTCAATATGTACATAATAGAATGTAGATAAATATTATTCCTGATGAGTTTTCCATTAAGAATATCATTCTTAAAAAATAATCATAGATTTAAGCCCAAAAATAATGATGCACACCTATCGTGGGGTGCAGTGAAATAATTTTATTATATTAATTTGGTGTATTCTAGTGATTAAACTTTGCAAGTCTCATGAATAGGAGTGTTCACAAAATAACTTTATAGTTTTATTTAGGGGAAAAAATGGTGTGTTTTTTGAATTGATTTGATTTTTTGATGAGAAGAAAAAAATTACTTTAGAAAATTCTTCAAAAAATTGAAAAAACAAGAGATTGAAAACAATTATGTGAGAAGGGTGATTAGTTCATGGTCGATTTTCTAAAATTAATTCAATAATTGCTCTATTTTTTTAAAAAAATACTTCTACAATGTTATTTAAAGTGGGATTGCATGATGGGTTCCTCTCACTACTTTGGTCGAATGATGATGGTGAGAGGATACCATACCAAGATATCAATTTTGTCTAATCTCTTTATATGTTAAAAATATTTACATTAAGTATCTTTAATTGACATGGGAAATACCCGATCGGGTATTGTTTGTCCCAAACAATCAAAAACATTCACTACCCCTTTTACACAAACTGCCAATCATCAATTACATTAACAGTATGACCTAGTCTGTTCCATCGTATAAAAACCAAATCATAGTGGAGGGAGATAATGAAGATTCACCATATAAAAAATCAATAATTGAATAAAAATTAAATTAAATATAACTTTATAATAAAAACATCTATATAAAATTGAAAACAATATTGAAGAAGATAGAAAGAAAATTCATTCAGTTATGTCCAAGAACTCAAGCATTAAAAAAATAGAAAACCAAATAGTACCCAATTACTCAAATATTTACCCAACCATGATAAGTGTAATTGAGAGTAATGGGTAATAATATTGTATTACAAATCATTGAATCTGAAAAAAGAGGTAATGAATGAATAAAAGTTATTGATAATAATTTATTTCTAGGGTGTATGATTCTGTTTTTCACAATATCATATTGAATTATCCCATGGTCCCTTCTTTTATGATGTTTTAAATTTAATTTTATATTTCACCTCAAAATTTAACATTAATTGGAAACTCCTAGAGGGTGTTATGGAATTATAATTGACCTTGAATTTTTCTATATGAAGGTTCCAAGAATTTTCCTTCAATGTATTTCATTCAAATTACACATTTATTATGTCAGAACTCTAAGAAATTTATTTTATGAAAGAAAATATGAGTCCTAATTCAATTACATGTAAGATATTCTCAATTGGAGGTGTTTAGATAGATTTTTTATTCTGTTACATAGGTGGGTCCACATTATCTACATGAACACTTCTTCATCTTGACTAATTTTTTAGGCATCATAATGGTCGAATCAAATATTTCTACAAAAGAATAAGTTTAAGTAAATAAATAAAGGTAACCTAAAAATGAATCACTCATATTAGAGTCATATTATAATATGTATCACTAATATTCCCTTGATTATAAAATCTTCTAAAATTACATAACTGAGCAGTTTTCACATTTTATCCCAAAACACACTATAAATCCAAAATTGTTGTAAAAATGTTCTAATTGATAAATTATTACTTTTTAAAAATTTTAAATACACATATAAAATGAATAATTTACTAAAAATATAAAATGTCCATGCCCATCATGACCCCCTATTCCATCCCTAACAACCTCATGTATATCACTATGAATCTCGCTGTTAAAGACACCATATTAAGGAAAACAATATACCCTAACAACCTATTTGTAATCATTAAGACATATATTAAATCAAATCACATAACATGGATTATATCTAGAGAAAAAATGTAAGTAGTAAAATACTAACATGGTCAACATGGAATCCTGTCCCCCAAAAAAAGTATTTTTCCTTCACATGAAAATAGAATCACTCAAACCTAAATATAAGACATTAAAAATTCATAATAATAAAAAATAACATTCCCCAAAAATTTAATCTTTATAAATGTATGGTTTTTATTACCACATTGGATTGACCAATTTAATTATCATAGGATAAAATCATACGTAACATAAAGAATCATCTATTACAACCTATAAACTATTTAAACATGCTTATAAACATAACTTCCTGTTTCAAAAATAATTATGGAAGCATATTCCATTAGATTGAATTTTTATTATAATCCAAAAAAACATTACAAATTCATGTTCTTTAGCCATTTCCAACAAACAACAAAAGGAAGAAATTATATTACACACGCATATTGAATCAATTTTTTTAACATGAAATTACAATATTATTAGGATTCATTGAACATAATTCTTTATGTTCATTATCCATCAAAAATGTATTAGACTTTTTTTCATTAACTAATATCAACAAATTAATGAGCTGTATTTATCATATCAAACATGCATAATAGACTCACATTGATAACACACTATCAAGTAAAGAAAAAGAAAAGCATTATCATTGTTTAAGGACATATGTGACCACTAAACAAAATCCATTATTTGATTAATCATCTTTAACCATTTCTATATTTAATTCAACTTCCTTCCAAAGAAACTACAATATGGTCAATTTATGTTTTCACATAAATAAAAGGGGACGAGTAAAGTCATTTATTATGAGGATTTGAAGTTCTTAATGTTAGAAAAAATCAATATTTTGGATCAATCGTCTCTTATTCTAAACAAATACACATCCCTCCATAAAATTCCAACAATAAACATGTAAATAAACATAAACAGAAACTCTATTTGAATTACAGAGATATATTACTTAACTGTTAAATATATCATGGAAGGAAAACAGAACAAATGGAGAGGAAACCACTATAAATGTGGAATAACTATATTCAAAACACTTAAAATCTATTCCTAGATGGTATGTGTGAATTCTAGTCAAAAGGTGATTCTAAGGCCTTTAAAAAATCTTCTTGCGAAAATAGGGATTGAGTGAGAATCATGGAAGAGAAGCTTGTTTAGTGAGGGATTTCCAAATTTATAAGATAATAATGAAATATAATACAACGAAATATCACCCATGACCATTCTACAGAACCAAAAGAAATAGGTAGTACTATGTTTTAATATAAGGGACCATTCTATAGCCTTCCCTTTTAAACATGGACCAAGAAAAGTGATGCATACCATTATTTAGATACTAAAATAATTATAGGGAATAGGGTTTAGTTGAGACCATAACACCTTGGAACACGTTTTTCATGAATAGGACTATGCATAGCCTACCCCTGTGACATAAGTGCCTCAAAAAAATAAGAACTCCCTCAGGGAGTACACCACATCCTAGCTTCTCCACACTACAAATGTCATATATCCTATGTTTCATCCATGTTTCATTTCCCAACAACACATATAGGCAACACCACATACTAACTCCATTTTTCATCTATTACAAAAAAATATATATCTCCCAAAACTCACTCTTACTCCCCTCTACACCATAGATGATCTGAAAATTCTAAAGAAACCAACCTTGAGGCATAGTGCAAGCATCTATAGAGCAGAACTTTCTTAACCCCCAATATTCCCTCCAAAACACCATGTATCATTCTCCAAACACAGCCAATACCCGAAAACACAAAGTAATGGATACTAGGGTAAATAAATTACATTATATAACTTTTACATTATTATCATCCTCATGATTTTGAAACCAAACCTAGTTAAAAAATAAGAAAAAATGGTTGTTTGAAAGACCACCCCATGAGATACATCTCATAGAATAATTCCATCATAGGAGCTCCACCACCTCACTTAGAGGAACCATGTAAAAAACCATTAATCATAAATAATATTCTTCTAAAAACACTTTTGGGAGTGGAACATCTCAAAAAATAGTAAGGACACTAACAAAACATCCTAATGAAACAATCATACAATCTAGAATAGTCAGCATCCAGAAAACATGAAACACTAAAGAGCTATTCGAATAAATAAAATCTTGAGTTACTATGTTAGTATATATGTCTCACATTCATATGGTCTCTTCACCATACCACCATGTCTACACAATAAATGAATCCAGTGAATAAGATATAGGCACTACACCTTCTCATGGCTATCATGAAGCTCCCCAAGCTTCTCCATGAAGGTTATGTCAGTTTTGATGTCGATATCTCCCAAATAAAAGAACTGAGATTCAACACGAAGGTAACAAAAGTGTTGTATTTCAGGGAAGAAATGATACACCCTATTCATTAGTGGGGGATGTTCTGTCTGACATTCCATAACTCTAAAATATGCTAACAACATGAAATTCCCAACAAACTAAGGACAAATGTTACTCCCATTACCAATATAGAACATATAATTATAAGGATTCACCTTCAAGAACAAATGATCTCTTATTTAATGCTCTAGAGGTGTCCTCATATTATTGGTATAAAAGTTTTAAGGATTATATGTTTCCTTTATAATATCACATATCTCTTGGAAAATATTTATCATACTGTATGCTAATCCTAGCCAAGGTATTTATAAATCTATGAACAGAGTGTATCATAATAGATAATGGAAACGTCAGTGTAAAATGATTTTAATGATGCTATGAAATTGGTGGAGTGAAGAATATTATTATTATAAAACATGATGAAATGCCAGTGCCTCACCCATGAACCAAAAAAATTCCATACATATGAACAAAACCTATCTTCAAGATTCATGATATTCCTCTCTATCAGAAAATATTTATATCGATGAAATGCGGTGATAAAGAATAAATGAGAACTGAAATGAAATTTTTACCTCTCCACACCCAACAGGTAAAACAAGAATCACTGTTAGAGATATTCATTCTCGGGGCTCCTTAGAGTTTACCACCTCCTCTAGAAACAGCCTTTACAAAACCTCCATATTGCTCAACTACTTAACCAATATAGAGTGGGATTATTTTCGAAAGAGATCAACTACCACCTGCATAGCATAAAAGACTCCATAATATTGGGGAAAACTAGTAATTAATTCAATTGTGATGTCTTTATACTTACAATGAGGAACATATAATAGTTGTGGAAAACCTCTAAGAATACGATGCTAGTTCTTCTCCATCTAGTAGACCAAATATATAAATTAAAACTATAAATCATAATTCTATAACCTTGGACACTGAAATTGGATTCTTAGATCTTCTTACATCTTCATCACGATAGGTTTTACCAGTAAGGGTGAGCTTCAAAACTCATGAAGAACTACCTCATATATCGCTAAAGGGATGCAAAGACTTCCCTAAAACAAATTTTGTGTTTTTTATAATTAGATAAACCATTTGAGGAATTACCAAATACAACATGGTCTCTCCAAAACTCCACCTTAAAATCCCATAGTTGGGAGTCCTCCACCTACTATAGTAAATACAAGAGGAAAATCATTTGAAATTAAAACGCCTACCTCTAAAATATCTAATATCATGATTAATCCCTGAAAGATCTTTTATCACTCTCCAAGAATCTATAGATTAACATGCATCATCACTATGTGACTTATTCCTCGACACATTAGCTACACATTTACCTATCCGATGTGTTTATGAATTATCAATGTTACAATCCTTTAATAATTCAATCCACCATCATTTCCAAATTTTCACGTAATGCTGGGGGAAGACATACCTCAGGTGCTTATTACTAGTAAATCCCTTAAAAACTCACCAATGAGGTAATGTATCATGAAATTTAAAGATAAAAAGAACTCATTACAACTAGAGATCACTTGTGGAATATTTACACTCATTTGTATCTAACTTCTGAGGTCCATAATGACAAAAATATATCTCTCACATCAAAAAACAGTCCAAAACCAAGAATCAAATTCTCACAAATAACATCAAAATGAACTCCATCCTCTATAAAATGAAGAATTAGAAATATGAATAATTTTTCCTTCAGGTACTCCGAAAATGCATAACATTGATCAGCCCACAAGAATGCCTGAATATTTATTTTCCAACTAGTTTGAGGAGTTAAAACTATATATAAATTAGTTATAAACCTTCAATAATAGTTTTTAAGACAAATTAAATGTTGTAAATCTAAAACAATGTTTTGGTAATCTTATTAAATGATTTCTAGGATATTTGAAGAGTCCATGGATACCCGTAACATAGAGGCCACATTCCCAAATAACTGAAACTTATAGTCCCATAAATCATACATTATAAACATCCTATATAGATTATGATGATGATGATGAACTCTAAAAATGCTATGTAAATGGTCTATATTTTATTCCTCATATGCAGAGTGTAAAATTATGTTGTTGATGAAATAAACTATGAACCAATCTAGGATCTCCATGAACACTATATTCCTAAAACCCATGAATATGGATGGAGTGTATGTTATAATTAAATAAACATAAAACAAAATCATAATTCACTTTATGATATCAGATAATGGTCTTCCAAACATACTTTCCCTCTACCAACATAAAATAATATCCCAGCCTCATGTCAGTATTCAAGAAAAAACTAAATCCTTTTATGTTATTGGAAAATTAATCAATCTGTGGAAGAAGATAGTGATTCTTCATTGTCACTTGATTCAATTGAAGATAATTGATAAAATCTTATAAACTGACATAGAAATTATTCAAGAAAAAAATGGTGCACCCTGAAGTGACTCACTCTACAAAAAAACCAATTTGCAATATAATATTTAACTTTACCAAAAGCTCTCTGACTAAAAGGCCACCATCTTATATGGAGACATTGAGATTTGAGAATGTTTTGATAGTAACCATATCCCAAACTTGATTACACTTCAAGTGGGTGAAAACACAAAATAATTAAGAAAAAATGGTATTTTTCATCATTCTAATGAAACAACATAAGATAATCCCCCATTGAATGAAGCATCAGATCAATATTCATGGATGATAAGGGAAGAAAACACCTCCAACTCATCAAGGGTTCTCACCTTCCAATAAAAATTAAAAAGTCTCTATCACAATTATAGTATCCAATCAGTCTCCACATGTAATCCACAATCATCTTCCCTCTATACAACTAGTGAGAAATTGGGATGATTTCACATGACTATATTCATTAACATAAGAAGTATCCCCAAGAAAAGTGTATCCCCAACAGAATCTTGCAGTCTCCACACACAACATACATATAAGTCTGTCCTCCAACTAGAGTTTTCAAAACCAAGGGAAAATAAATTATCTCCACCTCAAGTATCAATATATAGAGGAGGGTAGGTGATATGCAGGCATGTGTATCTCTTAAATAAATAAATTCATGAAAAAAAGTAAAAAAATGAAACGGATACCTGAAATTATGACTGGATCTCAATATGTTGGAAGAACCAAGACATTAATTTGGAAATGATCTACTCAATGGCCTCTATAAACCTGATGGTATCCCATCCACAACAAAAAAATGTTTTATCGGGATGAGGAACATCTCAAGGCTATACTTTATCTACCCCATATCACTGCAACTGATCTCGTACTAGAGAATCCTATAACAAAAAACTATGTGGAAACTACCTTAAAAGAGGTTTCTATTGTGAAAAAACTGGTTCATAATATAAACTAAAAAATGTTGGTCACTCCATCAACTAATGACCTTGGACACTATTAGAAAAGAATTCATATGATCCCTTGGAATGGTCTTAGAGCTCCCACCCTTTGAGAAATGATATAATGAGTGAAGATACCTACCCTCATCTTTTTAAAATTTCTTATATCTATGAAAACGGAAAACCCAAAAGATAACTCTATTTCATGAGGAATACTAACAAATCCCTTGTTGTGATAACCTAGATCTGGCCAGTTTCTTTTCAATAATGTATGCGCTCTCTGACACCTCAAGATATGTCTTCAGCATAAAAGAGGTAAAATGAAAATATATAAATAGATACATTTCCTTTTCAAAACACCTCACTCTAGCCTCCTGAGATACAAATAGGTCTAACTAGTATCATACGTGGGTTATAAAATATAAACAAAACATCCACATATTGGAACACCTATATCTAAGTGTATGAAACTCCATGAAACTGGCCAAATTTATGGCTAATGTTAAAAATCCTACTTAGATCTAGTCCCTGAATATCTCCCATGAGACATCCCCATCCTTGAGATCATCACGTAACAAGATCCAATATTTCCTCTTTGTACCACACTACATTATAATGACCAATGAAATATTTTACTTTTTAGAGTATAAATAGAACTGAAATCTACCTCAAACCCCCAAACTATTCTTCTGAAAATGAGTCAAAAATGGTTACCACATACTTCTATAAGATATGTAACATAAAATCCTAAAATGTCTTCTTCTATGTTATAATTTAATTTATCATACTCTATAATAATAAAATACAATTCCCTTAAAAATGTCTTCATAGTGAACCTGATGTAGACAGTAATCATGGGAAATAACAATAAAAGAAGAAATGGTTTGGGACTCATTATACTATAATATGGAATATTTATGATTAATTAATTTATTATTTATGGTATGATATATACCAATGACTAACCATTTAAAAAACAAGAGAAAATAATAATGATGGATGCTCCATTACTAGGTCTCTACCCAACAATAATTACCACTTCACTTAGTAGACTCAATAAACATATGATTCATTATATCACAAGGGACTTAAATACACATATCTCAATAGACCTCATTTGTCCACATCGCTTACTAACCACAGATGAAACAATTTACCTACCACCCACATAGTCTCACTTGTGACCACACCAAACTCTATAACATCCCTCCAAATGAACCTCTGATACCACTCTTTCATGACCCTCCTCCCAAAAGAACCCTTCATGGGTGTATAATGAGATATGGGAGATAGTGAACACCCAAATCCTATATCCAATAGATCATGGGATTGAGAAAAGTACATAGGGTATAATGATCATAAAAATTGAAGAAATTACCCTATAATAGAATCTGATTACTGAATGATAAGATAAGTAAAATAATCAGCTATCATACATATTGATAAAATAAAATTCAATTACATACATCTAATGGCATATTGAACTAAAACAACTGGAATGTAATTAAAATTAGAAAAGGGGAAACTCATTAGTAATGAATAATACAAAATAACTTAAAAATAACCATGATATAGTAATATACATCTCAATATCCAACTTGTCCCTTATAAAATGAAAATTAGTTTTTATATACATAGGATGCTCATATCAGCAATACATAGTGATATCCTCATAACATCCTCAAGTGAAAATGATAATTAATGTATACCAAATCATAGTGAACAACATATGAATCAAACTTGTCACCTAACTTGGTATACTATGTTCCCAAACACACTATAGATATCTCTCATCATGTAATTCATTCAACGGATCATTTATTATAGCAATAAAAACAAGGGTATTTCACAACAATTTTCTTAATGTATTTCCACTCTATGATGACAATATACATCCAAATCTATCCCTCTCCAATATAATCTAGCTCGAAGACACTTTGGACATGTATCAAAACATGTATACAACACATCACATCATATCATCATCCCATCCCCATATCAATATAGTAAGTGAATAGTTTCTGGAAACAACCACAATACATATGCTATATATCATTTGTTGGGTACTATACCTTAATCTGTTATAGTTAATACTCCAAGTATTTACCTTCAGATGTCACATCCCCTATACATCATACCTACAATAACATTTAGATAATATATATATATATATATATATCTCTGTGTGTGTGTGTGTGAAATAACCACAATCCATTCCGTCCTTCAACAAAACTTGTTTTGATAATGATAACCAACATTTGTACGAATATGTAATAATACCAAGAGAAGAAATATGGGCCAATAGGGGTAGTTATCAACCAATAACTCTCCAAATTAGATGTAGGGGGAAAAACCCCTGACACCGCCTGGTTCCATTCTCCTGACTGATATGGGTATGATATCATATGAGATAATTTTAAAAAACAAAATATAATATAATTCATAATGACACAATGGTAATTAATATAATCTAAAGGATAATTTGAATATATCATCTCTTATACCCTTGACATCCACTGTAAGATCTAAATTTCCCATAAATGCATTACAATTGAATAAATTTTTTATGAAATTATTATTTCTATTTAGAATATCAATTCATATTATTTAATTCATTAGCCATTAATTTACATTATTTTAATTACATTCTATTAATAATCAATGTGATGTTAATGCCTTTGAGGCATAATCCATATGATTCGATGGTTTCTGAATATATATATTTGCATTCAACAAATAACCAAACTGATGGGTTAAAAAATTCATTATTATTTTCCCATTCCCTAATTATAGATCTTGTATAAAATATCTTAAGATAAATTAAAAGAATTTTATACCAAAAAAATTTATCTACCTCAATTAGTTGAGAAATGAATTTAGATAAAATAGAAACCCATACAACTGACACATAAATAGATCATTAAAGGGAATGTATCCAACATTTATGCAAAAAAGGAAATCCTAGATTTAACCCATTAAATAAACCCTAGTGTCATCACAAATACCATCATGCACATCACCATTTAATTTTCCATTATAGGAATAAACAACATCCAAAATCTCAGGCCACCCCACTAGTATCTCTTCAGGCATCCCAAGCTCACAGCACATCACATAAAATGTTTCACATACCATGTAACACAATAGAAAAAATACTGAAAATTTTAGAAGTGAATGAATGACCTAAATAATTTATTTGTCCTTCACATGTAAATAATGTCACTCAACCACAAACTCATGTAAATTCATCCTCTATAAAGAAATTACCTCACATGGACCCAAGTAGTTATATTTGTAAAAAAATTGTTTTGTTACCATCTGGGATTATCCAATTAAATTCACAAAGGTTACAACAATGTTTAACCTCAATCATCAAATATTAAAAGATATAAACTATATACTATGATTCTAATAATTACATCCAGTTTTAACAACCTTTTAAGAAGATTATATCCTTCAAATTTATTATTATTAACATCCACAAAATAAATTAAAACATTATTATATTTATCCATTTATAATAACACATAGAAGATCCAATAAAATTTAACATTTATAAATAATAAATTTTATTACCATAAAATAACAAGAATATACAGATTCAGAAAACATGATTCATTATATTCTTTACAAATCAAAAAACTATCTAATTTAGGTTCATTGACTAATTACATCAAAACAACATGATGACCCAACAATAAAAATATTTCAAAATATAATAACATTAATAACACACTAACAAGGAAACTAGAAGAGGTCTATAATCTTGGGGGAAGTTCACATGTAATCAATAACCATAAACATTATTTTATAAATATAGTTTAATATTTATTAAGATATATTCAACCTCAACCCAAATATATTAAATCATTGTCAATCTATGATTGTACATAAATTAATGGAGGAGAAACAAATCTACTACCTCAAGGCTTCAATATACATAATATAAGAATATATCCAAAATGAGGATCTATGATTACCTATCCCAAAATGAATTCTACATCCTTCCAATAATTCCATACAAAACCCATGCTAAGAAATATAGAAAGAAACTCAATTTTTAAGATAGAGAATAAATGACATAACTTGGAAATTAATAGTAAGTGGAAGTAAAATAAAATCTAGAATAAACCACTATAAAATAGTATGAACACACCTCACACATAATATATTGATCCCTTGATGATATGGATTGATTATGATTGAAATGAGATTAAAAGTCAAGAAAAAAGTACTATTGGGTTCCACGTATTCAACAAAAAATCATGCTGATTATTAGGTTTGAAGTGGGGTTTTTGTATTTACTGGAAGTTGGTGAAATAAAAGACCATGAAATATCCCCATTGACAATATTGTAGAATCAAATGAAAGAGGAAAGACAATGAAAATGCTCATGGGTCCTATCATATCCAACCTAGTCAAACCCGATCCCAGAACCACAATGAAAACCGTGAAATAAATACTATAAAAGTAGAAGAGGTACTATACAAAAATATCCTCCACCATATCGTAGGACTGTGAAACCAAAAAGGAGCACATACTGAAACCTTCCATTATGACATAGCTGTACTAAAAAGGGATGACACCATTATATAACTAGTACATAGTTTTCTTCTCCATGCCACATATTTCCTCAATCAAATCATGATCCCTCTTTCCATGGAATAATAAAAAATCTAGTCTACCCAGTAGCTTACATCTGTGTATCAAATCTAATGATAGTGGACGTTTCTTCCAAAACTCACTCCCAAGACCCTCTATGCCATATATTATATATCCACTCCATAGTAACTAACATTATTTCATAGTGAATTCCTTGATAGTTAATAATTTCATTTGTTTCACATTTTCCCTTATAACTCCTTGGAACTTTTTTAGAAGACTCTAAAACCAAGAATCGCAATGGAAGGTCTACTAGGGTTCATGACGAGACATATTATTACGTGATTTGATGTTCATGATTATGATTTCCACAATTTTATTTCCACATGATATGACTTTTTACCAACATGTTTTACTTTCATCATTTGATTATTTTATTAATCCCTTACCAAGCTCTATAGAATACCCCATCTATACTTACATCCCTAGGTTATCCTATGTGGTATTATAATATCAATGGATTTTAAGGGAATGTTATTGACTTCTAAATAATATGTTTTTATCCATATTTATATTTAATTTGTTTTATATCTAATTTCAAAATTACACATGTCCTATAAATCTTATGGGATTTATTATGTGTATCGTTACATAAAAACCATTACATAAGATAATTAAAAGATTTGAGTTTTAATATCTGAATTGATTGTAAAAATTATTATGATAAATTTCTTATATTATTCTTCTTATTTCAATGTAAATTATTTTTTCTTCTCCATGTTATTTTTTTCAGTTCTCAATAATTTTCACTTATTAGGGAAGCTAATTATGTGTCCTTCTAGTTGACCATTATATTTTCCAATTTTATATCTTTAAATGAATTTTTTATTAACCCTTTTTATGATGTGGGTTATCTTTAAAGGTATACTAAAATGTTAAAAAATTAATTACTAAGAAAAATATAAAAGTTTTCTGTTGAAATTTAATAATGTGAGGGAAAAGTTAATAAGCTATTATTATAAAAGATAACTATGTTCAATAATTAACAACACACTCACCAATGAGCATAAATGAATTAAATATATTTTATTTTAAACATGAATGTTATATAAAATTAATTAAATTAGTAGATATGAATATGAGTATTTTTTTAAAAATATAAATATAAAATTCTCTACTAAATAAAAAATGTATTGATAAATTCTTAGAAAATAAGCACTACATTTTTGAATAAATTTATTTAATGCTTCAATAAAGATATTAAATAAAAAATTGGTTTTATTTTTTTATCTAGATTGAATTATAATTGATATATGAATTTTTTAGAAATTACAATTCATAAAATTCATACAACTTTAAAAATCATAATATCAGATATATATTTGTGTGAAATTATAGGATTTAACTAGAATAATTTATTTTTCAATGAATAGGCAAAAATACCAATGTTATACATAATTGTCATTTAGAATCAAGTATTTATGAATTATAATTTTGTTTTTAATTTTTTTAAATAAAATCATTTCATTTTTATTATAAATAATCCAATTATTATAATTTTAATTGATATTATGCTTAATTTTGGTCTATAAATATGCGCATTATTAAAAATGCATTTGTATAGAAAAATTTTTTTTATTAGGTTTTGAGTTAGAATTACCGAAATGAATTTCATAAAATGTTATCCTTAATTTTATTTAGAGTTATTAAATTCATTAATGATTCCACATTATTTTTTGGTCGTTTTGTATACAATATTTGTTTAAAAATTAGTTACCATGGTATGAGATAAAACTTGTTAAAAGGATTAAAGCAGAAATGATTGGGGTTAAAATGAAATAAAACATGAGTAAATACAATTTTAGGGTCATATTTGGATAAAATTTCATCTTATATTTGATTATGATTTATTTTGGTTAATTTGAGATCAGTATGAAATTAAAATATTTAAATTTTTTGAAAATTTCCAATTGATTCCTCTCCATTACTTACAAAAGGATAACACATCTTATCTAATTTTGGAATGTTAGGAGCCTCTTATCATGACAAATACCTACCCAATGTCTTTCATAAATTCCTTAACAACACTAAATTTCTACTAATTGATTTGAATAACATCTTAATAAGGATATAGTCATTAACATCTTGAGGTTTTCAAAAGAAGATATATAATTCTTTACCGATGGTTGTATATTTTATTTATTATTTTACTTCCATTAAAAATATCTTAACAATTATGATATAATGACATTTTTAAATCCCATATAATCAAATTTTCTTATTTTTTGGTTATAAATATTTTTCATATTTTCACCCTCCTAATAGAATATGAATGTTTTTTATGCATACATGAATACTACAACCCCACAAAGATGATGTAATTCTCTTTTCATCATTAAAACTTATGGTTAACTATAATGATGAATAAAAATGAAATAAATTTATATATAGGATACAAATTTTAGTTTTTAATGGTAAATAAATAATATTATTTTTTATTTTCCATTAAATGAAAAATTAAAATATCACTTTTATGAATGTATGGGCTACCCTATCTCGAACCAATGTATTTTACTCTTCTTCATCACCAACCGTGTCTAGTATATATAGTTTTATTTTGAGAAACAATATGATATTTATGATATAGTTTTCATTATATATTAAAATAATAATTAACTTATTTTCCACTATTTTATTCATAAATCGAAATGTTACACATGCGTATGTAGGGACTACTATCTCTACGTTATAACATTAATAATTTTTTCTAACCACCATACATGTTGGGTTGTAAATGTATAATTAATGTATTAAAATGATAAATATAAGATGATTAAATGTATGGATATGATGGAAAATGAATAAACCAAATTATATTGATCTTATGTAATTTTTAACATTTAAATTTCTATATATCATTATGAAAGGTATCAAATACACTAGGATGACAATTGTTGTGTAGACCAATGAAGAAAATAAAAAAAATAAAAAAAAAATAATCAAAAAATTCTGATGAAAATTAATCATTTAGAAACATAAATAATAAGACTATGAAATTTTTTTAATGAACAGTGAATATAGATGAATGATGAAAGTTGAGTTGGGAATGATAAAGTATGAAATTCAAGGGGAATTTCAACAGCTTTCTTGAAAATAAATTTATTCATTCATGGAAAATTGATTATACGAGATTCCAAAAATAATATTGAGGTCAATCTTCTACCCCATGATATTAACCTATAGATGGAAATAATTTTCATCCCTCCACTTAAATGATTATTTTATGCAATAATACATTGAAATATATACAATAAGAAAAATTTCATTGAAATTAATAACATTTTAAAAAAACAATAATATGTAGTGTAGATGAATTTAACCCACAAATCAAACTACATATAAGATTATGATGTAATTGAAATTGTTAAATTAATAATTAATATATTATACCAAAGAAATTTATTCCCTATTAATAATTTTATCTGAAAATCATTTTTTTTATTTATCAATGAAAAATATAGAATTAGAACATTAAAAATAATGGAAGAAAATATTTGGAGTCTTCCCTTCATCATCTAATCAGAATAACCAGCGACATTACTATAAATATCACACCTTTTCTCTGATCTAGAAAAAATTATCTCGAATGTTTTATCTCTACATGTCTTCATCAAAAAATAAAGGAGTTCCTATTTTATAAAAACTCTTCCATTAACATTAATTGATACCACGAGCATCCAAAATACCTTGGAACATTTTGTGGCATCCATGTTGAAATGGAAAATTTGTTGTCCTTTTCTCACTATGGGTTAAATTTAGAAATTATCTGAACACAACAGCATCCAATTTCACAATACATTAAATGATTTAGAAAATATGTTTTCTCTATTTTAATCAATTTTTGTGTCAGTCATTATTCTATCTATATTCAAAATAATTATAATCTATGTCCCCACCTATTAATTAATTATGTTTCCTTGTGATTTCAAAATTCCATAATTTCTTAACATAACCATTCATATTCATTACCAATATCTCAGAAATTACTTTTGTAAATGTGACTGATTATACACTTTAGTTCTCAAAAAATATATTGAACACATTTTATAAACAATTATTCAATACTGAATTTATTTAATCTGTGACTGAAGAGGGGCCTTGCAAATTCACCTATACAGAAAACAGACCTACAAAAACAATCTCATTGACTCAACCCTATCATACGAATCATGTCAATCCCGAATAAAATCTATAGAATTCCTTTTTTCCTTTGTTAGTTTCTCTAGAAGATGTGATTTTTTACTAAAATACGAACTATAAATAAAACACACAAGTGTTGAATTTCACTATTTAAATGGCATTCTCATTTCAGTGTTTATTTTGAAACACTTGGTTCAATTCAGTAGTATTGTGTTTTGGAGTTCATCATTTTTATGTTTATTTATTATTGATTTCATCAACATAAATTTCCTTTTTCTTCCCTTTTACTTCATGCTTAAGGGGCATCATCCCAAAGGAAATGATATTACATAATTTTTTTGAGTGATTGATTCTGTTTCTCTCTATCAAAAACATAAGGATGAAACTATAATCCCCCATATATTATTTTATATTCAAAATTTTTCTATATTTAAACATCTTAGATTTTTGGCATGCTTGATGGCATTCATAATCATTTTCTCACGAAAATAATAAATATTAATTTTTAGTTAAATTCATTGGATTTTAGTTTCCATATTATTCATGTGTATCTCCCATCCATCATCACCAATCTTTAATCAATTTCGGAAAACACCAATTTTTTTGTGTGTACAATATGCTAAAACCGAAAATTTATATTTTTTAAATTTGGTTTGAGCTCAACTTCTTTAAGAATAAAATCATCATTATATTCATATTTATAGGGTCAACATGAATAATAATTTGATCTTATTCTTGAGATTAGAAATATTTTGGAGAACTCAAACTCTTATGGATTTCGTTTGTGAATCAAATATGATGAATTATTCAATGAATGAATTATCTTACTCTCATGTGTCAACTAAATATATTATGAATAGAGGCACAAAAATTAATTTACAACCTTCTTCAAGTTTACCATATATTCTGGGTTGTAGTGAAACAAATTATATTATCTAGATGGTGATTAAAATAAAAAATTTTAACAAATAAAATAAAATTGAATTTACAATTTAAATAATGAAAAAAATATAAACAAAAAAAATCAGTACAGATAAAAATACAATTGTTGCTAAAATGATATAACTAAAAATCTAAAACATTAATAATTTAGTTTTGTAATTAAAAATTGAATTAAAAAAATATAATGGTGAAAAATATTAAATTAAAATTAATGAAATTATTATTTTAATATAATATTATGATATAAAAAATTATATAATTTCAGAAAATCCTAAAATAAAAAATTATCAAGCATAAAATAAATTATACTAAAAAAATTCTAATTAACAATGGATAAAAAAATAATATTGGACAATTTAACACCTATTGTGATAGTAAATATATATTAAAAACCTAAAAAAGGTAATGAATACTACATTAAATAAAAATTACATCAAATTCCGCCACACATAAGCATTTATTTTTTTCTATAAATTTCTAATCCATTTTAGAGGGATAAAAATAATTCTCAAATTTTGAACAAATTGAATCAAAAAAAATTATTCATCAAATTTATTTCACTTTATTGTCCCTCTCATGATAAAAATGTGATATCTTATTGAAATAAAAAAAATCAGTTCAAAAGTGATATTCTACTATAGAATAACAATTAAAATTGAAAATTTAATAATCAATTTTACACACATATTTCTTTATCCAACCAGAAATCCAAATATCACTTTCATTCTAGGTGAATTGTATCATATAATTAGAAGGAATAATAAATAGAAAATCAATTTAGATCAGTATGTTTGATAAATACATAAATGAAAAATAAATCAACCAACAACTTATGTCATTTTAGAATTAATATATCCAACAATATAGGATAAACGTTGAGTGTGATTTTCATTTCATAGTCAATTTTAATTAATAACTAACTAGTCTAATTCTATTTAAAACGATCAATGATAATGATAGTTTTATAACACTCATAGAAAATTCTATCGACAAAGAATTATTTCAATTGTGGAATAATTATATCTATCTCAATTATATCTATTGAGTAATATAGATTAATCACGTCAAAGTGGCATCACAATATTTGAACATATAAATTTTTTTGACCTAATGAAAATCAAAGGTAAAATAATGAATAAATTACCATGTTATTATGCATGGGTTTTTATTAAAGCACAGTTTGGTTCTCCAAAAAAGACCCCCTCTACAACACTTATAATGCAACAATGTGTGAAAATATGGATTTAGTGGTTTAATAAAACAATTATACATGTAATTTCAAAAGTTTTTTTTGAAAAACATAATACAATGTGATGTTTTAAGGTATATAGTGAAATTAAAATTTCATGATTTCTACAAACATCTAAAAATATTATAAATCAAAATTAATAATTTTACATTCTTTAATGGTGAAAATAATATAATATATTTTCACTATAGATAAAAAATGATTCATGTTAATAAGTAATTTCACTTCAAACAAATTTCAGGGTACAAATGTTTTTAAAAGGGTTCCAAAGATGATTTTAATTTTTTTTCAAAAAATTCAGATTCACCAAGGAAGATTAAGAAAAAGACGACACCCATTATTTTCAAGAAGACTCACTAAATAATTTCCAGCAAAAATCACCCACCCACACATAATTACGAAGAAAGGGGAAATTTTAAATTAATTTTTTTGGGATGAATATATATATTTATAAAATAATTATTAATGAATAATATATAACTAAACACCTAGAAAATGTTTCTTTATATCCAATTTTTTTGTAGGAAGAGTTACAATCCATTATAAATTAAGATGATTTAAATATATTACTAGTTGAAACACCAATAAAATATAAATGGATTGAGATGATATTTTATATATTTATTTTAATTAATGTATGTGACTAGATATAATGTTATAGAAAATATTATTCCTGAATTTTATAACTAAAATATCTTCATTACAATTAAAAATATTGGAATTCCTCTATAAAAATTTGAAAGTTATTCCCATTATGTATTTTCATAATTGTGTAATCCTTCCATTTAATATCATAGAATTAGTGATGTCGTGGATAAAATGAATAAGATTTATTATTATTTATATAATATACAATAAGAAAAGAACCATGTATTTCCTCCCATACAATACTAAATTTTTATCTCTTATCAATACTCGAAGAATTTTCAACTTTTCAATCACATAGAAGGAATCTAATTCTATTGGTTATCCTTCCAAATAATGTTTTATTTTTTCCAATTATTATGAATTGGAATATTTTATCATATAACAATTTAAACAGAAAAATTCATTATCACTCTATGGAAAGTTGATGGTTTTGGGCCACACAGAATTTAACATTCCAGAAAAGAGTTTATATATATAATTAAATAGAAGACCCATATATATAGCCTTAAATTTTCTATTTCAATGGATAGATTCATGAAATAAATTGGCCCTTTACTTGTAAATCATTTATTTTTTTAGTAATATCTTTTAATCTAATCATGTTCACATAGAACTAAGATCCACCTCTCTCCTGCAGTCATAAAATCAATAATAAAATCCTTCACAACCCAATATTACTAGTGTGGAAACTCCAATAGTAAATTTAAATATTTTCAAATAAAATTCTATATGGATACATACCTATTATGTTTTGGAAATTAATTATTTTAGCCAATAATATCTGATATAATTACAAGGACCATTATTTTTTAGAAATGAAGGCATTTTTTCAAACATCACATTAAGCTCCCTAAATCAAATTTTTTCTTATCCACATGATTGTGGATTGTAGGATGTCCCTATTCTTTGGGGAAAACATATTTCTTCATCCTAGAGTTAAATTTTTAGTTTTTATTATGGGTGACATTATTAGTTATAAAATCTCAATACACCATAAACCTTGTGAATATATTATTTTTAATGAATTTTATCATGCTAATGAACTAATTGTTGGGAAGTTCCACTACCTCATATCACATTTAGAAATAGTCACCAGTTACAAAATTGTAATTACTTTCACGGTATGATTGGAATGGTCTCATAAAATCTGATCCCAAAAAAGTCAACTTATAAAATACTGATTTGAGGTTGATACTGTTTCCATCACATATTTCTTATAATCAAAAATCTTATATAGCTCAAAAATAAATCATATCGTCTTTGAACACAATAGAACAATAAAATCCATCTTCAAGTAATTTTTGGGTTGTCCTTTATCCTCCCTGATTACCACTTGAAGGTGAAGAGTGAAAAATCACTATAATTGGAAATATTTCTTATTCTTAAACCCACCACCATACGATTCCATAAAAAATTACTCTAAATAGAGGATGATATTCCCACAGTTATAAATTAATATAAAAAATGAAATTATTCCTCTGGTTATTTGAAAAATACATTTGAATGACCCTTACTTCTACGAAATTAGAAAATTCTATAATCTATAGAGAATACTCAAAAAATATAGTGAGTAAGTTATCACGAATAAAGGAAAAAATGACCCCCTTGGATATTCACACGTAGTACCAGATAACATGGAAAAATTATCTATAAAATAATTCAAACACTGTATTGATCTCTAATTTCTATATCAAATTATTTTAAATAATAATCCATGTAATTATTCTAGTGTTATCCTTCTTTTTAAAAAATATACATCAATGAATATTTTTTTGTAAGAACTATAAGACATAACCCTAAATAGGACTACATGAAATTATTTAGAGAAAACAAAAAATTTAACAAATCATACTCTGTAGTGGTATAGTTCCTTTGAGCATCATCAGTAAGGCTGATGTCATAATACATCACATGTAATCTATTAGATCTCCCCTATCTAAAAATATCTATAACAACCACATCACTAGAATCAAAAATAATTTCAAAATGAAATTTCCAATCAGGTTTTGTTATAATTTGTGATGAAGTAAGTTCATTCTTAAAAAATTATGATTCATTGAAATTTTTATCAAATAGGAAAGGTTAATATTTGACTACTCACAAAAGGGAATTTTAATATTCAAAAAATCATTGAAAACCCTCTTGTAAAAAATGTCATGCCCTAAAAAACATTTAACACCCTTAACATATTTAGGAGGGAAAATTTATAGATCATCCAAGTCCTATCTATATCAACTTCTAAACCCTTCATAGACACTTTTTGGAAAAAAAATTCAATCAGGGAAAAATACAAAGTATTTATCTTATTTGGGAACTATGTTTTTGACTAATCATCTCTATAAAACCAACTCTTTATTTCCTAAATTACACACAATATGCTACCAAAAACGGAGTGGTTATGCATGAATTTTGGAATAATTCCACTATTATATCTAAAAAGATATCCACAATTAAAATTTGGATGATATTTGGTGCACCAAATAATTCAATGGGATTTCATGAGTTAGAAAATATCCTAAAGGGGCATGTGATGTAGTTATATTGAGATATTAAAGGTTAAAAATGATCTATTTATGACTAGAATAGCTCTCAAGAAAACAAAATAACTCATTTCCTGCAAGATTCTCAATCATTTTATAAAAAACATATAGGATTTTTATCCTTCCTAGTTTATGAATTTGGTATTTCTATCATCTATAAAAACTCTCTATTTGTTTTTTTCACATTAATTTGTATATTTTTTTCAATGGTCACTGTAGTGAATCCTCCATTTTTGGGACTACATGGACAAGACTAACCCATGAACAATCAAAATATGGGACATATATTATAATTATTTGTCTACTTATTTTTCCATTCTCTTACAAACTCATTCATATATGGTTTTATACTTCTTTAAAATTATAATTTCAGTTTTTAGATTAGTCCCATAGGAATATATTGGATGTAGAATTAATGGATAGTCACATTGAAGTCAGTTATAGTCCAATATATTTTAGTTTTGTTATTCTTAAAAACACCCAACACTGTTTCATCTTGATTTTTTGTCCAGTTTAGTTTAAATAAATCGAGGAAGTGTTGAATTATCACCTGGAAGTGATTACTTCTATTATACTGGGAGTTTTTTATCACCAAAGTGAATCTTCCATCCTCAAATTATAGAATATTGTGACATGGAGGTCGAAGATATTCAACATAGTTCTTATAAGGAATCTGAAAATTGAAAATATTTTTAATTTAATAAGTGGTTTATAATTTTACATCATTGTTGTGCATAGAGGACAACTCACTCTTAAGAATTTCTATATCAGAATTCGAAAAATTTATCAAGGAAAATCAACAATTTTTTAATAAATTATCCATAAAAAGTTTCAATTTTTTTAATTTTTTATATGGATAATTAAACTCATCTTCAATGATTATAATTTATTTTTAGACATAGAATTATCATTTGTATCTCCACTCTTGACTCCAAGAAAATATATTTCTATAAAATTTAGGAAATTTTTTAAGATTCTCATTATGAGAAATCTCAACTCATTATGTATTAAAATTTTTAACATAAAATGGAATTTCATCACTCAAGGATTTCATTACAAATTTTTTGAATGAAAAGGTGAGTATTTATGTTTTAAGGGATACACTCAAGATAAATTTTAAAAAAAAGTTTTTTCCTTAATATTTTTAAATATGTTGAATTACTATTGTTTCTCAATAACCATAATTATTAATTAGCCCCTAGAAACATGTATAATTGATCCTGAAGTGGCCAATAATGGAAGACAATGTATACTTGAAGCACCTAACCACACACCAAATCTATCATAATAAATTTAGCTATTAGAATAATTATTCCATCAACAACAAAAAATAATCTAACCATAAAATAGGATTGTGAATAAAAATTTTTCATTTGTAGCATGATAGTATTGGATTATAAATCACCCTATATCATCTTTTTAAATATTATGTATGAGAGGATTTTTATTCAATCATTTAAATCACAATGGAAATTTAGTTTTACATAATTCCCTAATGTAGAGGTAATGAAAAAAATGTAATGATCGTTAAGGTTTAGAGGGATTATCCTTTTATAGAAAACAATATAATTTGAGTACCTCGGGACACCCTGAGAGGGGAGGGGTGAATCAGGGTGCCATCTTTTTCTCTTAATGAGATTGATCCTTTCCAAATGTTGGTAGGGACTTGTAAAACCTGTATAATGGATATGATCAACAATTAAACATTCACAGGCAAGGAGTTGACACAACACTTTTACTTGGTTCATCACTAAGGACTACATCCATGGAGCATTTTCCAACAGGTTTCCGGTTGTACCTAATGCCAATATTCTTCACTAGTTTTGGATTCCAATGGTTCGAGCACAGTCACACTGTACCAGGCTCACTGACTTTACAAAATTTCAGGGATAGCTCACTACGTCCCTCGGGTCACTCCGGTTGAATCCTCTTGGATCACTGCCTTTGGTGAAGTCCCAATCAGTTTATAGATGTGAAGGTCTTTTCAATATATTTTCATTGAAGTCTTTGTCTCCTATTAAGCATGAGATAATGCTTGCATCAGAGTCCTGATTTGATGATCTTTTGTATTTAATCTTCTACTTTAGTGTAATAACTGAATGCACCAAATCTTCTTATTCTCTTCCATTAATTCCCAATACCGACACCTGAGTGTATCATTATATTTTACTTTTTCTATTCAGATCTGAGTTTAGTTTCACAAATCATTCTTCTTATCTTCTCAAAGCACAACGTGGGTGTTAAACACTAGTCATGTGTGTGCAGTACAACTTATCTTCGTAAAACCAAATGGTTCACTGTTGTTCCATCTTCACGAAGATGATTTGAGAGTGCTAAGCACCTATCAAAGACTTGTGGGACCCCCAAATTTTTCGCACACCCATCGTAAGGTCTTACGCATAAAAATAAAACCTTTTGTGTAAAAATAAATTTCTGGAAAGAAAAAGGCTTTTCACATAACTATTCTTTTTCACGTAGAACATCCCTTTTTCGCACAACACCTTATTTTTCACGCAACCCTACTTCTTTTCATGAACCACTACATACCTCAATTTTTCAGTTCATCTGAGCTCAGTATTTATCTAAGTGTTGAGCCACTACAAATTAGAGGGGTTAACCTCGTATTTATAGGCATTTTTGACCCTGCACGTAAAACCCATTCCTGAGCGTAAAACTGTCTCTCAGGTAATTATATTACACACAACTTACTTTTATTCTCGTGCACCACCTGGTATTTTCGCGCAACTCATGAATTTTCTATTTTTCATCATTCTGAACCTAAAGCCTCCTTTGCGTGTAAAACATAAAACCCACATTTTGTGCAAAACCAACTTTCCACGCACAAGTTTATTTTTCCATGCACACGGCACAGACATATTTGATTTTTCACGAACCTCTTTCCTTTGCCGATTTTCTATATTTTTGATCTGAGACACTTCTTACACAAAAAACCCATGCAACTATTTCATACACAACATTTTTTCATGTGCATTCCCATTTTTCCGCACACTGCTTTGGATTTTTCAAGTAGGCTCTTGCATGGTTCTCTTGCAGTCATGAAGAATTGCATGGTATTCATCAAATCCCCATTCTTCTTCAGTCATCCTAAGATGGATTATACCTCACAATTCCTCACTGTTGTAAAGAATGTGTCACCTTTTATTGACATAAGTTCTTTGAATTTATGATCAGTACAACAATTATCTGAATTTCCATTCCTTCATTTCATTGGAATACTTCTTGATCTCCTTTATTTTGATCTTCATTGATAACTATTGACAACAAATACAACCTTATACACAAAGGGGTCCCAATAATAATCATTAGTGGGTCCAAATGTTGTAAATTATTCTAGAGACTTGTTTTTAAATATTTCTAATATATTTAAGATAAGAAGGAATATGAATTGTGAAATGTCTAAAATGAATATTCCATTGGTGGTTGGTACGAATCCCATGTAAGCAGAGTAGTTTTTTCATTTTATTTATCTTGTGTTTCAAGTATTTAGAGAAAGGGATTAGTAATTAATAGTTATTTATATTAGTGATAATATTCTCATATTATTGACTTATTATCTCTTTCTCATTATTCTTAGTATCTTCATAAAAATTCATAGCATGATATTTAGGTGAAACAATATTATTTTTATTATTTTCATGATTTTCTCAATCATTTATAGATTGTGTTTTATTTAGTTTTTTGACTACCTGATTCAGCTATTTTTACTATTTGGGATCTTATAAGGTCTTCTGTAGCCCATATTTGTGTTATTAATCGCCATTTTGTAACTAATTCCCTGTCATTTTTCATATGGTTAAATTATATTATTCTAGGGGTTATATTGATATATCTAAATTTCTAGTCTCTTACTTGTTTACCCCTTGAAATCCCAAAATTTTCATTCTATAATTATCCTCGACATTATAGGATTCATGTTGTTCCATTTTATATTCATATTTATCCTCTTATTAGTAAAATATTTTTAACATCTAATCCATTATGTTAATAAATTTTCCCAAAAAATTATGTTGCGAATTTGAGGGCACATACATTTTTTGATTTTTAAATTGATGTCTAGGATGCTTTTCATAACATGGGTAGATGTTTTTATAATAATTATTTATTATTTACAAAAAATTATTAGAATAGTCCATATATCATTTATTTCATCTTTTTTGTTGAAGGATCATATTTATTTGGATTCCTAGAATAATATAAAAAAAATTAACATTCTTTTATTACTAAGATGTAATAAAATGGTTTGGAAAGAAAAATTTAGTTTTTTTTGAAAATACCACAATGAGAAAAAATCCCTCTACAATATTTATTATAGTTTTATCCACCCAATTTATTTACACATTTTTTGTAATTTTTGGTCCATTAATGATTGAATTTGATATTTAAATTCATCCAATTGTGTATTTAAACATATACATGAGTTAGTTTCGTTTCAACATATATTCACTCTTTTCCTTCTATTTTTTTGTGTCAAAAATATGAAGTGATATTATTGAATACTTTTCTCAATTATTCATCACTTTTGTCATTATAATTCCCCCATTTGACTAATCAAATATATTTTGTATGGAGGAGGACAATCCATTATAGATGGTATCCATGGGGGCATGAGAGGGAAGCTGCTAATGAGGAAACCAACCAAGGAGGTTCCTAAATATATACCAAGACTCATTAAATAATTATCCATAATATTGAGAAAAACATATGATTTTTGTTATTATTTCTGTCTTAAGACTTTGAGTGTAAAATTTTATCACAAAAGAATTTAAGACTTGATCCTAGTTTTGAAAAATGATTTTATCTAGAGTTAAGAACCTATTTTTGGCATCACATTTAAGGAAAAAGGGAAACTCCCACATCCCAATTTCATTATTTATCACCCCTAGTAAAAATAATTTTTGTACTGTATTGTAGATGTCTATGATGAGTGCTAGTGAATCTTTATTAGACATATCATTAAATGTGGGAAACTAAGATAGATTTGATCATTTTATCTCGTAGTTTTGGCCTATAGGTGGATGAATAATTTATGCTGTATTGATATACTATGAGTGAGTAGCAAATTCCTCATCTTAGTTCATTAATGACTATCTTTTATAATCCCATCTCTATAGTACTATTCATTTTCATCAATATTTATTTGTTTTATATATTACATTATTTTAATTTTTAATTAACCCTCAAATGTTTTTAAATTTCATGTTTCATTATAAATAGATATTTAGAATAATATTTTTTATCCTATAAACTAAAAATCTTACTATATATTTGATGTAGTAAATTGTTTATTTATTGTTTCAAATATATTTTTATTGACATTTTTATATATTTCATAATTTTTTTTATTTAATGTTTTTGTATATATTATTATATTTCACTTTTTTAGATGTATGAATCCTTCCCAAGAAATGGTGCCAAATATTTAACAAGAATTTCATTAAAATCCCATAAATTTTACCATATAGATTACTAGTTAGAATTGATAAACTTATCATATCAACGAAGAAGAAAATTTTCTTGTATTCAAATGAATAAAATAAAAAAACACAAGAAAACAAAAATACAATGATAATGAAAATTATTATTTTTAGAAACATAGATAAAAAATGTTGAATTTTTATAATGAAGAGTTAAAATATATCAATGTCAAAAAATAAACAAAGAATGAAAAAAATAAAAAACAATGGGAATTTCAACATCATGGTTTAATAAAAATATCCTCATTCACAGAAAATTAATTTCACAAATGTCCACAAAATGGTTTGGCCATTCTCTATTACCCAGATATTTATCTATATATGGATAAATCTTACATAATTACACTTAAAATATACATTATACCATAAGTGATTTTAAAAAAATATGATAATAAATATCTCACAAAAAATATTAATTTTTTGAAAAAAAATATTATGGTGTGTAGAAAATGATATATCTGTAATAGAACTCACGAAAAGATTTTTATGTAACTGAAATGTTGAAATGAAGAAGTAAATGATTAATCAATAATATTTTATTCCCTAGGATGAATTTTTTAGGATGATCATTTTATAATTTATCAAATAAATTTATAGGGAAAGAACATAAAAAATAACAGATGAAAATGAAGAAGAGGATTCTTACCATGATCTTGAAATCCTTCTGACCTCCGGTACTAATTTGAATTTCCTACCTTTTATCTAATATCGAAATATCTTGAATGAAATATTCACCATTAAATATTTTCATAAAAATATATAGAGTGTACCTTTTCTGAAAAATTTCCCTTTAAAATTAATTGATACCTTAGACCTCCAAAATATCCCTACGTCATTTGGTGAATTTTTGCCGAAGATAAAAATTCTTCTTCCTTTTTTTACTATGGTGTAATTTTATCAAAAATATATAACAACATTATCTAGATTCAAAATCCATTAATTAATTTAGTTAAAACTATCACTCCATTTTAATTAATTTTTTATGTTAATAATTATTCCATCTTTGTTCAAAATAGTTCTACTATTTGACCTTATGTGTCTATCAATTATGTTTCCTTTTTAACTTCTAAATTATAAAATGCCACCAATGCATAACCTAACCATACATATTATCCAGGAATTGTTCATAAATGATATAAATCGACACATCTTATTCTTAAAATTTAGTTCCTAATAGAAATATATCAAATACCATTAACGTCACAACCCGTCCTCGGGACCCATGCTGTGACTACCCCAAGCACACCTCCCAAAGTCCAGGGGCTGGCGACTAGCACCAAAGCGTAAATCCCAACAAAAGGGGAAGGAATTCCCTTTATAATGTAAACAAACACCATAGAGTAGGCAAGCAGAAGTAAACACAATGTAAAACTGGGCACAAAAGTAAGTACAGAAAATAAATGGGCCAGAATACAAACCCAAACTGAAAGTAAGGTACAACTGGAAAGAAGTACAACAACTGAAAGTAAAGAAGTAACGTTGAGCCGTCCAATGGAAGTCCCACTTGAAGGGTGGGTAAAGGTAGCCTCCTAAGCTCCTCAGGTCTAGCCGTCTGCTCCGTGGACGTCCCACCCAGTGGTCCACCTCCAGGTACCGACTTACTCCACCAGCCTCAACCACGATCAGCACTGTCCATCATCTTCATCCAATAAAACATAGTGCGGGCATAGCCCGTGTAGGGGTGAGTATATGCTACTCAGTAGGGACCCCGAGACCCCTGAAGGTCTCCCAGAATCCACAAAGGATAATCCACAAAGGAAAGATAAAATCATGAAATAACAACCAACACTACTTAGGTATATGCCCATACATATACCTAAGTCATCAATTACCGTTAGGCTCCAACATCCGAGCCCAAGTTCGATCACATCCACATAGGAGTACAACCCAATACACATAGAATAATACAACCCAATCCACATAGGAAAGCAAGTCAATCACATCGATGATAATGATAGAAAGTCAAGACTCAGCTCACACTGTTATACTTCTCCGTAAGGTGATATAGAGATGATCAGATATAACCACTAATTTATCTAATCTAGGACCCACGTAGGATACTAAACAAGCTAAGCTATCAGACCCACATAGGATACAGACCAGCTCCTCTGCCAGACCCACGTAGGATAGCAAGAACAGAGTCAAACACTGCCAGACCCACATAGGATACAAGAACAATAGTTATCGTCGTCGAACCCACGGAGGATTTCAGTACGGTCTTCATCGCTGCCGAACCCACGGAGGATTTCAATGCAGTCTACATCACCGTCGAACCCACGAAGGATTTCAGTACGGTCTTCATCACTGGCGAACCCACATAGGATTTCAATGCAGTCTTCATCACCATCGAACCCATGGAGGATTTCAGTACGGCTTTCATCGTTGCCAAACCCACAAAGGATTTTAGTGCAGTATTCATTGCCGTTGAACCCACGGAGGATTTCAGTATGACCTTCATTGCTGCCGAACCCTCATAGGATTTCAGTGGAGTATTCATCATCACAGTCGCAGCCAGCTCTAGGGATTCCGCACACAGCATGCTCATTTCCGGGAGGGTCCACTCCATGAGCCAAAGGGGGGCGATACATCAACTGAAACATAGTCCGGAGTTGATGTATCCCAAAGTTCTGTCTCAACAAAAGGAACTTAATGCGACAGACGGCGCGTCAATCGGACGCCTGGTCTGAGAGTTATTGACTTTCTCGTTCCAGGGGCACGGTTGGTTTTTAAGTCAAAACCAACCGTACCACACTCCAACTGCGTCAAAACTTCGACCGGAGTAAACCAAAAGGTCCTTCTATATAAGAGGAATCCAACAAAGTCGATGGAACGTCAATCGGACGTTCGGAGCTCATGTTATAAGCATTTCCATTCCGACGGCCCAGTTGGTTTTGGGTTCGAACCAAACTGGTTGTACACAAAGTTCTCCAAAACCTTGAGGGTAATATACGGAAACTACCGTCTCGATCCAAGGATCGCATCACAATTGACGGTGAGTCGATCGGAGGTCGGTATCCCAAGATATGGGCAAAAGAACGAACCTGTTCGGTTTTAGGGGGTTGTGGGCCCAGACCGACCCAGCCCGAGACCCCCTGGGTCGGCCCGAACCAGGTCTACCCAAGCCGGGTCTGGGTCCGGCCCATTAGGGCGGGGCCCGGCCCAGAGGGTGCGGCCTGGCCCGGCCTGGGCGGCCCTGCCCGGTGCGGCCGGTCCGGCCTGGGCAGCCGGTTGGCCAGGTGTGGGCACGCCCCGCATGACCATTTGAGTTCTGGCCGAGCCATTGTGGATAGGGGGGGGGGGCTACCACCCTTGATTGAAACTGGGGCCCCATGTGGGGGCCACTCCCTGTTGCCAGTCGGGGGTTACGACCCCCGGTCTTCCCTCTGAAATGGCCGGCCCGGTTCGGATGGCCGGTGCTGCCGCCGTGGGACCCCACGTTTCCGCCCCTTCGAGGTGCCAGTAGCCGGTGGTTCCGACTGCCCCTCCTTGCACCGCCGTGGCCTCTTCGTGGTTCTTCGGTGTAGCGCGATGGTGCCGCGTCTTTGTTCGGGCTCAATGGCGCGGCGCGACGGCTCCACGCTTCTTCTTTGTTTCTGTGAGGTGTCGTTGCACCGCGCTACCTTTAATCATGCCACGACAAACACAACAACAATGGGGGAGGAGGGTTGGCCATGTTCGTGCGATCCAGCCCCCTCCCGTTAATCCGATATCAAGCGGCAAAAAATTGACCTTTGGGCGGTCAAGAATATTCATGAACCAAAATCAAACAGCTACCTCAATGAAGTCATCAAACGAGGTTTGTCATGGGAAAGGGACGTCACGGGAGATAGCATCGCGGAAGGAGGATCGTCAGCGTTGCAGTACATGGCGTCGCGGAGAAGAGGACCGTTGGCGTCACGGTACATGGCGTCGTGGAGAAGAGGTCCATCGATGTCGCAGTACATGGCGTCGCATCGTCGATCTCCGAGGAATAGCATTATTCATTGTCCTTCTTCAGAGGCTGACTTTCTTTGTCGGTGACGGTGTGTTCTTCACGTTCTTCAAAGAGGAAGATAAAGATTCCAAGGCTTGATCAGTTACTCTCCAACCTTCTCTCACAACGAAATAACCCTTAAAGAAATAAGACCTTGTCTTATTTAATTAACACACACAAGCTAACATTCAATTTGAAATTCAAAATGAATTCAAGAATTGATTACATTGAATAACTTAATTCAATTCATTAATTAAGAGAGTTGACTTGGTATTTAAAAGGGGTGAGGGTGAGTTCCATGTTAAATGCCCGAGAGGGAGGTTAAAAGGGATTTGAAGGGGTGGGGATCATGTGGTCCCCACTTCACTAATATCATACCAAGTGGAGTTAGGATATTAGTGGGTCCCACTCCAACCACCACGCATAGGTTTTAACTACCTAGAATATAAATAAAATTTTTGGCACAATATTTTATTTTATTCATTAGTTAACCCATTTAATTAATAACCTCACCCATGAAAACGCAACTCCGGAAAAGGTGTTCATAAGCAATTACCGGCACTGCGGTTTCATCGGTGCCCTCAGATTTTGATTCCGAGCAACGGTTCAAAAGTTAGAAGAACCCGCTCGTTCGTTCACTGAACATACCCAAGCTAAACTTCCAAAATTGATTCTGGGCACACCGGGCCTTGGAATCTGGTGCCGTCAGAAACTGCGTTCTTGTAAAATCCCAAAGAAAATTAAAAAAAAAAATTTCACTTGAATTTTACGTGTCTTTACAATTCATTCATCATTACACAATGCTAAAGTTGTAGCATTTGAGAGAGAAGAGTCCCCATACAATTTATCCTGAACAACAAACAAAAATACAAAAAATTGTAATTAATTCATCATATTACCTCAAGATTAGAACGAACCCAATTCAAATGAATTTCAGTAATCCTCTTCAGTATTAGTACTTCTCTCTCACATGATTTCTAATTATAATACAAACCACAATTGAATAATGAATGAGTGTTCTTTCACTCTTCAATTGCAATTGTTATTTCATTTATCATTTAGAAATATTTTATTTGATTATGTAGTAGCATGTTGGGAATTCATCGGCCATAAAAATAATTGAAATCATGTTTTTCACCTATAATTAGTGTGGTTATCCATTCTTCTTCATTCTTAGGTGATATCCGCCCTATGGTACTAAATATACCAAATTCACGAGTGATAGATTTGGGTTCTCTCTTTCAGAAACTTTGGGATGAAACCATATTCATGCAGATCATAATCTTCCTTAAAAATCAATATTTAATGGAACATATCGGTTTGTATGTATTCTTGCTGGTGTTTGAGTTCCATCACATGATTTTTAAATAAGGAACCTCGGTCAACCTTCAATTATAGTAGAGTAATTCAGCCAAGAATTAGGTGACTTCTTCATTGATAGATATTGTTCACTTATGGTTCACTAGTTTATTCTCCAACAAAGTGTAACTCTCAAGTTCAAGTGGAATTCAATGGATATGGGTCATTGGTTTGACCATGCATAGATTTTCTTAGCCATCGATATTAATCAATTATTTTTATAAAACTATTTGTTCAATAAAAAGACTCTAAAACACATATTTTTCATTCATTAGATTTGGTTTGATCTTAAATTATTTAAGAAGAAATTAAATGATGATGTCTATTTTTTTGGGGTTTTTGATAACATGATTTTCTTGTACCTTACATTAGATAGATTTAATCAACCTTGTTATCATATATCATTGGTTCGTTATTCATGAAAGTCAAATTATCCTACATGAGAGTTATCGTTTAAACAAGTCTTGACTTAATCTATTTTGTTGAGAGGCTCTAAATATATCTTATAAGATCCATTAAAATTTTCTTATGTAGTGAGAGGTAGTGTTATAAATTATATTATGTAGATGATTATTAAATTATGAAACTATTATAAAAAAAATAGGAATTTGACAAGTAAACAAGAAAATATAAATATATAATACATAAAAAATCATTAAAACAACATTGTAAAATACAAATGATCCAAAAATAATGTAATTAAAAATATAAAAATTTGATAATTTATTTGTTTATATCAACAATGAATTAATAAAAAATTTCAATTATTAAATTACGAATCATATAACTAAAAATATTAACGATAAATGAGAATTTTATTTAAATATAAAAATCTTGAAAACATAAAATTATTCAAAAAAATAACTGCAATTAAATTTAGTGTCTTAAAATTAATAATGTTAAGGAATGGTGAGAAAAAAATAATTAAAATTTACAAATCCAAAAAACCTAAAATTATTCATACATTAAATAAAAAATATTAACACAAAAATAAAGAATATTCCAATTAACAAGAGATAAATAAAAAATATATTATTAATCACATAAATACCTATATTGGAATTTAATAAAAATTAAAAAAAAAATGAAAAAAGCATAAAAACGTGCATCAAATGAAAGACACATAAATGATCCCTTTGACCATGATCAACCTACGAAATGTATTTTTGAATTTGAAATAAACATTATAAAAAAACCCAACATGGACTGAAGACAATTTTTGATTAAATATGCTATTGAAATAATTGAAATAAATGGTCTAATGATATGATAAACAACATAGATTTTTTTTAAACAAATGTATAATTAAAATATGTTTCTTATATATTATTTAAAATAAATTAATATAAATTTTGTACTCAAGGTAAGGGGTTTTTTAACTCAATATTAATTCGTTGGGTTATAACACAACTTCATTCATTTTTTTATTAAATTATTATATGGGAATTTATCAATAAATTTATTTATACTATAATTTACAAAATTATATGTATTTCACTTAGTATACATGATTTCTTCCAGAATTAATTATCATTTTTAATGTTAGGACCTTATAAACTGCTTTATTTTCTTTAATATCATATTGATGAGATATGTATCATATTGTGCAACATGATTTCTCTATATGGAGAAATTTATTCCCAATGAGTAAATTTTGAGATATTATATAATGTGATTATTATTATATATAGTGTTGTATCATATTAATTCCTTCAACAATTTTTTATTTAATGTTACCAATGAAATAAAGGATTTATATTACAATATTTTTCTTTTTTAGGATTATTTAGGTTGAAGGTTACTATGGGGGATATCTTTTGATAAAAAATTCATGAAACAAATATCTATTACTCTTACTTATTTATTTATTATGTTTTCATGATTTAATTTCATTTACCCTTATATTGTACTCAATAAGATCAAAAAAATTAAATAAAAACAAACCTTATTTATTTTTATTGGTCTGTTATCTTTCTCTTCCATAAACACGATCATTGAAATATTTTGAAGAATATTATTTTAAACTTTTAAATGATTTTAAATAAATTTTTTACTCTATATTACATCATTAATAATTATTAAAAGTTATATTTTCATAATATTCCAAAATAGTACTTTTGATTTTTACGGGAAGTGTGAATGGGATAACTATTTTAACATTTACCTAATGAAATGATTTACGGTCATTATAAATTTTAATTTCTTTAATGTTTAGTTCAAAAAATTTTATTATTATTTTCAATAAAAATATCAATAATATTGGATTTTTTATTTGAAATTTTACGAAAGGAAATGAATATTTTATAATTTTATAAAAAAATTCATAAATGTGGTTTAAATAAATTTTTAATTTTTGGAAGTATTCTTTATTATTATCCTATTATACCATGAGGGTATATTTCAATGATACCATATATATTATTTTATTGGATAGATTGAAATTATTTTATGTAGATTATCATGGTTCTCATTTCATCTCAAAAAGATAGTCATGATAAAGAAGTAATGATAGTCATTGTCATGGGTGTTATGATGTAATGTGAAGGGTTATAAATGATATGTTCATTCTATAGTGACTGAAAAAATGTATGGATGATTTATTGGTGATTCAATTATAAGATAAATATGGGTGGTCGTAATATAACCCATGAATGGGGGGATATTTATAGATCTCCAATACATATGGTTAAGCAATGGGGTTAACTAATTGTAAGTTTCATCTATGTGATGATGATGTTAATAATTTTTATTTACTCATAAGATTTATTGGAATTATATTATATTTTTTGATCCCATGAGGATTTTTTGATGATACAAGAGACCAAAACATGTTCTTTATGATTTATAAGAGTTGTTAATTTATTTAATATTATAATTAAAATGACATGGATCATTATTATTAATTATTATTACTCTTTCAATTGTTAAATATTTTTTTTATTTGACATTTAAAATAATCTATTTTTTATGGGTATTAATTCTGTTATGTAATGATAAAACACTCTGACTATGTTCTTATAACCTCTTCAAATATTCAGATTTGAAAAAATATTCAATTGTTAATGACTATATTTACCCTTAATGATCATTTTTCCTTACCCTATTAATGTTTAAATACCCCTAGTTATAGATAATGATTTTATGTTAGATATTTCTGGAAGGGTTTCAATTAGGATATAATGAATAATTAATGTGAAATAATAGAATAAGGGAATATTGCATAATATGATAAATTAATGATTTTTTTGGTATGAAATATTTTATCATAATTTTTTAAAACTATATACCTAAAATGTAATTGGGTATTTATGAGATCTAGTTTTTATGTTTTATGTTGTATGTTTTGGATATTAAAATATTAGTAATTTTTATTATTAGAAATCTATAAAGGTAAATACTATGTTATTAAAAATAGACTTAGGAGTGTGGGTTTGGGTTTGGAAATATTATATTTGATGTAATCTAAAATTAGAGTGAATTATATCTTATTTTCCTAATATTCATATCTATTTAATTTCATTTGTTAATTCTTTTTAATTTTTCTAAATAAATATATTTAATCTGTTGAATTTTATTTTGATGAGATAAAATAATTATTATTTTTTTAGGTGATTTATGAAATGTATATATTTATAATTAAAATTATCCATACTAATAATATTTTACCAATTATTAAAATTATACATATAAATTTATACTACCTATTAAATTTAGAATAAATTTTCATACCTTTCATCATTTATTCATTTCACTTCCATAATCCCTTTTCAGTCAAATTATTTATAAGGAACAGTTTTACTAGACTCATTTTTCAATTTCATGATAGTAATTCAAATTTGTAATGGATTATGATTTGTCTTTATTAATATATTATACCAGGCTCTAGTTTAACATCTTTTTGATTTGGTATATTTAATTGGTCATTAATATAATTCCTCAATAATGATACATTGATTACACTATGCTGTTTGGAGTGGTTTGGTGGAAGACTTACCTCTATACACAAATGTCTATACACTCAAGTATTTTTAATGGATCAATATTTTTCAGTATCAATTTTCACTTAATTTAAAAAAATAAGGGCTTCTTTCCATGAAAACATCTTTTGGGGATGTGATTCATAACATGGGACATAAAATATTTCAATAAATTTTAATTATAACTCTATTACCAAATCATTTTTACTATGATTTGTTTTAGGACATAATTTATCTTTTCCACCATTTCTATTACAATGGATCGACAAAAAAATAATTGCACTAAATTATTCACCATATTTTGTGGAAACATATTTTTTCTTCGATTTCATCATATAGTTATATTTTGAAACATTTTTGAAACATTTTTGAAACAAATCATTGTATGAAAATCCCAAGAATAAAATATGTCAATCAAAATTCCATTATAATTATGAAATATAATATATAATTCATATTATAACATTTGGATAGTAATTTTTTAATATTTATTATTATAATGATGATAAAATTTGGCGTATTTTACCAATGTATTTAATAACTTTTGAAGGCCCACTTAACACATCTGTATAATCCTTGATTAAAGATGTAAATATATTGATATAAATACCCATAATCCTTACCACTTATTATATATAAATATAATAATGGTAGTTGAGGGATAAATCCTCACGTATTTTGATAAAATAGGAAAAATAGTTAGGAATCAATAATAATTCATATGAAATAATTTCAAATGGGTGTCTTCAAATTCATTTTATGAAAATCAATTAAAAATTTATTCCATATGAATACAAGTATATATAGTTACTTTATTATTACTTTTAAAAAATTTATTTTACATTAACTTATTTGAATACTAAAAACCATTTATATATTATTATATATCTGAATTCTTGTTATCGAATAAAAATATTATTTTAAATATACATATATTTTGGTGATATTATAGAATAAAAAATATGATGAGCTATAGATTTCAAATGTTCAAGGGTCATGGTATAGAAACAAATCAATTACCTTTTACATAAAATATTATGGATGGCCATCTTTATTTAAAATAACCCATTCATCTATGTTGTATAAATTTTATATCACTAGATAAAGATAAATATTATATATTTATAAGAAATTTTAATACAATATAATAAATAAATTACTTATAGGGTGATATAATATCATGATAATATTGAAAACCATGGAATAAATATGATCTAATAGGTTTGATATATGTTTGATAAATCCAAAATAAACATTGATGATTTTTTATTCTAAATAAAAATAAAATTTCATTTGAATACAAGAAACCCATACATTCAATTATTTTATAATGAATGTTTTAAATTACTCAATTGATTTTATATGTTACATAAACCATCCATCATTACCATGTGGATTTATGTAAATCATCTTATCTTTTATATTATTGATTAAAACAATACCAGGGACATTTTAAAAACTTTTAACAAATCCATCAATGTGGACTTTCTACTATAATAGGTTTTAGACAATCGATAGCTAATAAATTCATTGACATTACTTTTATGGAACATTATATATATATATATAGACTATCAAATGTAAAAGATTTTTTTTAAATTCAGTTTATAAAAATCTCACAACAAATTTATCCTCATGTCATGTCCTTAAAATACTTATTTAGAACAAATGTAATACTTTTGTTATCAGTGTAGAGGTTAATAATACTATTTTTTCAGTTGGTTCATATATTTAATATGTAAGGGTTAGGTTAAAAACATCCCAAATATAAATTATTTCTTAAAGGAACAAAATAACTCTTCATCCCATGTTCATGTTTTTTTTGGATATATATGTGTACAATAACAAAATTGATTAAGTGAAAAGTGAGTAGTTTGATTTTGAGTATTTTCCTATGATATTAAAAACTATTCTCAATATTGATTATTTTAAATCCAAATACTGAACATATAGGTAAATAATTAATATTCAACCTTGATTAAAAATACTAGTAACTTGTTGAATAATATTAACCCAATTGAAGTGCAATTTAACACGAATATATATAAAATATAATTTTCATTTAACATTAAAAATATTTTTTTTTGTAAAAAAATTATTGTCCATAATTTTTTTGGTAATAATCTAGGTACACATTTTATTATAACATATAATATGTATAAACTATCTCAAAAATAATATTCCTATGAGAATATAAAAGTATAGAAATGACATTAGTAACTACTCTCATATTTATACCACTCTAGATTTTTCAATTGAATATAATGATAAAAGGTTGTTTAATAAGATATCAAATTTAATATAGGATTAATTTTTTATCCACTCTCAAAAACATTCGATCTAATACAATTATATCCTTGAACCTCTAAAATATATTTATAAATTCTAAAAATATTTACATTGAGTTTTTTATGAAACTTATTTCATTATTTGATTTTATAAAAATGTCATTTATAAAAAAACATTCTTTAGTTTCTATCATTGAATCCATTTTGAATTAGTGTAATATATTTTATATTTCCCATATACTCTTTTACCCTCATTAATACCAGAATTCATCAAAACAAATCTATAAATATTGGGAATCTAATGTGCATATCTTTATTAAAAATAATTATCCTCAATTATTTTTCATAGATGTTTGTTTTCAATATTCAAATTTCACTTTATTTTAGATTACTATTAATTATAAATCAAATAAAATTGAAAAGATTTTAAATTGGCATGATATATCTAATCCATATGAGAAAAATAAGGAAATATATATCATTGGAGAATTATATATTATCTTTTATTTTCAAATTTATTTTATTCCTTATAAAATTTTTACCCCTTTTGAGGAATGATTTTTGTAATATTATTTATCATAATACAATTATTTTTGACTTTTAATTTTAGTGTTCAATTCACATGGGACTGATTTCATTTAGAATGAATATTGTATGGAAAATAAAATTTTTATAATTTATTTCTCAATCATTGAATCATTAGTTAGATGATCCAGAAACCCTTTGTTTTAATCTTACCAGAAATGATCGAATTCATATTCTTTAAAAAATATTCCCAAAGTCTAATAACTAATTCAAATTGTTCACATTTCAATAAATGTGGTAAAGTCATTCATAATATTATACTATCATCCCAAACTATTAGGTTCAACAAAATAAGTGGGTGGTCAAGTCCATTTTTGTGATAAATTCAAAATGGTCAAGAATTCTCATAGAATTTTTGATTTTAATTCATTTTGTAATATTTTCAGCACAACTATTTCTCATGATGAGGACGTTAAAATCCAAGAGGAGTTATTTTATCTTAATCCCACTAAATGATACCTTAATAACAAAAATCCAACGATTTATATTTTAAATAAATTATTAATATATATATATATATTTTGAAAATAAATTTGGAATTAAAGGTATTGAAGATGGAGACCCCAATAGTAAATTATTTCAAGCTGCTGGGGAAAAAATACAAGAGTATTTATATATTAAATCCATAATGTGAGTTTTTAGGACCATTAATGATGATCATTATCATATCATACAACTTTACTAGTACAATTTAATTTTAATAATTAATGATATATTTTTTAATAAATGTGTCGATGTTCTTAATAACATCTATAAATTGGAATGACTTTATCTTTCAGTACCCTTACTTCTAATCGTTATGTAGATAAATTAAAAAAAACTACTTAAGACCTTTAAATGGACAGTGTTTCATGTTTAATTGATTATTCAATAACATTTATGAAAACTATTGGGATATTATAGGTATATACATCATGGATACTCATTATGATTTTATTATAGCCAACCATATCCCTTAAACTGTAATAACCCAAACTTTTATTAATGAAAATCCCTCTTGATCTAATTAAATGTATCATTATGTAAAATATTTTGTGATCTTATTTGGTTTTATGTTTTTGGATTTTTAAAATATAGTTAGGAAATGTGACTATTGCTAATATTGCTGTTGAATAATGATCACATGATTAGTATAAATATTGGGCTTTAACAAATCCAATTTACCCAGAAAAAGGAAGCGATGGCCTCATCCAGTTGAATTTCCCCATATGAATCCCATTTTTCGGAGCTCAAAAAGGAGGTGGCATCATTGGGCTTCTCTTTTCTTCAAGTCCAAGCCAAGCTTTAACATGTTAAGCTTCAGTGGAAACAACTACGTGAGAAGTGGATGTTAATAGAGATTACCACCCGATCAATGTTATCGAAGCCACCCCAAGAGTTTGTCACCATTTCACACCTTACCCTTTGGTCTTATGTGGGTGTTATAAAGGGTTTTCTAACAAGAACCTATCACTATGAATATGTACATTATTTTTTTATAAATAATGTGCATTCATTTTGATATTGTTACTTTGTAAATAGTTTTTAAAGCACAAATAGTTTTTTAGTAAATATTCAACTAAGAAATATATTTTAATGATTTAATGAACTTTTTAAGTAATAATAATTTAATAAAGTATTATTATTATTATTCAATTACTTTTTATAAAATATAAAATATCATCTAATTTAATGAATTCAATTGTAATTTTTATTAAGGTTTGAAAGAAGTTTTTCTCAAAACCCATGAAATTTGGATAAATGTCAGTTTTTTATTTTAAAAGTAAAATTTTAAATATTTAGAAACTTATTTAGATAAAATGAATATTATTTTCTGAATCCAGATTTTAAAATTATCAAACAGTGAATTTTTCCTAATTTTCTGAGACAGTCGAATTTTTGGGTAAAAATTAAATATCGTTTAAATTTATAATGTGTTTTAGAACGTCATAATGACCCAATCGCGATGTAATTAAATAATATAAACATTATGTTCAAACTATATATGTTTTACCACTAAAATAATGAGAATTTGGGTTTTTTTATTTATTTTATAAAGCTTTAGTGGACCCATCAATGATTATAAAACATTTTATCTTTTTAAATTCTTTTCCTTTAGAGTGTGACTCACCTCCACATAAGCAACACAATTATTTCAAGAAGTTCGGATATTGGATATGTAAAATATTTTTTTCTACTCCACATTGGAAAAATCCATGGGCAAAAACCATGGGCTTGTTTGTGGTTTTGATTAGTTTAAAGTGAGTTGTCCAAAACCTAAATAATAAAGAATTCCCTCTCATTTCTTATATAATCTAAACGAAGCTCCAACATCATCCTCACTCAAATCCTTTAGAGTTAAACTAAACCCTACCCTAATCTCTCTAATATCTTCCCAAGGTGATCCAATCCCCCACAAAGCCTCTCTCAAGTCTCTCCCAAACCTTAGGGATCACACTTCCAAGTAAGGGATTTCTTCCTTTCTCATTTTTGTCCAATTTTCATTAAGTAGTTATGCCCTTTTGTATTCAATTGAAAATCTTGGGGAATAATTTATCACCCACAAACTTTCCACTTTATGTTTGGATGATGGGAGACCCCTTTATCTCATATTAATGTATCCCATGTACACCTGTTACCATGCCGAAATTTCTTGACCGATTTCTCTCTCCTCTTTTACATCCAAGTAATTATTTTGTATTATGCATCTAAATTCCCTTATGTTTGTTGGTACATGTATCTATATGACCCCCTTAATTTCCATTTCATGTAAATATTATGAGACACCCTTTTATATCTAATCAACCATTTTCATGAATCTTTATGTTACACCGTTATACTGTCGAAATTGACCGCATTTTTCCAAGCGAAGATCATTGTGTAGTGAATCCCATAAACATATCTCTATCAAGGGTATTCAACTTTATGAACATATACATATTGAATGTTACATTAATTTATTTATTTCACATTAATTAATCATATAATAACTTATTATGTTGATTGATACCATGTTTTATGATCCATGAGGCACACTTATGCATAAAATGAAATGTTTAACAAGGGTGTGCCCTAATAGTGCTCCAATTAATTGGTTAAAGTATAGTATCATTATATGTCATGTTAAATGGGTGTTTAATCATTCTAATTCAAGTTTAATGAGGTTTTACTCTTGCTTCATGTGCAATGAGGGTTACTCAAGATCCATGTGCAATGAGCCTTGGCTTAGGCTAATTACATGTTAAGTGTTGTTGCCACATTTCAATGTTATGATTATCATACATTATAATGCCTTTATTTTCATGTTTCTATTGTCCTACATTAATATTACTATTGTCTAACATGCATTTTATTCCTTTTGTTATTCCATTTTTATTCCCTTATTGGGATTTCTAGCTCTCCCTTTTCTTATGCTTGTCCTCTGGTTATCCCATGCAATGCTAAGTACGAGGGAATGTTGTGGTAATGTAAAAAAAGGTTTCAATAAAGATGTTGTGTGTTTAATGTTCTAAGAAATTGGGTAATGTTTTGAATCCCAAAAGACAGTAGACCTCTCTATCTTCTATGTTGTATGATCTGAAGATTTTATGTTATAAGTCATGTATAAGTGTGTAATAAAAAGCAGGGTTATCATAGGTGGTATCAGAAGAAAGGTTTTTTTTATTTTTGGGATTAGGATTAGAAAACCCTAGTTATGTATTAGAGACAAGAATAAGTATAATAAAAACATCCCAATTTATTGGTGAGTATTGAGTAAGTGGTTTATCAAGAAAATACATCACTGTTTGGATACGAGCAGGTATAGGTGGTTATGGAACATATGTATCCTAAGGGTAAAACCCTAAAACACTGCTTTGATCTAGACTCGAACCAGAACTGGTGCTCTAAAAAGGGCCTTGATTCAATCTTGGTTATGACATGTAACAACCCGAAATTTTTGAATAAATCTTGTTTCCTGATTTCATGTGTTATTTTATTTTATTTTTATACTCAAAAAAAATGTTTTATTTGATAAACATGATTATAATTAAAATGAGACCATTGGGTTCTGACTGTTATATGAACATCGGTCAATATGACCACTGTGAACAAAATGTTTCGATTATTGTCTCTAAATACAAGTAATCTTGGTTAATTAATATAGAAAGAAGATTTGATGGCCTCACCTAGTAGCCTTGGGCCGATCGAAGCCCATCTAACAGAGTTTGGGAAGGAGGTAGCACCATTGGGCTTTGCTCTGGACCAAATCCAAGCCGAACTTCATCATGTGAAGCTAGAACGGAATCGCCTTCGCGAGAAGTTCAAACTGATAGAAATTACTACTCGGGCAATGTTGACTGAGCCGCCCCAAAATTCTATCACCCTAGCACACCTTACTCTTAGGTCCTATGCTGGTATTATAAGGGGTTATGTAATGAGACCGTAATTGCCTTGTGTAATCCTTTTTTTAAATAAAAATTTGGATTTCTTCTTATGATGATGTTTATGTATTTTCAAATGTCCGGATAAATATTGTATGCATATTTTTGATGAATTTTTGAAAAAGGATATTTGTGTAAACCTTAAATAATTAAAAATGTGTAATTATTTTCGAAAAATGGTCTTCTACAATTATGTTCAGTACGAAATTTAGAGTCTAATAATATCAACTTGATTTTTGATGAATAGTAAATTATGAATAGTGATTTTATGATTAGGATTAGTAATATGACCAAATGTATTAGTAATCTCACTTAAAGAAAGTTTTAAAATAATCTAGGCACCTTGATTAAGTAATGTGATTCAATAAAATAGTTAAATAACGGTTTCATTAATTATTATTCAAGTATTAGTTTTTTCGGGTGAATAGTGTTTTTTTAATTAAAAATTTAATTAAAAATAATTAGAAAATTATTTTTATAAAAATGACTTTATTTTTGAACTCAGAGCATCGATATTATGTTATGGTAATTTTTGGGGTTTTTTCTGAAAAAATGAATTTTCGATGAATAGTGTTTTTATTTAAAAATTAAATTAAAAATATTTAGAAAATTATTTTTATAAAATGGAGTTCATATTTGTAATCGGAGCGTTGATATTTGGTTAAGGTGAAATTTTGGGATTATTCTGAGAAAGTTGAATTTTTGATGAATAGTGAAAATACAGTTTTTAAGTTACGGGTGTTTAATGACATCATTAAATGATGTATTAAGTTTTTAATCAATATGTTCGAATTATGAATAGTGAGATAAGGTATGAGGTGTCCCCAGTGGCCAATACCATGGGCAAATACCATGGGAAAGCCCATGGTTTTTCCAAAACCACTAATGAGGTGTCCCTTTGCCATTAATGCCTTGTCCCCTCACTTTCCCTATAAATACCAAGCCATCCTCTCATCCATTCGACTCCCCACTCTTCCCCAACGAAGTTCTGGTCTCATTACCTCCCAAGGAGTCCTCCCAAGGTGCCCCCAAGCCCTCAAGGTCCCAACCTTTGAGGTTTAAGAGTTACATTTTAAGGTAAGGGATCCGACCCCTCTCTTTCTTTTCAAGTGATATCTTTTATGTCATTCCTTTTATGCTCCATGTCCTTATTTTGGAGGATGTTCTTTTATACTCCTCTTACTGCCATTTTTATGTTCATATGATGAAAGACCTCCTCTTACTCTCATTATTTCGTTTTAAGAAAGTTTAAGTGGCGCCGTTAGGCTGCCGAATTTTCAAGGGATTCATTCACCTCTCTCTTTTTCAAAGTTCTACTTTCATGTCAAGTCTTTCAAGTTCATTTTTATTATGTTGGGGTATGATCTCTATATTTATCATACTGGTATTTTATGATCACATGATGAGAGACCCCATTTGATCTCTTCAATTCAGTATTTTGATGTGTTAAGTGGCGCCGTTAGGCTGCCGAATTTTTAAGTGGTTCTTCACCCTTCTCGTTTTGAAGTTCTACTTTCATGTCAATTCTTTCAAGTTAATTTTTATTATGTTGGAGTATGATCTCTATATTTATCATACTGGTCTTTTATGATCACATGATGAGAGACCCCATTTGATCTCTTCAATTCAGTATTTTGATGTCTTAAGTGGCGCCGTTAGGCTACCGAAGTTTTAAGTGGTTCTTCACCCTTCTCGTTTTGAAGTTCTACTTTCATGTCAATTCTTTCAAGTTCCTTTCTATTATGTTGGGGTATGATCTCTATATCTATCATACTGGACTCTTATGTTCATATGATGAGAGACCCTATTTGACCTTGTCAATTCAACTTTGTTGAAGTTTAAGTGATGCCGTTAGGCTGCCGAATTTTCACAAGAGAAATGTTGTTTTGTTTTCTTCCTTTCATGTTCTTCATTTCATATGGTATATTTTCAAATTTCATTACCATGTTCTTAAATCCCTTATATTTTGTCCCTATACTGTTTGATGGGTCATTTATGAATGTTTGACCCATGTCCCCTCTCTTCTCAATGTTTTCTAAAACCTTGTAACATAGCCGTTATGCTGCAGAATTTTCCCCTCAAAATGACTCTCTCTTTTCTCAAAAATTATTTTATGTTATAAAGTGAATACTCAAAGCTCTTATTTCTACAAGGGTATTCGCATATATATCAAAATGTTCCATTTTAAATTCTTGGATTTACATACATGAGACCCGCTTCCCTTTCCGTGGGTTTAAAGTGCCGTAAAGATCATGTCATTAAAGCAGTTTTTAAAATGTTATGATTATGAAATGAAACCCATTTATTTTATGCTATATGGGTTATTTATGAAATGTTTGATGATGATATATGTGTCTCACATGATAATAAAGGAAAATTTAAGGGTGCGCCCTGATAGCGCTTCAATGCATTGGGTAAAGACTTAATCTCTAGAGATGACCATTTTAACGACGCCTTGGTGAATAACCTTGGTAATTTTTAACGACACCTTGGGGATGGACCTTGGTGAAACGAAACGATTGTCAATATTAAATGTTGCAGCCACATCTTCATGTTATGAAAAATGTTGTTTTTATTATGAAATGCCTCATGATTTATTTCTCATGCCTTAAAGTCCTTTTCATGTCCTTATTGAAGTATATCCAGTTCACATGTAAAATGTTCCTCTTGTTTCCCTTACTGGGCCTTCTGCCCACCCTTTCTTTTGATGTATGTCCCCAGGTTATGAGATGCATAATGAACATAGGATGAACTAAAGGAGAAGCCTTTCAAGTGTTTAAGAAGAATGTTTTATGTTTTTTTTGTATTTTGTTCCTGGTTTCCAAGACACTAGACCTTAAAGATCCTCAGTTATGTGTAATGTAATGAAAGTTTATGTTATAAAATGGCGGGATGCTATAGTTGGTATCAAAGGATGGTTTAGTTATTTGTGGAAATTAGGATATGAAAACTCTAGGAGGAACCCTATAGAAAAGTTTAATATAGGAAATCTTCCTGGTATTTTGGTGAGTATTGAGTAAGGGGTTGCCAAGCAAATACATCCCTGTCTGGATACGAGCAGGTAGAGGTGGCTCTGGCACAGATGTACATAGGGGTAAAACCCGAAAAGACCGCTTTGAGCTAGACTCGAACGGGAACTGGTACACGACAATGGGCCTTGCTGCACTCTTGGTTACGACACTCCCGGGGGATATGCTTTGGTAAATTCATAAGCTTGGTATGAACCATTATTAAAGGAACAAAGATAAAATAAAATAAAGATTCACATAAGAATATATGATCATGGATAACGTAGATGGGAACCTAGGGGATCACAAGTTAGGGTATACTTTTCTTCTACAAGTTATCCTTATTTGCTTTAAGTTCCTTTTCATGATTATTGGTTAAGTATTTAAGCCTCTAATTATACTTTATCTTCTTAGTTAATGGTGGGAAATGGAATAACGTGTCCCAACAACCAATGTGATAGGAAATGCGACAATTTCCGTATTAATATGTCAGAGATGATTAGGGGATTAAAAGATGATTATTATTTTGGAAGGCGTTCACTATTTTGAGGACCCTATATGATCGAGGTAAATAGATTACTATAGTATTTTCATTGAGGAGTAAGGTTGACTTATATTTTGAAGAATTGATGAATTTAAGGTGGACTTATAGTAATTTAGGTTACTTTTGGGAATGATTAACCTATCTTGGGTAAAATATGTTTAGGTTAGCTACTTTTGTTATAAGATGTTAGGAGTGGTTGATGTTGTCTGGAGATGAACAATGAAGTTGTTTTGGAAGACTATGTTATCAAATCCTTCTTGTATTTGGGTTTCAATCTTAGTTTGGTTTATTTTGAGGAATTTTAAGGACCGTTATTTATGGAGTGGTCTATGATGAACGTCGGGTAGTACCATGGAACTTTGAAGATTTAAAAGTAGGTTTTATTCCTATGGGATTCTTTCTTTTTGAAGAGTTGTTTTACCTTAACCTTTCTATTTTTGGGATAATGTTTAAAGATAGAAGAAATAGATAGTTAATCTTTTGTAGATTATGTGATTCTATAGAAGATGATTCTTGTGCTTTTATGAGACCAAGTGTTTTTGAATTCTCATCATTTGGCGAAAAGATTAGTGTTGGTAGGGAATTGTTAAAGGATGAAACTCTACTTGAAGGTAGGTATATTTTCTTATGTTTTTGTTCTATGTAGTAAATGAAATCCTCAAAATTATGAAAAGAAACGTAAAACAAAAATGTTATTGGTTTACGTTTCCTACTAGGTAATCAAAGACCGTTTACACACATCATAAGTTTGGGATTTTCTCATGGTTAACTTTCTCCTAATCATGTTCTCTATCACTCTCTCTCAGAACTGACCCTTTGTTTTTTCCTCCATGTCCATGTTTTCCTACATGGAACCCGACTGTGGGTTAACTCGGGTGGCCTTTGTACTTCCTTTTCTTTCTTTTAAAGTAATGGTGTTACTGACTCTTTTTCTGATGTGGGACTTTCAATGAAATTTCAAAACCCAAATTTTTTTAAAAAAAAAAAAAAATTGCGAGGACGCAATTTCTTAAGGGGGGAAGATTGTAACAGCCCGAAATTTTTGAATAAATCTTGTTTCCTGATTTCATGTGTTATTTTATTTTATTTTTATACTCAACAAAAATGTTTTATTTGATAAACATGATTATAATTAAAATGAGACCATTGGGTTCTGACTGTTATATGAACATCGGTCAATATGACCACTGTGAACAAAATGTTTCGATTATTGTCTCTAAATACAAGTAATCTTGGTTAATTAATATAGAAAGAAGATTTGATGGCCTCACCTAGTAGCCTTGGGCCGATCGAAGCCCATCTAACAGAGTTTGGGAAGGAGGTAGCACCATTGGGCTTTTCTCTGGACCAAATCCAAGCCGAACTTCATCATGTGAAGCTAGAACGGAATCGCCTTCGCGAGAAGTTCAAACTGATAGAAATTACTACTCGGGCAATGTTGACTGAGCCGCCCCAAAATTCTATCACCCTAGCACACCTTACTCTTAGGTCCTATGCTGGTATTATAAGGGGTTATGTAATGAGACCGTAATTGCCTTGTGTAATCCTTTTTTTAAATAAAAATTTGGATTTCTTCTTATGATGATGTTTATGTATTTTCAAATGACCGGATAAATATTGTATGCATATTTTTGATGAATTTTAGAAAAAGGATATTTGTGTAAACCTTAAATAATTAAAAATGTGTAATGATTTTCGAAAAATGGTCTTCTACAATTATGTTCAGTACGAAATTTAGAGTCTAATAAGATCAACTTGATTTTTGATGAATAGTAAATTATGAATAGTGATTTTATGATTAGGATTAGTAATATGACCAAATGGATTAGTAATCTCACTTAAAGAAAGTTTTAAAATAATCTAGGCACCTTGATTAAGTAATGTGATTCAATAAAACAGTTAAATAACGGTTTCATTAATTATTATTCAAGTATTAGTTTTTTTCGGGTGAATAGTGTTTTTTAATTAAAAATTTAATTAAAAATAATTAGAAAATTATTTTTATAAAAATGACTTTATTTTTGAACTCAGAGCATCGATATTATGTTATGGTAATTTTTGGGGTTTTTTCTGAAAAAATGAATTTTTGATGAATAGTGTTTTTATTTAAAAATTAAATTAAAAATATTTAGAAAATTATTTTTATAAAATGGAGTTCATATTTGTAATCAGAGCGTTGATATTTGGTTAAGGTGAAATTTTGGGATTATTCTGAGAAAGTTGAATTTTTGATGAATAGTGAAAATACAGTTTTTAAGTTACGGGTGTTTAATGACATCATTAAATGATGTATTAAGTTTTTAATCAATATGTTCGAATTATGAATAGTGAGATAAGGTATGAGGTGTCCCCAGTGGCCAATACCATGGGCAAATACCATGGGCAAGCCCATGGTTTTGCCAAAACCACTAATGAGGTGTCCCTTTGCCATTAATGCCTTGTCCCCTCACTTTCCCTATAAATACCAAGCCATCCTCTCATCCATTCGACTCCCCACTCTTCCCCAACGAATTTCTGGTCTCATTACCTTCCAAGGAGTCCTCCCAAGGTGCCCCCAAGCCCTCAAGGTCCCAACCTTTGAGGTTTAAGAGTTACATTTTAAGGTTAGGGATCCGACCCCTCTCTTTCTTTTCAAGTGATATCTTTTATGTCATTCCTTTTATGATCCATGTCCTTATTTTGGAGGATGTTATTTTATACTCCTCTTACTGCCCTTTTTATGTTCATATGATGAAAGACCTCCTCTTACTCTCATTATTTCGTTTTAAGAAAGTTTAAGTGGCGCCGTTAGGCTGCCGAATTTTCAAGGGATTCATTCACCTCTCTCTTTTTCAAAGTTCTACTTTCATGTCAAGTCTTTCAAGTTCATTTTTATTATGTTGGGGTATGATCTCTATATTTATCATACTGGTATTTTATGATCACATGATGAGAGACCCCATTTGATCTCTTAAATTCAGTATTTTGATGTCTTAAGTGGCACCGTTAGGCTGCCGAATTTTTAAGTGGTTCTTCACCCTTCTCGTTTTGAAGTTCTACTTTCATGTCAATTCTTTCAAGTTCATTTTTATTATGTTGGGGTATGATCTATATATTTATCATACTGGTATTTTATGATCACATGATGAGAGACCCCATTTGATCTCTTCAATTCAGTATTTTGATGTCTTAAGTGGCGCCGTTAGGCTACCGAAGTTTTAAGTGGTTCTTCACCCTTCTCGTTTTGAAGTTCTACTTTCATGTCAATTCTTTCAAGTTCCTTTCTATTATGTTGGGGTATGATCTCTAAATATATCATACTGGACTCTTATGTTCATATTATGAGAGACCCTATTTGACCTTGTCAATTCAATTTTGTTGAAGTTTAAGTGATGCCGTTAGGCTGCCGAATTTTCACAAGAGAAATCTTGTTTTGTTTTCTTCCTTTCATGTTCTTCATTTCATATGGTATATTTTCAAATTTCATTACCATGTTCTTAAATCCCTTATATTTTGTCCCTCTACTGTTTGATGGGTCATTTATGAATGTTTGACCCATGTCCCCTCTCTTCTCAATGTTTTCTAAAACCTTGTAACATAGCCGTTATGCTGCAGAATTTTCCCCTCAAAATGCCTCTCTCTTTTCTCAAAAATTATTTTATGTTATAAAGTGAATACTCAAAGCTCTTATTTCTACAAGTTTATTCGCATATATATCAAAATTTACCATTTTAAATTCTGGGATTTACATACATGAGACCCGCTTCCCTTTCTGTGGGTTTAAAGTGCCGTAAAGATCATGTCATTAAAGCAGTTTTTAAAATGTTATGATTATGAAATGAAACCCATTTATTTTATGCTATATGGGTTATTTATGAAATGTTTGAGGATGATATATGTGGCTCACATGAGAATAAAGGCAAATTTAAGGGTGCGCCCTGATAGCGCTCCAATGCATTGGGTAAAGACTTAATCTCTAGAGATGACCATTTTAACGACGCCTTGGTGAATAACCTTGGTAATTTTTAACGACACCTTGGGGATGGACCTTGGTGAAACGAAACGATTGTCAATATTAAATGTTGCAGCCACATCTTCAAGTTATGAAAAATTTTGTTTTTATTATGAAATGCCTCATGATTTATTTCTCATGCCTTAAAGTCCTTTTCATGTCCTTATTGAAGTATATCAAGTTCACATGTAAAATGTTCCTCTTGTTTCCCTTACTGGGCCTTCTGCTCACTCTTTCTTTTGATGTATGTCCCCAGGTTATGAGATGCATAATGAACATAGGATGAACTAAAGGAGAAGCCTTTCAAGTGTTTAAGAAGAATGTTTTAGGTTTTTTTTTTATTTTGTTCCTGGTTTCCAAGACACTAGACCTTAAAGATCCTCAGTTATGTGTAATGTAATGAAAGTTTATGTTATAAAATGGCGGGATGCTATATGACACACCTGGGGATATGATTTGTTAAATTCACAAGCTTAGTTTGAACCCTTATTAAGGGAATGAAAAAAATGCCCCTAATAATATATGTTTGAAAGTAGATCATCAATAGCATAGATTGAAGCCTATGGATTCATAAGTTAAGGAAATAAAAGCGATTTATAAGTCATCGGTTTTACCCTTGGATTACCCTTTATGTGTTACCCCTCGTATTCCTTTTCTTCCAGCCAATTGCCGGTAATAGGAGGACTCGATCTAACAACCGATGTGATGATCAATTTGATGATTGTGCTAATGAGATGCCCAATCTGATGGGAGTGGGAATCACAAACTTTGTCATGCTTCTCTCTTAGTTAACCCATGATTTTAATAGAAACATGGGTCAAGATGAATGTTCAACCCCCCAACCCCATGAAATAACAAGTCGCTATCGATAGCTTCATGAGACAATGGTCTCCTACTTTTAATGTATCATTAGATTCCTCAATCGCCAAACAAGGGATCGACTCCATTGAAAAGGTCTTCTCCATCCTTCAATGTTCTGAACAATAGTAGGTTATCCTGGTTGATTATCATATGGAGGGTGGATCTGATCAATGGTGGATGTTGATCAAAAATACAAAGCCTAAGGATGAGATCGAGGCGTTAGAATGGAAGGATTTCTGGAAGATGTTTTTTGATAAATACATTCCACACACCCTATGACTTAAGATTGAAAGGGACTTCCATTCACTTAAGAAAAAAGATGATGAATCTATCAGAGCGTATAAGGAAAAATTCACAAGGCTTGGACGATACCCCTTCAGCTTTACTATTGCCTACAAAATCATGGTTGACTGCTTCATTGGTGGGTTAAAACCTAGCCTATAGAATTTACTTGCGATCTGTGACATCGACTGCTATGAGGAAATTGTCTGATGTGCCCTCAAGGTCAAAATGGAGATCAGAGAATCTCAGGGGTATCTTGGTGTTAAGAAGCGTAAGGTGGACTTCAATAATGGTGGTATGATTGATAAATCCAATGGTGCTATGAAGATAAAACACCCCACTTTCTAATGGTGCAGAAAGAAGCACCATGAAAATTTCCTTAGGGGGGATGAGGAAATTCATTAGGTGTGGAAGAGAAGGGAACCTGGCTATTAATTGTCAGCCTGAAAAACCCATAGCTCTAACAGAGGAAGGGAACACTCCTATCGACTCTCAATTCATTTTTCATTGCTTCAAATGCAAAAAACCAAGGCACTTTGAAAATTACTTCCCTAAGCCAAGGATTTTCTAAGGCAACCCACAACCTCCAAGATTGAAATGGTGATATTTTTCCTTCACTACCACCGAAGTGAATCCCAACAACTTAGTGGGGGTAGATACGATAGTTATTCATTAATGAATAGTGAACGTCCTTTTTGATTCTGGTTATACACATTATTTGATATCCTGAATGTTTTGTAGAACAATCCCAACACCACCACAAATCATGGAAGTAAAGATTTTTATGAGTAAGAAAAATGGGGAGATCATTGCATCCCATTAATATAACTCCTCCACTATCATAATTTGTGGATTGAACTTCCCATAGAATCTCATCATACTCCCTCTAGTAGAATTTGATGCAATTATTAGCATGGATTGGCTTTCCTTATATAAAGCCAACATAGATTTCCATGAGATGGAAATCAATCTCCATATGGATAATTGACCTCCGATTATGTGCAAGTGAAAGGAGGAGGATGAATCTTATTTAGATCCATCATCTCAAGAATGGATATTACGGCCCTATTAGCATGCACATCTAGCTCAGATGATTGATTCCAAGGGAGAAACAATCCTTGAAGACGTGCATATTGTGAGGTAATTCACCGATGTGTTTCCCAAGGTATTGTATGGTCTTCCTCCTAGAAAATAAGTTGAATTCTCAATTGATCTTATGCCTAGGTAGTTGCCAATATCCAAAACTCCGTATAGAATGGTTTTTTTGACGCTTGAGGAGCTGAAGAAACAACAACAGGATAATCTAGATAAAGGATTTATATGCCCAAGTGTTTCAACATAAGGTGCACCAGTCCTCATCGTCAAGAAGTAGGATGGATCAATGCACCTTTTCATCGATTTTCGTTGCTTAACAAAATCACAATAAATAACAAGTATCTTCTCCCATGAATTGATGAATTGTTCGATCAGCTAGATAGAGCATAATAACTCTCCAAGGTGGATTTGCAGTTAGGAAATTACCAAGTAAAGGTGAAGAAGGAAAATATCCACAAGGCAGCTTTTCATACAAAATAAGGGCACTATGAATTCACCGTAATGCCTTTCGGACTCACTAATGCTCTAGAAATATTCATGGACTTGATGAATATTTTCTTTAGAGATTACATCGAAAAATTTGTGGTAATATTTAAAGATTATTTTCTAATACACTCCAAAACAAAGGAGGATCACGAGGAAAATCTAAGAACTGTACTAGAGACCTTGCGGAAGGAGAAGGTCTATGAAACGTACAACATGTGTGAGTTCTAGTTGAAGGAGGTCTCAATATTAGGTCATATCATCAAAAGTAATGGGATATCTATGGATCCCACCAAGATAGCTACAATAGAGGGATTGCTGAGTCCAACATTGGTAAGGGGTATCCATAGATTTTAGAGGTTAGAAGGATATTATTGATGATTTGTGAGAAAATTATCACTATTTTCCAACCCCTTTACCAAGCTCACTCGGAAGGGATTATAGATAACTTGTAGTGATGAATATGAAGACTGCTTAAACTAGTTGAAAATGAGGCTTATCACTATGCTCGTGCTCACTTTACACACAAGGGGAGAACTTTTTGTAGTATTTAGTGATGCTTTGAGGAAGGACCTGTGATATTTATTGATGAAAAATGACAAAGTAATTGAATATTATTCAAGGAAATTAAAATTTCATGAGTAGAATTATCCAACACACGATCTGTAGATGGTTGCGGTGATATTCACTTAAAAAATTTGGTGGCATTATCTTTTTGGGGAGAAGTGTGAAATATATATGGACCACCAAAGCCTCAAGTATATATTCACACAGATGGAGTTGAAAATGCACCAATGGTGATGGTTAGAGTTGATCAAATACTATGTCTGCTCATTCCATTACCACCCATGTAAAGAGAACAAGGTGGAAGATGCTCTATGTAGAAATGATCCATCGATTCTATCATTGATAACAATTGAGAAGGATCCAATCATCCTAGATTTGATGAAGATGGACATGAGAATCATAAATAAGGGAACGTCATCATTCATTTCAGAAATGATTGCACAACCACCTATTTTGGAAAGGATAAAGGAGTCATAAAGAAAGGATGTAGAAATTCTAAAAAGGGTGAAAGCTATCAGAAATGGGAAATCCTTAGAGTTCATTATTGACAAGTATGGAATTGTGATATTTGGGTCACAATTATGTGAACCATTTGATCTAGAGATAAAGTAGGTGCTTCTTGATGACTCACATAGCTCAACCTTCTCTATTTACCTAGGGAGCACAAAGATGTATCAAGATCTTTAAGAAAACTTTTGGTGGGACAATATGAAAAAGGAAACTGTGGAGTATAAATCAACATGCCTGGTATGTTAGCAAGTGAATTCAAAGAGGAAAAAGTCTAATGGGATGATACAACCACTACCCATACCAACATGTATGTTGTAAAAAATACCATGGACTTTGTCACTGAATATCCAAGGACATAAAGAGGAAACAATTCTATATAAGTCATTATGGATCGTCTTATGAAGAGAGATCACTTTATCATGATTCTAGAGGACTTCTCATTGGATCAACTTGCACAAATTTACATCAATGAAGTGGTAAGGGTTCATGGAGTACCACTATCCATTGTATCCGATCGCGATCCACGATTCACCTCGAAGATCTAGAAAAGTCTCCAACATGCTCTAAGCACAGAACTGAACATAAGTACATCATATCTTCCTCAAAATGAAGGAAAATATGAGTGAACTACTAATACACTAGAAGATATGCTAAGATCATATTGTATGGACTTCAAAGGAGGATGTGACCAATATCTTCCAATGGCTGAATTCTCCTATAATAACAGTTTCCAATCGAGCATCCAAATGGCACCATATGACACCCTTTATGAAATAAGGTGCAGAACACTGATGTGTTGGGATGAAGTTGGTGAGCATAAGCTGCTAGGATAAGAAATGGTCGATGAAATGGCGGAGAAGGTGAAAACAATTCAGCAGCATTTCAAGGCAGCCTAGAGTCGATAGAAGAGTTGTATAGATAACAGTCGATGAGACCTTGAGTTCAAAGTTGAATAATGGTATTTCTACACATATCACCATGGAAGAAGGACATGAGGTTTGAAATTATAGAGAAGTTAAATCCTAGGTACATCAGACCCTTTGAGATTCTTGATCGTGCTGGGGCTTTGGCATATCGACTAGAACTTCGACCTACCATGGCTAAAATACATGATATATTTCATGTATCCCAATTAAAATAAGTACATACCATACCCTTCACATGTACTCCCTTTAGAGGAGGTACAATTAGAGGATGATCTTTCCTACAAAGAGCACCCAGTGAAGATCTTATATTTTAGAGAAATGTTCTACGAAATAAGACAATTCCCCTCATCAAGATGTTGTGGCGAAACCACATGTTTGAAGAATCGACATGGAAATTGGTGGAAATGAAGAAGAATAGTTACCCACATTTTCTTTAGAGATGAAAAATGAAATTTTAGGGGTAAAAATTTATAAGGGGGGAAGATTGTAACGACCCAAGCTTTCATTAATGGAAATACATCTTGATCTAATTAAATGTCTCATTATGTAAAATGTTTTGTCAACTTTTTTGATTTTATGTTTTTTATTTTTAAAATTACATTATGAAATGTGACCATAGCGAATATAGCTATTGAACAATGATCACATGATTAGTATAAATATAGGGTTTTAACAAATCCAATTTACTCAGAAAAAGGATGTGATGGCCTCATCCAGAAGACTTTCCCCGTATAAAGCCCATTTGTCAGAGCTCGGAAAGGTGGTGGCGTCATTGGGATTTACTCTTGACCAAGACCAAGATGAGGTTGAACACGTTATGCTTGTGTGGAATTGACTATGGGAGAAGTGGAAGTTAATAGAGATTACCACATGTACGATGTTATCTGAGCCACCCCAAGAGTCTATAACCATCGCACACCTTACACTTTGGTATTATGTGGGTGTTATATGTGTTTATGTAGCATGACCCTAGAACTATTAATATGTATATTATTTTTGTATAATGAATGTGAATTAATTTGGTTATTGTTACTTTTTAAATAGTTTTTAAAGTAGAAATGGTATTTTTAGTTAATATTCAACTAAGAAATTTATTTTGAAGAATTAATGAATTTTTTAATTAAATTGTATATTAATAAAATATTATTATTATTATTAAATTTATTTTTATTAAATATAAATTATCATATAATTTAAATAATGAAATTTTAATTTTTATTATGGTTTGAAAGTTGTTTTCTTCAAAACCCATGAATTTTGGATAAATGTCTGTTTTTATTTTTTAAGTAAAAATTCAAATATTTAAGAAATTATTTTGATAAAATGTATATTATTTTTGGAATCATGATGTCAAAATTTTTCAATGATGATTTTTTCATAATTTTCCGAGACATTCGAATTTTTGAGTAAAAATTAAATATAGTTTAAATATATAATGTTTTTTATGACATCAATACCCCCAATAGTGATGTAATAAATTACTATAAACATTAAGTTCGGCCAATATAAGTTTTAACATTAAAATAATTTAATTTCATGTTTGTTTTATTTATTTTAAAAATCTTTAGTGGACCCCTCAAGGATTATAAAACATCTTTTCTTTTTAAATTTTTTTCCTTGTGAGTGTGACTCACATCCACATAAAAAACCCTATTATTTTAAGATGTTAGGATATTGGCCTTATAATTTTTTTTCACTACCCTTTGGATAAATCCATGGGAAAAACCATGGGCTGGTTTGTGGTTTTGATTAGTTTAATGTGAGGTGTCCCAAATCTATATAATAAATAATTCCCTCTCCTTTCCTATATAAACTCACCAAAGCACCCACTTCCTCTTCACTCAAAGCCTTTGGATTCCACAAAAACCTGAAAATATTTCTTTAGAATCCTCACAACGTGCTCCAATCTCCCAATAAGCGTCTATCTAATCTCTCACAAGCCTTTGGGATCACATTTCCATGTAAGGGATTTCTTCCTTTCTCATTTTTGTCCAATTTTCATTAAGAATTTATGCCCTTTTCTTCAAATAAAAATGTTGGGGTATGATTTATCACCTCCATCATACCGAAAAATAAATGTTTGGATGATGGGCTACCCCTTTCTCTCTCATTAATTCCTCCCATGTACACCCGTTATCATGCCAAAATTCCATGAGTGATTTATCTCTCCTCTTTTACATCCGAGTAATTATTTTGTATTATGAATCCTAATTACCTTAATTTTGTTGGTACATGTATCTATTTGACCCCATTACTATCCATTACATGTAAATATGATGAGACACCCTTTTCTATCTCATTAACCATTTTCATGAATCCTTATGTCATGCAGTTATGCTGCCGAAATTGCACCGTGTTTTTCCAAGACAGAATCATTGTGTAGTGAATACCATACTGATGTCTCTATCATGGGTATTCACCATTATGAACATATACATATTTAATGGTACTTTCATGTATTTATTCTACATTAATTAATCATGTAATAAATTATGGTGTTGATTGATTCCATGTTTTATGATCCATGTGGTACACTTATTCATGAAATGAAAGGTTTAAGAAGGGTGCTCCATAATAGCACTCCAATGCATTGGTTAATGTATAATATCATGATACAACATGTGAAATAGGTGTTGACTCATTCTAATTCGTGTGAAACAAGGTTATGCTCATGATTCATGTGCAATGATGGTTTACTCATGCTCCGTGTGCAATGAGCCTTGGCTTGGGATAATTCAATGTTAAGTGTTGTTGCCACATTTCCATGTTTTGATTATCATACTTTATCATGCCTTTATTTTCATGTTTCACTTCTCCTCCATTAATATGACTATTGTCTAAAATGTATTATATTACTCAAGTTATTCCATGTTTATTCCCATACTATGCTTTATAGCTCACCCTTTTCTTATATATGTCCTCCGGTTATCCCATGCAATGAAAAGTACGAGGGAATGTAGTGGTCATGAAAAAAAAGTTTTCAATAAAGATTCTATGTGTTTTATATACTAAGCAGTTATTTTATATTCCAAAACCCCAAAGTCACTAGACCTTTCAATCTTCTATATTGTTTGAAGTAATGAATTAATGTAATAAATCAGGTTTAAGAGTGTAATAAAAAGAAGGGTTGTCATAAAAACTATTTATAGAACTCAATTATTTATTATTATTAAGAAATATAATATATATATAATGGAATATTTTAATTTTATTTCATCATGATATATCTTTAAAAAGTATTCAACAATATTATTAATTCTATCAATTCTACAGTTCAAGTTGTTATTCTTTATAATAGTAAATGTACAAATATTTAAAATCAATCTATCAAAAAAATATTTTCCATTCCAATGAAATGATATATATCCTTAACATATAAATAAAATTTTATAATATGATTATTAAAATAGATCATTAAATGTATTCAGAAATATTTTCTTGGGAGTTCAATTTTTTTATTATTATTTTTAATTTAATAATAATTTCATTAAAATAATTTAAACTATATTATCTAGCACCTTACACTCATATTTTATCATTGCTTACCCTATCAATTTAAAATCACTAATCTAGCTGACCTTCACTATAACTGGAATGGGTTTTACATTAATTATGTATAAATATATGTATATAAGTGGAATCTGACCAATGGTAAGAGGTTATGCATGAATTTTTGGAGAATATACCCTCTTTGGAATACTTAACCATTAATTAAGGTGAAATAAATTAAAATAAACAATTATAAAAAAATAAAAGCAGAAATAATGGACATCAAAAATAAATTACAAAATTAGTGATAACAATATATCTGTAAAAATAAAAATAGGAACATATATTTACAAGTAGTTATACACTAATTAAGGTCCACAACAGGCTAAAAATGAGCATGAAAAGTAAACATGACTACTACATAAAAAGGGCCCATGTCCCTTCCTGTTCTAGTATCTTTACTCCAATTGACCTCTATGGTTTAAATATAAAATATAGAGTTATTATCTACACTAGTATAAACAACCAAGATGTTCACTCAGATACTAGGGAACTCAATTATGGTGTGAGTACAACTCAATAATCAAACATTACCAATAATCATAAAAAATATTGTATATGTAGATGCATGTATTGTGTGATATTGTCACATGTATAATAATATTAAATGGTAGTGAAAATATTTTAGTCAAAACTGTGGATAGTAAATATCAACCTAGGTGTAACCATAATTTCTTCATTCAATGCAAGTGTGTCTTTAAAAATATAATATAACAATAAATATGGAATTTAAGATAAATTATTATCGAATGAGAGTAACATCATTTCATTGTTTATTTACCATTACATGGTCAATGGGTCAAAACAAAATAACCAGGATAATGGGAATATTGTCTTTGTGATATAATGGTGACCAATATATGGGTATTACCTCTGAATAACAAAATCAAAACTAAAAATGATATGAAAATATCGATTACATCAATGAGAAATCATATTAAAAAGGATATCACATATTGATTACATCATCATATGTGGGAAAACAACCCTATAAATATGTGTAAGCAAGATAAGGAAAGGTGTCCTTATTTCTAGGTTACATCACAAGAGAAGAAATCACATCTCATAACCCTCATTCCCATAATGGAATATCATCTCTGATATTATAATTATCATATAATCGGTAGTATATCTCACATCCATATGTATTATTAGTTAAATTGGAAAATTATCTCATACTAGAAGCATTTTCTGTTTAATTTTTAATTTCATTCTATACTGACTATTCTTATATGGGTAAATCATCCCATTATTTAAATCATGAAATCATGCTAAAATTATATCACTTTGATGGGAAACAATAAATAAAAAGGTGTTTAATACCAATACCATCATCTCCATGGCCACATGAACATTACATATTCTGACCATGTGGGAATTACATCATACTAAAAAGGGAATATCTTCCTAAGGGATGAGTTTATCTCAAAAATGGAATAGTTTACCTAGCCATGAAAACTCATAAATGGGAAATACATGGCCATAACATGATTTCATGGGAATCGTTTCCCATAAGAATCCACTTGAATGGGAATCCAGTACCATTCTATAGTAACTACTCAATAAAGTATTTCTATCCATTTTCCATGGGTAATGAAAACCCCATAAGAAAATTTTCAATCATGAGTGTTGTGAGGATAATCAGTAGTCTATCCCACACTATAAAGAGAATAAATACCTTGGTAATGTCCTCACATGGTTGAGAAATTTATCAATAAATTTTTTTTCTCATCCACCATATAATAGAGTAAAAAATGGGCATAACACCCCACAATATTATCCCAAACACATCATGGAGTAAAATGATCTCCAATAAATATATATTATAATAATATATATAGGTTGATATATTGTCCAACTTAATTTAATCCCAAATTACCTTCGTCCTTGATCACCTAAAATATATCCATATTCAAAACCAAGGATTACCCCCACCATGACACAATAATCGATAATTAGATGAAACAATCACTACATACATCAGTCATATAAGAAAACAATGATATAAATTAATTTCTAATGATCTATTTGAGTGAAGCCTCCTATAACCTCAAATAGATGGTGCATCTCATACTTAGAGGAGGATAAGGGAACCAAATCATAGTCCATTACATTATAGTCTCCCAATAAATCATTTATATTTCTTCTAAAGGTCATAATTCAAAATAATTTATTTTTAATCCATTTCCTTTGAATACCATGTAATTAAGACACATAAAAAAGTAGGTTAGGAAATGCTATAATATTATATGCTAATTCTCTATAAGTAAAAATAGATAACCAAATCAATTGATCTTGATATCCACTCTTAAAGAAAATCCTATACTATATCTAAGGTTTCAAAAGTACCACAATAAATATCTTATTCATCATTAAATAACTCTAGTAAATCCTAATTATGTGTTTTGAATAAATTATAATACATATTAATTCAGGCTCGTAATTATTGGTGGATATAAAATCATGTAAGAACAAGTTTAGGATCTATCATAACCCAAAAATAAGTACCCAAATCATTTTTTTCACGATAAAACCAATCCAATTTAGTTTTATATCAATCACACGTGAGTGGAGCCACCACATATCATTTCTCACACGAAACAATTCATAAACCATTATCAATGTTTGGAATAACTATCCTTAATCCTGTGGAATCCCACTCATCAAATATGATCAGGTGATTTGACATCAATTAAATGTTTTTCTAAAATATTATAAAACACTTAAATCAAAAAAATATGATTGAGTAAATTTAATGAAGGTAAAAAATAAAATAAAGATTATAAGAGTAGTGATAGAAATGCCTTTATCAATCTAATAAAATATATGGTTATTGAATCTATTCCCAAACGATGGAGATATCTTCACTGGAAGAGAGAAAAAGGGGAGGAATTAGCTATAAGAATGGATATAAAAATAATGAGAGAGACTTCATTTAATATATTATTATTATTAAAATATTTTATTTAATTATTTTCTTAAAAATCTTCTATATCAATGCTTATGGAGTGATCATAATTTCCAGCGTGCAATAACACTCCTTGGGCCAACCTTATGGTCTAATCCCACTAGCCACAACACCGAAACCTTCACAAAATAGAACATGAAAACCCATCCATCCCTACTGGATGATCCTCACAAAAGGTATAATCTACTAATTGTGTAGATCCCTTCTATAATGAAGAACCCCTAAATTTGAGTCTTAGGAAATCTGGTTTCAACCTACACCTTCAAACAGAAATTATCACCAATTGTACTAGATTTATGTTGCCTCGTCCGATTGCTATGGGAAAATCATCGACAATGAGAAATTCTTCATTGACCAAAAATTGGTCTATTACATGACCAAACACACACATATGAATTTAATCTTATGTAAAAATTTATAATTTTCCATTTTACTCTAGTTAAATCTATATATCCTTAATCAAGGATAAACTCTCATTCACTATATTATGATCATCCATGCTATGAAAGCACTAATCTCACACAACCATAGTTTTGATACATTTCCCTATGATGTGGTGTGGTCTCTCGATAGTCTCAAAGAAATATAGTCTCACATGATCCTTCATCATGATGTAACCCCACCTTTACTATTTCAATATGACCACTAACCACTATGGATTTATAGTCCGAACAATTACACAATTTGAAAAACAAAATCTAGGCCTCTTCTACGAAAGTTATAATCTATGAAAAATATTCACAGTCATTTTTAAAAAGTCTATAAATTGTAATTATTTTTTGAATGAAAATTAAATCATCACGAGTTCCAACTATATTAGAACTCAGTATTTCTGTACCAGGAACATTCTTCGATCGACTAGAAAAATAAACAAATCTACATCATGGATAATTATGAATCACTCTTCCACATATTATTGAATAAATCCAAAAAAGGTGAGGGAATAATACTTAAATGGTGTTAAAATTATATTTAATTATAGTGCAATAAAAATGTAAAATAATAAAACACATACACATCCATAATCATCAGAGTATGAAAAATATATAAATTAATTAAGAGAATGCTATAATAAATGGAATTAAACCTATAGAATCATGGTTATAATAATTCTCATATATTGGATGATATATATATATATATGATAAAAAATTGAATCAAAATAAAAAGTAACTACTAACATTCCTACACCATACCTCTAACCAAGTACATGAAATTAGTTGAGTCACTCTATCCCGATCCTTATTCTCTAAATGTGTATTCCAAATCCATCATGAAATACAGTGGATAATCCCTATCATTTTTTAATCCTATTGAAAACCTAAAATAATTAAACAGTTTGTTGATTTACAAAAATGTGTCATTACATGCAGTGGAAAATAATTCATAGTAGACCACCCAAAACAGTGGTACCAAAGACATGTTACCATATATAATTTCATGCACATGTGATATTACCATCCTTGTTAAATAATGGCAGGTTTCATTATAAAATAAAATAAAATAAATAATTGAATAAAAAACTCTACAAATCCTCTGGTTTTAAAGTTCCCCATGATATTTATCTAACCACATCATCTAAATATGAAATATTAAATGCAAAGTTATCTCAAGTACACATAAAACTAGGAATTTTCACTTCACCTAATGTATGTTTCCATAAATAAAAATAAACAACATTAAAAAATTATTGAACCTAGGATCTCACCATATTAATCAATAACAATAACACACCATACAATTTGGTTCTAGTACTCTAATGGCATGATCTGATCTAGTGATAGGAACTCTGTACTGAAATTTAGTGAACCAATCCTTATCTTGGTAGTTATTTTGAACTAATTTTAATACATATCAATAAATAAGATCAAAATAAATACTAATCCATACAATCATTCAAAATAATAGAATCCAAACAAAATGTCACAGTGTAATCCTAACTATAGGTGTTAGAATTATCAAAATTTTCCATTAGATTAATAGGAGGAAACTAACACCGAATAATGGAAGAGAGAATACAAAAACACTAAGGGAATAAATGAACCCATAGTAATCCATAAAATTTATATCACCACCAAAACCCTAGAATTTAATTGCATCTAACATACATGCTTTAATGAGAGGTAACATGCGTTTTCTAGTATTCATACCAATTATCAATTCTATAACAAACACCAATACTATCATGGTTAAAACAGAAGAGGCTTAATCACAGGAATTATAAGAAACAATATGGTAAAGACAAACAATATTAAATCCTTAAATTATGACAAAACCTTAGACTTAACCCTTTATAAGAATCCTCATCTTGCTTCTCGGCCATATAAATCATCCCCATTCACACCACAGATGAAATTTCTTCCCTAGGATAATCCATACACACAAGTGAATCCCCAACAGTCCCTTAAACCCACATTTTATTCTAATTAATGGCACTAATATATTACCACATTCCAATTGTGCATCCCATCCATATGGCTATAACTGACATTAATCCTAAAATAGTTGATCTAAAAACACAACCCATAAAACATCGACAAGATTTTCTCAATGTCATAGAACCATCCAACAAACTCATATTACACCCCTTGGAAACCAGGACAACCTTATAATAAATCACATCTTTTGGGAACCTTTAATAGAGTCTTAATATAACCCCACAAAAAAACCAAATGAATGGTGACTGACAAGATAACAAACCTCACTTGGGTCCCATATCAAACTTATCATAAAATGAATATAAAATTCAAAATCTCAAATAAATCCACACATTAAAATTTTCATAGAAAAAAACACACTCAATGAGCTATCATCCCCATTAGGTTCTAAATATAATTTATAAAAGGAAAAAACCTCAAAATAGACTACCAATAAGAAAAATTGTTTCTCCAGGTTTTGAAAACAAGTGAAAAAACATCCAAGAGAATGTAAAATGAATTTACTCCAAACATCCCTCTTCTACCTAGTGCAATGTAGAATTATAGACGATGTGTTTCCATGAATTACCCACTGAAAAAATGGGTTTTATGAATAAAAACCCTCTATGAGGCTACCAAAACCAATGCTCCTCCAAGAAGAACCTATAACAACCCACAAAGTGGCTCTAAATTATTCACAGTCTAATTAATACATAGAAACTATGAACCCAATAAGGGAGAAATGAAACAAATAAGATCTACCTCATGATGAAATGATTTATATTTGAGCATGAATCTATACTCCTACAGCATCTTGAGAGCATGTCTCATATCTTAAATATGAAATCAAAATTATAAACATTTTTAAATTAATTAATTTATAAGTTCAACAACATAAATATTGGGAAACTAACTTCTCTTTAATTTATCATCAAAACCACTACTTGATAGTATGTGATCATCCAATCAATACACCCTCTATATAGTCCTTGACAAATCGCCATTAAACTGGCCCAATTCCAAAATGATATGATGGATTCAATGTTGAACCCAAAACTATCACATTTCAATATTATAGAAGATATTGGGAAACCAAATTAGAAGATGGGAAGAGGAGAATACCACATTATATCTCCATTGAAAATTTCCAAAAAACATCCCCCAAATGGGTGATCTATGGATGGAATATGGTGGGGGGGGGTATTGGCTTATTTAGACTCCTCCCAATACCCACATCCCAAAAGCATTAATTAAAAAAGGCGGATGAATAGAAAATTCCATGACTACACCCATTAATAAATGAATGGGGGTTTTAATGTGTAATATACGTATGCAGTATGATGCACATATCCCAAATTCATCATAGCATATATATTTAGAGTGCAAACCACCTCAGAGGTGAAATAAAAAAATATCTACCAGGAGCCCTCTATAGCATAGCCCCTCGAGGATACACTATAGTCTGTCCCCAGACTATTTTACAACATGAAATCCTTAACTATTGTGTATCTAGACAAAATGTGGTAGATAATTCCCCACTTCCCTCCTCTTACAAACTATTATGTGTCCTTAAACTAATATCATATCCCTTCTTGACCATGATATGTTCATGCTATGTCTTAGCCTCTAGTTTATGTCGTATCCACCCAAGAAAAGGGCCAAACCCTAGGAGTTTCCCCTTCAATGGTGTGGCCACTAGTGTGAAACTACTTGGGGTAAATTTTATGAACTTTCATTATCGAAACATATTCCATGACCACCCTCACCTTAGTACCAAACAAAAAAAACCCTTTATGTTACCACATTGTTGATTTTTTCAATTGAAATTTCGAAAATAGGGCCAAATGATCCCTGCTTCGTAGCTTTCCTGGTCACCCAAACCCTAGTTTAGGCCCTATTACATATCTAAAAAAACCACTCTAGATGTTAAAACCATCATAAATCCAATAAAAATACCATTTCTCAATATAAAACCTTCAAAAAAATTTAAAATTTATTTTTACTCTATTTTAATTAACCTACAATGATGAGGGTAGTTACAATATCACTAAAACCATCCCTCTCACCCTCGAGAATCCCCAGTGTATAGTAAAATAATACTCTACCACACTAAGAATTGGTGAAGATCCAATTCAAACCACCCTCAGATCAAATCTCATCCTCCACAATTCTGTTTCCAAAAATAGATATACATCATACTTATAAATCAAGATCCCAAATCCTGTGCATTCCATGAATCAAGAAACACCCACATTCTACCAACACATCATCATCCAATTCTATATTGAACTTTTCTTCACTAGCTGCACAAAACCATGATAATTCCAACATGAGGGTTACTTATCCATAAATAATAATACGATACACACAATATACAAGATCCTTATTATTTCCCTAAAATTAAACACCAACCACCATAACACATTCTTTTCCTCTCTATTACATAATTATTAGGTGTTACAATACCTCTTGTACTCGATATATAGTAAAAAAAAATAAAAACTCCCAATTCCCTTCTCACCAAGTATAAAACCCCATATGGTCAAAAAATAAATTTTAACAATGATCACAGCCTATACGAGCCAATGGTTTACATGGCCCCATAAAATTTATCTCACACCATTCCTGCAACACCAACTTGTATAATTCTAATATATATATTTCACATGGGTTGATCCAAGACCTAGAAAACACAAAATATAATCACCTGTGGTCTACTTAACCAATCCATGAACTAATTTGAACCACACAAAAATATTCCACACATTCCATCATGCATTAACATTTTACCTTGAAAATACATTCTTACGACTGTTATCCTCTGAAATATAGAGTGATTATACTAAAATACCTCATAGGTTCTCCCAACCCATTTAATTCTATCTCATATGAACCCAGTGGTGACATTCCCTTGAGAAATTTAATAATATTACTCAAATCAGTCTCAAATGAGTCACATTCAAATAAACCCATATTAATATTCATAAAGAACATTCCATAATATACTTACATGTTAATTCTATATAGATCTGGATCCCTAAATACTCCCCCAAAAAATAAAAAATCTCACCCATTACAATGTTAAATACCTGAACACTTAAGCACAATTCTAAAACCAGGAGCATCTACCCACACACTCATGATGCAACTTGAAGTGCAACTAGAACCACGATGACTAGGCATCCAACTGAACCATTCATCTCAAACAGACCATGATGAAAATGAAACTATTACAAAACCACCTAAAAATCATATTTCATTCACATACCAAACAAAAACCACATTATAGATACAATAATCCCATAGAAACATGAAACACTCGTATAAAACTATAACGAACCCTTGTCTTCCTCAGGACACCACTAGGGCACATGATGTGTGAAATAACATAATTAGAAAATTATTTTTCCATTTACTAAGGGACCATACTCCATCAACAAAAAACATTTCTTTACATTATCCATGAGGTCAATCATTAAAAAAATAATACCCATGGTTTGATTATGTAGAATTTAAATAAGAAGGTATGAGTTAAAACATTATATATGTTTTTATATATAAATAAAATATAAAAACATATCTCATTCTTGAAATATTTACGGAAAATAAATTTTCCCCATTAATCAAATGTACCTAATAAGATGAATATAACCAAGACACTTATATTCATGCTACGTGAAAATTGACTGTAAATCCTACATCCAAAACTCAAGTGAATCAAACTAGATGAAATCATATAATTTTAAAAACATAATACAAATATATTTATCTCATCACTATGGTATCCTAGAATTAAATTTTAAATATGTTTTTGATATAATATTTTTAGGTCTACCATATGATCCAAAAATTTCATAAACCACATATTTAGCATCCTGAATAATAAACCATGAAAATATCTAGATCTAAAAATAGTTTTTGATGAATCATTTAGGGTCAACCTAAAACATAACCTAATTTATCTCTAAAGAAGGCCCCAATCGTGACCAAAATATGATAGAGGTTTTCAAAATGAATGAGGACCTAATATATAGAATGGGGTGACTATGATACTGAATAATAGAGAAATAAAATAGAAAATAACCAAGTACCATCACGTTCACAATTAAAATAGTTAAAACAATAAATTATTGATACATAAACATGTTATAAGAGATAAAATGAAGCATAAAAAGCCAAAATACTACTAGTAATGGTCAACTGACAACCCACTAGCTAATAAAATACAAAGAATAAATAAATTAAATAAAAATAGAAAAGCCTAATTTCCATATCAACACCATACAAAAAACAAAATCTCCAAAATCTTTTGAGGTACTATAACCCAATCCTTGTATTCCTTATAAAAATCCCTCTTAATCATGAAACAATAGGATTTATCCCTCTCCAACATTTATGTTATGAAAAACCAAAGTAAAAACATAATGGTTTCTATACGCACCTATGTTATCGCATAAGGGGTGAGAAATAAATCTCTATAGGCCACCCCAATAGTGGTACCTGGACTATTTTATCAAAAATTAGTTCAGTCAAATATGATATGACAATCCTTGTAGAAAAGAGATGACATGAATAATCGAATATATAATTGAAATGAATAAAAAAATAAAAAGAAATCCACAAGCTATGGGTTTTATGATTTATCTTTTGATTGAACATCCCACTCCTCCCTAAGATGGAAATACATTGAATATTACTCAAAAATCAGAATAGAACAAGGAATGTCAATTAAACCTAATAGAAGCATCTATACGTTTAACAAAAAATCAATCACAAATAATCTATCCTTGGATCACACCATTGTTAAATAAACCATAAAAATGGATTTCTACTTGGTTATTTGACTCCAATAGCAATAAATGTACTGGAGATATGTACATTGTGATTACCTGGGGGAGAATGTATCCATATATTTATAATATGGATGATCTAATCATGTTCCACTACCATCAAATATCTCAAATGATACCACAATTCATACCAATACCTAGGATTATGGAATCCAAGACCTTAATTTGTGAATAAAATTAACTGAAGTGTTTTCTCTATTACGGATTACCAAATAAGTCCCATTGACCTACCATAAACCAACCAATGAAGGATAAAATAAAATTAAACTAATGGCTATGGAATCAAGAATTATCTATCTATATATTTTCTATCACCTTTAAAATATGAGCAAAAAAATCATTCAAACAACCAATTTGTTATGTGTAAGGACACGGTTCCAAAAATTCATAAACCCATCATTAATATTGAAACCAACACAGACACTCTCAATGTTATAGAACATGAAGCATACTCACTGGTAATCTATATCTATACAAGAATTTGAATATGAACATTTCTCTGTAAATGAATCCAAAATCATAGGCCCAACCCATCACATGAAATATCAGTTGTCATATCTAGTATATAACCCATCCTAGATCAACCCCACACCCACAATGGAAATCTCAGGCATCAAAACACAAATAAGTGAATCCCCAATAATCTCTAATACCTATTTAATACCCTAAAAAATGTCACCCTATCATTAATAACACCATATGTTTTTATTCTAATTGTAAGGATGTAATTGACACCAAACTTCAAACAACCACTCTTAATCCTTGATTAATCAATCCTTGGGAAATATTTCCCATACACATAGGTATATGTTAAAACAAAAAGTTAAATTCCACTACATTTCAATAAAAAATCAATACTCGAACCCATGTTACAGGAATTGCATAAAGATACATAAACTAAACCCTTTTGTATGACAAAATTACGTTGAATAATAATCCTGCAACCCTCCCATGGGTACCATACCACATATCTATTTGGAGGATTCAAACGCATTATACCTAAAAGGAATAATACATTCAAGAATTTATTAATATAGAACACATTATTGGCAACTTATAATGAACAAGATGTCCATATTGTTTCATAAAACATAGAAAATAATATATAATATACTCCCTCGACGTAAAATCCATGATCTAGAGTGAGAAAAAATTTAATAACCTCTAAAATATAGTGTATTGTGTGTACTCCAATCATCCCTCTTATACATAAAACAATGTATAAGAACTCACATCATACCTGTTAAATTCCCTACTTTAAAAATGAGATTCATGAACAAAATCTCATTTGGAGACACTAATAACAACTGTTCATCCTAGAACAACCAACAATAGTTATGAATAAGAACTCAACTAACTCAGAGTATTATTAAAACATAAAAAAGAGGCATAAAAAATCTATATGGAATAACTAAATCAATGCTTATATAATGGTAAAATGTCGATGCTTCAATATTGAATCTACTCTCTACAAGAAGTCCGAGGTCCCATATCACACCATAAAACGTGAACAACTAAAAATAAAAATTTATAATTAATTATTAAATTTAATTCAGTAGAAAAAATGATGTAAATCTTACCATGCCTCTACATCTAATAAAAACCAACCCCAATGAGGTGTAATCATAACTTTATTAGCTACTCTAACCAATCCGAGAGAAAATCACCAACATTATATCCAGATTCCACAATTATCTGATAGATTTAGTTCCAAAACATATAAACAAACTATATAAAATGATTTTTATTATAGATAGAAATTAAAATCGAAGAATGTAATAGGAGAATAATACAAAAAATTTATATTGAAACAACGTATAAAAATCCATTAACATTGGGGATGAGTGGGGTGTAGATAATGTGAGAGGTAAATATACATTACTCCCCCAACATTGGATGACCCCTCAAGGAATGAGTAATTTAGTTGTTAAATTAAAATTCATACCCACTAAAAACATTTCCGGGGCCTTTATATGGTGTTTTCTCAGGGACCATAGTTCAAGGGACCATAATGTGATTTGGATCCTGGATCCATGATACATTCCACCTTGATGGTCAACCCTAAAACATTCCTCAAAGGGTCATATATGGATTATCCCTTCTAGGGTACACCATAGTCCATTGCTGGGCCATGCTATGGTGTTGAATCATTGAAAAAAATGTAACATGACCTGAGAAGGTAAAGAATTTATCATATCCCTCCACCTATTTACTACAGGAAATACCCTCAGAAAATGTCATGGTCTTTCCTGACCAAGACATGGATAATCTATGATGTGGATTTGGGATTATGACATAACCACCTAGGTAGTTGGCCAAAACCTATGGGATTCCCTCTATAAATCAAGAACAATAGGGATAAGATAAAACATTTAACCATTGGGATCTTCTCATTTTACATCATATTTCATGTAGTCCCAAGATTCATGAATTTTTTGAATAACCCTCATGGATATGCTTTGGTGGTTTCATACATCTAAACATTCACCCGTTGGGCCACCCTAGCACTGCTCCTCCACTATCTCAAGCACCGAAAACCCATACCGACCTTTTTGAATTCCCAATATACCTCTTTTATATGTTCAAACACATATAAATAAAACTAAATGAAAATTATCAAAATTTCCCCACACAAAAAGGACAATTAAAATTTCCCCATATTTTCCCTACTCACAGTGACACATGTTATTAAATTCTCTATTTCCTCAACACTCTCCATATAGATACTTTAAATCCTCCCCACTAAGACACTTCTAATCCAAAATATTAATATATGTGGGTTTATTATAATCCTCAATAGTCATCAAAACTCAATGTATCATTGGAATTCATTTATCTCACCAACAATGATCTTGATGATATGACACCTGAACTGGAGAAACAATAAAACTCAACACATGTATCATTATCTAGCCTATCATAAATAATTTCTATCAACCAAATAGCATGAATTAATAATTATCCCAGCAATAACACCTGATTTAAAATGAAAATATCTATAGAGTACCTAAATACATAATCCAACACATAATGGAACCAAAAATGAATCATCATGATGCCTTCTAATCGGCCAACTCCGAAACAATTCCATTATATCAATAATATTTATAAAATCTCAATACACTAGAATCATGAAACCAAGTCATCTGTTCATTATATATAAAAATAACCACATTCCCAAAACTAAATCACAGAGACATTAAATCACTGAGGACTTTTACCAACAATCCCACATATGAGAGTGATAAAAACATGAAGCCTTTCTCAATTTAACACGTTAGCTTACATCTAATGAACACTGAATTGCAGAAAAAAAATGATCTGCTATAAGAAAATTATTCTCTCCCACTTATATCATTTATGTATAAGATTATTATTTTATGTTAACAATGTAAAACCATCTCATTAATGGTTATTTTCTCCGTATAACTTACAAGTAAATCTCTGTACACTCTACCCAACAATGGGTGAAATAAAAAAACGATCTCATAAGTGGATCCCCACAGTATAATTTCAAATCAAATTAGTAATATATACAAAAAACCATACATCATATATTCATCTAAATAATGACATCCATAAAACCAACTCTCCACACTCAGATCGACTCACCCTAAAAGCCATACTTGATGCCCCATGACATCCCAATGATCTACACAACCTCAGACCATAAATATCCACAACCTAATATAAAAAATACCAATCAATATGAAATACCATAAAAACCATTCCCACACTAACAAACATTAATTTATAATATTTAAAATTCCATTGAATCCATCCAACACCATTAGAAGATTCAAAAAATCATGGGTTCCTAACATTCATATATAATTGAAGCACTGCCCATGGAATCACTAATCAAGCCATGAATCTCAAAAATCTCAATGTCATGATAAATATACTAGTATAATAATTAGTTCTTGTACAATGAATTGGGAAATATCTAACACAACAACATCATACAACAAAAACTATAATATAATTGTTCAAAACTGATATAAATGAAATTGTCCACATATAATTCCATATCCATCTTTTTATGGATCACAATAAACGAGTTGTAATTTGTAATATCAATAACATATCTTGACCTATATATCAATAGTTTGAGGGATAATGAGCTCTAGAACCCGTGATAGTTTATAGGATCCTTACAGTGTCATATACAATGAATGGGTCTCTTGGGTGTAATCATGTATCCGAAAAAACCAAAACATATACTATAAAAGAGAGAAAATAAATCACTATCCATCAGTATAGTTTCTATAAAATAACTTGAGGAGTCATGCTACCAAAAAATACACTATACTTATACTTTATTTTTTCTATAATCCACCAATTAATAAATTTCTTGTGTTATAAATGAAAAATAAAGTATATAAAAACAAAAATATTACTACCTAGAGCCTTATCTTAACAACATTTCTGCAAATATGCATATATAGTGTAAAATACCACCCCTTATCAAGAAGGAAGGCATCATTAATAAGGGTTTATACAAGATGGTAAACAAAACAACTATGGTTAATCAAAATAAAACACTAAGATTGCGTAAAACTAATTCTGCCCTTTCAAAAACCAAACTCAAATCAATAATAGTAGAATATTAATGAACATATAATCAAAAAATATGATTAAAAAAATTAAATCATACAATTATATTGGTCATATTACTATATGATGTATCTCCAGTTACATTATATCTATACACCTCAATGAATAATTCATATAGATTTAACATCTAGTTACATGTCTCTATCATTTTGTTCACATCATACACATTATACAATGAATCAACCAACACTTATAATTAATAAGTAATTCACTTGTTTTTCTAATGACTTTTCATTCCCTTGCCTGGTGGGACCATTTTGGTTGTTTTAGGTCTCACATAGCTCTCATACTTTTGAATGGTTGGATTCCTCAGTACAAATTGGCATGGTGATGGTGGAACATTTTATTCAATGAGAGGATAAAAGGTCAGCTCATCCCTTAAGGACTCTAATTGCATAATCCTAGACTATGTTATATATTTTAATCATGTTCATGGAATCCATTATAGGAAATATAAAGTTTAACTCATTAATAAGAGTTATTGATTATTGTTATGCATCAAGTAGATCATCAATATGTATTTTAGGTTTTATTCCTTTCTATCAGTGGTTCATTACACAATGTTTTTAAGACACATTACTAGGAAACATAGAATTTATCATCTTCCAGGGAGAAGAAATTTGTTTAGGAGCCGGATTGGGACCTTTATAGAGGATTCCTATATATCCTTATAAAGTGAATCAAAATTCACATGGTTTTATGACACTCAATGTGCCGATTTATATCTTTTGATGTATGTTGGATTAGAATTATTGTTGTTCATTTTAGGTTCATGCCTTCATGAACAATGATGTTCCTTTAATGATAAATCGACTAAGATCAATGATGTTCCATTTACGAACTTGTGACTAGGAACAAGATGAACCTATTATGGTCATGAAATAGAATTATGATTTCTTATAGTTTAATGTTATAGGACTTAGACCTAGATTGATTTTTTTCATTAGACATAATAGAATACAAGGTGAAAGGAACCTACAAATTTTTACTATGGGACTTACACATAATTGAAGCATTATGATCAACCTAGATGTGAAATAATGTGATTATAATTTTGGGGATTACACTGAAACAAATTACCAATGTATTTATGACTCACGGATATGCATCAAAGTGGTGGGATAATCAATGAGAATATGGTTGGGCATTACCCAAAGTATGAGTTCCATTACATATATGTACACTTATTATTTGTTGGTTATATGAAATGGATGGATTGATGGATAAATGGGTGATGTAGGCTTGCAAATGATGGTCATGTGAGGCCTCATGTCTACATGAGTTGTTAAAATCATTGAAAACATAAACTTTTCTTTTTTATAGTGTTTCTAAGGAAAAATTGCAATTTCTCTTTTAACACAATATTGATTGATTTTTTTGACCACTATGTCAGTGTCTGGCAATGATGATTACCCTAGGAATGGTGTTTGGTGGAAATATGAGGTGTTAAATTATTGTTGAGTAATTTAAATTTATTTAATTAAATTTTTATTTACTTGTGTATGTTATTATGGTGATTTATTTTAAATATATTGTCATAATGAGATTCTATCTTAATAGTTTCTTCCAGAATGGGGGTTTTTCTTAGGGGAATGATAATCCTAACATGAGTATTGGGGTAATGGTTAGACCTTTTTTTTCAAAATTTATTTTTATTTAAATTTTTAATTTTATCCCAATGGATTCCAATGCACACCCCTTGGGGATAAAATTTAACAAGGTCAATTGAAATAGAGAGAGTGGAGGGAGTTTTTGGAGGAGTCTCTACTGAAATGTTCTCAAATAGTGTATATAGTGGCTCAATGGGTGTGTGGTTCTGATTTTGGGTGATGATTTAGTGATTTCTTCCCAGAGATATGCCCTTTTAACCATAAATAATTATAGTATAGTTTTTTATGTTTCTAATTATATTATGGTGTTTAGGGACCCTATAGTGGTTAATCTATCTTAATTAGGTAGAAACATGATTTTCGACTATTTTGGTGGTTTTGTTCAGGAATTCCTATGTAGATATTTTTTAATTATGGTAATACACATCATGTGTTCTTCAAATTTAAGAAGAATACTTTTTGGGACAATAATCATTGTACGAGGGTTATATGACATATATTGGTGACTCAGGGTGTGTTGGGGGAAACATTTACATGTATCATAGATGATCAGAACTCGTGCGAGGAACTCAACTAGTGGCTATGTACTATGCTTGGTAAAATATTTTGTTGGTTCAAATTCATGGGAATATAGGTGAGGACCCCATGTAGGGTACATATTGTTTTTGGGTGGTACATGTGGTGTATTTTTATGGCACCACAACAAATTTGGGTTGTGATATATGTGTAGGTACCCATATGTGTTTACATACTTTGTATTGAGAGGAACATGCCATGTACATTGGGAAAGTACATTCCATGTGTCTTGGGGAAAAATTTCAAGGAAAAACATTACGGGAACATGTATTGTACCCAAATAACATGCCATGTAGTTTTTCTTAACACGAACTCTATTGATTATTTTATCCATGGAGTCATAATTGGATTTTTGAATAATCCAGTAATTTCATTTTTCTATTTTGATCATGATTGTGTAATTAATTCATTTTTTATCCTATGTTGGTAGTGATATGAATGGGTGAGAGTTTTAATGAGTATTTGATGATGGTTTGGATTTAAAACACCCTTATGGGATAGGATTAGAGTTTAGAGTCCAAGGTGAGGTTCATGGATCTCTTTAATTTTAATGAATATTGTATTCCATTACTTTTTATAGGTTCATTATGATATATGTCAGAAGGTGGGATATAATAGCATCTCTAAAGATATATTTGTTTTTTCATGCATTATGGGACATGCTTCTCAAGGATAAGGTTGTGAGGGTTGGATTCTATGATCCAAGATATGAGTTATATGAGTGGTTGGGATGAGTTTATTTTAATTGATGGTTTTTATAGCTGGTAGTTGTTGAAATATTGTTGAGGTGAGTTTAGTTTGTTTTTGTATTCCCTTGGAATGTTGGTACCCATGGATGAGATGTTTTTCTGGATGGCCAACCAGTGTTTTCTTAAGAGGGATAGACTTAAGGTTTTTTATGGATGAGGATACCATATATGGTATTACATATGAGGTTGTAATGAGGAGAATTGTGAACACACATGTAGGAATAAATTAATTTGGGATTCCCGTTGGGATTTCAATTGATCAAGGATTAGTTAGAGTCCCCTGAGGGATGTTTGAGACATTTCTACCTCGGGTGTATCTATTCCTTTTGGATAAGTTAGTGTAACCTATAATAGTTTTTTCCTACACATGATATTAAATTTTATCATGTTGTGGATTTTTGAACATGTGTGTATTCATACATAGGTGAATCAGGGGAGTTCCTAAATAGACATCACCTTTTTTTATGATCCCAGTTTTCTTTGGATCCCCACGATTGGTTGAAAATGAGGTGGGACAATGGGAGCCTATGGTGACTATTTATTGGATACGAAGATCCATGATACTAAGAGAGGCCCCATCCTGTTTTGGCAGGGCTATGATCATCACAAAAAGTTTAGTTCTTTGGATGTGGATTATATATTTGTATCATCCCACGTTTGGTTGGTCGTTTGATGTAACAATAGACATTGTTTTTTCTCTACACATTGGTTTCAGGAGGAGGCCCTTTGGATATCATTGATCAATAACTAGACTTCCATATTGACCCCTTTTTCTGATTCACTATCTATATATGGTTATATGGTCTAAGGTAGATAATGGATGATCTGGATAAGTGAAACCTCATCTAGTTGAGTGTGGTCCTTTTATAGATTGTATTTGGGATCATGAGGGGTTGATGCCCTCCTAGTGTGGGTTTTTTCTAATATGGATATTATGGATATCTCAACCCCATTGATGTTTTGAATTCTATGGTTTTTATTTGGTTCCCAAATTTTTTGGGATATATTAGTTGTTCATTATGATTGATTCATGACTTTTGGAAACGACATATTCTAAATTGGTGTCAGTCTTTATGTTTCTGTTTCCATTTAAAATCATTATATTAGAGCCCTAGATTCAATTATATGTGCTCTATCATTTGGATACCTATTATTATACCATGGTATCTAGAATTCATTATTTTTTTATTAGATTTCTAATTGAACATATATAGATCTTGAATATGTATATGATGTAGTGTTGTAGGGTGAGACACATTTTGTATATCCCTTGGCATGTGAAGTGTAGTGGTAGATTTGACATGGGATTTAGTCAAGAACCCACAATTTTTTTCTATTCTTTTGTATTCAACATTTTTTGTAATGACCCCAACCATAGTAGCTTGAATCTAGTGCCTTGATTTATTACATTGGAATATATTAAAGTCTTTAATACAAATTGATTGATCCACATATAGGTTCTGGAACATATATTACATACATGATCCTTACATTACGATTCAAAATATAAAATAAAGCATATATAATACTTTGAGAATTCCATTAGTCACCTAACATAACCCTTAAAATCAGTCATAGTAAACATCATATAATATTGGGAAAATAGAATAAAAGAAAGGGTTGAGATCATTTTCTTAGTAAGGGTAAGATCACAACTAAATCTATAATGATAAAATAAGAACAAACCTTAAGGAAATGTGTATAATTGAAACATAGGCCACTTAAAAATAATTTTGTTCTAATATGGAAAAAATAAATCAAATAATTCAATATAAAAAATAAGATGGATATTTTAATGAAATAATCACATTGAATATCAATATATAATTTCGTAATGAGGGAATTCATAATGCCAGATATCATAGGACTACAGTCAAGTATTTATCCAAGTCACTATAAATAAATGATTAAAATATCATCCAATACCCAAACGGGGTTTTTTCGTAAGACCTACTGATTAATTGAGGGACTGTAGTAGGCCCCTAAAATAACATACTAATTACAATGCATTCTTCATATAAAAGTGTTGATGAAACATAATCAACAAAAAAACTCTATTAGAAGTATCATATGAAATTTGAATACTTATACCATAAACAATGAATGGTGTCAAAATAGGACATCCACGGTCAAAATAAATCATTAAACATTAAATAAAATGTGGTAAATTATATCATAAAAGACCAATCTCAATCGAGCATAAGATCCAACAATTGATGTTTTCATATATGAAAATACTCTAATAAAATCATTAAATTTTTTTTTTCAGAGAAATACCATGTATTAAATTGAAACCAATTATTTAATATAAATTAAATTAGAAAAGAACACATTTATTATTGTGTAAAAATCTCACATGGTATCATTGAATCATTTTTGATGTGATTGTGTTGGTGGAAGGAGTAGTCCACGATGTTTAATATCGTGAAAAACAGGGTTTTCATGGTGATTTTTCAAGTTTCATAGATATTATTGACAACCCATGTTGACAAAGAAATATGAAAAAGGAATTAATGATCTAGAGGTGGTACAAAAATAATAGATCCAAGGTGTCATTGTTTTCCAATGTTTTCCACATTTTGGGGCCTCAAAATCTGAAAATGGGGAAACATGCTTTTTTCAAAGGATGTTGCACGTATGATCAATGGTTGTTTGGAAAGATGCACACAAGGAATGTTTTTGGATCAGAATATTGAAAAACAGAAAAGGTATGTTTCGCATGAAATATTTGAAGATGTGCATGAAAGATGGAGTTGCACGAAGGAATCTTGCACACAAGGAATGTTTGGGAGAATAATGTCAAAATACGGCAAATTCATAAGATGTGTGAAATATTTTGGCATTGATGCAAAAGAGAAGGATGCAAAAAAGAAACTTTCATTCCCAATATGACATAAAATGGGGTTTTGTGTGCTCAAAGAGGAACTTGCGTGAAAAAAGATGAATCTTCCGTACAGGGGTCAAGAACGCCTATAAATACAAGGTGAACCCCTTCATTAGGTAGATAATGACATATAGAGAAAAAATGAGCACCGGATCATGTATAAAATTCATGCAAAGGGAGTTTTGTTAAATATTTTGAGTTGCGTGCAAGCTAATAAAGTTGCAAGTAAGATTTGGGTTGCGTGAAACATTGAAGTTGTGCACAAAGGGTGTTTCATGAAAAAAGTGGAATCTAGCACTCAAGTCATGATTGTTGTGTGAAAGATGCAATAAGGGTTGCGTGAATGATTTGGGGTTTCCCGGTACACCCAATGCAAAGAGAGATTCATCTGTGGGTGAATATTGGATGTTAGCACAACATCTATCAACAGTTAAATATGCAGATTTCATTAGAGATAATGAAGATATATACAGATCTATAAATTGTGAGTGGATCTTCAGAAAAATTAGTGATATCAAATCAGTTTATAGGGAAGTGATCTTTCATATCGTGATTGGTTGAAATCCATAATGGACAATGAGTCTACTTCGATCATTGTAAATAATAGTGTGCTTTTAGTGATGTTGGTACATCGACACATCTTTAGTGTATACTCTTCGGACATAGCTCAGTGAAACTAAAACATGTTAAAATCATTGTTCCCTATACATAATTTTATTTCTGTTTATACTTTTCTATGAGAAAAAGAGAGAATTGAGTATTCTTAATAGTGAAACAAGACCAACAGAAGCAGTTGTTTTAATCTGTCATACCCTAATCCCCCCCGCTCAAGTTATCTAACCTAGAGGACCTAATATTTATTTTTAATATTACCTTGTAATCTTTTACGGAATGCTTCAAAATATTAAATCTGCAAAACGTTTTTAAAATTCACTCAAGCCACATAAGGTTAAAAATATTCCTTCTAACAAAAAATCTATAAAGTGACTCATTTTGGAAATGATAAAATTATTCCTTTCAAAATTTTTTTTAAAAAGTGAAACATGGGTAAATGATTTCAAATTTTTTGGATAATAGTGAATTTATATTGGAAATAATATTTAATAATCATGAACATGGATGAAAAATATTACATAGATGATACTTTTGTATAATCAATATTGAAGAATAATGAGATTGTGAAATAACCCTTACATTGTTCGAGTCATTGAGGTGAGAATTTATCAATGGGGTGATTATGTGTAAAAACATATATCCAAATTAAGATAAATATAAATATGAAATAAAAACATAAATAGTGGATTAGACATTTATCCTTTTCATAATATGAAAAAAATGAGACGTATAATGAAATGAATGGAAATTATGTTAAGAAATCGCTCAGCACTTGTAATCAGTTGAACCGTATGACCCATAATACTAATATTTATCAAATGAATAATTTAATACCATTAATTATTAAGATTAATAATATGACATATCAATGGGTAGTTCATACACCACGCAGATTTATTAAGTGATGAAAACATATATTTCTCATTGAAATGAAAATTGAAATGAGAAACCCTAACATCACACTTCCTTTTGTTCGTACATGTTTTAACCTCCTATATAATGGTATAATGTATGTTATAAATTTATATTTTTTTCATATTTTTAATATCATATATTATCCTATTATATCATTTTATTACATGTTGATAATATTATTTTGTTATAACCACTGTGTCCTACGTTATCTGCTTCATTTTCCTATACATGTTTTGTCGTCTCAATCATATTTCTTATGGATAGAATATTTCTCTATATGAAAAATTATATTAATTTCATAAATATTTTATTATCTTATAATATAAATTTTTCTAATCATTCTTGAATGGTTAATGTGGAGCATGATTTTAATAACATCGTGGAAACAGTAGGACGCACGTATACATGAGAAAAAATACCATTATCTTAATAAAAAGGTTTAAAAAATTAGATGGTATATTAATAATATATATTAAATAACATGTCATATTTATTATTTATCTCCATTATAGTAACATTATACCCAACAAAATAATGTGGTGATGAGAAAAATTACACCATAGTTTGGTAAAGGTAAGCCGTACGCATGCTCGCATGGTGAAAAAGTTTTGGTGGGATTGATAAAAAGAGGAATATAATTGTACAATAATAATAATAATAAATTAGGATATAAATGGTATTTTATTTAAAACATTATTATTAAAAAAACTTATCAAGAGGAAGTATAAAAAAATCAACATAAATGATTTGGTAAAATAATTACATCTTCTTCGGTGGACTATCTTTGGATATCCTCTTAAGGACACTAGGTTTCATTTTTTAAGAAGAAAAAGAAATCAATATAATAAATAAAAATTTTGAGAGGATAAATGGGAAGATTTTGGTCATGATATTAAGATAAATGTGGTCTAAGTAAGTGAGAGTGTAGGTACCCTTTTATAAGAGAGGGGAGGGACCCTCTTAAAATTCTTTAAAATATTAAATTAATATAAATTTATTTTCAATTAAAAATAGTTCCAAGGTGAGTTATTTGGAATCTATGATGATGATGGGTAGAAATCCTATCATCCTATGGTTTTTAATAATTATAATGTCACATTATTATCATTTTCTTTTTTATTTAACACTTTGTTAAACCCTTTAACTATTACCAAGTCAACATGGATTTTTTACTCTTTAGGGTTAATATAGTTACTATAAAATTAAAAAGAACATAAAATTAAAAAATGATGAAATATATACCCTTATTATAGTTAGTGGGTTAAATTTTAGATTTTTATGAATTTTATCCCATTTAATAAAATATTACTTATTTTAAAGTATCAATTTTGTCTATTTTAATACTATTTATTATTTGTCTTTTAAATTTTATTAAAACATTTAACATAGAACCAAAACTTCTAATATATCAATAAAATTTCTAATTTGTCTCTAAAGTTATTTTATTACATTAATTGTATAAAAAGATAGTTATTTTATTATTTTTAATTTCATTTATTTGATATTTAAATTAATTATGAAATTACTTCATCTTAATTATGAAAGATTTTAACAAAATTATTTCTTATATTGATATTTAAAAAATTATCATGATGAATATAAATTTATTATATTATAAAGAAATATTATATGTCTAATATATTTTCTATTTAATCATATATTTAAAATAATTTAGTTATTAAAAATATTACAATGTCATTTTTAACCAATCTACAAATAAAAAATAATAAATGTCAAATTCATAAAAAATTGGATTAAAAAAGTTATAATTTAGCCCTAAGGTAAATTTTTTCTTAAAACCATTCTTCTAATGATAATATTAATAGTTTTGGATTAATTTTAGAATAATAAAATATTATTTTACCCTTAATTATATGATTTACCCTTAACCCTATTAAATTAAAATGTACTAAAGTCATTATTAATAACATCCAAAAATATTATATTGATATTAATAGTATATAAAAATCATAGTTACTACAACAGTGTAAGTACTTTTTTATAAATTAAATTAACAGATGCTGCTAAATTTTTTTAACACTAATCATATAATTCTGGAGAGATGGAAGGTAAAAGGAAACATTCAAAAGTTTCAATAAGCATTTATATTAAATTTCAATATAAAAAATTAGAATTACTTAAATTGTATTTTTATATGTATAATTGATCATTTTTATCTTTAAGGATTAATTTAAAATAGAATAATTATTTAAATTAAAATGCATCTTTTAACTATAGTGGAGTAATTTTCATTATTCAAAAGAAAATGAAACTTCTATGAAAATGAAAAAAAATCCCCTTAAGATAATTTTGTCATTAAAAATTCAAAATTTGATATTAATTTTACAAATAATATTTAAAAAACATCAAAAATTTATTTTTAAACAAGGCGCACCATTATTAAGGTAATAAGATTACCATTTTTAAAAAATAGTTTTTGATGCGTAAAATTGGGTTTGTCCATATATTATAACTATAAAATATCATGGATGAATATCAAAAATAATTGATTTAATGTATAAAATAGGTATAATTCATTAATATATTCCTACAAGAGTAATTTTATTAACACAATTTTTCTAATTTAAATAAATTTTTTAAGACATTTATTTTTTATTTTATTTATAATTAATTGATGAAAAAATAATTAATTATATATAAAACATATTTTCAAAATATAGTTGTTAATTTTCATTAATACTGTTCTAAAATATACTTAATATTTAAATAATAATATTTTATTTTTTATTAATGATCAATGTGGAGTTTCATGAAAAATTATAGAACAATGTATTTCTTTTTATAAATTTGGATGTTAAACTCTCTCCTCCTTCCATAAATTGTGTCATCAAAATTTGAAATTTCACTTCAAAAATCAATGATTGAAATAAAATAAATACATTTTTAGTAAATCCAAAAGACATAGATTGTCAATATAATACATTTTTAAGAAGAGGGAAAGGGAAATTAGAAGGTCACCACCAAATTAGGCTTTCAAATAGAATAACATAAGAGGCAAGTGAAGTTGTAGACAAAAAATTATACGGAAAGACATAAGTCATTTATTATATGAATTTAAATGATAAATGATAAGTTAGGAGTCTTAAAGAAAAAAACCATGGTTTACATAGATCCTGGACTTCGTTTTTTCTACTAGAATTTGAAACATTTTATTTTTATTCAATTCATTTACTCTATTTGTTTTTTGATCTGTAAATGATAAAAAAGTACAAGTCACATTTTGATCCACTTCAATCCTCTCCGAAAAATTTTTCTCCCGAACCCTCAAACTTAACCTTCTGCTGAAATCCTCAAAAAACATCATATTGCAATTGAAAGAGCAACGAGACCGATGATTTGTGATGAATGAGATGCAACAAACCCTAAGAGACCATAAGTTGGGTATAGTGGTGGATGCAAGGTTGTGGTAGAGTTGATCAATCCTCATTTTTTTTGAAGAGGAAAATCATGTTAGAAAAACCATTATGTTTATAGTGGATATTGTCAAAAATATATCTAGCCCTGAAGGCACTCGATACTCAAGATTAGGTAGAATTCATCGCAATAAACAATGGACCATTTTACCCAAATGTATTAAAGAATTTTTATGAGTTTATAATGTTTGAATAGTCTAAGGATGAGAACCGAATTATTTATAAGGTAAATGGAATTTTTATGAGGTTCTATTATATGTAATGGTATTAATGCTTAAGAGTCCCACATGAAGGCATATTCGATGATTATTATGGAGTGATGCCTCCCTCTAGTGAGTTTTTTTTCAATGAAGAGGCCTTGGACGAACTGATAGGGAGTGGAATCCCTAGAAAGGTAATTCTTGCTGAGATGGATGGGGAATACAAGTTACTGTTTAAATTTGTTCAATATGTATTGAAGCCCAGGAGAGGGGACATTTCTACTTTAAAATATCAGGACATATTTTTGCATAATTTGTTCACGAATGGGAAAAGGATAAACCTTTTCAGACATTTGATGGTTCAGTTAGAAGATATTACTAGGAATGGTTCCATGTAAATTGCATTATTTTATGCCAATATGGTATCTTTTATGATAAAAATGAATGTTTTTGCTGGAAATAATGAAGAAAACATCACTGTAAAGGACAAATTATGTATTACCAAACTGATTTGAATGTTTATAAAGATAAACTAGAACCCATGGAAAAGGTAATGGGTGAATGATGAGGCTAATCTATATAAATAATTAAAACTTATTACTAATCCAACTAGGACAAAGGATAAAAGAGGTTCTTGTTTAAAAACTGATGAAGTGGAACCGGTGTATTCAAGAGTAGAAGAAGAGGATTATTTTCTGTAAGAATGAGAGCAATATCCTATAGATGGCAGGAGTGATCCTGACCTTCCATCATGTCCTCATGTGAGTACTGTTTCATTTGGTGAGCCTGGACCACCAAATAATTTTCCCAGAAGAGAGACTTTATTATGGGCCAATGATGATGGGGAAGCCACTAAATAAAAATTTGAGGATAATGTCAGAAGGGAAATTACTTTTGGAGAGACCTCATAGGAGGAGGATGAAGGTGACTCTTATCACAAGGATTTTTAAACTGCTGATGGTGAAGTATGTTAAGAATAATGCCTAAGTCTTATTTCTTTGATAGAATGTACATAAATGGTATAGGATTAAAATAAAGAGAAAGTTGAATCTGTTGGAATTGCAATATAAGTGGATGAAGATTCCTTAGAAGAAGTAGCAGTAGACGCTCCTGATGGTTTAGTTGATCAAGGAAGGCAAGGATAGGGGAATACATTTTTCCTAGGGGAAGAACGAAGGGAGGGGGAGGAACTTGTTTCCATAGGTTTAGTTTCTATTATTCCTGATATAAAAGGATGGTTAGAGGACCCTGGATTCATGGCCTTGTTCATAGACTATAAAGACATTGAAGATAAAAGGCCTAATAGAAGAACTTCAGTTAATTCTGTCTTAGAGACCACTATAGTGCAACCAATGGTTCTTCAACCTCATGATAATGTGAAGAAGGATAACCTAGAGTCTTTGAAATCAAATTTTAAAAGACGATCTGGTGAGAGATCCAATGAGATAAAGAGAACAGAATCTCTGAATCCAGAGCTTATTGCATCTATTTTGGAAAGAATAATGTCTAGAAATAAATTAACTCTGCTATATGAAGTAATGAAATTCTATAATTAGGTAAGAGCCTTGGAAAAATATGTAGCGGTTGTGAAATAGTCAGTTGGGAATTTAGACTCATATATAACTTCATGATTTCACATGGACAAATACCTTCGGTATGCTAAGAGTGTTTGTTCAGCCAATGGTAACAATGTTTAAGAGTGTTAATAATTCTATAGAAGAACATCTATATAATCAGGATGATGATGTGAAGAGGTTGATCAGTGAATTATCTATGTCTTCAAGGAAGAAGTAGATTTTTCTATGGCACCTCTATGTGCATCTTCTGCCTCATCTTCCTCTCCTCCTATTGATCTAAGAGCCATCAGATTAGTTGTTTGAGAAGAAATAGAGAAGCTCTCTCGTGAAAGTACCTCAAACCCCCAGTCATTGATACAGGTCATTCCCACTACCAGAGACATTCAAAATCTTGTTGGTGATTAACTGAGAGATGCTACCAAATAGTAGCAATCCATTAATGAGCATATTGATTTCTATTATAAAAGGGTTTATAATATGCATCAGATGGATAGTCACTTCAAGATAATATTGGAGAACCATTGGATACCTCCTATCACACATGCCTTTAAAGATCATTAAACAGGATTAGAGAGGTGACTCCTGCTTTGGAAAATTTCATAGAGAATATAGATGATGTACTCTCAGATATAGAAATAGGAGAAAGCATCATTATATATTTTAGGAATCTCCTTTTTCAATTTCTCCATATGAATTTTACTCCCATTATTATCCATCAAGCCTTTCCTTATTTCTCTACTACAATAGGATCTACCAGTGCTACTCCATTGATGACTCCTTCACAGGACATCAGAATCATAACTCCTAAAATTCCTCAGTGATATCTTTATTAATGATCTACTAATAATTCTATCACAACTTCTCTTACCTTACTCACTACTATCCCTAGTCATGTACCTCTATATTTGGAACCTTCCTCCTTATCTCCCAAAGACAAAGGTCACATGGAAATCTCCAACATGGATTGAATTTAGACTATCTTATTTGATAGGGATCCTTGTATTTTTTCTGTATAATGTACTCTTATTTTATTAATACAAAATTTTATTTTTTATTATATTTTTTCTAATCACGAAGGGGAAGAATTTTACAGATTGCATCCTTTTCATATATGATATTCCTATACATTTATGCTCTGATATATTTTCTACAATACAACCGGTAAAATATAATGCTTTTTAGCCCTGATACAATGTATATTGATACCAATTAAGGGGTTACAACATGTACTTAACTATGATACAATATTACTTGTTATAAAATTTCACTACCATAATTTGGGATTATCTAAAAGGGGGAAATTATTGGACTCACCAATTTTAATAATCTAATATCATGTTTTATTTATATGATAATCATGATTCATTAGTTTTTATAAGTTTTTATCATGTAAAAATTATGTATTTTTAATCATACTACTCTCTAGATTATGTTTATAATGTAAAAAATTCTAGGTAAAAGGTCGTCGGTATGGATGTTTCTGTTAAAATCCTTCTATTTAATTCACCAGTTGAGGTTACCAATGGAAGGTTACTGCTAGTGTACACTGCTGTAAGGTTACTGCTATAGGATACCACTAGTGGTTACATGTAAAATCTCACTAATGGGAAGCCTACCACTGGAAGCTTAATAAAATCACCACTAAGAGGTTACCGTTGTAAGGATACTTCTAATAAGATTACCATTGTGATGGATAACGCTGATAATTCTATTGAGGAGATGCTATTGTTTAGAATCAAACATTGATAAGGCTTTTGCTACAAGTCTACGAATACTTATACCCTTATACTATATACATTTTCAATGTTCTTAAGATTACTTTAACTATATTATTTTGTAAAATTAATTCTTCTGACATAAATTAATTTTGTTTTTAGACATATCTAGAGACCATATATTGAGACTGTATGAGTTACGAGGAAGACTGCACATGGTTTGATCATTCCTATTATTGGACCTCATGAATAAAATAATAGATCGAGCTAAAAAAGAAGTGGGTTGAGAGAGAAATAGATTTTACACAAAAAATACCTAAAGAACTAGGATAATACACCAACACTTACTCTGTGAACCCAAGATGTTCATGAATATATTTTTGGAGAATAAATTCAAGGATTCCTTGATGTGCTTCATCAAATATATTTCACTCCAAGAAGTTGAACACCATAGTACCTAGAAGCCAAAATTTGATTATATGAAACTCTGTATTGGAGATAACATCTAGAGAAGGACTCAAACTATAATTTCATCCCCCCATGGAGCCTAAAGATGAACTACAAACACATATATCCTTCTAAATTCAATCCCCACAATATTATCTCTATTATGTTCTTTATTTTACATTTCTAAACACTGTGTGTTTATATGTTACACTCTGAGGATTGTGTGTTTATATATGGATGCTTGTTTGTTTTTCTCATGAAGAACTATAGAAGAATGTGTGATACCTGAAAAGGTTGTGAATACTATTTTAATGCCTGATACATGATGTGTATCATGTTTTTTGTTAATATAATCTTCTTGGAGGCAGGTGATCACCAAGTGGAGAGGATTAATTATCATCTTTATACTGAACCTCCTGTTTAATTATGTTGTGTACTTTATTTTTTAATACTCTTTTTTCTATTTTTCACAACTTATAATTTCAAAAACAGAAAATTGTTTTACATTAACTCTGATTGTTTCTTTTGGTTGGTGTATATAGGAGTTTAATTAAGAAAACCTATTTCAAAAGTTGGATAAGTGTTCCTACATGGATTCAATTGAGGACTAATCCACCATTGAGAGATATGTTGAGTAATTGAAATTCTATATCACTATTTCTTTAATTAACTGGGTCGTTTCTAATTGTGGGATTTTATCATAATGTTTGTAACAGAAATATTATGTAGGAACTCAATTCACCCCCTCTTGAGTTTCCATCTCTACCAACACCATCCATTGAAAATCTAGAAATATTAGATTTTTTGTGATCATTATCATCGATAATCTAGCAGGATCCTCCAAACTCAATGAATCAGCTACCTTGTTCACTTTCCAAAAGTGTTAATGTATTGAGTGGTCATAATCCTTTACCAGCACTAACCATATTCTCTGGTTCATGTTCAAATACTTTGGATTGAATTTATATTTCCGAAATTTATTATATATATATATATATCACAATTTTCCTCATAAGGATAATTTCTCCATATCATTATTTCAAAAATTACTATTGCTAACTCCAAATCTTGAGTTGGGATATTTCTCACATGAATCATCAAATACCCTATAAAATGAGTGATAACCATTCTATTATTCATAAGAACACATTCCAATCCTTTCATTGATTCATCACTATATGATACAAACCCTTCTCCACTATAGTATAGTGTATTCATATGTGTAGTGAATAAACTTCTCATCAGTTACTTGAAATTGTCCTCACATTCATTTTTCCAGAGGAACATGACACTCTGCCATGTTGAAATGGTCAATGTATTATATAGACATGATAAAATCTCCTTAGACCGCTGATAATATCATGTAAAACCATGAAATCTATAGATCTCTGTCACTGTGGATTATCTATTCCAGCATTCAATATTTTCTGTCTTTGATGGATCTACTGATATACCGTATATTGATTTAATGTGAACCAACACCAAACATTTTTTATCCATAATTAACACTTGGTAAATATTTCATATAGGTTCTCCTTCCATAGTGTATTTAGTAAATTGCTCATGTGATCTTAATGTTCTTCCTTGATATTTCAATAGATAAAAATATCATCAATAAACACTACCACAAACTAATTGAGGTAATCTCTAAAGTCTCTATTCATTAAATCAATGAATATTATAGGGTAATTAGTATGACCAAAAGGCATCACTATATAATCATTGTGTCTATACCATGTATGGAATTCCATATTAGGTATATCCTTTTTCTTGACCCTCAAATGATGATATACATAATGAAAGTCAATCGAGAAAAAGTATTAACCTCAAAAAATTTGATCAAACAAGACATCAATATGGAGGATAAGATACTTATTCTTCTTCATGATCTTGTTCAACTATAGATAATAAATTCAAAGTTGAATTGATCCATATTTATTTTCCAAAATAATAACTGGTGCACCCCAAGGTGACACAGTTGGCCAAATGAATCCCATATTAAGGTCTTCAGGGATAGTCTTATTCAATTGTTGTAACTTAATAAAATCCAGTCTATAAGGGGTCCTTAAAATATGTTTGGAACTAGGTATGCGTTCTATTAAAAACTGAACTTTTCATTTGGGTGGAAGGATTAGAAACTCTTCAATAAATACATCAAAAAATACCGAATATTAGGTATATAATCGTTGTCGATTTTCACCCTACCCATTTCAATTAAAAACCCTTCTAAATTAGTATAAATGCATATAATATGGATTTAATCTCGACTAGAATTTCATACTTATCACATTAATAGATGATTATAGTGGTCTTTTAATTATAAATTCTAACATAACATCCTTAAAAATTGATGTAGGATTTATGTAGAGAAAGGATATCCATGACTAAGATGACATAAAATTAAACTAATGGAAGAATGAAAAGATTTTTAAGTAGCAGATTCCCATTAGCTTAAAACGGGGAGGAATAATAGACATGATATGTCATCATCGTACAGTTATGGGTATGAATTTCCAATTCCACATCTAATTACTAGGGTGGAATCATAACACCTGTAGGAAATCCTTTAGATATAAATGATTGGGTATATCCAGAATGAAATTCGAAATTAGATGTTCTTGATTATATAGTAAGTGTACATTCCATCACATCATTATCACACCCACCCTATCCAAAATTGTGATGGAATAACTTTTTCCCTTTTCCGTTTTCTTAATAGGTTTTTATGTTGATCATCATCACTAGCCATTGGGTTTGGGAACTGGTTAGCATAATGCCCATTATCTTTAAACAAGTAATATTAGAGCATGCAATGTTCAATATATTATGATTTTTCTCTATTAAAACCGTTAGCTATCTTCTCCCCATAACATTGACTTCCAATTTCCTGGTGGACTTCCTTTACAAACATAATACATTTAGTAGACCCCATAATACAATTTTCCCAATGTTTCTTCTCACACATGGATCATAAAGTAAATATCATAATCTTTTCTTCATGGTTTTTAAATTATTCTTTAAACTCAATCTTCCATTTCTTGTCCAAACTATGATATTGATATGTGCCTCTAATTACATTTCAACATTGATTGCACAATACTGATTCTCTTCATAGATAACAAAGTACCTTATTTCCAACTCCCTTTTAAGACATATATTTAATCCAATAAGTAACCTATCAACTTTTCATTTGGTTTTCATGATAATTCCTAAAGCGTACAATGAAAGTCTCATGAAATTAGCCTCGTATGTACCAACATAATCATAATAAATTTTCTTTAACTCGAGAAACACGTTCTCTATGTTGGTAAAAAGAATCCAAGAATTTACTTATTTAAATATTTGTAATTGAAATCATTCCATTACAGGGATTAAATTTCATATTGATTTGTTATATTCAAAATTATTGTGCACCACTGGTCCTCTTATCCTTCTAAATTCTAAACAGTTAAATCAAATTTTTATTGCTCATAATAATAGATAATAGAGAAGATAATTTTAGTAGAACTGTTCCATTGATCATTAATAATTGGATAAAAAGAGCCTCTAACATAAGGTGGATGATTCCTCCTAAAAGTCTAAATAATATTTTGTCCCCCTTCCCTTATATGAAGTTTCTCTATGACATAGATCTTGAAAATGATTTGTGATCCTGGAAACATGCGTTTTCATTCCAAAAAACCCTAGCATTTAGTTTTTCCTATGGAAAATGATTACATTGTCCATCATAATCATTATTAATGTTGTTCCATTGGATTCCATCCATTCACTAAAACCAAATGTCATATTGTGATAAAATTAATCATATCATGCAACCATATAATGTTGAAAGGTCACTAATAGGATTTCTTAATTATGACACCTTATTTAATTTATGAAACCATTGGTTTATCCAGTGATATTCATTATAAAAATATATTTAAATATTTTATTATGATTTTTGATGAGTTTGTTAATTTTGAAGGAATATCCCCCAATAATATCAAACCACGTGTGCAATAAGGCCTATTTTCATGTAGAAAATAATTAAAAGTTTGTCACATAACATTGTTTAAGAGTTGTTACCCCAACATATACCTGTACCATAGGGACATCCACTTGTAGTATAAAAAATGGATGTATTTATAGAAACCCAGTCACTCCATCCTTTACGAAAATTCTAGGAAATTTTTGAATACCTTTTCATAACATTAGTCTTATCTCTAGACATTTTCATAGGGTTCTCATTAAGGTTTTCTCATCCAAGCTTCCAATGGTTAACTAAACATTTTCACTTAGGAAAATTATTGAAACTATGAACTTTTATACATTAAAAATAAATAACTTTTGTGGAATAGTTAATAAAAAATACAAACAAACTCTTAGAGACCATACTAGTCTAGTGCATTCGGAAACATGGAAACAAAAACTCAAATACATAAGAAATGTAAATTATTTCTCATTAGGTTATTCTTTATTAAAACCATTATTATACACACCAAACATAATACATATCTTCATAACCCAGGGATGGAATCATAAAAAGTGTTGATCTCAAATGATTAGTAAGGGTAAACATGAAAGATATGTAAGAAACACGATGACCATAAAGGGAATGGGAACATGATCATGAAAATAAGATATCATACCCTTCATATCATGGAGTAAATCATGTTAGTTCATAAGTCATGAATCATATATAAATAAATAATATATGACATGAAAGTATAACATAAGAATAAAACAAGGAATTTTGGAGGATAGAAAAGAATATAATATTATTTCCATAGAAGCCAAGGCATCACTTCCATGACCATCATAGTAGTGTGGGTTTAATCCCCATACTACAGTGGTAGTCATTGTTAACTCCCATAGCCATATAAGTAGCATGTGTTCACTCCCCATATCAACTTGGTTGACACAGTTCACTGCCATAGCAATATTAGTAGACAAGGTTATTTCCAAGACCATCATAATCTATCTCATGAGATATAAATGTTTATCTAATGAATTGTAGGGAGATATGTGTCCTGCCAATATAATAATGCAATCATATAGACATGGTCCAAAAAATAATAATTAATACTCATGACATAACACATTAAATTAAATGGGTATTATAAAAAATGTAATCATATCATAATGCATGGAAAAGATAGGTTTCATTATGTTTTCATCATAAACACAACTCGTTAAAAGAACCAAGTCTCAAAAACATATAACCCATGGAATGGAAATGAGATTTTTAATCATTATCCCATAAAAATATAAATCACTCAGAGAAGAAATATGAAATTAAATATTAAATCATTTTCCCCCAAAAGTCAAGATTAACAATAATGGATGTTTTTGTATATGTGAAATACTTTTGAATGATCTTCTAAAAATATTTCTTGAGGAAAATATCTTTTCTACATTAAATTAAACTTCTTAAAACATAGAACCCATTTATTTTTTTTCTTTAAAATAGAATTTTGATTTTACAAAGAAATTATTTCAAAAAATAAAACGTTTTTAAAATCATTTTTCCCTTGAATATGGTCATAAAATATCTTTTTAAAACATTTTTAAAAATGGGTTTTGAATAGAATATATTTTCGACTGGAGATATAGATGATTATATTATACATAATGAATATCTTCAATAAAAAAGTGTAAAAGAATGGAACTAATACATGATTATTTATTTAATAAACAGATGCTAAAAAAATTATAAGTTCTCTTGAGCGATGGATCAAGAGATTTCATTAATTAAATCACATTAAAAAACAACCGTGAAAAGCAGTGATATTGTTTCAATGAACTATTTTTAATTGGTAACATGGAATAATACTCTCCATATATGAAATTTAAATTACATGAACATAAAATACAAATAAATTAATGATATTAATGATATAAAATTTGAAATAGAATTATATACACCTTGAAAAATAATTTAGGTGTATATTATAAAAAACTCTCTGTAAATGAAAATTGAAACCAAACTATTTTACTGATTTGATAACATTTCAAATTTGAATCCCATGAAAGAAATAACATAAAATATATTTTTGAAGTCATGTAATTTTATGAAAAATTTTCCTAAAATACATTAATTTGAATTACATAAACCACATAAATGAACTGAGTGATGATTAAGGCATGCATCTCAGGGAAATAAAAAGTGATATTAAATCCCCATAACTTATGTATGGACTTTCATTACACTCATACAGCCTTTATATTTAATAAATATAATTTAAATATACATATTTTAGAGAATAATATTCTTATATATAATATAATACATGGTTTTATTATTACCTCATATTACACTCTTTTTAACAAATCAATGTTAAGGTTTCATTTTGGTTAATATTTACTTTTTTCTTTGTATGTGTATTAATTTTTAACATATTCATTCATCAAATGTTTATCATGATTCTAAAAGGTGAAAAATGATACAAATATCATGATTATTGAGTATATTTTTGTTATAATAATATATAGAATGCAGATGTAGGAGATGGAATACACCATTCATGTAGACTGTAAGTCGTACATACACATGAACATTGTTTCCTTTTTATTATCTTATTGAATGAAAGATAGAGAATGAAATATATATATATACAAGTATATAATATCATTATAGTATAATTACAATTTTTTATATGTCATATATGTTCACTAAAGCCATCCTTAATATATTGCATATAGTGTTTGAATGAATCATGTCATTATCAGGGCATGATAGTCCACACATCATCAAACTAAATGATTGTATTTAAACCCAATGGAATGTAAAAATATATGTATTATAAATGTAATAATGAAAATTAAAGACATAATAAATATAATATTTTACATATATAATCAAATTTCTATCATAATGACCACTCTGAGAGGCGGTAAAGGAAGAAATGAACAAACATTGTTTAGGGAGGCCATAGTTCATTGTACACATAAACAATAAGTTTTTTACCCATTATATGGTAGTGTGTGTAAGTGTAGTTAAAAAATAGAATAAAAAATCCAATTATATTTATGATACTAGTTTTGATAGAAAATAATAGAATAAATATAGTGGATAGGTGGGGAAACAAAATTAGTGATTGGAGCTTGAGAGAAGACATTACCTCTTACTCAGGTAACTCATTTTTTTGTGCCAAAAGTAATCCTTGGTTTGAAATATTTCCAAGGGGAGGATTATTAGTGTTAGGTGTAGATGTTGGGATGTTAATTGGGGATATATAGTCAGAAACTAAGTAGTTTTAGAGGTATGAAGAAGAGGGATTGGTGGCGGCCTTATATTGGGGAGGGAAGGGATAATGTTCTCATTTTTTAGAAAATGTTAGGTGCAATTTTTTTTACCTAATTAAAATCATACCAAAAAAAATAAAGAATGAATGTGTAATGGATGAATAATGGCCATAATATGGGTTATGTAAAATTTTATAGGCCTTTTGGGTCTTAATGTTATGGCATAGTCCCTTATTATGCTAAATTTATAATTAATTATTGTAATTAATTTTAATCACATTTACTAATATTTTCAGCAAAAAAACTATGATTTCCTTATTAGAAATTATAAATTTTTCCGATTATGAATACTGAATCAATTTTTCAAAATTCTAATCACACATGTGGAAGATGTAAATTTAATATTAATCCAATAGTCAGGTCGACAATGCTAGTTTGAATGTAAAAACATTCACAATTTTATTGAGTTTTTTTATCTAATTTTAATGTAATCTTGGTTCCAATGACCCACATTAGGTTTGATGGGAAAAGTCCCTCTTGGTATCATTGAATCATATTTCAATTTTTTTATGCTGAAAAACTGGGTTCTCATGAAGTGTTGTTGAGTTCCAGAGATATTGTAAGCAATCAATGTTGAAAATGAACCATGATAATGGAATGGATGATCTAGAGGCAGTACAAAAAGAATAGATACAAGCTGGAATTGTTTTTGGCAGTGTCTGCCAAATTTTTGGGGTCCAATATTTGGAGTTTGGTTTTCGTCATAAAAAGTGGATTTCCTCGAATATCTAATCAAAATATAAAAAAGGTATGAATTTCACAATGATGGGATTTGCATGTTTTGTCTCATGAAGGAGAAAATAATTGTATTGGAGGTATTCACGAAAGTAATGAGCTTAGATATTACAAGAAAATGGTGCTTCGTGACCAGTGATAGAGTTCATTGTAGTCATTAATAGAATGCTCTGCGATTACGACAAGAATCAAAAATGGGAAATTTCAGTGGATCATCATGAATGGAGGTGCACCGCTAAGATGATTTTTGATGGATCTAGAAAATGTGTTAGAGGCGGTGGAGCTTCGTGAAGATCTGAACCAACAAATATAAGGCCCCACTTCATAGTAATAGGAAGATAAGAGAGTCTCAATGAATATTATATGTCTTCAGTTTCACAAAGTAGTTTATAAAGGTGGTATGTGAAGTCATTTGTGAAGGCTATAAGACAATCAAATGTTCTGAGCATCACAAAACTCAGGTTTTCGCAAAGCTCCTAAAAATACAACCTTAACATATGAGATTTATTAAGGATAGATTGATCATTATGATAAATGTTTACATCATGAAGTCTATGTGATACTTTAAAAAGAAAAGTGCTTTTTGAAGTCCAGTTTGAGATTTTCAAAAGAAGGAGCTTGACGAAGGATAACTAGGCATCATGAAAGAAGGTGCTTCGTGATGGGTATTTTGTGCTTCACAAAAATATTGGTTTTGTGATAGAAGTGTCCTTTGTGAAAAGATGTTGAATGTTATTTCTAAGATAACATTGGGAAAGAGGTATTCATCTATTTATGAATGTGATACATCAATATAAAATCTACATATAGTGGAGGACGCATTCATTAGTGATAAAGAAAGGACCTATATGTCTCTAAAATGTGAGTATATCTTCTGAAGAATTACTGAGCACACTTTAGTTGAAAGAGCAGTGACCTTTAAAATTGTGATTGTTTGTAAACCAAGAGGACTAGTGAGGCCGCTTCAATCATTGTAAATAGTAGTGTGCTTATAGTATATTTTGTACATCGAAACATTATCAATGTATGATCCTTGGATGTATACCTGTGAGGGTAAACCAAGTATAATTTATGTGTCTCGTGAATGTTTTAATTTCTATCTATAATGATATGTGGGAAATATATAGAGGAGAGTTTTGTCTAACAGTGAAACAAGATCAAAAGGGGAAGTAGTTTTAAAATATTATACCCCGATTTACCCCTCCCTCTGATGGTATTAGACCCAGTGGTTCTAACATGGATTATTGATGAAAATATAATATAAATAACATTTTAAAAAATATTAAAATAAAATTTATCCTTATAAATTAATTATATGGAAAATTAGTTCTAAATTAAATTTTCTTATTTTTAATTATTCATCCAAAAAATTATGCTTCTAAAAATATTCCCAAAAATTAACCTTATGATAATTTCTTCATTTTAATGTAAAAAATTAATTTTATATTATCAAATTAATTTTCTAAATTTTTATTAAATTAAATTTATTATAATTAATTTAAGGACATTACGAGAAGTTTATTTGAGAAAATTTTATATTTAAACATATATAGACTTTAAAAAAATTATATCTTTCATTATAAATATGTAATATTTTCACAAACCAATTATAAACAATATTTTAAAGGTATTTATTAATATTAAAATTAATATGTTAAATGATAAGGTTATAATTGTGTCATTTAAAAAATTATAACAATAAAATTATGTTTCATAGAAACATCAGTGTTTCATGTAACATATGTTAGGTCGGTGTTAGGTGTAACATGTGAGAAGACACTGTTTTATTTTTCGAGTCAGTGATGTTTCAATTAAATTTTTTACATAGTGCATTAAATGAATTAAATGATAATTTAATTTATTATAGAAAAAAAACACCCATAAATCTTTTTTCTTAATTTAGAATGATTGGTATGGAAAAATGAAAATTTTATATCCTAGTGAAGTGTTTCTAGAGACGACCTAATTTGAAATAGTAATCTACTACAATTGCTAATATTTTATAGATATAGATCACTTTTCAATGTATCATGTCTTATAATATTGACACTTTTATATAGTTTAAGGTCCTCCATGATATACCATTTTTTTCATTAAGTTATGAATCATGTTTCAAAGACTTTTTGTCCAGAAATATAAATCCAAATGACTAGGAAAATATTTAACTTGTATAGAGCCATGTATATACAACATTTAAGACACAATTGAGAGCTCTGAAATGCATTTATTGAGAAACTGTGCATTGGTTGTAGGTGTGAGATGCACTCTCATCATGGTGATTCAGGGATAATATTTTTTTGAGTCTACCTTGTCTATGTTATAAGGCCATTACTATGTTGGATCAAGCATTTAATGCAACTTCTAATATATCATTAGAGTATTTATATCAATGTTTAATTACCCATGAATGGATGATTAGTGGTTGAACATCATATATAATGCTCATAGAACACATTTATTAGGATCTTTATGGTTGTTTAGTGTGTGTGTGACAATTTCTAATTAGATATTTCTAATTAGATATTTCAAATTCATCAAGGTAGATATGATATTGTTGATCATCATATAGATTATAAAAGATTAAAATACGGAGTCAGGGAACCAACAAATCAATTGGAATGACAATATTTGTTTTATATTTAAGTGAATATGTGGTTTCCTATGTCGTGTTATGGGCCATGATGTGAGACGTATATAACGTTTATTAGAGATTACCTATATAAAATTTCTAATCATTATCCAACAAATTTTGATGTATATTTGAAAATTATTTTTAAAGGATCTATTTATCTTTATGTTATAGTATAATTGTAGGATGAGGGGTTAATATATATGTTTTACTCATTATAAAACCTATTAAATTATGAAACATTAAAATACGTGACATTAGGCATCAAAATTGTGTGACAAACTTCAAAAATAGTAATCATATTATACTTCCCAAAATTTATATCAACATTCATACAAATTTCATTGTGTGTCACCACTATCATTCATACGGGGAATAAATCAATGTCTTTAATATTGTACTTGAATGTCCTAGATGTGGCTATAGGGAATGGAACCATAATATCCATCCCCTATATGGAAAATAAACTAGATTATTTGACAGTTTGCAACATGTCTTGTTGCTAATGAGTGGAATTTCGAAATAACATTCATGTATTAAATTTTTTCCTGAAATTCAAGAAGTCACATATAAAATATTTCCATAACATTCCAATTAGTTTTTTTTAATGCATGAAATTGGTTTCTAAATTATTTTCAGCATTGGTGATATCATTTTCTTCCAACATAACATTGATTGTATCTCCTCCTTTAATTTATACGTTGAGGACTCCAGAAAAACATCATTTATAGAAACCCATCCTAGAATTTGGGCTGTTTTAAAGGATGATATTTACTATAGGTCATGAGATATTTTTCATATTAACTTGATCAAACAAAATAATCTAATTTTTATGAAAACATACTATGATAGAAAACCATTATATTTTGGATTCAAATAGTAAGAGAAAATGATTACCTTATCCATTATGAAATTCAACTAATATATTTTACACTACTATATGTGATATTAATTATCTTATCATCATGATCTAGATCTACCATAATTGTAGTTGCACAAACATGTGAATCATTTTCATCATTTTATGAATGATGGACATGATATAATATTATATCTATGGGAAATTGATCCATTGACCCCTATACGCAATCAAGAAATGACTTCTAATTTTCATTCATGATATCACAATCATCAATGATTTTCTTAATCACCAACTTATAATAGCAAGAATTATTAATTATACTAATTGCTAAATTCAATGAAAATTTCAATACTATATTGAGGGAATAATATTTCACAACTTTATTATAACATCCTTCATAACAGGATGAAGGAGTAAAGAAAAACCACTTTAGATATGTAGATAAATTAAATCACTATGAAGACCTATTTGAGAAACATAATTTCAATCCTTCATCATATTAGGATTTTAAAGGCACATTGTATGCATATATCCCAGGATTGGGGTGTTTTAGGGATGAATACAAAATTCTCATCAGGTTGTTATATATCTAACAATGAACTTTCTAGGATGGGGGGCATTGTAAGGGTACTTTCCAATTATTTCCATTTGAACAACATTGGTGGAATCAATTGGATAATAAATTATTATAGAATGAACACCCATAGTGTTTGATTTACAATTAATTGGATTGAAGATGATATATTTGATTTTATTAGTATGAGAGAATATGGGGACCCGATGGTTCTGAAAATAGTATCATAGAATCAGTACTCTACAAATCATTGAAAGCCTATTTTTCTATATATCAGAATATTGAGTCTCATAATCCAATATTTTACAAGTACGAAAGTATATACTTTTAAAATTTTTTGTATATTTATTTTGAGAAATGTGGTCCTTAATTTATTCATATATGTTTGACACATAGAGGATCACGTGATTTCCATATACAAGAGGAATCATGAATGGTGTGTGTAGAAGGTACTATTTGTGACAATGAAAGGATATCTAACAATATAAATCCCATTAATAAGTGAAAAATTTTATTTTAAAAATTATGATGTGAAAACATTTAATGAAAAAAATGGATATAATGTCTCAATACAAATGAAATACCCATTAACTCATTATAATTCATTAAGGATTAATTGAGGAGGCATATCAAGTATCATGTTGGACTTTTTGGTATGATAGTGAATGTTTTGATGGAATACAAAAAATCCTAATGGAATACAAAAAAATATTGGAAACATTCATGTTATTACCAGAATAGTGTATTTCGTCATACTCTTCTTCAATCCATCAATGTGAATTATTTTTTAAAATAACTCAATATATTTATGATGATAATATTGTAATTAATATTTGACTAGTAGATCATATATGTAACATTTTATGGGCTTACTTATATAGGGATTAAACAATACATTATAGAATTTTGGTTTGTATCTTTATAATTATTCATGAAATAATGTATTACATTTTTACAATATACACCCTGGAGTTCCATAGAAATAGTTTCCACATTAACATTGGGATCTATAATGATTTTTAATAACCAAAATACCATACCACATAGCTGAGATCTTAAAAACATACTATTGCATTGATCAATGGTTCATTGATCGTGAATTGAAAATCAAATATTTTGTAACAATTATATAGATCACTAAAATAAATGAAAAACCTAATTTACATATTTATTTTCAAAATAGGGATGAATTTGTTCAGAAAATTTTAGTATTGAATCTATTGAATGATGTTATCTTTTAATAACATATCAACTTCTACTTCTACTTTAAATGCAATAGTAAGTTGAATTATTCATACTACCTATTTCTAACCACTATACTCATCTAGTACATCCAAATTATGAGTATCTACCATGGGATCTAATTATATGTTTTTCATTTATCTATATGAATATAAATCTTGATGCCTCTTAAAGAAAGAGGAATATTGATCATATTAATCATGAGTTTTTGTTCAAATGATTAATATAGTCCAAATTTCTTCTTCCATATCCAGATTCACCTGTATGGGTTTAATGATGTTAATCGAGAAATTATTTTTCCTAAATGAATATCAATCATTTATGTTTCACCCACATCACCACATTCAAGAGTGGAAGAGAGATTATAATTGTGAGATCAATCAGATGATGTTGTTTAATTGTTAATTTTGTTTGTGACACATCCTTCTTTTGAATGGAGAAATTTTTCTAGTTTATAAGAAACTATTGGAATGAAATGAAGGTTCATAAACTCCATTATCATATTCCATGATTCTTCACAATGAAATCTATGAACCATTTATGAGTCTTTTTAGTGTCATTAAAACATTCAGTCGAGTAAATATGCTTGGTTGAATGATTGATATGCAGAGACTACATGGATGGATGATCATCTAATAGTGGGTGGTGATTGATGTATATAATTTCATAAATATCATAGGATAAAAAATTTATTAGAGGGATTATACCATTGAACTATAATACATTTTTATTTATAAGATCAATAATATTAACCTATATCTTATTGTTAGGGGAATAATTTATGTTGACTTCACTCCATGGATCAATATAGAAAATTTCTAGTCCATTATGAGTAGAAATATGTGTGGTTTTTACCAAATAATACTTCCCCTTTATTTTTTAGAACAGATTATCTATGTTCTACGATTCTAAGAACATGATATTTTTTTTCAGCATACTATTATTTATCATAACATTCAATAGAGTATTTTAGGAATGTGTGACATGATGAGGGCATTTCCATATATGGCTTGATAAATGATTTTTTTGTAATACATTTAATGTAGTGTGATGGCGGACGTCTATGAATTTGAAGTCCTAATTTATATTGAGAAATTATATTATGAAAACAAATCTTTAATGAATTCTATTCACACTGTTGTCTTACCACACAATCATCAGATTAGAAGGAAAAAATTCAGCTTCATTTGACCCTAGATATCAAAGCATCTAAATAAATATGAGGTTTATAAGAACATAGTTTTTCACTCAAGTTTGGATCCTTTAATATTTTGGTATAAACCATTACATTTTACCTTAAATGGATTCCTAAAGAGTTCTAAAATGACTCATGTGTGTTTGTCAATTTTTCAGATCCAGAAGAACATCTTTTTGTGGAAAAACTCTACTTATCTGGATTGGTGCTAGGTTGGAGCGTTGTTTGCCTAATCATGTAGATGATGTTATTTTCATCATAACCAATTCTCATGGTCTTTGCATGGTAGGGTGGATGATATTTTCATCTTCCCCCTCTACCTAGTTTACCAAGCATGTTTGGAACACTTTTTGTCAAACAATATGGTTAAACCATGAACATGCAATTTTTTTGGAAAAAATTATCAAATTTCCATTAATGATCTATTAAGGCACTTATTCTTCCAAAATCCAAGAAAAAGTGGGTTTAACCCTTTTTCCTCTCAATTTTGTTCTTTTTGAAGACATATGATAGGAATCAAGAGATCTCTTTCATTTGTGATCCATTCGATCTTACGTTCATCACGTTGGATGGACAACTGTAAGTATTGGAGTCTATTTAATCCATTATCCTTCTCTCTTGCTCTTGAAATAGTTATCGGGGTATGAGCATTTCTCACTTTTTCGTAGATATACTCTGATCTGAGCTGAATCATGGTCCAATACTAGAGGAGTAGAGTCGTACAAGCCTATTTTGGATGGTATTTTACTCATGTCTCACATTTATTGATTTTAGATTTGTCATGTGGGGCCCACATATTTCATTTGGTGTCGTTAATAGAATTTATATTCCATGCTGATACTCATTATAAATATATGGATATGATCTTCCAAAAATGTGATTAATTGTTGGTTTTTATGACCATTAATATATAATTTCCATATCAATGGTTATGCCCTAACTTCTTTAATGACTTTACATGTTTTCTACACCGTTCAGGCGTAACTTGGCTTGATGACTCTAAAAATATGATTTCCATTATTAAATGGCTTAATTTATGATGTGAATTTTATAATGGAAAGTACAATGTATGCCCACCACTAGACCCACCTAAGGTAATGTATTTAATTTGAAAAATGAAATGTGATATATTAATTGTGAAGTATACTAATGATATGACTTGTCCATAAATTTAAATTAATATTAGGTTTTGTATTTGTAGTACCCCCTTCCAAAATAATGAATGATATTTAAATAAACCCTGAATATGGAATAATTTTTTATATTTTTTAAATGAATGGCTTCATGCTATATGGCCTTGCTACACTAATGAAAAGAATTACTTAAACCAAATGGACTTATTGATCTATTATGAATTGATTAAAATGTTGCATCTACATGACCGTAACACACCAATGAATGGAATGTCTTAAACCAACAATTACATGATACCAGACCATATCACACTAATTAAAGGTATGTATTGAACCAAACGAAATATTACATGACATAATAATAAAATAGGAATGACCTAACACGAGCATTACTTTGATTATGATTGGATAATTCCACAAGAACTTGTAAATCCCATTCTATTTCAGGGATACATATTTCTTAGGATGAGACCCACAAAGAATCTGATCCTTGTCTATTCTAGGATTCTTGGAATGACATCATAGAATTACTTTATATTATTATAGGATTCCTTGGATACACTCCTTGGATCCAGCATTGACAATTAAGTTTCATAATTAGAGATCGTATTGACGGGTCTCTACATATCGCTGTTTTAAATTGGACGATCACCTTGGTCTTGGTAGGTGCCTCATTATGGAATTCTATTGTCTTTGATATGTGCATTACACTCTTACCCCATGCTAGGCTATAGTTATTTTTGAGTTGGGGAACCTTGAGGTCTATGTCCCCTTGGTTATTACCATGGGACTTCACTATGAAATATCATTACTGATTTTCTTGAAATATCTTGGAGCCTTTGAAATTTCTAAAATGTCACTTATTTATATAATGGTAAAAATAAGTTAGTGGAATGGTTATGTTTTAGGGAAAAACTGATGGATGAAGAAGGTTCTTGGCTATTTAGTTACATTATAATGATATACATAATATATTCAATCCTACACTCTATTAAATATCCATTACATGGGATGGATATTATAGACACTGGTAGTAGTGGCCCACTATGATTTATCTCACACCCTATCCTAGAACAGCTTGGTATATGGAGTATATTACATGGTTACATGTGTTTACAAAGGGAAGCATACAATTTCAAACACTTTATTTCTTGCTGTTTAGTATGGAGCATCACAACATATGACCGAGTTGAATCTTGTGATGCTTTGGATAGTATTTAATTTCATTTATAATTATGTGGAGCTTTCTATTTCTACTATATTTTATGAAATAATTCTAGTTTTCTACTGACATGAAATATCATTAGTTTTTGATTTCTATTCAAGTTGTTTCAATTACAGTTACTATTGTCTGTAATTTCCATAGTTCATACTATTTACATATATTACTTCAAATATTTACCTTTGTTTGTATTCAACCAATACACTACACTTTGGTAATAAGGGTATAGTTTCCCCATAGGCACACCCTAGGCCTTCGCTATAAGTCTGTAGCCTCTGGTTTTTAAAATGATGTGTTTGAGGCCATGTGGCCCACTAGGATCAGGGCACTTGTTGAGTAGCATCCTGGTTTGGGACTTCACAAATTGGTATCAAATGAGTTTTCATTCAGGTATTATTATTGGGAAAAATTAGATTTGATATTAGGAATTCTTTTTTACTTGGTTATGATCTGTTCTTGAGCATCGTGATCCCAACTTCGAGGAAAAAACATGTTTCATATAATTTAAAGTGTTGTTGTCCTTTTACCTACTACAGTTGATATTATTTCACTAATGGGTGACAAAAATTTTGTGTGGTGTTGTTTATTATTACTCTATTTATGGATTTTCTTTCATCCTAGGACTAATTATATGACGGAAAGGTGAATTATTATATGCATCATTATAAGAAACATGAATTCACATGTCATGCATATTTCCAAGAAATATTGGTAAATTTCAGTACTTTTCATTTCTTGATATGCCTGTGATTATTGAGTGATGTTGTGATAGTTATCGTTTATATGTATTACTTTTGGTTAATATTGAGTGATTTCCAGTCTCAATACATGAGGTGTATGGACTGTCATGGATTGGGATATGTAATTTACAGAGTCGATCAATTATGTTATAAAAAAATGGGTGCCATTTCTAGTTATAGGTGTATGGGAATTGATTCATCATAAATGGAAATCCATTATATATTGAGTCATGAAATCTAAAATGAATTGTTTGCACATCCTTATCCTACCATTTCATGTTTATGAAAGGTAAATGAGTGAACTTTGTAATTAAATGAAAAATTAAATGAAACATATACTTGAGAACATATCAATACATGGCCATCTAAGAAGGTAGTTGGGGTAGAATTCCTTTGGTGTCATGTTGTATTAGGTTTATCTTCCACTAGTGATGTTATCTTTCTTCTTAAGATTGTTCTGATGTGTTTCTTGGGAATTGTAGACTAATGATGCCATGAATTCCTCATATTGTATACGAGGATGGTTGTGATGAACATGCTCTATACCTACTATTCTCTGAGCAACTAGTCCTACCTCCATGAGTGATACTCAAGGAATCACCAGATGAACATGATTTGGGCACTAATTCCCATGTTTATGACAGTTTCTTACATCTAATACAGTACATGCATTGTGCTCCATGATTTATAGCTACAATGGTGGATCTAAGTCATGTGTTCCTACATCAATATCCTCCTACTTTCTCAAGGGATGGTGGTCCACAAACTATTGACTATTTTCTACAATCCACCATATCTATATTTCATAATCTCGAGATGCCACTAGATCCAAGGGTCAAGATTTCTACGTACATTCTTTGGGATTCAACAAAGTGTTTGTGGGATGTGATTACCTAGGCCTGTTATTATTAGGTCATGTAATGGGTTGATTTACAAACTACCTTCTATTATAATTTCATTCCTTAGACACTGAGAGATGACAGAGCCGGAGAGTTCATTAATCATTAGTATGGAACTATGTTAGTTATGAAGAATTAAAATCATTTAACCAAGTTACAGTACATTTCACAGCTTCTAGCAGTTGATATGATTTCAGATGCTATAAGTTTAGAGGATGGGATCTAGTATCCCATACCTATACAGGTGTATGTAATTCACCTACAAAAAATTTATTTCAAAGCCAATTAGGCTCTAATCACTATGAAAAACCTGAGTGACAGAAATAGTACTGAGAATAGATGACCAGGGCTACATTTGGCCAGTTGTTCTTCTAGTGGTAGGAAGTGTTCCCTTCATGTTTCTCATCTTGGTAGTGAAAAAAGATTATCTATTTCGATAGATCTAATGTGTTCCGTCTGTATTAATAATGAGTTAATTTTAATCCTCAATGTGATAGAGACCCATTGCAGTGCCGGACATGAGGTTTTATAGAGAATCTTCAGCGATTCTTCCAAATATTCCCACCAGCATTGGGTGGAAAAGGATCTATGCCCACTCCACATTCAGAAGTAGGTTCTTTTTCACTACGTCAGGCGAGAAGTTAAAATAACACCTGAAGGTATGGCTGAGGAGGAGGTCATGGTCATGGTATCTAGGCCCATGATCAATTATATTTCAATCATATACGTTTAGGTCGTGATAGTCTATCAATTACACAAAGTAATCGATCAATCCAATTGAATGCACTATAGTCGATACTCAAGGATCAGGTTATGGAACCAACTATAGTTCTAGGTATATTCTTGTGGAATCTTCCATATTTTATTCTTTATTTGACATAGGTGACTGAAAATCCATAATTTTTGTGTATATAATGGAATGTCTTAGACTACAGATACCATATTAATATGGTTTAATGATACTAGATAAGCTATTATTTGTACACACAGATGATATACAACCATTATTGGACTATCCCCTTGAGGTAAGAAGTTACCCATTCTTATGGAACCTAATTTTCTAAAGATGAATGGATTTTGGGTCATACTTGGGATAGATTGGTTAGTTCAGTATGATTATTTTGTAGACTCTTGCTGCCGCTTGTATCATTTACATCACTGGAGGGTAACAGTTATCTACATAAGGGAGAGATATATGTCAAAGATGGTTGAGAGGGATGAGAGCATCATTTTATTAGTGGAGTGACTATCTAGATTGAAAATATCTTTTTGGAGGAGCAGGGTTTACAAAAAGATGATTTCCCTCTTATAGTGGATCATTTCAGCGATGTCTTTCCTAATAATTTTTTTTGTCTTACCACCTAAAAGAGAGGTAGAGTTTACAATAAAACTTCTTATAGGAGTAGCTCTGGTTTCCATTCATCTGTATAAGATAGCACCAATAGGGAAATAAGAGGTCATGTGGTAGTTATAGGACTTAGATTCCAATGTATTTATAAGTCTCAGTACATTTTATTTGGGGTTCACCCATGGATTTTTTTCAAGAAGGTGGATAGAACCTTAGGTCTATGTGTGGAATATAGATGGTTTGACTAGATTAAGGTCAAGAACTATTATCAACTACCACAAATATACAATCTCTTTGACCATCTCCAAGGTTAAAATTTATTCTCTAAGATCGACCTCTGATCAGATTACCATAAGGTGTGAGTTAGACCATCAAACATACCTTGTATAGATTTCTATAGTTGTTATGGTTTGTGTGAGTACCGGTTATGAAATTTGATATTACGAATGTTCCTACTTTTTTCTTGGATCTAATTAATAGGGGTTTCCACCCCTATTTGGAATCATTTTTTGTGGCCTTTATGGGAGAAATCATGTTGTATTCTCACACTAGTAGAGACTATGACAAACATCTTGAGATCATCTTGAGTACACTGAGTGAGAATTATATTTATTCCAATCATTCTATGTGCCACTTATAGAACAACAATGAACCCATCTAAGGTCATATAATATCAAAATCATAAGAATCCACTGACCCTAAAAAGGTTAGTGATGTGGTTTCATGGGAGAATCCCAAAAACATGTTTGATACATAGTTCTTATTTGGGAAATCTAGATATTAATGGTGTTTCATACAAGACTTATCACATTTTTCATCACCTAATAATTGTCTTAAAATGAAGGGTTTCATGTTTATATTTTCAGAAACATGTGAGAAATCATTTAAGGAGATGAAAGGGAGGCTTATATCAACACCAATTCTCACTCTTTCAGATCCAGGAATAGGTCATACATTCTTTTGTGATGCATCATAATCATCCTAGGAGATGTGCTGATGCAGGAAGACAATGTTGTGTACAGATCTCAGATGTTGAGGCCTCATGAGAGAAATTAACTGACACACTACGTTGATCTAGAATTATTTGTCTATGCCTTACATCACTGAAGATGTTATCTATTAGGTGAGCACGTTGTGGTTTACACAGACCACAAGAGCATATTTTCACAATGAGATATAAAAATCAAAAAGTGGAAATAGGTTGAATATCTAAAATAAATTTATTTTTAGCATGCCTATATAACTTTAAAGAATAATGTAATTAAAGATGTAATGACTCAGAAAAATCATGAACAAGATGTATAAGAATTCAGTGATGATTGGAAGTTAATGGACCTCTTTTCTAGGATGAATCTAGTGTTTCTGGTCAATCATGATAAGTCATACCTCTCATAATCGGCCATTACATCTTCTATACATGATAAGTTTAAGGGTAGAAATTTTTTAAATCCTAAATGATTTTTTTGTTATATTTTATCAAGAGATAACCCTCCTAAGGATTGGTCTATTGACCTAGAAAACATCATATGCCTACATGAATGCAACTAGGTTCTTATAGATATGAGAGAGGAGTTGATGAATGAGTCCCACACTTCTGAGTGAGCAGTTCTTCTAGGAATCTGCAAGATGTATTGAGATATGTGAAGCCACTATTGGTGTCATGGGATAAATTTCAGATAATGAGATTTATCACTAGGTGTTACACATATAAAGAGGTGAGATTATAGCAGCATGTACTTATAGGATTATAATTGTAACTTCCAGTCATTGAATGGAAATCGAAAAAAGTTTTCATGGATTTTGTAGTCATTTTACATAGGTATCCAACGGGTAGTGATGAAATCTGGTTAGTCATTGACCGACTAAAAATCTTCCCACTTCATTCATATTCTAGAGAGTTTCTTTGTTGATGTACTAGAAATACTGTATGTTCGTGATATCCAACGAATAAATCTGGTTCCATGTAAAATCATTTTAGATAGGGATTCTCATTTCACATCATTGTTCTTGAAGAGATTGTACAAAGATATGGGAACACAGGTGACTATAAGTACATCTTTTCACCCTCAGACTGATGGTCAATCATAATGAATAATATATGTTTCAGGGGATGTGTTTTGTGAACGTGTCTTTGATTTTAGTGGTTCTTAGGGGAAGAATATCCCTCTTATCGAGTTCACCTATAATAACATCTTACATGAGACAATATAGATGGATAAATTTGTGGTTTTCTATAGTATATCATTCTAATCACCCCTATGATGGCTAGAGGTAGGTGAGGTATCCCAACTAGCTCCTCATCTCATTGAGGATACTTCAGAGCAGGTTCATTTGATCAGAGTGTGTATGACTACTAGTCAGTCAAGATAGAAATATTAGGCTGATCTCTATCGATGACCTCTTGATTTTGAGATTAAGTATTATGTTTTTCTTTGCGTATCACCCAGGAAAGGGCATAAAAGATTATGATAGTAGGGAAAGTTATTTTTTCATAATGTAGAAACATTTAAAATTTATGAGACAGTCATGCCGGTAGCCTATCGATGTCTACTAAATTATAGGTACCATGCAATGAATGACATCTTACATGTCTTACAACATTGAGAATATCATGTCAATATGTCTCATAATGTTGATCCTGAGGAAGTTGAGTTAGTTTCTGATGCTGCCTTTGAGGAGTATCCAGAACACATAGTTGACCGGAGCACAGAGGCTCTTCGAGGCTGGTCTGTCTCTCTATTATTGGTGATATCACAGCACAACTGACTACAAAAAGAGGGTTGGGAGATAGAATCCAACATATGTTCTCAGTGTCCAGAGTTCTTCTTTGATATTGTTTATCCACCCTTGAAAGGTGAATTTGGGGATGAGTTATTTTATACGGGGAAGATTATAATAACCCTATTTTTCACTTAGGTATGGAGACTATGAGATTTTTGTCCAAATATTTACATGGGAACTAATACGGATGCTTAATTTTTTTAGTAAATGGATCATGTTTTTTTGGGCTTTTTCGTTACCAAAGACACATATTTTTGTGGAAAAATCCTAAGTCACACGATTGGCACATAGTTATCACACAATTTTCCTAACGGTGTGGATGGTGTGTTTCTAGAAATAACCACTTTTCATTATTTTCCATGGCTGTGACACCTAACCGTGCAAGTATCCCTTCTTCCAAGTTAACTGTGTAGAAAATTCATGCACAAAACTTTTTTTCGGGGTAAAATTCCTATATTTCCCTTAATTATCTATTAAGCCACCTCTTCTTCCCTAATATAAGGACCTTCTAGATTGACCCATTTTCCTTTAATTTTGGTACTTTTGGAAGACCCATGGTAGGAGTAAATTAATCTACTTCCTCTGAAATTTATTCAATCATTTTTTCATCACATTGGATGCACCATAGTAAGTACTAGAGTTGGCTTATGCCATTATCCTTATCTCTTACTCTCAACGAAGTTATCAGGGTATGGGCGTTTTCAAATTTTAATAGATCTACTCCAATTTGATCCAAATCAATGGAGAATACCGGATGAGGAGAGTCATACAAACCTATGGTGGATTTTATATAACTCGTCCCTTAAGTTCATTGATTTTGGATTTGTTGTGTGGGGCCCATAGATTTCATTGTGTACCATCAATATAATTTATATTCCATGTTTATACTCCTTAGAACTGCATGAATAAGCTCATTCAAAATATTTGATTAATTTTTTTATGATTTTGAAAACATGTCTATCCTTTAAATATCAAAGGTTGTGCCATAATTGTTGTTTACTGTTTGGACACCTTTGTGCTGACGTTCAGGTGTGCCTTGGCATTACCACTCGAAGGGTATTCTTTATTATATTAAATGGCTTCATTTATGTTGTGAATTGAATAACTGCAAGTACAATGTATTATCACAACTTGAACCGCCTATGGAAAGTGCTTCAATTTGACAATGAAATGTGAAATGTGAATTGAAAAGTATAATAATGATATGAAATGGCCATAAATGAAAATTAATTGTATTTAGTATATCCATAGAATCCTTTACCACTTTAATTTAAGGTAGAATAATTAATCACAAATATAGATTATGCTTTAAATAGATTAAATGAATCGTTTCATTCCACATGGACTTGTTACACTAATAAAAGAAAAGCCTTGAACCAAATGGCCTTATTGATTAATTATGAAATGATTAAAAGCTTTAATGCCACTAGAAATTATCACACTAATGAAATGGATGGATTGAACCAATAGTTGCATGCTACTTGACCTTATCAGAATAATTAAAGGAAATTATTGAACCTATAGAAATATTACATGACTTCATAACCAAATATGAATGGTATGAATTGAGATCACCATGGATTATGATCCGAGAATGACCTGAGCACTCGGGAACCCCATTATGATTCATGTATACAACATTTTTTGGTTGATATTAGGAAAGATCTCAATCCTTTCCTTTTATGGATTTCCTTTACGATATTATAAGATACCTTAATATTATTACATGATTCCAGGGATATACTCCTTATATCCATCATTCACAAGAAGGTTCCATGGTTATATCCCATAGGGCCCTTTCTCTCCCAGCCCCATTTTATCGTGGACGATTACCTTTGACATGGTAGGCACCCCATTGTAGAATGCCTTGGACTTTTCTCCTTGGATTACACTCTAAACCCCATGCTTGGCTATGATTATTACAGAGTAGGAGAACCTTGAGGTCTGCTTTATCTTGGTTATTATGATGGGACTTCATTAAGAAATACTATTATAGGATACCTTGTAATAATTAGGAATAATTTCAATTACTAAAATGTGAGTTATTTATAAGCTAGTAATAATACATTAATGAAAAATTTATGTTGTTGAAATTAGTTGAGGGCTAATGTAGGTACTAGGGTATTTAGTTACATTATACTTCTTTACCTTATAAATGCATGTTTTCACATAATAACTTGTCCATTTCGTAGGTCAAATGTTACAGACACCATTGGTGGTTGACCATTGAGTATTATCTCACACCATCTTCGGGAACTGTTTGGCACATGTGGTAGTTTACATGGTTATATGAGTTCACTAAAGGAAGAATATGACTTCAAACACTTGATTTCCCACAAATCCATATATAGATTAATAAAAGGTGACTTATATAGAGATCATTATTTGTGGGATAGTCTTTAAATTCATTTATAATTATGTGGAACATGTAATGCCTGCTATCCTATGTCTATGATCTCAGTTTTATAGGGTTGTGACATATTTCCAGTTGATGAATGGTGTTATAGTTATTGAAGTTATTATTATTGTCTCTATTTTCCCTTGTGCCATCTGCTTAAATATATTTCTTCCAAAATTATCTATGTTTAAATTTACCTATTGTGTTACACTTTCATAATGAGGTTATAATCTCCCCAGAGAAACACCCTAGGCCCTCCCTGCTTCTCGGTAGCCTTTGGTGTTCTGGGAGATGTTCTTAAGGCCATGTGGGCCACATAGCTCGAGGAAAACATTGAGTATCATCCATGTTTGGGACCTCACAAGCTCGATTCTATATTCATTATCAACTAGGGGCTGATGAATGTTAATATCTTATATTGTAGAATATATGGACTAGGGTCTGATGTGCCATCATATGGTTCTTTCCTTGACTTTTTGGATGAAGGAAATGTATATGTCATAATGTTTGAAACTAGTATTTGGTTAGCATGTCTCATTTTATTTGACTCTAGTCCTGAAATCCCGAGGACTTAAAAATAACCTCAATGGAGATTTCTGTGAACTTTTCACACAGTAAGAGTATCCAATATTGATATCATAGATGTGATGATATGAATATTATATAAAATGTCATTCATTCGAGCTAATAACTTAGAATTTGTTCTATAAAGCTAATCCATAAATTGGGGCTTGGAGTATGAAGATAATATTCTAGGTAATATTTCACTGATACATACATAGAGTGCGTTTACTATATATAGGTTCCCTATCATTAACATCCCTAGGACCTAGTGTTGTACAATTGTATATTCTCAATAAACATATTAAACATATATTATCACATTATAATTATCCAAAGTGGTTTTAGGTTCAACCCAATGATAATTGTAGGTAATTATAAGAATATTTGATTATTTGTAAGTATTATATAGAGCATCGTCCAAAAAGGCATATGAAATTCATGGTTTATTCCTTCCTCACCTTGATTGTCCCTTGTGACTTCCTCGATAAATATTATTGGTGAAAATGGGCTCATAGAAGTTATCATTATTATTGATGTAGTATTTAAAGTAAACATAAAGGATTGAGTTTAATGTAATCTCCTGAAATAATTAAAATAAAATTATGGGGGGGGGTGTAGTGAAAATAATCCTAATTTTGGGGTTCAGAAATTTGGATGAGAATTGACCAAATTGAGAACATGTGAGGGATCATTTTCTTGTGCATTATTTCACTGGAAATAATTACAATAACTTTTGGAATTATATGATGATGAAAATATTTCCAAAGGTACTATAGAGGGAATTGGGATAATGAATTGTTTATTTATTCAAGACCCAATGATTTAATTTTCTTAGTTGAGTGATTTTATTTACATTTATTCATCCAATTTATCAACATTTTCATTCTAGAATCCATTCCAATTTCCATCTTATATTATATTAGAAATGAAAAATGTCACATGAGTCATTGGTTTACCAATTTTTACATAAAAGTAATCAATATTCTTCATGAACATATCTTTAAACTAAAAATATTATTTTATTATATTCCCTAGAAATGAATTGATGGGATATTCATTTAGGTGACAATTCATACATAATTAATTTAGTTCTATCATATCTGAGTGTTTGGAAATTTTATTCTACCCTATAGTGATGTAAAATCCCAAAACAGTCCACATCTAGATTGATTAGACCATGTTGTTATGGTCATTGATTTTTTAGTTATTATGCTCCTCCATCATATCCTGATGAGTGCATTGTCACTGCACCTATTTCATGTAAATAGACATTGTGTAGTAGTAAAAACCAATTGGGATTATAGCTTCTATCAGTGGTTTATTGAGAAAAATAGTTTCCATGTATACCTTACTAAATTTCTTCCATTATTTCTATGAAATTTATTGAGATTTAATTATAGATTTATTTATGATATTTTATAGCAGTTATGTTACCACTAAGAACATTTAAAAAATTCTAGGATGTTTCATGAGGATAAGTGTATTCTGAAATTCATATGGGATATTTTTTTATATACATATATAATAGCTAATGATGTTGAAGCTATACATTCATGTAATAAATTATTCCTTTCTTACAAGATATGATATAAGAAACCATCTTATTGTTGTATTGTATTCAATTTTAAAAGCTATGGAATGTTGTATTTATAATACCAGAGTTTATCTAGTAGTTTAATATTCATCAAATAAATTCCAATTTTTAAATTCCTTAGGATGTGCATTTTTATAGTAGAAAAATAATAGCCTATAGAAGGTCTGTATGATGAAAATAAGTTTCACCACATATTATATATCTACTGTTCTCGTCATTGGACACTTATATGGAAATGAAATACATGAGGTCATTCTCCTAGTATCCCATAAAATTGATTACCTACACAATGGGATTACAATAGTTGGTTGGAGGAGCAGTTAAGTCCCCCATAAGTGGTATGGTTTCATCTTTGGTTGTAATTATGTATATCATACCTACAAAGACTCTATGTGAGTAAAAAGGGACTTCATGTAGTCATGAAATTATCTTGGATCTTTATCATGGATAGATCCCCTAGTGGTAGGTTATATCAAAATTGGATGCTAACTATAAACAAATTTAGTTGTATTATGGTAAGAATATTAAAATTGTGGATGTTGTTTCCATAATGGAGAAAATTATTGGGAGTTGAATATTTACCATGTTTGATAAATTGGTTTTATTGGCCCCTGTTTGGTTGGATAAGTGGACTCTAAAATTTATATTTTAGTAGTTACATCCTATTTAAGGTGTTATTTTAGAGATGAGATTATGTCACCGACTATTAAATTACACCAATTAGGTATATTTTTTATGATAAATTCTTAAATAATAAAACATATATTCTCCAACTGAACTTCGTAGTCAGCAGTTTTACCTCCATAAAAATTGGTTTAAACCCATTAGGAGAATGTGGGATATATCTGTACCTAAACAATTCTCTTTTTTAGTTTAATCTTTATGATTAAGAGGTAGATATATTTTTAAAGGTGCCCTGACACCATCAATTCACCTCTAATTTTCAGTGTACAATCAACAATAATGCATTTAAATATGAAAAACCTCTATCCTTATTATATTCATATATATTAGTGACATTTTCTATTATATTTATGAGATTGTTGTCCAAAACATTCATTGATGAGAACTATGCAATAAGAATTAAATTATCATCCACATTAATGTAGTAAGGGAATTTATTATCCTCTAAATATCCTTTATGGTAAAGTTCATCATTCTTCATGTTACCCTTTTTCTTAGTGGATTATTTTGAATTAAATCCCCTATAAGGTTTCACCCTCTCTACTAATTTCTCTCCAAATTTTTTATTTTGAATGGTAGCTCTAGTGGATTCCCCAAAAGTGTTCACAGAGTGTTCTCTTGATGTATGAGACAAATTGACATTTTTTGGGAAATTAATGTATGGAAGATATTAATGGGAATACTATTCCAATCTAAATAAAAATAAATCCTTAGAGGAAGTGGTGTAATAATTCTTCAATTCCTATACTATGAGGTTATCATTATTCTTCTAGTATCATAGTTGTTCCTCGCAATGATTTGATAATGTATACTAGAATATATATTCTTAAAGGATGGAATGTTGAATCAATTTTATATGGAAATACGTTCAAAATATTTTCTACTTGGGTGACCATTAAAATAAAAACTAAAAAGGATTCATCTTTAAGAGGCATTTAGGATTCTGGATAAAATCGTTGATGTGATATTCCCACACCAGTGCACTCTCAATACAACATTATAGGTTCTATGTTGGTGAAAATGTACTTCATACCTAGAAGTAAATGACTATCAATGCATCAACCTTTTAATAAATTTATTCTATATAAACATTTTTAAACTATTATTTTTAAATTTAATATCCTTCTTTAATTTTAAATATTTTGAATATCATTCATTTTGAAATAAAACAATAATTATTTGAATATTTTATTAATTTTTTTATAGGTTCTTATTTGTTATCATAATCATGGATTTAATATTAATATTTTTAAAGGATCATATATTTTATTGATCCAGAATCAAAAAAATATTAAGTTTTGGTGGAATTTTTATTTTAGATGTAATATGCTGAAAGTTACATGTTCATTTTTTTAATTTTTTTTTCTAGAACCAATTTTAAATCCCGTATTGACAATTATAATTTATTGATGTATAATGTTTGATTTTGAATTTTTGGATCCCACATGATATTTTTTCCATTATAAATGGTTCATTTTCATATTGCTGGTAGTAACATTATAGAGTATCCATATGATTAGGTTGGATGTGAGATTGTACGTTTCAGATACAATATATAATTCAATGAATGATTTATAAGGTATAAAATATATCCTATATCAGGAACTGATAATGTTTTCTAAAACATTGTATTGAACCAACCGATATCATAGGGTAACCATCATATCTTCCCATATATTTTTTATAGGGTTCCATAAGTTTATTCAATATAGACTGATAATAGTTTTTTATAGTTGAAAATGAATTCAAAATTACCTTATTCATTAAGTACCTCTCTATAGAGATTACAAATACCTCTTTGTATGGTTCATTCTACACTACCTATGGAGAGTTTGTAAGGTTCCCCTGAAACATAATTGTGTAATCAATCACTTAGTAGGATGAACCAAGTTAAACCATTTCAAAAAATAAATAGAGGATGAACCACGTTAAAGATGATTCTAAACACAAAATTTATTAAGATGTAATAGAATAAACAATGGAATTGAAATAGTCAAGAAAGATATCTAATAAAATAAAATAGAAGAATATAATGAATAGTAATCAGAGTAATGTATAGGATAATGATTCAATACTATAATTACTACCTGTGAGCTATGATGAGTTGAGTTATTCTATATTTCTTAGATGCTTCATTTGAATAATATGACATTCAACATTCTTAGAACAACATATTAGGGGTTGAGAGACCATCACTGAATAATGTGGGTTGGGGAATCCAAAAGGTAATTGGTTAGAGGAAATTTGAACTAGATAAAAGGAGCAATCATGAAGGAGAATAACTATATTTCCCATTTATATTTTCTATTTTCCTTGCCTAATTTTAAGAGGATTTATTAAATATTATTTTTTCAATTAGTATGAACTTGTGTAAATAATTATCTAAGTATTTCTAATTATTATGGAATTGATATTTATTTAATTTTTATAATTTTGATCTAAATGATTTTATTCTTCAACATATAGGATTTTCAATTATCATATTGTATCACCATGAAATTCTTAAACTACAATGATTTCTTCAATTGTGTATGTGGCATGAAACATCCATCATAGAAGGTAATATAACATACCATGAAATTAAGTTATAGTTCATATTTTAAATAAACTATGTACATTATAATTCATTAATTTCACATAACACAGATCTTATATTGAGTTATATGCCACAATGGGTTTCTTCGATATCTTGTATTACATGGAAGATAAGGTTTTATTGAACAATAATACTCTATTAATAATATAATTTTATTGGGGAGATATTGCATATCCATTATAGAGGAGAAAACTAATAGTATTAAATATCTTATAAATATATATATAAATTTCATATATGATTATCGATTATCTATTTATTAGTTATAAAATATTAATATTTTAAAATAAAAAGAAAGGTTTTCTGAATTTTTTTTTTAAAAATACAGATTAGAAATGCTTTTCACACATTATTTAAATTTTATTTTAACAAAATTTATAAAATTTATATTTGTAAACAACTTTTTTTATAATGGAATAAAAAAATTATCATTGATTTATTTTTTGGTATGTTTCAGAAAAAAATAATTATTTGATGAATAATGAAAAAACAGAATGTTAATTGAAAACTAAATTTCCATTTAATTAATTTATGAGGTTTAATTATTTAATGATTTAATTTTAAAGTAATATTAAATAAATTTTAAATAAATTAATACAATTTTGGTCGTTGGAATTATTCTAAAATTAAAGTTTGATATAAAATCATTCTAAATGTTGGAAAAAAAATCATTAAAACCCCGCTTTCTTGTTGTGCAAATAAGATTAATTAAAAATTGAATTTTGAAACTTCTGTGTGTTGAATTGAAAAAAATAGAACATATATATTATTATTATAATAATTTATATTATATAATGAGGTTATTTCTTTTTTGGACCATTGTTATTAGTTAAAAACGTTAATATTAATTACCATGATTAAGGTAAAAAAGAATTTACTCAGTGGTTAAACATAGAGTATAATGTGTAAAATAATCTATCAACTTTTACAAAATCCATTTCTTAGACATATTGATACCCTTTCCACAATAATTTGTATTTTCATGATTTATTGTGATTCTATTCCATGAAAGTGACCCATACAATAAATTACGTAAATAAAAAGATAAAAAAGGAACCGCCATTGCATTAAATACCTATAATGCTTTAGAATGGGGAAAAAATTTTTTTTGTTATACATATTATTTAGAAATATAAATGAGTATTTTTTTCATCAAAATATAAAATTAATTTTTAAATACAAATTTGTAACATAATATTCATAAGAAACACAAAAAAAATAATTATTTAGGTAATAATAAAAAAATATAAATGATACTAAAAAATATTAAAATTCTGGTTAATTAAATTAATTTTTTTCTTCAATTATATTTTTAGATGAATATATCGTTATATATGGGTTAGAAATTAATATATTCATATTCCATTATTTCCTTGATATTTTTATTTCAAATTTAATAAATAATGTCAAAATTAATAGTAATGTAATTTTATAATAAATAAAATTTGATAATAATATATAAAATTAAAAAAATTAATTTATTCTAAGTATTTACCATAAAATTTTATTACATATTAAATATCATCCATTCATGGATAAATTTATCCTTTATAATGAATATATTTCCTACTAAATAGTAGAAAGTTTATTTCTATGATAAGGGTATATGACAATGTTATTGCGTGTTACAAGCGCTTACCATAATATTAATTACCACTAAAAATTTAATTTATATTTAATAAACTATATAAAATATTTTTAAATATTGTGTCAAAATTTTTATTATGAATAACATTAATATAGCGTGAATGGATAAATTACCTAGGTTAGAATACTAATAACTATTATAAAACTAACAAAGGTAAAATTGAGTTAATATATAGACTAAGGAAAAAATTAATTTATCTATTTTTGGTAGAGTTATTTCATGAAAAAAAACCCATAACCTCCATTAATAGTTAATTTTGGAGCCACATGCGATAAGGGGGACCAACCAATAGTGAATACTATTGATTATTTACAAGAATGTCACTCTTCATCAACCACAAAAGGGAACTCACTCCCCTCACTTCTTCACACTGCTAATCTAATTTTTATTTTCTAGTACATAAAATAATTACTTTATTAATTATTTCACCTCATCTTAAATGCCTTATTTGGTACATAATTCAATCAATTGAAGGCATTAATGAAATCCTAAGGATGATACCCAAAGAAGAGCTTATGTTCTTCGAAAAACGCCATTATTTTATTTCTTTCTCACATCCTTCAATTTTATTTATACCATGATTATATAAAAACAAAATTATATTTGATATAATAATTTATTTTATGTTTTTTATATAGCCTAAAACCATAGAAAAAACTAAGAAAGGGGTTACAAAATCCTCATTCGGTTGTAAAGAATACTATTTCCTCATGAACCGATATCCTTTGTTTTTCCATTAACACCTCTTAGGGTTGTGTAAAATGATAGATCTAAATTATATGTATTATAATTAAAACATTATTATATCTATATAGTCTTTATATAATATATGAATTTTTACTTTCAATTCTGTAGGATACATGATAATGTTGCTCGTGCGTAAGACAGACTACCGCTTCACGAAGCGATCTGATTCATCTTTCAATTACTAAATTCATGTAAGGAAATAAAGAATAATTGTTATTATTATATGTGATATACATTAAATAATAATTTTTTAGGAAATATTCATAATTATGGATGAATTATATATATGTTTAATTTATTTACAATTAATGATGATAACATCATTCATATACATGTGCACTACCACCTTCATGAAGGGATGTGACTTTCTTTTGAACAACAAACCACATTTATTATATATATAGGAATATTAAACTAATTAATGATATAATTATTTCATTATTATTACTATGGATATGATATAACTATAAATTATTTACATGTACCAGATCATTCATAAGAAAAAACACATAAGAACACAATGAAATTAACACTCGAATAAATTAAAATATTGAACGATTATTAACGAATAAGAGATAAAATGTAAAAACAAGATTAGAAAAAACATTTTAATAATAAAAATGGTTATATTAAATGTTAATAAAATTTTTTAAACTATTATAAAATTGGTTAAATAAATTTTTAAAAAATAAATCTATAGGTAAATGATTTTGTGTCAACTTACATTCCACTGGGAATTAATAGTTGTTATGAATCAATTAACTTTAATGTGGTTTATATACTACCCCGATGAGACATAATATCACGATTAATTAATAATTAATTAGTAATTAGGTTTAAATTTCAATTATTTCATTCAATGGGTTATGACATGAAAATTTTGTTATTTTTCCTGTTATTGAAAATTTCACTTTCTTTTGTGATTGTTTATTTTCCCTCAAAACAATCACATACATGTATTCAATTTTTACGAAAAATTAAATTTATATTCAATATATAAAATATTCAGGAAGGATATGATTATTTATTATATTTTATGCCAATTAATAAATTCATTGTATACATTGAAACTGATATGATTAACTAGAAATATATTTTCAAATCTGTAGCTTTTACTTAGTACAAGTATTTGATGATAAGGCATATTGATAGATGAATTAAATAAATTATTCAATATAATAGTAATGAACTACACATAATGTGAAGTGTGGGTATTAGGATAATATACCCACTTAGTGAATTGGTATGTTTGATGATACAAATTAAGTATACGAAATTAAACAAGTTTTTACCTATATTATTTATACTATTGTGTAAATGGTCGTAATAGTAGAGCTAGTATGATGAATGAGATCATTAAATCCAATAATTATGAATATCCTTCATTGATAATTTAGATATTCTAATTATCTATGGTTGTGCTAAATTTTAAATTTTTTTATTAAATTGCATGTGTTTTCTATTATTTACCTTTCCAATCATGATTATTCCCTAAATGTTCATGCAGGTAATTCATTTAATGGAATTCATTTCAATTTATTTACCTTAATATATTTATTATTTTTATTAAATCATGAAATCATCCACATTACTAAAATAATACTAAGATTTTTAGATCCCCCTTATTTTGTTTCTGTTCCCCACGTTATGAAGAAGATTCTTTGAATTATTTTTCAATGTTTCATTTTATTTTCAATATTATATATTATGTCTCATTCTAAATTACCAAAATAAAATGGTTATCAAGTATATATACACATCTTCAATGCATCTAAATTGATCATTACATTAGGTTTTGATTATTTTTATCTATTACAAAACAATAAAACAAGCTACATAATCTAGGATTTTGGTGATGGGATTACTATAGTCGGTTTTAGAAAATGTTTAGTAAAATCTTCTGGAACAATATTTAAAAAACTAATATTATAGAACATAACCACTTTATACAAATAAAGGATATTATATATATAAATACTAATATTCTTGGATTATACAATATGATTCATATTAACATGATCTAATCATGTGTGTGCAATTATTTAAAAATAGAGAATAGAAAATGGAATGGAAACCTCATAAATTAACACAATATGATGTGTAGGAATGATCATTTCAATGATGGCTTTATGAATTTTTTTTGGAAACAAGTCTCTCAAAAATTTTAACAATATGAAGACATATTCTCATTTCTAAAAAAACATAGATAAATAATCATCATATTATTTTTTCTTCAGTTTGAAGCATTAGAAAAATAAGATGGATGGGAAAAATGGGTAAATGAATGAATATGAAGAAGGAATTTCCCACATCTGATAATTGAGGAATGAATAAACATGGGATATACCTGATGGGATTATATTTTTATGATATGTATATAAAAAACAATGGAAATGATAAAAAATGAAAAGTAAAGAATGAGAAGCATGTTATTTAGTGTTTCATGTATAGTGAAATGGGGGACTATGAAAAACATTCCCCAAGAATGAAGGGAATACACATTAGATTATGTTAAGTTATCAAGTTTAGTATTATGATATTGATACAACCAATGTGTAATGATTAGTGTTCTTATGTATTTGGTTCCTTGTAATATGTTGTAAAATAATTTTATTTATGATATTATATATATAAGAAGTATAGAATGTTTATGGATGGTGAGGACCCAGACTCTAGTCGCCTAGTGGCAGTTCATTAAATTATTACATTGGTATAATATTCATGTAATCTCATCCCAAAGGGTTTCGTAGTTTAGTATTCTTGGAAAACTAGATACATACACTTATTTAAAAAATACATTTTGAGACATTAAATATACAATTAATTTTCTTCGAAAAATCTATTATTCACCTTAGGATATCTATTCATATCATTCATTGAAGGCCTTCCTCGTATCTAAAGAAAAATTTACATGGGGAATGGGTAAGCTCATATATTCAGTAATTGTAAGCATACAATGGATTATATGAGTAAATAATTCATAAACAATTTGGAAGGGTAAATAACTATGAAAAGTTCAATTTTATTAATAATTTTAGCATATAATGGGACGAATAAATGATGATCAAATAATTCCATAAAAATAACAACATAATCTTGGAAACATAAAAAAGTATATTATACTAATCTTATAATATGATGGAAGTTAATAACTAGTTAAATAAGGATGGAATGAATTATAATATTCATGTGGAATATACTTTAAAGGATTCAATCAATGAATCTGACATAATCATGGAGTTGTGCCAAGAATCTAACATCATCATGGATTCATTCCACGAATAGTATGCGAGGCCTTATCCAAAACTCAATATAGTTTTTTCACATGAGACCAATTGATTAATCTTGGGGTTATACCAAGCCCTAAAAATCAATTAAAAATTCTAATTATTTCCATAAATTAATAAATATTTCAACTAAATCATAATTTAATAATAAAAAAATATCTATCATTATTAGAAGAAATAAACATACATAATATCAATACTACCCCATTGAATATATTCATAAAAATTAAAATTATCATGATTAATTGTGTAAATGGAATAAATTATCATTATAAGATTCAAAAATTAATGATTGCGTAGAATAAAATACATTTAATATATTTTTGGATTATATCTTAAAGAAAAATTACCTTTTTCCTTTAAAAACAATTTTCAAAATATGAAAATTAGACACATAATAAAAGATTATAATTATTTTAAAAAAACATGTAAAATTATATAGAAATAATTAAATACATAAGAATCCATGATATATGAAAATTATGTTTATGCATTAAATGTAAAAAAATAGTCTATTTACACTATTGATAGAAATGTAATAAAGTACCTTATTTTGGAAAAAATGATGATTACTTTTAATGTTTTTATAAAAATTACAAAAGTGGTAAAAATGAATTTAAATAATCATTGAAAAATAGATTTTTTTAGAAACCCTTCAGAAAAAATAGGAATGGAATTGATAAATTCCTCAGTACAGACTTATACTTAAATAGTCATGAAATAATGGCGTGATTTTGAAATACGCCATTATCACATTATATACGGTTGAATTTTATATCCCATAAATGAAGTTAGTTCAAATTAAACATTGTGTAACATTAATTAAATGATATTCACGATGTAATATATCATAGTAGAAGTACATGGACCACAAAGAAGAAATAAGTGGGTAATATGAAATATTTCTTACAAAAGTTAATATGAGATGAGTAACCATTATTTCAAGAATACTCTTGTTGTATCTTACTTTAATAACATGGAAAATGTTTAAAATAGTTTTTTTATTCATAACATAACCATATAAATATTTATCATACCTTATATTATGATTTTATAACATTTTATCACCCATTCATTAATAATATATTGTAATTTGTATTATTTCAGGTGTTAGTTGCCTTGTTTTCTCATTCAAATATTTTCATGAATGTCCCTTCTATTTTGAATATAATATAACAAAATAATTTCATAAATGATATTAATTTTATAAATATAACACATAATCATTTAAAAAGGTTTTAGAAACATTTTTTAATAGTTAACATGGGAAATGAATTGCATCACATCGTGGAGATGGTATGCCATACACATGCACAAGTGATAATAACATTCCATTAACGGGTAAAATGGTAAGGAAAATGAGGATATATTCATTATTAAATATAAATAACATGTAATAATTACCATATATAATCTCTATATCTATCATTATAACCATCCTTGTAATGTGGGGATAAAAACAATTACACCACTACGTGGAGACAGTAATCCATATGTACTCAGCTGCGGTGCATTTTTTTCATCTGATAGACAAAAGGTGTAATATAGATGTTTTATAATCATTTTAACATTTACTATATATATGAAACTATATTTACTAATTTATTCTATAAAAAACACATTATGAGTATGTGGAAGAAGAAATAAACTTTAAAAGTCGATACTGGCGATTACCTCTTCTTCATGGACTTCATTAAAATCCTTTTAATGGATCTATGTTGGATATTTTTGGAACAAAATATTTATAACATCAACAATTACATTTAGAATTGAAATTTTCACTATATGTTTGATCAAGAAAGATTAATGTGGTGTTAATAATCGAAGGAATGATTTCCATTTTACAATTGTGGTGAGTGGCTCTTTTAGAAACTCTGAATGTTTTTAATTAATATAAATTAATTTTCAATTTCCAAATTGTTGAAAAATAGTTTTTTAATGATATGATGATGATATGTAAAAATAATCTCATAATATAATTTATATACTTATTTAGGTCACATTTATACCATTTTCTTTTGGTTTTACCCCTTATTTAATACCTTTTAATCATACTGTGACGACATTGATTTTTACACTTTGATTGTTAATATTATTACTATAAAACACCAAAAGACTCATAAATGGATTTTTTATAAACTATTCACCATTATGAACATTGTTTTGGATAAGAGTATGTTATTTTAGGAATTTTATATCATTAAATTAAATGTTATTTATTTAAAATATAAATAATTTAAATATTTACCCTATTCATTACATTAACTTTTATAAACATCAATAAAACTAGATTTATTTTTGAGAACTATTCTAATAAATAACTAATATGTAGTGGTATTTAATTAAATTAAATTGTGATATTATATATCCCAAATTATATTTATTTTAATATTTTTAATTTCATTTATTTCATATTTCCTATAGTAAAATAATTTATACATCAATATTGTGTATGTATTTACGGTAAATAATATTTCATAAAAAAAAATATATTACAATTATGAAGATTATTATTTTTTGTTTCTAAATAATATTTTTAGTCTAATATAGCCTATTGATACCCCCATATTGAATCTATTTTATATACTAATAATATGAGTGTGTTATATTTGGTTTTTTAATTAAATAAAATATTATTAAAATCATTAAAAAATAAAAATTGGAAAAAACCATATATTTGAAATAATTATTATTATAGACGATATTTACTTATAAAATAAAATTGTGGCATGTTTTGGTACATTTTATAATTCATATAATTTTATTTTTACCATTTATTACTCGATCTTTTACCCATTTAACTATTTACTATGGTAAAAAAATTAGCAAGCTTACTATTCATATTTTTAAAAAATAAAAGTGGCATATTTATTAAATTTGGATCTAATGAATAAAATTTTTTTATCCAATTTTCAAAATAATAACCCAAAATTTGGAGAAAATAATTTAATTTTTATCCCACGAAATACAATGAAAAAACAATTTCATGAAAAAAGGAGTTTTTAAGGCCAAAATGTACTTATAAAAAAATAAGATAAAAAAATATGTAAAATTAAATAAATTTTATTATTTATATCTAAATATTATTTATTTTACACCGAGAAATAATAAATACAAAAATATACTTTAAATATAATGAAATTGATTATTTTATAAACTCGTTATCTTTCACAATTCACAGGAAAGATAATATTTTTTGGAAAATAAAAAAAAATTAACAACAAGATAATTTTGGATTTAATATATTAAAATATTTTTCAATTTTCAACTATATTTTATTAAATTTTAAATGTTTACTTTTAAAACAAATGCATCATTAAAAAGAGAAAAAATCCTTTTAAAAATAGATGTTTTTTATACATAAAATTGAATTTATACCTATCTTATTGCCATAAAAAAATTAGATAAAATTTTAAAAAAAGAAAATAATATATTATATTGAAATTTCATAATTTGGTTAATACTATTCATTATCTTTTATTTAAAAAATACATTATAATAATATTTTTTTATTTTTTTTATGTTGGGTCATTCGTCCAACAAAAGCTATCGAGGAGATTAAATTTAGAAAGAGACTAACATAAAATCATGTGGTATTAAATTTTCGCATCCATCAATAAGTTTCAACTTCACAATTTAATATTTCACTTATAAAATCATATATTGATACTTCAAAATTCCTCTATGGGAAGCCCCCAAATTAAATAGAGTTAACGAAAATTATTCTTAATAAAAATGTATGGAAATGATATGGTTACTACAAAACTAGGATTTGGAATTTGATAAAATTAGTGGGAAGTGAAAAAATCAACACGTAATTGAAATATAATTATAAATTTATGATGGTGACTGATAAAAACATTTTCATTGAAAAATTTACCATCACAAACAATAAATTTATGATTGGTTAAAAGGCCATTAATTTCTCATTACTAAAAGTAAATAGGTAATATTTCTATTTTAAAAACAATATTCATAGAGTTGAGGAATTATTTCACAATCTAAATAATCGGGTGATAAAATAACCATACTTGATTTTAATACACATCAAAAGAATAATCTCATCCTTTATTTGTGATTTTATCTATATCTACTTAATTTTTTAAACCAAGAGATGGATATTCAAGATGAATTTTTATGCTTGAAAAACTAGTATAAAAACATCCTTAATTAATTCATTTAGCCATTAAAAATTTACCAAAAAAATGGTTATGATATGTTATCTTATAAGATAAATCATACATTACCTTTAATAGTAATATCTAATGTACATCATAATCCATTACAAAAGTAATAAATTTTATTACTCATCCAAATATTTTATATCCAAATTCAATTACAAAAATATTGAAGTATGTCATAGAAATTAAAAAAAACATTACCTTAGATTTTTAAAATAACATAATTTCCCTTTTTTTTATTTCTAATTATATTAACACCATGATCACTATTAATCATCAATTAAAAGAATCATTCTTCCAAAAAATAAGATCTCATGTTGTAAAAAATATTCCATAAATCCAAACATTTAATAATCCCATAAAAATGATATAAACCATAAAATCACAAACCAAATTCATGGTCACCAATACTAGCATATAAAAATATCTTTATAATTAATATATTATCATTAATCACATATTATGGTTATTTTCCTCCAAAAATGATTTTTCTAGAATATGAACTTACTAGAGAATCACTTTTCTTGGTTAATGGTAATATACATCACATAAATCAAAATATGTAAATGATGAAGTACTAAAATAAAATCCATATTACCATATGATTCTTATAACTAGTACATCATTGGTAAAATAATTCTTGATCCAAATAAAAAATAATTTTAGTAATTTTACTATATTCATGTCCTCATCATAATATTCATATATACCTCCTTCATTTCATTTGTCATTTGTAGTGTACTCATTATCATTAGTATAACCATTAAATGTATATACATTATAATTCTATTTATGGTATTTATACCTAGTAAATATAATTATATAATTCTTATAGTTACCACATATAAAAAATTCAACAATCGATAATACCATAGGGAGTCCATTATCTATAAATTTTATTTTTCCTCAAAAATTACATTCTTTATATACATAATTTCTACAACCAAAACATATCTCATTCCTATAAGACAATAACATGTGTGTTTCTCATAATTGGTGTGTCTAAGAGTTGGTTATGGTGACTGTTTCAAATAATATATCATGATAATTGGTTATGAATAATCACAATATTCTTCATTTCGGTCATTATCCCATCTGGATTCTCATCGATACATTGTCTATCACATCCATCAATAACTGTATTCCATCTAGTTCAATCCATTTACTAAAATGGAAAAGAAAAATGTGATCAGCACAAATCATAGTTATAAATAACACAGTTATGAAGAATCATTTATATGGTATCTAAATCATTAAACATTTTCAATCATTGAATCCTTAGGTTTAATTTATTTTATTCATTTCCATTACCAAATATATAGGATGATATCTTATACATAGACCTATCCCCAATGTTATTCATGGTTTTTTATTCTCTATTCAATGATATCTTAAGTATAATTCGTGAGGATTCTAGTAAACAAGCATTGATTCTAGCTATAAATACCTAGACTACGGTATCCCAAACCTGGTCATTTAATTTATTACATATGCATAATATAAATGGAATCACATCCAAAAGGTCTACATTGTATCGTATATTATTAAACTAGAAACATATTTGAATTTCATTTTACAGTTTTAAACATAAAATACAAAAAAAATTCATTGTGAACACCATTATTCCTTAGGTATAAAACTACATGACAATAAAAAAACTCATCCTAATATCGTAATAAAAATAATCATATGAAATTAGTGAGATCAGATTCTTATTAAGGGTATGTATATAGTAGAATCTATGAATAAATAAGGCTTAAAAACATGATTAAGTATATAATCGAAACACATGCTATTTTAGGAATAAAATTAGTATAATATATCAGGAATAAATAATTATCAAATAATTTCATATTTATTGGTCATTTATTGTATCTTCAAGCCTATAGGAAATGTAATATGTTAGCCTACAAGCCTTGTAAGGGTTCCCCTTCACCCCGTGAATGGGAGGTAATCAAAAATAAATAAAAATGAAGGCCTTTGGGCCATTCGGGGAAAAATAATTTCATATAAATAATCACATGAGCTATAATACATAACCATGAATATAATACTAATATAATAATCACATGGATATCAATAACTTGTTTCATAATAATGGAATTAATAATGATAGATATTATAAAAATACTGAAAAAGATTTTTTCCTTGAATCTTACATCATCAAGCATTTATGCCAAGAGTCTTAGGTAAGACCTTACCCAAAAAACCATCATAGTTTGTATCAAGATACATACCAATGATATTAGTCACTGTAATGGGATCCACCCATCACATAATATGTCCAATTTATTTCTCAAATAGATAAATAATACAATTGAATCAACATTTCATAACAAAATTAGTCACTATCTATAATGGAAGAACTATTCATTTAAAATATCAATATTTACCAAATCAAACTAATCATAAAACATCCAAATAAATATTTTTTATTGTGTTTATGTAGTAAAATCAAATAATAATATTCAACAAGGAGTATTTACAGAGATTAAAATACTCTAAAGATACTATATAAATATTTTAGAAGGAAAAATTCCCTTTTATTTAGAAAATAATTTTTAATATATAAAAGGTAAGAAAGTAATAAAGATATAATTTTCATTGAAAAGACCCTTATAAAACTATATTGAAATATTTTAATCATATAGGAATCACGATGTTATGAAATTCTATTCATTATGTATAAGATAAAAAATATTCCATTTATACTTTCGTAAGAATTGTAATAAAGTACATTGTTTGGGAAAATGATATGAATATTCCTTTTAAAACAATTTTAAATAATAAAAAAGTGTTTAAAAATGAAATTAAAAAACTATTGGATAATATTAAAATCATTTTTGAAAACATATTAGAAAATAAGGGAATGTAAAAAAATAAACCCCAGTATAGTCGTAAACATAATCAATCTCGAATAATAATGAGATTGTGAAATAAACCATTATCACTATGTAATCTGTTGAATCACATTCCCCATGAAATAAATATATTCAAAAAGAAGTTTTTATACCATTAAAACAAATATATTCATGATATAAAATATAAGTGGGGTAGTATATGCCCCCAAAAAATATATATGTGGTGAATATGGCATATGCCTCACAGAAGTAACAGTGAGACGAGAAACCATTACCTCGCGATTCTATTTAGTGTTTCATAGTATAAAAACCTCTATAATGGTTAAATTAATGTTATTAATTTATTATATAAACATATTAATATATATAATATCTTATACAATCCTTTAATTATATCTTATCACCCATTCCTTAATAATATTTCATCATTTTTATTGTTTGAGGAGTTAATTACCTAGATTTTCATTCGGATTCTTTCATGAATGCCCCAGTTATTTTGAATTTAATATTGATCCCTCATTTATATAATTATATTAATGTCAAAAATATTGTAATTTTAAATTTATTATATTTTTAAAAAAATTCTTGATTGTTGAACAGGGTAAATGAATCACATTGTATAGTAGAGACAATAGGTCATACAGACACACGAGTGGTGGTATCATTCCATTAATGGGTACAACGGTAAGAAATAGTGTAACACCCCAGGTAAATAAAGAGTATGAAATTTTCACATTTATCTATATTTGTTAATAAAATATTCATATAACTTTAAAGGGGACGCTATGCTCGATGGCGTACCCAACACGCAATAACAACTTTCTTGGGAATCTTACGTTGCACTCTAATAATAAAATAATATTATTTTAAACTGTAGTTAACGCCTAGCTGTTGTGATGGCAGGAATGAATAGATCTAACTACAAAATTATTATATATGTTTGTCAAATATTTTTACTTTTTACAATAAATGTTAGAGGATTAAAAATGAGACTGAATCCAATTTTAAGCGTAAACATTCTAATATTCCTCAAAAGGTCGATTAACCGCCTTTTGATGGAGAACCTCTTTTAAATCTAATTTTTGAAAATTTTATGTGTTATATTTGACAAAATAAAATTCTTCTTTAGAATCGGGACATCAAAATTTACTTTGTGTAAATTTTTGGTATTTTTCCGATAAAGTTTATTTTTTTAATGAATAGTGAAAAATGTTGTATTTTAATTCAAAACCACTTTTTAATCTAATTTATTTATATGATTAGATTATCTTTGGAATTGGTTTTAATGTGAAGTTATAATATATTTTTACCATTTAATCAAATAGTGGTCGTTGGAATTAATTTCACTTTGAAATTGGACTTAAACTCGTGTCAATCTTTTGATATATATTGTTTCATAAAAACACGCTATTTGTCATGATAATGGGAATTAATTATTAAATTAATTAACGTAACTTATACGATTTTAATTTTGTAAAATAGACATCATTTTTGAATTTGGAATATAAAATATAGATTAGGGTGAAGTTTTGGTATTATTCTGAAAAACTTCTATTTTTGATGAATAGTAAAACCACTAAGTGGTACTTATAAAAACTGATTTTCCGTTTAAATGGAAATTTACCACCTCTGTGTTTTGAATTTCAAACATCCGACATACATGTTTGTCATTAAGAAGTAAAATGTGGTTCAATGGAATTAAAATAATTTTTTGGTGAATAGTAACTTTTAAGTTTTTAGTCGTGATTAGAGGTAATTAGTGTAGTTTAAGGTAAAAATAATGTTTTAATAATATGAAATGAGCTTGAAACATGTCCTAACCTTATTGGATGTGTCATGGACGACCAATAAAATCCATGGGTCAACTTTGGGACCCCATGGAGCCACTTTGGTTGGGAAATGACATAAATAACTTTTTATTTAATGTAAAAATTAAAATGTCACAAACATGAGTTGTTTTACTAAAATAATTTTTACATGGAGTTATACAAGTCCGTTTTTTAAATATAAATAGTCATTGGAAAGATAAAAATATTTCCTACATCATAGTATTTGTTTTAAAATTTTTAGACATTAAATAAATTAAATTATTTATGACATCATGATGATGCAACAATGACCTCATTATTTAACGATTTAATTAAAATAGAAAGATAATGTAAAATCTAAGACCTGAACATGTCCAAAACCTATTGGATGGGTGTATTTCGAACCCTTATCACCTTATCATTGAATCACATCAATGTGGGACCATTAAAATCCGAAACGCATTCTAAAATAAAGTAACATTTCCTTACTTTCCAAGAGTGCCCCTCCCCTCCTCTTATAAAAGGCCCCCACCTCTACCTCCTTACCCACACTTCCAAAGCCTTTGGCTCAGCCAACCCCTTCCCATTGTTTCTCTCCACATAACTCTCTAACTCTTAGAAGCCTAACTTTGGGCAGAAATCTTCCCAAGGATGCCTTTGAGCTCAAACCAAAGAGAGTTACCCGATTTTAAGGTAATGTCTTCACTTGAGTCCTTTTGTTTTATTTTGCTTCTCCGACCCCATAAACTCTTTTTATTATTTTTTTTTGTAAAAAATCAATTATATTAAATATACTAGGATGTTTTTATATGAAGGATTCTATCTAAACTTACACACACCTACATATAATGGTTAAGGAACATACTGTTTCCGTGGATGGCAAATTTCTGCCTCACGAAACGATGATTGTTCAATATCCTTCTAACACCTTCAAAGGTGGCCATTAATATGTCCCTATATTTATATATGATATATAATATGTTTATGTTTTCCTTAATCTTCTGTATTTTTCATTTATGGCATACCTTTATGGCTTCCATTATGGGTATACGTGATATCTTCATTTTAGGAAGTGCGGACTACCGCCCCCCAAAGTGATTTGATTCGTTAATACCATATGTGGTACGTATAAATGATATATTTAATGATATTATATATGATACCATACTGGAATTAAAATACTATTATATATCATTATGTTTTAATTCCATTAAATATGAAATAGAAATGGAAGTAGCGTTCATGCCTACGTACGGCTTACCGTCTCCATGAACGGTACATTTAATTTCTTATCTCAAAATGTTTTGTACAATTATAAGTACATATATATAATGTATATATATGTAATATATTACATATAAATGATGGATATCATTCTGGAATTATAACATATATATATCTCTCATTTTTTTTATTCCATTAACATGACAAAAAAATGAAAGTAGCGTTCACGCGTACGTACGACCTACCGTCTCCATGAACGGTGCTTTTAATTTTTATCTACAAGTGCTATGGAATATTATAAAATGAATATATACTGGATATATATGATATTTAAAACATCAATACTATTCTGGATATGATGCACCTATAACTACATGGAATATTATTTTCCAACAAGTTAAATTTTTAACTCATGTACCAAACATCGACAAAAACGTCTGATATGAACTCATATTTTTAACCAATTATTATAACATTAAAATATGTGATATGAACTGAATAATAATATTTATAGGGTCCTTAAGAAATTATAAATTGACCAATGTTTATTATTCAGGAATATAAAGAAACCAACAAGACAAGTTCGACATGAGGCAAGGGATCCTACTCCTCTCTTTCTTTTTAAGTACACTCTTTTATGTCATTACTTTTAAGCTCATCTTTTTTGCGATTGGGATGTTATTTTATATTACCCTTACTATAATTTTTAAGTTCATATGATGAGAGACCTTATTCTATCTCATCAATCCATTTTGGAAGTTTTGAGTGGCACCGTTAGGCTACTGAATTTTCGTAAGAGATCTAACCTCTCTCTTTCTTTTTAAGTACTTTCCTTTAAGTCACTACTTTTAAGCTCATCTTTCATATGATGGGGGATGTTATTTTATATTACTCTTTCTGTAAAGATTATTTTAATACGATGAGAGACCCTATTTGATCTCATCAATCCATTTTTGGAAGTTTTAAGTGGCACCGTTAGGCTGCCGAGTTTTCATAAGGGATTTTTCATCTCACTTTTATTCCTGTGAGATTTATGCTAAATTTGCCACAATTCCCTTTGAGTGGTGTATTTACTACCCATTATTTTACTCATTGTGTAATATACATTCATTTATGAGTATTTATATCAATTTTGTATTGTCCTTTCACGGGGTGTATGTTTCGAAAGATACCCATGTCGGTAAGGGAACCTTTAACCCTCCTCTTTTTAAAAGACTTCTTTTGTTATGTATTTTAATTCACATAAAATAATGTTGGGATATGTTCTTCTATATCCTTAGTGATTTAAATTTTATGTCCAAGTGATAGGATACCATTTTTATCTCTCATCAACTCATTTTTTGAATTTTGTAGTGATGCCGTTAGGCTGTCAAATTTTTGCAAGGGAACTTCTTAGCCCAATTTTGATTCTTTGGGATAAGCTTTTACTCCTTGAATATGTCGTTCTATGAATATGTGTGAATAAACTCTGATTGTTTTACACTTAATATCCACGTATATTTGGTGTATTAGTTTTTCACACATAATTATGTAATTGATTTATCCTTAATCTATGGATACCGTCTTTGTATGGCACATCATATCAATCTCCTTTCATTGAGGCATATTTTGTTTTATACACAAGCTTCTTTCATACGGTGTATAAACCCCTTTGAATTTTACATTTATCCGAAAGGAATCTTTTTTATACAAAGTATTTTACTAAACGACAAAAGGGAATGTTTTTGTAGTATGTATGCGGCGACAATGACTTCTCCGCTGCCGTGACCATTATTTGGGTTTCGGCTTCCTCCACAAGCCATACCTTTTTTAAAAGAAAAATAAATACCATGTTTTACTTTTCTTTTATTTTGGTATTGAAAATGGTTTTTATAATGTTTTTATATCAATGTGTTGTATTGATATCTTGTGATTGAAAAGTGGAGATGTTATGTTTCCTTTATGCATGTTTTATGTGATACGATTATGTTATGGTTCTTGGGAATTATTATCAAGACGGGTGGTCCTGTGATAAAATAAGGGTAGGTGTGCCCGATATAGCTCTCCAATGCATTGGGTAACGTGAGGGAGTAAAACGTTAAGGTTTCTCCGAAGAGATTTAGGGAATATACAGTGGTGGGTATTCCAAACGTAACCAAGAGGGTTACTCCCTACGTAATAATGTTATGAATGCCTCAAGTTACATTTTATGTCTTATGATTTCTATGATTTATTCATGATTTTATGAGGTATGTTAAAGTGCTTAAGTTTTATGGATAAAGTATGATTTTATTCTTATGTATACATGTACTCATGTTTCATTTCCATATTTTTATATCCCTTACTAAGCTTTTTATGTTCATCCCAAGTTTTTGAAATGTTTTTCACAGGTCAAGGGCAGGGTAAATGATATGATGATAGTGTCAAGGAAGTGTCAAGAATGAATCCATATTTTATTTTAAATATTTTTCCGTTGATGGGAAAAATGAATACTATCTTTTATGTAACCACTTTGTTTAAATGTGGAATGTAATGCAAGTTTTATGATCTAATTCTCTAAAACTCTAAACCTGAAAAGATCATCAATGTGTAATTTTGTAATAACTCAAGATTAAGGAAGGATTATGGCCGGGGCCTTAGAGTTGGTATCAGAGGTCGGTTTAGCTAACTTTAGAGGTCAGTGTATTCTTTAAGCATAAGTGACATTACCATAATGGTTAGGATTTCAGAAAGAGTCATAGTTTTTAGATAAAGTGAATGAGTAAGTATATCTTCCTCATTAGTACATGATGGTTTTGGTGATATACTCAAACTGATATTTCTGTTTTTAGTGAATGGATGGATCTAGCAGGCACCAAAGTGACAATAGGTTTGAAGGAAACTGCGGAGGTTCTCTGATTAAGAGACTCGATGAAATGGGGGATTCAATGAGGAAACGTGTGGCTGTTCTAAACCAACAATCAAGGAGTCATGATAAACCACTTGAAACTTGGTATGTTCTGTAATGCATCATGTATGAGATGACCAATCGATGTTGAAGTTCAGATAATAATTATAATGGTTACCATTTGGGTTTATATGATCCTTACTCTTGAGGTAATTATGGGTTACTATATGTTATGATATAAGTGAAAGGCATGAGATAAAATTGAGGTTAAATTATGTTATGGTTATTTTTGACGATTTTATCTCTTTTTGGGGAATGATTTAAGAATTATATAGTTTTGGAAAAAGGACAACACGCAGACCGTGTGACAACCCGTCGTGCTAGACAAAGCTTTGAGAATCGAACCCACAACCAAAGTGCAACTGGTATTTATCACCTACCACTGGACTACGTGATGTCCCTGGTTAGTTTGACTGATTCTTTTTAGTTAGATGATTTTATGAATTAATAGTAAGTTGTTTTTGGGTTATCTATGGAAATTTATTAACCTATCATGGATGATATGTGATTAGGTTAATTACTGTTCAATACGAGACTTTAAGAGAAACTGATGTTGTTTTGAGATAAATGTTACGATTTAACTTGAAAGACTATGTGAGTAAATCCTTAAAATATTTGGGTTTCAATATAATTTTGGTTTAAATTGATGAATTTTATGGACAAATTGTTTATCAAATGGCCCTTGTTGAACTTTTGGTTTTGTTGGACAAATTTTGGAGATTAAGAATAGATTTTCTTTTTATAAAGGGTTATCCTTCTCTGGATTATCTGATCTTGTACTAACCTTTTTGGTTTTGGTTTTGGTTAAAGTCTAAAGATATGGAAGGTATATAGTTCTCTTTTGTGGATTAGGTGATTCCTTAGAAGTTTATTATAGTAATCTTAATGTGAACAATTCTTCCTAAATAGTCGTCTTTTGGAGAAAATATGAGTTTTTGTAAGAAATCTAATAAAAGTTGAAAGTCAACATGATAAGTGATTATGTTTCCTTATGAATAAATTCCTCAATAAAAAGAAACTTAAAACAAAAATGTTGTCTATTACAGTTTCCTACTGGGGAATCGAATACCGTTTAACCCATCACAAGTTTGTGATTTTCTTGTGGTTAACATTATCATAAACATGTTTTATATCACTCTCCATCAGAACATGATGCTATGTTTTCCCCTCCATGTCTATGTTTTCATACTTGGAATCAGAGTATGGGTTAACTCAGGATACCTTTGTACTTATCTTTCTTTATTTTAAAGTGATTGTTTTACTGACTCTTGTTCCAATGTGGGATTTTCAATGAAGTTTCCAAGCCCTATATTAAAATTGCGAGGACAAAATTCCCAAAAGTGGGGAAGGATGTAACACCCCAGGTAATAAAGAGTATGAAATTTTCACATTTATCCATATTTGTGAATAAAATATTAATATAACTTTAAAGGGGACGCTATGCTCGATGGCGTACCCAACACCCAACAACGAGTTTCTTGGGAATCTTACGCTGCACTCTAATAATAAAATAATATTATTTTAAATGTTAGTTAACGCCTAGATGTTGTGATGGTGGGAATGAATAGAACTAACTAAAAAATTATTATATATGTTTGTAAAATATTTTCACTTTTTACAATAAATTTTAGAGGATTAAAAATGCGAATGAATCCAATTTTAAGCGTAAACATTCTAATATTCTTTAAAAGGTCGATTAACCGCCTTTTGATGGCGAACCTTTTTTAAATCCACTTTTTGAAAATTTTATGTGTTATATTTGAGAAAATAAAATTCTTTTTTAGAATTGGGACATCAATATTTACTTTGTGTAAATTTTTTGTATTTTTCCGATAAAGTTCATTTTTAATGAATATTGAAAAATGTTGTATTTTAATTCAAAACCAAATTTTAATCTAATTTATTTATATGATTAGATTATCTTTGGAATTGGTTTTAATGTGAAGTTATAATATATTTTTACCATTTAATCCAATAGTGGTCGTTGGAATTAATTTCACTTTGAAATTGGACTTAAACTAGTGTCAATCTTTTGATATATATTGTTTCATAAAAACACGATATTTGTCATGATAATGGGAATTAATTATTAAATTAATTAATGTAACTTATACGATTTTAATTTTTTAAAATAAACATCATTTTTGAATTCAGAATATCAAATATAGCTTAGGGTGAAGTTTTTGTGTTATTCTGAAAATCTTCAATTTTTGATGAATAGTAAAACCACTAAGTGGTACTTATAAAAACTGATTTTCCGTTTAAATGGAAATTTACCACCACTGTGTTTTGAATTTCAAACATCCGACATACAAGTTTTTCATTAAGAAGTAAAATGTGGTTCAATGGAATTAAAATAATTTTTTGGTGAATAGTAACTTTTAAGTTTTTAATCGTGATTAGAGGTAATTAGTGTAGTTTAGGTAAAAATAATGTTTTAATAATATGAAATGAGCTTGACACATGTCATACCCTTATTTGATGTTTCATGGACGACCAAGAAAATCCATGGGTCAACTTTGGGACCCCATGGAGCCACTTTGGTTGGGAAATGACAGAAATAACTTTTTATTTAATGTAAAAATTAAAATGTCACAAACCTGAGTTGTTTTACTAAAAGAATTTTTACATGGAGTTATACAAGTCCTATTTTTGACTATAAATAGTCATTGGAAAGATAAAAAGATTTCCTACATCATATTATTTGTTTTAAAATTTTTAGACATTAAATAAATTAAATTATTTATGACATAATGATGATGCAACAATGACTTCATTATTTAACGATTTAATTAAAATAGAAAGATAATGTAAAATCTAAGACCTAAACATGTCCAAAACCTATTGGATGGGTGGATTTAGAACCCTTATCACCTTATCCTCGAATCACATCATGCGGGACCATTAAAATCCGAAACACATTCTAAAATAAAGTAACATTTCCTTATATTCCAAGAGTGCCACTCCCCTACTCTTATAAAAGGCCCCCACCTCTACCTCCTTACCCACACTTCCAAAGCCTTTGGCTGGGCCAACCCCTGCCCATTGTTTCTCTCCACATCACTCTCTAACTCTTAGAAGCCTAACTTTGGGCAGAAGTCTTCCCAAGGAATCCTTTGAGCTCAAACCGAAGGGAGTTACCCGATTTTAAGGAAATGTATTCACTTGAGTCCTTTTGTTTTATTTTGCTTCTCCGACCCCATAAAATCTTTTTATTAATTTCTTTTGTAAAAAATCCAGTATATTCAATATACTAGGATGTTTTTATAAGAAGGATTCTAGCTAAACGTACACACACCTACATATAATGGTTAAAGAACATACTGTTTCCGTGGATGTCGAATTTCTGCCTCATGAAACGATGATTGTTCAATATCCTTCTAACACCTTCAAAGGTGGCCATTAATATGTCAATATATTTATATATGATATATAATATTTTTATGTTTTCCTTAATCTCTTGTATTTTTCATTTATGGCATACCTTTATGGCTTCCATTATGGGTATACGCGATATCTTCATTTTAGAAAGCGCGGACTACCTCCCCCCCAAAGTGATTTGATTCGTTAATACCATATGTGGTACGTATAAAGGATATATTTAATGATATTATATATGATACCATAATGGAATTAAAATACTATTATATATCATTATGTTTTAATTCCATTAAATATGAAATAGAAATGGAAGTAGCGTTCATGCGTACGTACGACTTACCGTCTCCGTGAACGGTACATTTCATTTCTTATCTCAAAATGTTATGTACAATTATAAGTACATATATATAATGGATATATATGTAATATATTACATATAAATTATGGATATCATTTTGGAATTATAACATATATATCTCTCTCATTTTTTTAATTCCATTAATATGAAAAAAAATGAAAGTAGCGTTAATGCGTACGTACGGCCTACCGTCTCCATGAACGGTGATTTTAATTTTTATCTCCAAGTGCTATGGAATAGTATAAAATGAATATATACTGGATATATATGATATTTAAAACATCAATACTATTCTGGATATTATGTACCTATAACTACATGAAATATTATTTTCCAACAAGTTCAATTTTTAACTCATGAACCAAACATCGACAAAAACTTCTGATATGAACTCATATTATTAACCAATTATTATAACATTAAAATATGTTATATGAACTGAATAATAATATTTATAGGGTCCTTAAGCAATTATAAATTGACCAATGTTTATTATTCAGGAATATAAAGAAACCAACAAGACAAGTTCAACTTGAGGCAAGGGATCCTACTCCTCTCTTTCTTTTTAAGTACACTCTTTTATGTCATAACTTTTAAGCTCATATTTCATGTGATTGGGATGTTCTTTTATATTACTCTTACTATAATTTTTATGTTCATATGATGAGAGACCCTATTCTATGTCATCAATCCATTATGGAAGTCTTGAGTGGCGCCGTTAGGCTACCGAATTTTCGTAAGAGATCTAACCTCTCTCTTTATTTTTAAGAACTCTCCTTTAAGTCACTTCTTTTAAGCTCCTCTTTCTTATGATGGGGGATGTTATTTTATATTAATCTTTCTGTACAGTTTATTTTAATATGATGAGAGACCCTATTTGATCTCATCAATCCATTTTTGGAAGTTTTAAGTGGCACCGTTAGGCTGCCGAGTTTTCATAAGGGATTTTTCATCTCACTTTTATTCACGTGAGATTTATGCTAAATTTGCCACAATTCATTTTGAGTGGTGTATGTACTGCCCATTATTTTACTCATTGTGTAAAAAAACATTCATTTATGAGTATTTACATAAATTTGGTATTGTCCTTCTTTCACGGGGTGTATGTTTCGAAAGATACCCATGTCGGTAAGGGAACCTTTCACCCTCCTCTTTTTAAAAAACTTCATTTGTTATGTATTTTAATTCACATAAAATTATGTTGGGATATGTTCTTCTATATCCTTAGTGATTTAGATTTTATGTCCAAGTGATAATATACCCTTTTTATTTCTCATCAACTCATTTTTTGAATTTTGTAGTGATGCCGTTAGGCTGTCAAATTTTTGCAAGGGAACTTCTTAACCCAATTTTGATTCTTTGGGATAAGCTTGTACTCCTTGAATATGTCGTTATATGAATATGTGTGAATAACCTCTGATTGTATTACACTTAATATCCACTTATATTTGGTGTATTAGTTTGTCACACATAATTATGTAATTGATTTATCCTTAATCCAAGGATACCGTCTTTGTATGGGACTTCGTCTCAATCTCCTTTCATTGAGGCATATTTTGTATTATACACAACCTTCTTTCATATGGTGTATAAACCCCTTTGACTTTTACATTTATCCGAAAGGAATCTTTTTTATACAAAGCATTTTACTAAAAAAGAAAAGGGAATGTTTTTGTAGTACATATGCGGCGACAACAACTTCTCCGCTACCGTGACCATTATTTGGGTTTCGGCTTCCTCTACAAGCCATACCTTTTTTAAAAGAAAAATAAATACCATGTTTTACTTTTCTTTTATTTTGGTATTTAAAATGGTTTTTATAATGTTTTTATATCAATGTGTTGTATTGATATCTTGTGATTGAAAAGTGGAGATGTTATGTTTCCTTTATGCATGTTTTATGTGATACGATTATGTTATGGTTCTTGGGAATTATTATGAAGACGGGTGGTTCTGTGATAAACTAAGGGTAGGTGAGCCCGATATAGCTCTCCAATGCATTGGGTAACGTGAGGGAGTGAAACGTTAAGGTTTCTCCGAAGAGATTTAGGGAATATACTATGGTGGGTATTCCAAACGTAACCAAGAGGGTTACTCCCTACGTAAGAATGTTATGAATGCCTCAAGTTACATTTTATGTCTTATGATTTCTATGATTTATTCATGATTTTATGAGGTATGTTATAGTGATTATGTTTTATGGATAAAGTATGATTTTATTCTTATGTATACATGTACTCATGTTTCCTTTCCATATTTTTATATCCCTTACTAAGCTTTTTATGCTCATCCCATGTTTTTGAAATGTTTTTCACAGGTCAAGGGAAGGGTAAATGATATGATGATAGTGTCAAGGAAGTGTCATGAATGAATCCATGTTTTATTTTAAATATGTTTCTGTTGATGGGAAAAATGAATACTATCTTTTATGTAACCACTTTGTTTAAATGTGGAATGTAATGCACGTTTTATGATCTAATTCTATGAAACTCTAAACCTGAAAAGATCCTCAATGTGTAATCTTGTAATAACTCAAGATTAAGGAAGGTTTAGGGCCGGGGCCTTATAGTTGGTATCAGAGGTCGGTTTAGATAACTTTATAGGTTAGGGTATTCTTTAAGCATAAGTGAAATTACCATTATGGTTAGGATTTCAGAAAGAGTCATAGTTTTTAGATAAAGTGAATGAGTAAGTATATCTTCCTCATTAGTACATGATGGTTTTGGTGATATACTGAAACTGATATTTTGGTTTTTAGTGAATGGATGGATCTAGCAGGCACCAATGTGACAATAGGTTTGAAGGAAACTGTGGCGCTTCTCTGATTAAGAGACTCGATGAAATGGGGGATTCAATGAGGAAACTCATGGTTGTTCTAAACCAACAATCAAGGAGTCATGATCAGCCACTTGAAACTTGGTATGTTCTGTAATGCATCATGTATGAGATGACCAATCGATGTGGAAGTTCTGGTAATAATTATAATGGTAACCATTTGGGTTTATATGATCCTTACTTTTGAGGTAATTATGGGTTACTATATGTTATGATAGAAGTGAAAGTCATGAGATAAAATTGAGGTTAAATTATTTTATGGTTATTTTTGATGATTTTATCTCCTTTTGGAGAATTATTTAAGAATTATATAGTTTTGGAAAAAGGACAACACGCAGACCATGTGACAACCCGTCGCGCCAGACAAAGCTTTGAGAATCGAACCCACAACCAAAGTGCTACTGGTATTTATCGCCTACCACTGGACTACGTGATGTCCCTGGTTAGTTTGACTGATTCTTTTTAGTTAGATTATTTTATGAATTAATAGTAAGTTTGTTTTGGGTTATCTATGGAAATTTATTAACCTATCATGGATGATATGTGATTAGGTTAATTACTGTTCAATACGAGACTTTAAGAGAAGCTGATGTTGTTTGGAGATAAATGTTACGATTTATCTTGGCAGACTATGTGACTAAATCCTTAAAATATTTGGGTTTCAATATTAGTTTGGTTTAAATTGAATAATTTTATGGACAAATTGTTTATGGAATGGTCCTTGTTGAACTTTGGGTTTTGTTGGACAAATTTTGGAGATTAAGAATAGATTTTCTTTTTATAAAGGGTTATCCTTCTCTGGATTATCTGATCTTGTACTAACCTTTTTGGTCTTGGTTTTGGTTAAAATCTAAAGATATGGAAGGTATATAGTTATCTTTTGTGGATTAGGTGATTCTCTAGAAGTTGATTATAGTACTCTTAATGTGAACAATTCTTCCTAAATACTCGTCTTTTGTAGAAAATATGAGTTTTTGTAAGAAATATAATAAAAGTTGAAAGTCAACATGATAAGTGATTATGTTTCCTTATGAATAAATTCCTCAATAAAAAGAAACTTAAAACAAAAATGTTGTCTATTAACTTTTCCTACTGGGGAATCGAATACCGTTTAACCCATCACAAGTTTGTGATTTTCTTGTGGTTAACTTTATCCTAAACATGTTTTCTATCACTCTCAATCAGAACACGACGCTATGTTTTCTCCTCCATGTCCATGTTTTCATACTTGGAATCCTAGTATGGGTTAACTCAGGAGACCTTTTTACTTATCTTTCTTTATTTTAAAGTGATTGTTTTACTGACTCTTGTTCCAGTGTGGGATTTTCAATGAAGTTTCCAAGCCAAATATTAAACTTGCGAGGACACAATTCCCAAAAGGGGGGAAGGATGTAACACCCCAAGTAAATAAAGAGTATGAAATTTTCACATTTATCCATATTTGTGAATAAAATATTAATATAACTTTAAAGGGGACGCTATGCTCGATGGCGTACCCAACACGCAACAACGAGTTTCTTGGGAATCATACGTTGCACTCTAATAATAAAATAATATTCTTTTAAATGGTAGTTAACGCCTAGCTATTGTGATGGCGGGAATGAATATAACTAACTAAAAAATTATTATATATGTTTTTCAAATATTTTTACTTTTTACAAAAAATGTTAGAGGATTAAAAATGCGAATGAATCCAATTTTAAGCGTAAACATTCTAATATTCTCTAAAAGGTCGATTAACCAGCTTTTGATGGCGAACCTCTTTTAAATCCACCTTTTGAAAATTTTATGTGTTATATTTGACAAAATAAAATTCTTTTTTAGAATCGGGACCTCAAAATTTACTTTGAGTAAATTTTTTGGTATTTTTCCGATAAAGTTCATTTTTAATGAATAGTGAAAAATGTTGTATTTTAATTCAAAAAAAATTTTTAATCTAATTTATTTATATGATTAGATTATCTTTTGAATTGGTTTTAATGTGATTTTATAATATATTTTTACCATTTAATCCAATATTGGTTGTTGGAATTAATTTCACTTTGAAATTGGACTTAAACTAGTGTCAATCTTTTGATATATATTGTTTCATAAAAACACGCTATTTGTCATGATAATGGGAATTAATTATTAAATTAATTAATGTAACTTATACGATTTGAATTTTTTAAAATAGACATCATTTTTGAATTCGGAATATCAAATATAGCTTAGGGTCAAGTTTTGGTATTATTCTGGAAAACATCAATTTTTGATGAATAGTAAAACCACTAAGTGGTACTTATAAAAACTGATTTTCCGTTTAAATGGAAATTTACCACCTCTGTGTTTTGAATTTCAAACATCCGGCATACATGTTTGTCATTAAGAAGTAAAATGTGGTTCAATGGAATTAAAATAATTTTTTGGTGAATAGTAACTTTTAAGTTTTTAATCGTGATTAGAGGTAATTAGTGTAGTTTAAGGTAAAACTAATGTTTTAATAATATGAAATGAGCTTGACACATGTCCTACCCTTATTGGATGTGTCATGGACGACCAAGACAATCCATGGGTCAACTTTGGGACCCCATGGAGCCACTTTGGTTGGGAAATGACATAAATAACTTTTTATTTAATGTAAAAATTAAAATGTCACAAACATGAGTTGTTTTACTAAAAGAATTTTTACATGGAGTCATACAAGTCCGATTTTTGACTATAAATAGTAATTGGAAAGATAAAAAGATTTCCTAAATCATAGTATTTGTTTTAAAATTTTTAGAAATTAAAGAAATTAAATTAATTATGACATCATGATGATGCAACGATGACCTCATTATTTAACGATTTAATTAAAATGGAAAGATAATGTCAACTCTAAGACCTAAACATGTACAAAACCTATTGGATGTGTGGATTTCGAACCCTAATCACCTTATCCTCGAATAAAATCAATGTGGGACCATTAAAATCCGAAACTCTTTCTAAAATAAAGTAACATTTCCTTACTTTCCAAGAGTGCCCCTCCCCTCCTCTTATAAAAGGCCCCCACCTCTACCTCCTTACCCACACTTCCAAAGCCTTTGACTCGGCCAAAACATGCCCATTATTTCTCTCCACATCACTCTATAACTCTTAGAAGCCTCACTTTGGGCAGAAGTCTTCCCAATGAAGCCTTTGAGCTCAAACCAAAGGGAGTTACCCGATTTTAAGGTAATGTCTTCACTTGAGTCCTTTTGTTTTATTTTGCTTCTCCGACCCCCTAAACTCTTTTTATTCATTTCTTTTGTAACAAATAAAGTATCTTCCATATACTATGATGTGGTTATAAGAAGTATTAGATCTAAACTTACACACACCAACATCTAATTGTTAAAGAATATACTGTTTCCGTGGATGGTGAATTTCTGCCTCACGAAACAATGAATGTTCAATATCCTTCTAACACCTTCAAAGATGGCCATTAAGATGTCACTATATTTATATATGATATATAATATGTTTATTTTTTTTAAGCTTCTGTATTTTTCATTTATGGCATACCTTTATGGCTTCCATTATGGGTATCCGTGATATCTTCATTTTAGGAAGTGCGGACTACCGCCCCCCCAAAGTGATTTGATTCGTTAATACCATATGTGGTACGTATAAAGGATATGTTTAATGATATTATATATGATACCATAATGTAATTAAAATAATATTATATATCATTATGTTTTAATTCCATTAAATATGAAATATAAATGGAAGTAGTGTTCATGCGTACGTAGGCTTACCGTCTCCATGAATGGTACATTTCATTTCTTATCTCAAAATGTTATGTACTATTATAAGTACATATATATAATGGATATATATGTAATATATTACATATAAATTATGGATATAATTCTGGAATCATAACATATATATATCTCTCATTTATTTAATTCCATTAATATGACAAAAAAATGAAAGTAGCGTTCATGCGTACGTACGACCTACCGTCTCCATGAACAATTCTTTTAATTTTTTTATCCAAGTGCTATGGAATAGTATAAAATGAATATATAATGGATATATATGATATTTAAAACATCAATACTATTATTTATATGATGTACCTATAACTACAAGGAATATTATTTTCCAACAAGTTCAATTTTTAACTCATGTACCAAACATCGACAAAAACGTATGATATGAACTCATATTATTATCCAATTATTATAACATTAAAATATGTGATATGAACAGAATAATAATCTTTATAGGTTCCTTAAGGAATTATAAATTGACCAAAGTTTATTATTCAGGAATATAACGAAACGAACAAGACAAGATGGACATGAGGTAAGGGATCCTACTCCTCTCTTTCTTTTTAAGTACAATCTTTTATGTCATTCCTTTTAAGATCATCTTTCTTGTGATTGGGATGTTGTATTATATTACTCTTACTATAATTTTTATGTTCATATGATGAGAGACCCTATTCTCTCTCATCAATCCATTTTGGAAGTTTTGAGTGGCGCCGTTAGGCTGCCGAATTTTCGTAAGAGATCTAACCGCTCTCTTTCTTTTTAAGTACTCTCCTTTATGTCACTTCTTTTAAGCTCCTATTTCTTATGATGGGGGATGTTCTTTTATATTCTTCTTTCTGTAAATTTTATTGTAATACGATGAGAGACCCTATTTGATCTCATCAATCCATTTTTGGAAGTTTTAACTGGCGCCGTTAGGCTGCCGAGTTTTCATAAGGGATTTTTCATCTCTATTTTATTCCCGTGAGATTTATGCTACATTTGACACAATTCCCTTTGAGTGGTGTATGTACTGCCCATTATTTTACTCAATGTGTAATATACTTTCATTTATGAGTATTTACATCAATGTTGTATTTTCCTTCTTTCACAGGGTGTACGTTTTGAAAGATACCCATGTCTGTAAGGGAACCTTTCACCCTCCTCTTTTTAAAAGTCTTCTTTTGTTATGTCTTTTAATTCACATAAAAATATGTTGGTATATGTTCTTATATATCCTCAGTGATTTAAATTTTATGTCCAAATGATGAGATACCCTTTTTATCTCTCATCAACTCATTTTCTAAATTTTGTAGTGATGTCGTTAGGCTGTCAAATATTTGCAAAGGAACTTCTTAACCCAATTTTGATTCTTTGGGATAAGCTTGTACTCCTTGAATATGTAGTTCTATGAATATGTGTGAATAACTTCTGATTGTTTTACACTTAATATCCACTTATATTTGGTGTATTAGTTTTTCACACATAATTATGTAATTGATTTATCCTTAATCCAGGGATACCGTCTTTGTATGGGACTTCGTCTCAATCTCCATTCATTGAGGCATATTTTGTTTTATACACAACCTTATTTCATACGGTGTATATACCCCTTGGAATTTTACGTTTATACGAAAGGCAAAATTTTTTATACAAAGCATTTTACTAAACGACAAAAGGGAATGTTTTTGTCGTACGTATGCGGCGACAACGACTTCTCCACCGCCGTGACCATATTTGAGTTTCGACTTCCTCTACAAGACATACCGTTTTTTTAAAGAAAAATAAATACCATGTTTTACTTTTCATTTATTTTGGTATTGAAAATGGTTTTCATAATGTTTTTATATCAATGTTTTGTATTGATATCTTATGATTGAAAAGTGGAAATGTTATGTTTCCTTTATGCATGTTTTATGTGATACGATTATGTTATGGTTCTTGGGAATTATTATGAAGACAGGTGGTTCCGTGATAAACTAAGGGAAGGTGAGCCCGATATAGCTCTCCAATGCATTGGGTAATGCGAAGGAGTGAAACGTTAAGGTTTCTCCGAAGAGATTTAGGGCATATACTGTGGTGGGTATTCCAAACATAACCAAGAGGGTTACTCCCTACGTAAGAATGTTATGAATGCCCCAAGTTACCTTTTATGTCTTATGATTTCTATGATTTATTCATGATTTTATTAGGTATGTTAAAGTGCTTATGTTTTATGGGTAAAGTATGATTTCATTCTTATGTATACATGTACTCATGTTTCCTTTCCATATTTTTATATCCCTTACTGAGCTTTTTATGATCATCCCATGTTTTTGAAATGTTTTTCACAGGTCAAGGGAAGGGTATATGATATGATGATAGTGTCAATGAAGAGTCAATAAAGAATCGATGATTTATTTTAAATATGTTTCCGTTTATGGGAAAAATTAATACTCTCTTTTATGTAACCACTTTGTTTAAATTTGGAATGTAATGCATGTTTTATGATCTAATTCTCTAAAACTCTAAACCTGAAAAGATCTTCAATGTGTAATCTTGTAATAACTCAAGATTAAGTAAGGTTTAGGGTCGGGGCCTTATAAATAGGGTGATTTATTAGTTATCCAGAATCTATATCATATATTTATAAATACATATATCTACTATATAGACCATTATAACCATCCTTCTAAATTGGAGATGAAGAATAATTTAAATCATTTCATGGAGATGGAAAGTTGTATGCACGCACGCACAAAGCATTTTCTTTTCATAGGATGGATCAATGGTGGAATATTGTTATTTAATAATAATAACAATAAAATCTAATTATATATATATATATACACTATTCTTGATTTATTAATTTAGGAATGAAACAACACTTGATGATGAAGTGAAAGAGCAGATAAACTTTAAAGAGTTGATAATTATGATTATATCTTCTTCAACAAACTTCCTTTAATCTTTTCCTAATGGATCTAGGGTTGATCTATTATAAATAAAAATCCTCTATAACATATATTAGGATGTTGAGACTATAAATATTAAAGATTTTATTAATTCATATGGCTCATATTTGTGAGAATATGTTGAGGAATGAGTTCCATATTATAATTGAGGTGAGGGGTACTTTTGAACACTCTAAAAATATTAAATTATAATTACATAACATTCATGTTAATTAAGCCTAAAAAATGAGATATTTGAAATAAAAGATAATTATGGGCCCAAATAATCTCAGTCAACAATTATTATACATGTTTATGTCCCACTATCACCCTTATCATTTATTTTAACCCTTATTTAACCAAATTAACTCCTACTATGATAACATGGATTTTTACTTTTTCAAGGTTAATATCGTTACTATAATATGAAAAAATCTCAAAAATTGAAAATTTATGACATTTTATAAATTCACTCAATATAGTTTCTTAATAAAATATTTTTTATCAATTTTATATCATTAAATTTTATATTATACAATTGAAAATATAATTAATATCAGTTTGACAATATTCATTACATTGAATGTTCTATATATCGAGATAACAAGTTACCTTAAAAAAACTTTTTAATACATATATAACATGTTATAGTAATCTATAAAATTGGTTTTGGATAATAATAATGTCAAATTATATTTATCTAAATATTTTTAATATCATTTATTTGATATTTCAATTAATAAAATAATTACTACATTACTATTATGAAAGAATTTAATGTAAAAATTTCATCACTAAAAATTTAAAAAAAATCATTTACTGAAGATAATTATATTATATCTAAAATTTCTCATTATAGTCGAACATATCCCCTAGATAACCAGATATTCAAATTGTTTTATTTAATAAGAATATAATAGTCATATCTTTGACTTTTGTTTTAATAAAATATTTTAAATTTCATAATCAAAAATAAATAGAAGTGACCATATATTAACAAATTTAATGATTATAGATGAACATTAATTTTCCAATAAAATTGGAGAAATTTTAAGGCTCATTTTATACTCTTTATTTTATTAATTTATCCCATTATTATTTTATTTTTACACAATTTACTCTTTACTGTGGTAAAAAAGTACTAAGGCCATTATTAATATTTTCAAAACATATGACTGAAATATTTAATAAATTTTTTACTTTGGAAAAATATATTTTTCACCAATTTTCAAAATTCAATTCACAAAAGAGGAAAAAATTAATTTAATATTAATCACGTAAAACAAAATGAAAATTAGTTTTCTTTAAAAATTGAATTTTAATCAAAAAATGTACTTGTACCAAAATAATTTAGAAGGATGATTAAAATAAAAAATATATTATTTGTAACTAAATAAAAAATTATTTTTCATTAACATAAAATTCAAACCATAATGTTACTTTTAACATATTTAAATTGAGAGTTTTTAAAAAATCAGTATTTTCAATATTCACTTAAAAATCATTCTTTTAAAAAAAATACAAAAAACATAGCTGATGTTAAATTTTATATTGTAATTTTGGAAATGTTTTTTTGTTTTTCAAATATAATTCATAAAGGTTTTTATATTTCATTTTAAAACAGGTTCCCCAATAAAAGTTGATAGAACTCCCTTTAGAAAAATATCAGGTTTTTATCCACAAAAATGGATTTATTCTAATCTTATTCATATAAAATCAATTGGAAGTATAAATTTTTTAACTAAATATATATTATTTAAATTTCATAATGTGGATTGTACTATTCATTATAACAGATTTTATAGCTATGTGATAAAAATATATCGTTGTTTGATTAGGCTGCGTGTTGTGTGCAATGTATGCTATAAAAGAGTTTAATTTTAAAAAGACTCATACCATAATGTATTTAGCATAAAAAATATTATACAAATATACTATTTATTAATTATTTTTAAATAATTTATTTAATGGTACCAAGATAATTTGTATAGTGGTAAGTTGAAATTCTTTTAAAACAAATGATTGAGAACCCCTATCATGTTCATAATGTTGAGTTAAAGATGTTGGGATAAAGTGATTATTGAAATGGGTAAATTTAATTTGATAGTACTGAAAAAAATTAGATGAGTTAATAATTAGTTAAAAAAGTGGGTTATAATATTATTAAAGGAGTTTAATATTTTTTTGAATAAAGGAATATATTCAATAATATATGTTTAAATTAAGGAATAAGGAATCATTAATATTTTCCCTATGATTTTATGGTAGTTCGGGTATTAATATGTTTCAAAAAATACCTGATGATTGGAGTCATATGTTTTGTATATGATTAATAAGACCTAATTCATATTTTGGGTAATCTATGAGAAGATAATTTTGTATATTCAATGAAATTATTTTTAAATTGTTTTATCGTATAGATATGGAATGTTTACCCATTTAGGAAATGGTTTAAATTGAACACTAAATGAGGTTTTAGAGATTAATTAATTACCTCACCATATCGATATTTATGGATATGCGATGATCCTTCATAATTTGTTTTCATAATAATAACATGTTCTTGATGGAAATAATTATCATTCTATTATGTATATTATGATATGTTAAATGTGAATTATAGTTCTTTAGGCATAAAAATCTTTATTTTTAGAAATTTGTTTCTTGATGTAATCTTGAAAATAGATGCATGATTGATGAACAACAAAATGATGGAATTATGATTATAGAATGGGATTATATTAGGTAATTATATTTCCGTATGTTAGTATACATTAAAATAATTCCTAATCTATTGGAAAAAGGATCCAGGAAACAGAAATGTTATCATACAATCAGCAGTTTGATTATATCGATGAACTTTTCAAACCATTAGTTTATGGATTTATAGTTGGTAACATCCTATGAACCAAGGTTTATATAACTCTCAATCACTATTTGGTTGCTAATTTTATCTTCCAAGTAAATGATTTCATTTCCAGGATATGTTTTACATTTTAAAAAACTAGTTATGTGATTAATCCAAATGACTATTTTTCATACCATACTCTATTACTAAGAGGATATTTTCTAATTATTTCATGATATTGGTTTCCTAAAAAATAATATTAAAATATAAAACAATTTATTACCAAGATCATGTTTAAATATTGAGGATTCATCTTATATAAATTGAATATAATGTAACACCCCGAAATTATGAAATAATAAAATTTTATTCAATAGCATGTGTCACATGAAACAAAAAGCATAATAGGTAATATAAAATATCATATTATTGTGATAAATTTAATGTTTTAAACAAATTCAATACATTCTAAATAATTTAATGAAAAATACAGATTTTAGCTTGCATTACACATAATAATGTGTTTCTTCAATAGCTTGAGTTGCCTGGAAGATAATGTTTTTCTGGAAAACAATATTCTATTAATATTAATATTTAATATTGTTGTTTTTAACTATCTGTTATTAAGGAATGTATGAATATGACTAACTAAAAAATGAAAATAAATAGTTTAAACATGTCTATTAACTATCTATTGAATAGTATAAATATATATCATTTAAAATAAAAATAAATGATTTCTAAAATACTATTTCTTTTTCTAAAAGATGGATTAATTGTGCTTTTCACACATTATTTAAAATTAAATTCTACCACATTAAAAAATTTATATAACAAAATATATATTTTTTTAATTTGAATATTAAAATTATATAAGGATGAAAATTTTGGATTTTCACAAAAGTATAATTTTGTAATTAATAGTGAAAAATAATTAATTTTAATTAAATACATCATTTTCATTTAAATAATTTATAAATATAAATTATATTTAAAATTAGTTTTAACAAATAATTATCACTTTTATATCAAATAACTTAATTTATTTCATTTTAATAATTTTCATATTTAATTTATAGAAAAAAACTACAAACATTGGAGCATTTTCTCTTTAAAAATTAGCTTTCTCATCATGTTTTTATGATTGTTTTTAAAGTAAACCAATATGATTATTTGAGTTAAATTTGGAAAAATCAATTCTATATATGGAATCATAATAAAATATATTACATAACAAGTTGAACATAATTTTTTACAATAATTATTAATGAAAATATTTAAAATTAATGACCAAAATTAACGTAAAACCGGGATTACTTTTTGGTTAAACACAGAATTTAAAGTGTAAAATAATCTAACTAGACCAAAACCCATGGAATGAGAATATGTTAACCATTATAACCATATGATCCATATTTATGAGTTATCATAACATAATTGCAAGAATGTGACATATATAATAAATTACGCAATGAATTAGAAAAAATGAACCTTCTGTATATTAAATATCTTTAATACTTTTTTATCATAAAAAATATACCGTTGGATCAGTTACACATATTATTTTTAAATAATAATGATTTTATGTTTTCAAAATAGTTTACCTATAATTTTAGAGGTTATTTAGTTTTAAAAAATGATTATGAAATGCAGAAGTAAAAATAATTTTGTTAATAATTATATAAAATAATTGATACTGAAAATATTACAAGTGAGTTAAATTTAATGAATTATTATCATATATTAGTTTTTAAAAATTAATATTTATTGATAAATAGGTGTAATTTTATAAATTAAAATTCCATAGTTACTTGATATATTTTAATTCAAATTAAATAAATAATTTAAAAATTAACATTAATGTTATTTTATTATAAATTATATTTTATTACATGATTTAAAATTTAAAAAAATTATATCTCATAAAAATTTATTTATAAATGTTGAGAAATATCAAATATGGTCCGATAATGGACAAATTTATCTTTTATAATGGATATATTGATGAGTAAATTCTAAAAACTATGTTAATGCGGTTATGGATAAAGATGTGTTTTTGTGGGTTATATACAATCATGTTACATTTAATTAGAAAAATAGAAGATAATTTTATTGAATAAATTATATATCATAATTACATTTAGTAGGAAAATATTTCAAATAACTCTCACTTTTATTTATTCTTAATAGATCAATTACGTAGTTTAGAAAATTAGTTACATTGGTAAAAATAATAATTTGAAAAATTTACTAATCATAAACACTCGGTGAAAAAATGATAAATATTTCTTTTGTTATTTGGAGGTTATTTAGACAAAATAAACCATACCATACAGTATACATAATTTTTTTTCCTAAATAGGTATGATACACCTCCCAAACATGAATACATTTTTTTATTAACAATAATGAAACTCATCCTGAACTATAAAATGACACTGATTCCCTTTAATTATTCACACCTATAATGGAAATTTTCTCATAAAAACCCTCCCAAATAACTTTTAAACTATCGTTAAATAATTTAAAAATACTAATTTATTGAATAAATCTATCCTTTTACTGATTTAATACAATCCTATAGGATATACAATAAGAAGAGGTAATGTTCTTTACCAAGCATCTTTATTTAATTTCATTCTACACATACCTAAATTTATATTATACAATTATTATATAATAAAATAATTATATTACATATGAAGAAATTTATTTATTTGAATTTTATGACCTACAACTAAACACACATCCATAAAATGGGTTAGGAAATCATCCATCATGTGCATGACAGACTGACACCTTTTAAACCAATGTCATTTGTTTTTCTACTACCACCTCTCATGGTTGGCTATGATAATGTCTATAAATTATATCTATCATATTTATAATGTTATTATACCTATATATTAATTATATTAAATAAAAAATGTTTCTTTTTATTTTGTATGTGACCTGATGATGTCCCTTTTTTGTATAGTGTACTAACGCCTTAGGAAGCAATGTGATTTATCATTCCCTAATTCATTACATAAAAGATGATAACGAGTAATTTAGATGATGGTATGTTATATAAATTAAATAATTAATATAATCTTGAAAGATTCATCTTATTGAAAATATAATATAATATTTTAGATTTTTAAACTGAAATATTATAACATCATTCGTGTACATGTGGACTACCACCTTCAGGAATCGATGAGACTTTTTTGTCAACACCACACAAAATGAATGATATATATAAGTATACCTAAAAAATATAAATTTTTTCAGGATTATTATTTTTCAGATTATATAACTATATGATATGACCAATAACTAGATCATTAATTACAAAACAAGCATAAGTAAACAAGGTAATTAACACTAGAATTAATAAAAAAATGAAATATTATTAACAAACAAGTGATAAGATTTTATAGAAGGATCAAAGAAGAACTTATAATTATTAATATAGTTCTGGAATATGTTAATGAAAAGTTTTACCCCACTCTATAGGAGGATAAATTATATGCAACCAAAATAAATTTTCGTGTAAATGATTTTATCTCAATTTACATTCAACCGAGGCTTATTTGTTATTATATACCAATTCAAATTTGTGTAGTTAATTTACTACCCCTTTGAGATGTAATATCCTTATTCATTAATACATTATATTATTTTAAATTTCAATTTGAATTATTAAATGAAATGGTATGTTACTTTTATTGATTCATTAGTATTACCTCACTCATCCATGTAAGTTGTTTCAATTTTTCAATTTTTTGTTCTATTGTTTTAAATTCTATTCTATACAATAATATTACATCACTATGGTTTTAAACTCATAATTAAAATATTAATTTTACATAGTATTTTTATTTTTTGGACGTATATTAACAAATAATTAAAAATTAGAATAATTATTGATAAAGGGACACATATATAAGGAAAAAAAATAAACAAACTAATAAATAATTAAAATGTCTTATTAATTTTTTATATTATGTACTATGATTTTATTAATTTTTTTATGTACATTAAATCTTCGGAATCATACAGATATAAATTTATTAAAAGTACTTAATTTTAGAAATTTTGAGTTAGAAAGTATGGTAACAATGAATAATTCTCAATGAAATATAACCCTCTCTATAGGAACTCCCCAAACGTTTATTATAGGGAAAATAAGTTATAAAACTAGAATTATGTTTCCGCCACATCCGAAAAGTTAATTTCAATACATTGTTGGACATTAAATCTATGACAATTTTATTGATAGGTTGCTTAGGAAGTAGATATATAATGTGGATTTATTGTAAAATTTCTTTCATAACCTAAAATTTCAAATGGGACAAAGAGATTATGGTGGGGTCGATAGAGGAATAATTTACAACACAACAGAGTTGTGCCCTAAGGAAAATTAAATTGATGTTAGTATAAAAAGAATTATAAAAGAAAAAATATTATATTCTGATAGATCTTTTGGATGTTTAGATAGAAGATTTATGTATTTATTAAAAAAATATAGAAAATAATAATTTTAGAAACATAGAATATATGTTGGAAAATAATTTTCATAATTATTCCAAAAATGAAATAACAATGGAAAAAAAGAGCGTGAATTGATAAATAATCAAGGAAGGTATGAATATTTCATTGATTTACAAAAAATAATGGAATCAACCTATTTTAGATCATTAAGATCCACAAATTCACTTTCACAAAATAGAAAAAGATGAATAATGGATATGATTTTTAGAAATTACTTGAGATATTTAAAACAATTAACATTAACATGCATTTTTAGACTCCTAAATAAATTATTTCATATATGAAATTTCTCAATATTTTTTAAGATAATAAAAATTAATTGGAATAAATTTACACAACTAATTTGATCAAGGAATGCAATATTTTATTTAAAATAATATGTCCTCTAAAAATAAAAGACCATAATAAGATTATAATTACTTTATTACTAAGATAAAGTGAATATTAAAATGGATTCTGGTTCCCATGTTCTAATTTCAAACATGTGTGCTTATCATAATTTAAGTGGATAATTTTTGAGGAATTTAAATCCATTTAATTCACCATATAAATGGAATATAGGTCCATAGAATGACTAATTTGATGGGTGTATGACCTGTTAGTTTTTACGGGGATGATCATATTACCGACTAATTCTGTAGTTATTGAATTGGAGTTCAAAATATAGATTTTAATCAATTTAGAAAGACCATTCGTACGGACTAGTGTTTCTAAAATTTATGTTACTAAGTTTAATGTGATTTTTCATACTTGTAATGATAAAAAATCACTTATTTTCATTAGAAATTCCATACATTATATATAGAGTATGATAATTTATTCATCTTATGTGGTCTAAAGAGATTAAACAATGTGGGATTCTTATGGTTAGTTTTTGGGTAAATTTCATTATTTATATGAATAATATTTTATAATAAACATATTTGAATATAAATCCATAAAAGATCATGAATAAGTAAGATGTATTTAGAGAATAATTAATAAACAAAATTCATGGAATCATGATGTGGTATAGCATGAAGAAATCTATTCCATTGGTAATTCTTCTTATAAAAGTTTCAGCACTAAAACCCCTTTTTGTGATAAATCCATTTACCAAGAATCTATTTTGTATTTATATCTTATTAACATTCCTTTTGATCCTATTGGGACAATTTAATCATGGTTTTAAACTAAAAATTATTATTTCATATTTAATGAAAAATTTGTGCGAAATGATTACCCTTTTAACATCAGAAAGAAGTTTTTATATCATGGTATGAGTGTCAATAATATGAATATAAGAATATTTTTTGAAAAAAATAAATGGCTAGTTTTTCTTTGAAATTTTCTTTCGAAAATGAATTTTTATTTAATGAATTTATGTAATTTCTTCTAGATAATGTGGATGCATATCTTATTCTTATTAAGGAAAATGACTATGATAATGAATCCCAAGAGGGGAAACATGATGTAACAGTTCAAGAAATTGTTTAGTTTTAGAATTCATTATGTATTGGGGAACAATATAATAGTAAGACTATATAAATTTTTAGATTAATTGACTATTATCTTTTATAATTAGTCCAATTTGTGATATTTTTGGCATATAAAGAGTAGTGTACAAGGAATATACTCCACTAAGATTTGTGGATTTCAAGAATTCAATAATAAATGTTGGTGTTTTATAAATTCTGATAAATCATTAGGAAACATCATCAAAAAATAAAAAAATTAAATTCATTATGAAATCCCACCACTTTAGTGGTCATAGTTAGAAATTTTAAAGAGAATTACTTTTTAGATACATTAAACTCAGCTCTACATGATATAAAACACATTGTTATGAAAATTGTATACTATTGTTTTTACTTTTTATAAAGTTCCCTGGTGTTGTTATTATGAAACCGACACACTTTTCCTTTCTCAAAACATCTATCTTGTCAAATTTACCAATCAATGGATTAGATATTCATAGTTGAGTTTCTTGAATGATATTTTATAATTTTGTAGGTACATGTATTAGAAAACACAGGTTAATATTTATCTTAAAAAGGATGGTGATCAATTTTATTAAGAACCATTGAATAAAATAAACTTTTTTGGGGGTTCTCATTATAATCCTTTCCATTTTATTTAGAAAATTTAATCAACTAATATTAATTATTACTTCCTAGATAGTCGTATAAATCTATAAGAAAAACGTAATTTCTGTTTTAAATATATTCTATGATAAAACATAAACATGGGATGAATTTCATTGTTTTTAACTTCCATTGTTTTTTATTATAAACCATTTCTAATTTGAATTGATAATTTTCAAAGAACCCATATTACATGACTATATAAATTTATTAAACATGAATTTTTTCCTGAAATTTCACGTGAAATCAAATATTTTGAAGGAACATTCATGAAAATAAAAAAATATATTTAAAAACATTATCATAATTTGATTCAACATCTTCTTTTGAACATTATTTTGACAGTTTTACATGATGTTCAATGTAGATTTGTAAAATTATTTCAAAATAAATTAATTTAAATTGATCTCACTAGTTAAGGTTCAAAATTAGCTTAAATATTATATTTTAACTATGTGCGAGTGTTATTACATTTTGATATTCTATATTTCTTGAATTTCACATAATACATCTCATATTTTGTTTTCAAAATCAATTTATTTGAAGAACCATTTTGACAGGGTTAATAATTTATATTTCTCTTTAGAATTAATTTTATAATATATTATATTTTTACTAATTAAATAAAATTGATATATTTTTTTCCATTAATTTTACGATAATAATTTTCTATCAATATTTTGAATGGATTTTTATTAATATGGTTTTCATTCAAATAGATTGAAAATGAACTGTTAGTCATGGTTGATATTTTAAAGTATAAATTGTTTTTCAGTAAATTATATTATCCTATTAATTATTAAATTCACCAATTCATTATTGGTGTGTAATTGTGATGATTGATATATTTTTTTCGAATATTCAAAAACTAGAAAATGATAAGTTTTTAATAACAATTTCACTAAAATATATGTGAGATGACCTAGAAATTATCTCTCTCATATAGGGCTTTAAAAACTTCAGTACATAATGAATTTGTTATAGGAATACATGACTCGTGGGTATTGTTTGAAAATTCCAACATCCATTTGAAATTATTAGTCATTTAAATACATAATTCATATAATGTGTATAGTTTCAAAGAGTTAGGAAATACCATTAACTACTAAACCCCTATCTATTCAACAAAAGATAAGTTTTCCTCATTATACCAGCGATTCTGTATTTCTAATCACATATTCAACATTTCCCACAAAATTATCCTCACATCATACCTTTTTATACATATAATTTTTTTTTAATTTTCATCTATAATAAGAGTAAGTCTAAACATAAGAAAAGTGTAAACTCGTATTCTAAGAAAGGGGAAACATAAGCAACAATAAGTGAGCATCACCATTGATTATAAGATTGACATTGGATCACATGAAAAAAATGAATTTGTAATGACGTAAAATTAGAGATTTCATTCCCAATATGACATTGATTATAAATCACTAGTCATGTTATGATTCTTTTCATGACATAAGACCTGAGTCTTAGGGATGTAGAAATATTATTCAAAAATAATTATCCATGAGAACATAAATTTGTAATATTGAATAATATAGAAATCTTTTATAAGTGTGTGACATAAATATCAATATAAAAATAAATCCACTCTAAACATAGTTAACTATAATAATGTTTGTTCATTAGATTTTGAAAAATCTAATAAGAATAATTTCCAGTAATTTTTTTATGAATATATCCATTTTTAGTATTTCCCACACATAATATTGTGAACATAGATAATCAAAACAAATTTACACACATTATATCAGGATATTAATTTCCATACCAAATACATTATATTTCTATAATATACACAATTTTCATAGAATAATAAACTATATATATTGATTTCATATTAACAAATGATATTTTATGATTCTTTAATATCATAATTAATCATGTCAGAATGAAATGAGTTTCATGATAATATATTGAAAAAATCACCATAATCCATCTAGAGAAATAATTTAGATGATGAAATTAGATATTTTTCTCAATGGGTCAGATAAAAAATTAGAGAATGTTTATATAGATGAAAAATTAATTTATAAAATAATTCATGATATAATTTTAAAAAAGAAGAGGCAATATACATTTCTTTGAGTGACATTCAAAAGCAGAAAATTTATAGAGTAATGGAGGAAGGATCTTCATTTAAAAACTAAGAAGATATGGAATCAAATTAATAATCATGAACTACCTTGTGGATGCAAAAATGAGTTCAAATATAAATGTCAAAAAATAATCGAGACACAATTTTGAAAAGAAATTCAAAATTCACCCATACAAAAAACAATGAAAACAATCCTTTTAAAAAATTATTAAATAATGTCAAAATATAGTGGAATATGACTATAAAAAATCCATGAAATATAGATTTATACATTATTGAATCTATATAAAGAATATAGAAATGTACATCCAATATTTGGGTAAAAGACCTACAATCAATAAATGCAAATGTTTTAAATGAAACCCCTTATGGTTTTGGTACCCTTGAAACCAAATATAATGAATAAAGGAATATATTATGTACTTTAAATTACCAATAATATTCAATTAAATTTACATAAAATAAATTCTAGTGTTTTTTAAATTCAATTAAAAATAAATAAGGTGATGAATATATTACATATCTTCACTAATTTAAATTGAGATGAAAAACCCTCACCTCGGATTTATTCTTTGTCATAAATGATATAAAATCAGTTATAATAAATTTAGACTTATTATAAATAAATATCAGATCCATATTTATATTTTTATAAATATATAACATTCAGTTATAATTCTATATTACTTTTTAGTATGTTTTTTTTAAATCAATATTTTTGTGTAAAATGTCCAATTTCAAATGTTTTTTTAACATAGGGGTTCTGGTCCTTGGTCCATGGTTAAGGTCTCATAAAAATCATAATATTTTTGATGATTTTAAATTGGAATCTCATATTATTATAGAGTCTTAAATATTTCATGGGACATCTGTTATTTATTTTTATGGAAATATAATATTTTATATATTTTAAATATTTTTATTTATTTGTATGAATTTTATTTATTGACAAATACAAATATATTTTATATTTATATAATTTTGGAACATTATATAATCATAATTATAAAATTATATTACTTTTTCATAACATTCATCAGTAATTCATGACATACACATTATAATAACTTTCATATAGGTTGGAATAGAACCCAAAACCATAAGGCGATATAAAATTTTACTGAGTAAGAACATGTTGTCTAATAGTGATAATTTCACTTTTATAGGAGATTAATTATACACTAAATATTTTCTTTCATCATTAAACTCTTTATTTAAAACCATCAATTCAAGGCCGTAATGAAAAATTTAATATGTCGTTCCCGGTGGTGGTAGTCTGTATATACACACATGGAACATTTTCATTTTTTAATAAATATTTGTGAAATAAGGTAAATGATTATTTAACATTCTTGGATAATAATTATTACATATATAACTTATTTATTATGATAAATCCGTCTATTTTTACATGTTATGTAAGGGGGTGATGAAAATTAAAATACATTGTTCTTAAAGGTGTTGGTCTGCACGTACACACATGCAACATTTTCATTTTTTAAAGAATGTAAATGTGGTATATGTTTGTTGTTCCATATATATAATAATAATTTATTAAAAAATGATACAAATATTATAATGTAAATATGGTTATATAATATTTGGAGGAGTTGGAAGCATAATGAATCTTGAATGAACTCTGTTAATATGATTACCTCTTCCTGGAATATATTCTTTTATATGTCTCCTTAATTCTACATGGGATGATATTTTTATTATAATAGTAACTATAGGTTCTATATATGGGTTCATATAAGTCATCTTGGTATTAACTGTTCTATCAAGAGTGTTCAATATGGGTGGCAATGTGAGTAGATTAAGGGCCCTTTAATACGTGAGGGGAGTGGAACCCCTGTAAATACCCTAATTCTAATACAATATGAATTTATTTTCAATATTTAAGTTAAAAAATAAGAAAAATTTAGAATATAAGGAGATTTAGTTCTATATAAAATCATAAAATAGAATTACAAGTAATTGTTTTGGGATTTCTTAACATATTTATTAGTTTTAACCCCTTTCAAACAATTTTATCATTTGTTATATGGAATAATTTTTTACCACGGTATGTAATTTTAAACATAATAATGAAATTTAAATTATTATATAATTATAAAATAATTATTCCCAATGTTGATACCATTTTATGATTTTAAAATTATTTGGGATATCAAAATTTATTTTAATATATGTATTCAAAAATAAAATAATGTTTTTTAAAATAAATATCCTTTTATGTATTAAGAATGACTACACTAAAATCACATATTTTATTGACTCCCAAAAGAATTATTTGTTTGCAAATTGTTCAATGAGATTTTTATTGATTTAATACTAATCTAAAACCATATGTATCCTTAAATTATCATAATTAATGAAATGGGAAAAATATTTATTTTTTTATAATATAACATCAGTTAGGATATAAAATGTTAAACGTTGGATTCTAATTTCACAATAATTTTTTAAAATCATTATTTTACTTCTAAAATGTATATATATTCTATATAATATGTTTTAGTAGTATTTTTTAATATTATATTCTAATGATATCATAGAATAGAATGTATTTTCCAATGGTTATTTTCATTATTCACTAAAAAATGAAGCATTTCAGAAAAATACCCAAAAATCACAGAAAAAACGTGACATGATAAATTTAAAAGGTGAGTTTTATTTTATCAAAACAAGATCTAATATTTATAATTTTACTTTCAAATAAAAATTCATTATATACAAGAAATCAATGTTTATATAGGATGTAATTTAATTTTCATATGTTATTAACATTATTTCATATAACTTAATAATAAAATAAATTTTTATATATTAGTTTATTACATTAAATATTACATATTATCATAATCATATATAAAAAGTGATAAATTTTATTTATTATGTTTAAATACACAACACTTAAGGATAATGTTTCTTTGAAATGAAATATTTGTTAAAATAAAATTATATTAATGATTTATCCACAAAATGTAATTTTTTTGCTTAATTACTATATTTTCATGTAGTAGTGGCTTTATAATTATAATAATAATTTTATAATAATGATGATATAATATATCATGACACTTTATAGATCAGTTTTTCCTATGAAACACGATTTTCAAAAAATTATTTCATTAATGGATAATGAGATATAAACATCGTAGGGTCTTATATATTCCCTATAATATTCAAATTTAATACTCAAAATTTCAATTTATTTGTAAAATGAATTTATCCAAAATTATACATAATCATTGTTGAATATTTTATCATTATAAATAATTTCTATTTTACTACCAGGAATGTTTTTATTTTATAGTTCAATGTTTCTGAAACCATGAATGTACCATTATTAAAAACATAATTTTGAATGTTTTTCAAAATGAAAAATTCAATAGGTGAGTGATATTTTCATATAATTAATTGAATGTTTATCTTTTACTTACAAGATTTTGGGGAATATATTTATCATTAAGATATAAAATATGTGAAAATATACTTACTTTATTTATTTCCAATGTATATGAATTGTTATATCTTTAATTGTGTTTCAATCAATTTTACACAATAGATTCATCTCATATTCATGATTTTCAATAACCATAATGATTTTTTTCATGCATTAACTATGAATATAAATTATTTATAACCCCCATTTTTTGGAACATAACCATTTATATGTGTTTTTATGGGAAAAATGTATAAGAGGGAATGTTTGGAGAGATTAGTTATCTTCCACTGTATTTGGTGGACAAAAGGAGAGGCGGATGGGATGTGCATGGATTATCCAAACTGAGCAGAAATCCTAGTAGAACCCATTTATAAGAGAAAATTTGAGGCATCTTGTTTCGAAATGGTGTTTGAATTGTTAGGGATAGTTTTCAAAGAGGTTGTACATGGGTCTTACTATGAAGTATCTAACACACATTCAGCACACGGTTTGTCAAACCATGCGAACTAACCATGTTGATGGGTTAACTGACATCTTAAAAACGTATATCTCAATTTTTTTCTGATAAGTGGATTTTTTTTCTCTTATGTGGTCATAACTCAGGATTTTTCTTTATTGAAGGTAGAATAACCTCCTATAATCTATTTGGAGTCAATCTGAAGGCATTCCATGCAGTTTAGAACCCGAATTCTTGAGGTATGTGATTGTTCTTCATCATTCATCATTGGTTTCATAGATATTATTATATATAACTCTTATATATTCATGATATCACAGATCTACAACATTTATTGTTATATCTATTAGTTTTTATACCAAATAAGTTGAGATTTTGTATTTATCTAGCTAGGAGAAGGGATCTAAGGAGGTTCCATGAAGAATCGACCTGGTTTTCTTTAGCCTTCATTGTATATTGTAATTTTTTGTCAAAACCTTTAATGTAGGGTACTTATTTCTCAACCCCATCTAGTTTTACTAATGGGTGGGCTTTCTAATATAATATATTGGGTTTAATTGGTTTTGATTTGGCTATTTAAAAATAATATCATACCCTTTATTGTGAGGGTTTGGAAATAGGGGAAATATGAAAAATTAGGTATTTGAGTAAAGTGATATTGTTCTCAATTTGAAAATAAGGATTTTAAAATGGATATTTTTTGGAATTGTGGCATATGGTTTGGATTAAATTTTTTCAATAATAAGGATTGTTTTATTGAAATGAAATGGTGGCTCTAAAATTGGTTGGTTATTTGGTTTTCAATAAAAATGTAGTTTTTCTGAAACAGTTTGTTTTGGTGATTTGAAATGGGTTGGCATACATTGGTTTGTTTTAGTTCATGATAAATGTGCCCCTTAATCTGGGATAGGTACCATTTGGGTACAAGGTGTGTGCCCTAGATCAGGGTCATGTGTCATTGGGACATAAGGTAATTGGATGAGAGATCACTCATGAGTATGGAACTGTCATACAAATCATGCACGTGTGGGTGTGTTGTGAATTATAAAATGGATATGAGAAATGATAATAAGAATTTTTTTTTAAGCCTTGGTTAGTCATTTTCTGGAAAAATTACTTTCTGTAATATGGTTTCATTTTTTTCAATTGGTTATAATTGTTTTTTTACCTTGTTTATATTTGGTTATAAACTCTTTGGGTAAATTGTTTAATATAAACTATTTTATTTAATGATCTAATTGTTCAATCATAGCGGCATGAGATGGAAAGTCATTGGGAAAACCTACTGAGTTATATACTCTCCCCTGCTTTGTCACTTTGGTACTTTTGCATATGCTTGATTTCAAGACATGAGAAAAGGTAACACATCACACTTATTTAGAACCACGTCATGATACTTTGGAATACTTGGTGATGTTAAATCATGTTTCTTGTGAAGCATGGATTTTGGGCGTCGTCTTGGAGTTTATTTTTTTTCATTCTACACTTTACATTGATATTGGTTTTCTTCTGTTATAAAATTATTTGGTTGGTTGATTTAGAGAGAATATTGTTAAATGTAATTGTTTATTTCCTGAATCATATAGTGAGCTGTTCTTTGATGGGTTGATTAGTTTTTGTTTTTTATAAATTAAAATGTAAAATCATCCCCCACATACTTTGAAACCCTATGAAATTTATTTCCATCCATTGGCATCTTGGGGATGTCTCTTAAGTCCCAGTAATGAATCGTTGTACTCTCAAGTCAATGGGAATTAGTGGGTCATTACAAATGGTAACATCTTATTTGGTTATTGCCATATAATTAATCATTAGTTTTCTTGGTCTTGAAGTTGAAATTATTTATTTTCTCTTCAATGGGTTAGAATCTGAGAAATGAGTCAGATTCTCATAGCTTGAAATGTATAGCATAAAAGGATGTAGCTAACCCTTTATGATGGACTTCATTTTACCAGGGTGTTTTGTACATAAGTGTTTTTGAGACACTTATAGAATGTTGGAAATGTCATTTTCATGGGTTTAGCCAATGATACAAGCATGACATGCATTGTAGAGGAATGGATTTCCGATATAAGAAAATAAAAAATTACATGTAAGGATTCATGTTGTAACACCCCGAGATTTTATGAACAATATTCTTTTAATTTCATTAATGTCTTGTGTTGTATGCTACACCAAGATTACCTTTCACTATACGCAACACCGTATTAGCTTGCAGTATACGCAACACTATTTTTGGATCATGTTACACACAATTTTGATAATAGTTATTCTAAGAAACATTGAGTATATATATATATATATATATATTTAATGTATAAATTAAATATGGTTGGATTATGTTATACAAAACAACGAAGTATTCTTGCACAACACGCAACCCTGACTCGGCTTGCATTACACGCAATCACGACCTTCCTCGATAGCGTGTGTTGTACGCAATACCAGGTTTTACTAAACAACGATATATTATTATAATATTATTATGAACTAGCAATTATGAATATTATTAACTAAATTTTGAATCTTATAACATTATTATTCGTTTTACACATTTTCTAAAACATGGTATAGGAACAAAATAAATTTTTCGGGTAAAATAAGTATTTTTAAAAAAATGCAGTTTTGCCGCCTTTTGATGGCGCACAAACATTAAATCTAGTTTTTGACATGTTTATAAGTTAAATTTTACAAAATAAAATTCTACTTTGGAATCATGAAATAAAAATTTACTTTGGATAAAATTTTCATATTATTCTGGTAACTTTCATATTTTGATGAATAGTAAAAACACGCTATATTTTAATTAAAAACAATTTTTTTCATCGTAATAGTTAATATGGTTAAATTATAATATTGAATGGTTTTAAAGTATAAATAGAATATATTTTTACCATTTAATATAATGTATTTCATTAGCATTGCTTCTACCTTGAATTCGTAGGATTAATGAATTCAATCTTTTGCAATGTTTTAAAGAAAACCCAGTTTTCTTTCGACAACGGGATTAATTTTAATTTAATTTCTGCAACTTTTGTGTACTGAATTTGGAAAAATGGATTCCATATTTGAAATCAGTGGATCCAAATTATGTTAATAAGCTACTTTTTATTTTTGGGAATTATGAATAATAACTTCGGTAAATTTTATTTACCGTAGTTAAAGGTAAATCGGGTAATTAAGGGTAAATATAATATTATAAAAATACCCTAACACATGTCAAAATCCTATTGGATGACTAAAAGTAGACCCATAACACCTAAGGGTTGGATTAGATTCATTTAATGGTCTTTTTTCCATGAAAATAATTTAATTATTATTAAAACCAATGAATGTGACGACATGTCACTTTTCTAAATCTTATAAGTATAATAATTTTACATTAGTGATAAACTTCATGAAACATAGAACATGAATAGTATCCAGAAAGATAATACAATTATCTACTTCATAGAAATTTATTTAGAATTTTTAAGGATTAAATAAGTATCATTTATTATGACAGAAAGATGATGCAGTAATTGTCTTATTAATGAAATATTGACATAATTGATGTTATAAATACCCAAATAAATGTAATTTGATACTTTTTATGAATTAAAATAATTTTATAGGTTAATATAACATGTTAGTATTTAGTTAATTAACTTTTTTTTAACTAATAATTATGTTATGATTTTCACAAAAATCAATTACTAAATAGTGTCAAAATTGACATAAAATAGTTTTTAAAACAAATATTATATTATTAATTGTTATTTTATTCCTAAAAATCTAAGGATCAGCCAAATGACTTAGATAAGGTTATATATATTAATAATAAACAACTTCTGGTTCGTTTGGCTTGATATAGTATGTTTTTTAACCTTATAGTGTAAGAAAACAAGAAGACACGACAAAAGTTAAATTATCTAACTTAAAGTTAAATCTAAATGATAAGGTTAAAATTGATACCTAAACATTTATAAATTCTGTTGTATGAGAGGATTTCGACCCATACCCACCTTATCTTCGAAATATATCAATTTTGAGCTATTAAAAAACGAATTTTACTTTATATTAAAATAATATTTTTAGTTAATCCAAAGGTGCCCCTCTCCTCCCTAATAAAAGGGCACCTCCTCCCTCTCTTCCTCACACCACTTTGAGCCTTCATGCTCTGACAACCCCTGAAAATTTCTTCTCTCCACTTCCCTAGAGACATCCTATAGGTCCTGGTCTTCTTCAAAGACCAATTTTAGTACCCTAAAAGGAGGTCTCAAAGAAGCACATCAAAGAAGAGGTAATGTCCGTTACCGATTCTTTCATCTTTATTTCTTATTCCACTTATTATTATTTAGTTGTTTCATTATGAAGTAATAACATCAGTATCACTCATATACTGATATGTTATTATAAGTATTAAAAAACCCTATTTCACCATCTATCCATCCTACAGAAAAAGAAATCACTGCGCATGCGTACGTACGGAATACCGTCTCCACGCCGTGGTGTAATCTATTTTCCACCACCACCGTAATTGGATGGGTATAATGGTGTAAATAATGACTATATATGACTATTAAAAAGTTATATTGATTCTAAAATAGTATACATACACTATAATACAATTCCACGATCATGGGAACGATATCACCGGTCGTGCGTACGTACAGAATACCATCTCCACGATGTGATGTGATTCGTTCTACATGATCTTCATTGCATAATGATTATATAAATGAATTGAATGAATGAATATGATATATATTACACTAATACCATTATTGAAATGAGGTATCTATAACCTCAAGAGAATAATAATAATTTATTCGACAAACACGCATAAGAACAAAAAAGTAATAAACACCCGAATAACAAGTAGTAATGAAATATTACTAATAATAACCTAAGAATATGACCATATATGATATCATAACAGTAAGTATGATTCTGGAATAATTCAATAACATTATTTAATTCATTATACAGGAGGTTCGGACACTTACAAAGAAAATCGGACCTAAGGTAAGGGAAAATATCACAATCTCATTTTTATCCGAGATTGTTTATACTTTGGAATTTACTGGGGTGTATTTTATCATCCACATCCATCATTCCTCAATATGTAATATTATTTCCATCCACGTAAAATTGTTTAAATCCCATTTTACCCTTCGGTGAGTATTTAGTAAAAGATATTAAAGGAATATTTTGTCGTTTTTCGTACGAGGCACTTTTTGACTTTTCCGACAAAAGTACAAGAAGAATGTTTTTTAACTTATACGACATGAATGGATTTTTAAAACATTATTTCCAAGAATCATCCTTTAAAAGTTTTCAGGTTTATATTTAATCAACTTCTTTTATGTTTAAAATTATATGACATGTTAAGAAAGGAAAATGTTTTTTTCAAGTATAAAGGATATTTTCCTCAAGAATGGAGTTCAAGTGTTTTATCAAAATTATTTTCCATCTAAGATAATATAGGGTTCTATTTATAACCCTATTATTACATTGATTTGATTATGTTGTTATGGAATTATTTTTATGAATTCCTCTATCTTATATGAATTGTTTTATGATGTCATGTTGTTTAAGAATCCCATTTTTATTACATGGGTTATGCTATGATGCATGGTTTATGATTTTGTGGAACACATAAGAATGGTATCATTATGAGATGGGTGGGACCTATATCTCCCTCCAATGCATTGGGTAAAGATTTTATATCTCATGAGATAGACATGGCTGGAATGGTAGGTTATACCGGTTCAGTGAAACAGGACTGAAACGAGGAGTGAACTCGGTTCAGAAATGGACTTTGTCCACTATGATAGTCATGGAAATGAGTCTTGACTAATAAGAAATGATTCTCTATCATTATGTGTGTATGCCAAAAAGTTTCATGTTTTATGTTATGATTATTGGGATTCCATTTCACTACTATGATTTATCCCATGTTATGAAATTATGCTCTTTTTTGCAGGTTTAGATTTCCAAAAGTTATGTTCTTATGAATATGATGTGATTGATATTTCTTTTGTTTACCCTTAATAAGAATTTGATCTCATCCTTTTATGTTTTCATTTCCCCAGGATATAAAGAAAGGATTTAGCTTTAAAAAAAGAAGACCTTTATGGGAGATGTTGAAGATCTTTCATCACGATTAGAAGATTATATTCTGAGTTTCCAAAGAAACTAAACTATTATGGTCCTTGTGTGTGTGTTTTTGTTATGTACTAAGTATTCTGCAAAAGTAATGTAATGTTTATGTACTTTAAGCTTCAGGTCTCTACAGTTGGTATCAGAGGAAAGGTTTAGTTAACCTTTGGAAACTAGGATGCGAGAAATTTAGTGAGACCCCTAGAGATATTTCTAAGGTATGTCTAGGGATGTACCTAAGGTTAAGTATACGTATAGGTTATAGAACTGGAATTACGCTAACAATCATAGAATTAAACCTAATATTTTAGATATTGAAGGTACTCCCCCTTTATTATGTTGTTTTCCCTAGCATTAATTTTTCCTCTCACACTATTTTTTTTGGGTTTTAGATGATGGATGGAACCTGAAGGAACCGTGTTGATCAATGTAATGGACAATTCAATGATTTTCCTCCTGAACAAAAAAATTTTATGGGAGATGTAGTGAAAAATCTTATTTCTATACTTACACAAGCTATGAATCATTCTGGACTTTCAAATGAGCATAGAAGGGAACAACATTCTATTGAGTCCTTCATGAGGCAAAATCCACCTTCTTTTAGTGGGTCTTTTGATCCACTTGTTTCTAAAAAATGGACCAGTACCACTGAAAAGGTATTTTCAGTTCTTCAATGTTCTGAACATGATAAAGTCATCTTAGCAGTATATCGTTTGGAAGGTGAAGCTGATCAATGGTGGAATCTTATCAAGAATACGAGGCAATGAGATGAAATTGAGTCCATGGAATGGGACGAGTTCAAGTACTTATTTTTCAATAAGTACTTCCCTCGTATTCTTCGAACAAAGATGGAGAAATAGTTTCTTGAACTAAAGAAAAAGGATGATGAATCTATTGGTATATACGAAGCGAATTTTACAAGGCTTGCAAGGTATGCATCTGGATTTATCATCCAACCTGAAAGTAAAGTTGATCGATTCTTCAGTGGCTTAAAACCAAATATTCGAAGGGCATTTGCTATAAGAGACTTCAATAGCTATGAATAAATTGTGCGTTGTGCTATCAAGGTAGAAATGGAAGTTGGTGTTACATATCCATCTCATAGTTTTGACAAGAAACGAAAGATGGAGTTTAAGGAGAAATATCATAATAATGGTGAAAAGAAGATGAATGTTTCCTTATGCTCAATGTGTGGAAAGAATCATTGTCGAGATTGTCTTAAAGGGACAAGTAAATGTTTTAAATGTGTAAAGGAAGGTCATCGGGTATTTGAATGCCGCAATGATGGGAAGAAGATGCCTAATGATGCAAACAAGGGAAGGGATACACAGAATGAACCTACTACACTTCAATACATCAAGTGAAAGGAAATGGGGAATTATTATAATAAATTCCCTAATCCAAGGGTTAGTGATGATCGACATGAGCAACCACTTAACGCAAAGGACAAAGGGAAGTCACATGCGATCACCATTGGTGACGTTGAATATGACAACGATGTGGTGGAATGATTAAGTGTTTATGTAATGGGATTCCAGAATAATGTTGCATATAGTATCGTGGAATATTGGAATATTTATGTTTTGGTCTATTGTGGTTTTCAATAATTTTATGGCATTGGTAACCATGAAAAGTGATTGAAATATTTTTGGAAAGCAGATGATATGCACATAATAAAGGGATAGAGAGAATCTAATATGTTTGATAGTATTCATGAGCTCATGATTGATATAAGGACTAAGTGATATCATGGTTTGAGTATATAGAATTTTGAGGATTTTGGTATGTGGAATGTTTTAACTTTTAAATGCATTCATGTTTTCACTAAGGTTCAATGGATATTCATTCTTCAAGTGAATACATGATTAAGGTATTCACATGTTTGTAATTTGACCAACAAGATATATCTTATGATATATGGGGGATAAATGATGGCATTCACATGATCATTTTCTTTATACTATGAGCTTGGACTGATGTATTTTAGATATGACTAATGATTGGAATGGATTATGTTGGACATAAGTTATTATTGTTTAAGGATAACCTTTTTTTTGATATTGTTGATGGGATGTTATAGTAATATAGATTTAGAAAAAGGACAACCTGTAGGACGGGCGCCAACCAATCGCGTCAGACACGGCTGTGGGAATTGAACCCACAACCGAAGTACGACTGGCCTTTATCGCCTACCACTGGCCTACAGGAAGTCCCTGTTTAGTAGAAACTAGTTTTATTATATTAAGCATTATAATATAAGAAGTATAAGTCCATTTTAGGAACCATATATGATTAATCTCACTATAGATGGACTTACGTATTTTTTTGATAACTTTTTTATCGTTTTGTTTGAGACAGATGGAATGACCCCTCATTCTATCACATGATCTGCTAACACATCACGAATGACAAATTCAACTTCATTTCTTTAAGAGATGAAGTGGAAATTGTCCAAAGAACGACTAACGGTGAGACTATACCAATATCACGAAAGTATTTCTTCTAATTCCAATTTCATCAACTTTAGGGAAATGATCTTGAAAACCAAAAATGTTGTCCTAGTTACCTTATATCCGATGAATCATATGGTACCTTATATCATCACAAATCAATAGCTTTGTGATTGTTGGCTTTTTCATAGCCATGTTCTCTACCACTCTCCATCAGAACTTGATGGTTAGTTTTTTCTTCCATATCCATATTTTCACCAATGTTCTCCTACGTGGAAACCCAGTGATGAGTTAATTTGGGTAACCATGAAATTTCATAATTTAGTTTTTAAATCCATGTTTTGGTATTCCTTTTTATGTTGTGGGTTTCTATTAAACAAACTTTCGAGTAGTAAACAATTTATAACCCCGCCGAATTTCGAGGGTGAAATTCATTTTAAGGGGGGTAGAATGTAACACCCCGAGATTTTATGAAAAATATTATTTTAATTTCATTAATGTCTTGTGTTTTATGCTACACCAAGATTACCTTGCGCTATACGCAACACCGTATTATCTTGCAGTATACGGAACACTATTCTTGTATCGTGTAACACACAATTTTGATAATAGTTATTCTACGCAACATTGAGTGTATATATATATATATATTCAATGTATAAATGAAATATGGTTGGATTATGTTATACGAAACAACGAAGGATTCTTGCATAGCATGCAACCCTGACTTGGCTTGCATTACATGCAATCACGACCTTCCTCGATAGCATGTGTTGTACGCAATACCAGGTTTTACTAAACAACGATATATTATTATAATATTATTATAATATTATTATGAACTAGCTGTTATGAAAAGGATTAACTAAATTTTGAATCTTATAACATTATTATTCGTCTTACACATTTTCTAAAACATGGTATAGGAACAAAATAAATTTTTCGGGTAAAATAATTTTTTTTCAAAAAATGCAGTTTTGACGCCTTTTGATGGTGCACCCACTTTAAATATAGTTTTTGACATGTTTATAAGTTCAATTTGACAAAATAAAATTCTTCTTTGGAATAATGAAATTAAAATTTACTTTGGATATATTTTTCATATTATTCTGGTAACTTTCATATTTTGATAAATAGTAAAAACACGCTATATTTTAATTAAAAACAACTTTTTTCATCACAATAGTTTATATGGTTAAATTATAATATTGAATGGTTTTAAAGTATAAATAGAATATATTTTAACCATTTAATATAATTTTTGTCATTAGCATTGATTCTACCTTGAATTCGTAGGATAAATCAATTCAATCTTTTGCAATGTTTTAAAAAAAACCAATTTTCTTTCGACAACAGGATTAATTTTAATTTTATTTCTGCAAATTTTGTGTATTGAATTTGGAAAAATGGATTCCATATTTGGAATAAGTGGATCAAAATTATGTTAATAATCTACTTTTTATTTTTGGGAATTATGAATAATAACTGCGGTAAATTTTATTTACCATAGTTAAAGGTAAATCAGGTTATTAAGGGTAAATAAAATATTATAAAATTACCCTAATACATGTAAAAATTCTATTGGATGACTAAAAGTCGACCCATAGCACATAAGGGTTGGATTAGATTCATTTAATGGACTTTTGTCCAAGAAAATAATTTAATTATTATTAAAACCAAAGAATGTGACAACATGTCACTTTATTAAATCTTATAAGTATAATAATTTTACTTCAGTGATAAAATTCATGAATCTTCTAACATTAATAGTATCCAGAAATATAATACAATTATCTACATCATAGATTTTTATTTAGAATTTTTAGGGACTAAATAATTATCATTTATAATGACACAAAAACGATGCAGTAATTGTCTTATTAATGAAATATTGACATAATTGATGTTATAAATACCCAAATAAATGTAATTTGAGACTTTTTATGAATTGCCCTAAATTTATAGGTTAATATAATATGTTAGTATTTATTTAATTAACTTGGTTAGAACTAATAATTCTGTTATGATTTTCACAAAAATCAATTACTAAATAGTTTCAAAATTGACATAAAATAGTTTTTAAAAAAAATATTATATTAATAATTGTTATTTTATTCCTAAAAATCTATGTTTCATCGAAATGACTTAAATACGGTTATATATATTAATAATAAACAACTTGGGGTTCGTTTGGCTTGATATAGTAAGTTTATTAACCTTATAGTGTAAGAAAACAAGAAGACACGGTAAAAGTTAAATTATCTAACTTAAAGTTAAATCTAACTGATAAGGTTATAATTGATACCAAAACTTGTCTAAATTCTATTGGATGAGAGGATTTAGACCCCTAACCACATTATCTTCGAAATATATCAATTGGGAGCTATTAAAAAACGAATTTGACTTTATAATAAAATAATATTTTTTTATTCCAAAGGTGCCCCTCTCCTCCCTTATAAAAGGGAACCTCCTCCCTCTCTTCCTCACACCACATTGAGCCTTCATGCTCGGACAACCCATGCCAATTTCTTCTCTCCACTTCCCTAGAGACATCCTATATGTCCTGGTATTCTTCAATGACCAATTTTAGTACCCTAAAAGGAGGTCTCAAAGAAGCACTTCAAAGAAGAGGTAATGTCCGTTACCGATTCTTTCATCTTTATTTCTTCTTCCACTTCTTCTTCTTTAGTTGTTTCATTATGAAGTAATAACATCAGTATCACTCATATAACAATATGTTATTATAAGTATGAAACAACCCTATTTCACCATCTATCCATCCTACGGAAAAAGAAATCACCACGCGTGCGTACGTACGGAATACCGTCTCCACGCCGTGGTGTAATCTATTTTCCACCACCACCTTACTTGGATGGGTATAATGGTGTAAATAATGACTATATATGACTATTAAAAAGTGATATTGATTCTGAAATAGTATACATACACTCCAATACAATTCCACGATCATGGGAACGATATAATCACTGGTGCGTACGTAGGGAATACCGTTTCCACGATGTGATGCGATTCGTTCTACATGATCTTCATTGCATAATGATTATATAAATTAATTGAATGAATGAATATGATATATATTACACTAATAATAATATGGAAATGAGGTATCTATAACCTAAAGAGAATAAGAATAATTTATTCGAAAAACACGCATAAGAACAAAAAAGTAATAAACACCTGAATAACAAGTAGTAATGAAATATTACTAATAATAAGCTATGAATATGACCATATATGATATCATAACAATAAGTATGATTTAGAATAAGTCAATAACGTTATTTAAATCATTATACAGGAGGTTCAGACACTTACGAAGCAAATCATACCTAAGGTAAGGGAAAATATCACAATCTCATTTTTATCCTAGATTGTTTATTCTTTGGAATTTACTGGGGTGTATTTTATCATCCACATCCATCTTTCTTCAATATGTAATATTATTTCCATCCAACTACAATTTTTTAAATCCAATTTTACCCTTTGGTGAGTTTTTAGTAAAAGATATGAAAGGAATCTTTTTTCGTTTTTCGTACGAGGCACTTTTTGACTTTTCCGACAAAAGTATGAGAAGAATGTTTTTTTAACTTATATGGAATGAATGGATTTTTAAAAAATTATTTCCAAGAATATTCCTTTAAAAATTTTCACGTTTATTTTTAATCAACTTCTTTTATGTTTAAAATTGTATGACATGTTAAGAAAGGAAAATGTTTTTTTGAAGTAGAAAGGATATTTTCTTCAAGAATGGAGTTCAAGTGTTTTATCAAAGTTATTTTCCATCTAAGATAATATAGGTTTCTGTTTCTAACCCTATTATTATATTTATTTGATTATGTTGTTATGGAATTATTTTTATGAATTCTTTTATATTATATGAATTGTTTTATGATGTCATGTTGTTTAAGAATCCCATTTTTATTACATGGGTTACACTATGATGCATGGTTTATGATTTTGTGGAACACATAAGAATTGTATCATTATGAGATGGGTGGAAAATATATCTCCCTCAAATAAATTGGGTAAAGATTTTATATCTCATGATATAGACATGGCTGGAACGGTAGGTTATATCGGTTCAGTGAAACAGGACTGAAATGAGGAGTGAACTCGGTTCAGAAATGGACTTTCTCCACTAAGATAGTCATGGAAATGAGTCTTGACTAATAAGAAATGATTCCATATGATTATATGTGTATGCCACAAAGTTCCATGTTCTATGTTATGATTATTGGGATTCCATTTCACTACTATGATTTATCCAATGTTATGAAATTATGCTCTCTTTTGCAGGTTAAGATTTCCAAAAGTTATGTTCTTATGAATATAATGTGATTGATATTTCTTTTGTTTGCCCTTACTGAGCATTTGAGCTCACCATTTTATGATTTCTTTTCCCCAGGATATAAATAAGGGATTTAGGTTTAAAAAAAGAAGATCTTTATGGGAGATGTTGAAGATATTTCACCACGATTAGAAGATTATATTCCGAGTTTCCAAAGACACTAAACTATTATGGTCCTTGTGTGTGTGTTTTTTGTTATGTACTATGTATTCCGCAAAAGTAATGTAATGTCTATGTACTTTAAGCATAGGGTCTCTACACATGTTGTGTATAATGTTTTGATTTTAAAAAAAATGATGAAACTATTTTCAAATGAAAGACATGGAATAGGGATGGTGGAAATATTTTGGAAATGTATTGATTTTCAAAAACCAGATTACGATTTCAAAAACATTGTATAAATGGGAATTATTTTGTGTAAAAATATGTTATGATAGTTGATGTGATATAATTTTAAATGGTACACAATAATTTTCTAGAGAGTGATATTGACATATATTGGTGTTGGATTAGAAAATAACACCAGATAGGCCTTGTCAAAACCTACCCAAAGAAGCTACAGAGAATGAGGTTGCACTTGAACCGGTTGTGAACCAAGATCTAGTTCAGAGTATTTTCCATGATTTTAGATATATGTATATGGGGAACCAAATTAATGAGCCATGTTATGTGGATCATACCATCTAGTTCATGAAGAATAATCCACCTAACATCTGGGGTGATGATGAAACCAAAAACGTGGAGGTGAGGATATGTTGGATGAATCATATATATGATTTCTTTAGTACACCATCACATATCAAGTTCATGCTTTTAACTTATATCCTTGAAGATATTTCATTCCAATGGTGGGATTTAGAAGTATAGATAAAATTTGATGAATGCATTATATGGGAGGATTTTGAGGAATTGTTCAACAAACAATTCTATCCACATACATTAAAAAACTTGAAAACTATGTACTTAATCCGCCTGATATAGGATAATATCTCTATCATGGATTATGTGGCTAAACTAATGAATTTAGTTCACATTTCACCAAAACTCGTGGAAATTGCATCCTTGATGTCACACATCTATAAATTGGGGATAAGGCTAGAGATTCGATCGAATATTACGATGCTCTATATTACTGATTAGTCAAAGATGGTGAATTGAGAGATAGTTGTTGATCATGACATATCGATAGCTATGGAAAAAGGTATTATGATGCATATAGGGATTGGAGGAAACTAAAACGCTAGGATCAAGCATAAAATGGAAATCTATTTCCATGGAGGAAGTGGAAATCAGAATCATACGGTTGGATTAGTGAACCTTCATCCATGACCCAAGAGCTAACCATGATGTTTTAAATGTGGTTCATTTAATCACATAAAGAGAGAGTTTACAGAAGAACATAGAGCATACCAAAACTACAAAAATATGGTGCATATTCAGTATTATTGTCACAGTGCTCCATGGTGAGGTGCTCAAGACACTTCTCAAGCACCACAAGAAAAATATGCTTAGACAGGGTGAGGGAAACTAAATTACTCTCATCAGAAGATTAGAGTAAGCCATTTTTATTTTATAAATACCATGACTCCTAAACCATGGTAGTCTTAGTTAGATATAAGGAGAATAGTGTAGAGATGATGAAATTGTATAGAGCTAAGTAGATGATTATCAATGATCAAGATGGACCATCTACGGTGATAGGTATGATTATTTTGATTTTTATCCTTGGGAATGTTCACTTCGATACTGGTGCATCATATTCAATAATTTATCCTTATTTTTTTTGATTTTTTATGTTTAAAGTTGGAAATGATGCCAAATTTTCTAAAACAACAAACTTCACTTGGGGAAAGAGAATGTCAAGCCTTTGCATGTAGAGAATTTTCAATACTATTGATATAGTTGGTATGAAATGGGAATTCACAATGTTGGAAATAGATGTTTAAACGTAATCCTGGGTATGGATTGGTTGAAAAAGTTTAAGGCTCAAATCCACTATTATATGAGAATAATTAGTTTCAATAAAGAGGATGGCAACGAGATCCTATTCAGAGGATAAATCATGGTAAAGAAAGGTGAAAAGAGCTTATTGGCATCAATGGTGGTAACTTTCTCTTACCAGCTGGATGTATTGTCTTTGGCATCCCTGGAATAGATCTAGGATGTCAGTTTTCTAGCTGTTGTGGATTAATCTTTAGAGGTATTTCCCAAAAATATCTCTTGGTTACAACCTATAATTGATATAGATTTTTTGATTGATCTCTTTATAGGGACCATCCCTATTTCCCTTCCATTTTATTGGATGGAACTAATAAAGTTATGGGAAATGAAAATGTACTTAGCAGAGTTATAAAGAAATGGTTTTATTTGGACTAGTAAGTCTTAGTTGGAAACACTGGTATTGTTTATGATGAAAGAAGATGCAACTCTTCATATTTGTGTTGATTATCCCAAGACAAACCAAATTAAAATAAAGAACAGGTACCCACTTCCAGGCACTAATGACATGTTTGATCAGTTGAGGTGAGCTCAGTGGTTCTCCAAGATTGATATTCAATCAGGATATCACCAATTTCCATTTTGGAATGAAGATATTCTAAACACAACTTTCAGAAGTAGATATGGCCTATATGAATATGTAGACATGCCTTTTGGCCTAATTAATGCACCATTAGGCTTCATAGATTGGATGAATTGGATGTTTCAGTGATATCTAGACTCTTTTGTTGTGTTGTTTTTGGAAGACATCTTGGTGTATTCAAAGACAAGGACGTCCATGAGAATCACCTGGAAACCATGTTACAAATTTTGATAGATCACTGTTTGTATTCCTAATTATTAAAATATGATTTTTGGATACATGAAGTATGTTTTCATGGCCATTTCATTTCTGATAATGCTGATTCATTTGATCCTAAAATGATAGAATATGTTATCTCATGGGAACCACTAAATAATTACTTCGAGATATGAAGTTTTCTTTGTCTAGATAGTTACTACGAATGCTTTTTGTGTGATTTTTCGCGACAAAATTATTTAATGAAATCTTTAACAAAGTTGAATTCTATTAGAAAATGGATGGAGGAATGACCTAAGTCATTCTAGGAATTGAAAGTTCTTCTTATATTGGATGAAATATAGATTTTTTCAGAACAAGGATAGGGGAATGTGGTGTACATTGATTATTTGTGATCAGGGTTGGGTTGTGTTCTCATGAAAGGAGATAATGTTGTGGATCATGGTTCAAGGCAGTCATAGGAGTATTAGAAGAATTATGAAACACATGATTTGGAGTTTTCTACAATCTTCCACGCTTTTAAAACATGGAGACATTATCTCTTCTTTGAGAAACTCACTATGTTTAAATATTATAAAAGATTGAAACATATTTTCACAAAGTAAGATTCGAATATGTGGAAGATGAGAGGGATGGAGAATCTACATATGTTTGAGTTTGACTTGTTCTATAAATCAAGAAAATGGAATTAGATGGTGGGTTCATTGAGCAGAATGTCAAATTCCCAATTAGAGAAAGAAGCTTCAGATGAATGGCAGTTGATGTCAGTCCTAGCCGACATGCATGTGGAATGTGAAGACTGAGGTGATGTTGCAGTTTTATTTTCATATAAACTTGTTACTAATTATATAAATGTGGTCAAAGAGGCACAAACAACTTTTTCAGAATATTTGGTTATGATTTCAAAACTCAATGGTGGGGATAACATTGAGGGATGTAATGTTGATGGGAGTTCATTTATGTGTTTTAGAGATAATATGGTAATACATGTGGATTGTCGGGAAGAAGTCCTACATGCTTACCACTATTCGAGTTGGTTTTTACATCCATGTACATAGATGATGTATAAGGAATTGATGGTACAGTTTAGGTGGAGTGGCATGAAAAGGAAGTTTGTCGAGTTCATCTCTAAGTGCATAACTTGTCAGCATGTTAAGGTAGAGTATCAGTGGCTAGTAGGTATATTGTAGTCTTTACATATCCTATTGTAGAAATGGGAGTTGATAGTGGTGGATTTTGTAATATTCCTTCCCTAAATGGTCCATAAGCATGATTTTATATCGGTGATAGTGGATCGTATTACCATGTTAGCACATTTCATCCCTATTAATAAAACTCATACGGTGGAGGATCAATCAAAAATATATATACAAGAAGTGGTAAAGAGGTATAGAGTACCAGTTTAAGTCATCATAGAAAGATATCCAAGGTTCGTGTCTTGTTTCTGGAAATCCTTATATAAATCTCTTTGTACTCAATTGAATATAGGCACGACGTATCATCCTCAGACAGATGGTAAATCTGAATGGATGATACAGGAATTGGAAGACATGTTGTAGGCTTCTGTAATGGATTTTGGTTGCTCATGGGAGGAGAACTTACCCTTAGTATAGTTCTCATATAACAACAACTATGAGTCCTTGATACATATGGCTATGTTTAATGAATTGTATGGTCATCATTGTCATTACCCACTATACTATGTGGGAACTAGTTAAACATCACTGGTTGGGCCAAGCCTTATCTAGGAAAAATTGGAGAATATTTAGTCAATTAGAATGCATATTGATATGGATTAATGTCATAATAAATATTTTTCAAATCAGTATCAAATATTGATTTCATTTGCGTTGATTGATAATGTGTTCTTGAGGATATCTCCAAGACCTGTACATTGTCATTTTGGGAAGAAGGGAAAGTTATCTCGTAGATACATTGAACCTTTTGAGATACTGGAATGGGTCAGAGAGGTGGAATACCATTTGTAATTACCAACATGGTTCTATTCAGTGTAAAATGATGTCTATATAACTATGTTGAAAAAGTATCATCCTGATCATTACCATGTGATTGGATTGGATCATGTTGACCTAGATCCGAATGCATCATTGTTTCATTTCCCAATACAGATTGTAGATTGGAAAGAGAATTTATTTTAATGAAAAAACATCATCCTGGTGTGGGTTTTATGGAAGCATGGTAATATTCTAGAAGAGACATGGGAACATTAGAAGGAAATGAATGATCAATGACAAGATCTCTCTAGGAGTAGCAATGGTTTTCAACATTTTGGGGGCGTAAAGATAGATTATTGGAAGAATGTAGTACCCTAGGATTTTGTTAAGTAACCCTATATTTGTTTTTTATAGATATAATGTAAAGGAGGTAATGATGGGAGAGTTTGGGGGTCCTCTTACTATGTTTTTTGGACTAAAAATTAGGCACAAAGGTGGTGCACGGTTAATCCCAACCATGCTGAAATCTTAGTAAAAACTGCGGGCATGCGAAAATTTAATGAAGAGAGCATCCACTTGGTGTGTTCCATGTTTCAGAGACCATTCATGGAGGTCATGTGAGGGTCTTCCTAGGAAGTAGCTAACGCATGGTTATCCCGTGATTTGTCTAAAGGTGTGACCTAACCATGAAAATTGTTTATATGGGATCCTAAAAAAGTGGATCTCACAGGGTTTTTCCTCTTAGTCGATATTTTTTGCTTCTAAGTTTCCATAACATGGTATTTCTTTTTTATAAAGGTAGATGGACCTCGTCCATGTGATTTGGAGTTAATAAAAAAGATCCCCATATTGATTCAAACCAATATTCTTGAAGAATGTGATCATTCTTCATTGTTCTTGATCAGTTTCATAGATGTACATAGATATAAATCTCATATACTCTTGGTTTCTCAGATATACACACTTTATGTGTATACATATGAGGGTGGATGCCAAATATGTTGGGATATGGTATATATCATTATAGGAGAAGAGATCTAAAGTGGTTCCATGAAGAATGGACCCGATTTTTGAAAGTGTTCTTTTTTCCATTGTTAGGTTTCATCATAACCATTTATATAGGTGGCTAATTATTAAACTCCACCTTTTAGAACTGATGGGAATGCTTTAATATTTAATATTATATGTTGAAATGGTTGTGATTTGGATATTAAAAAGTCATTGAAAACCATTCTTTGAGACAGTGTGGAATATTGGGGAAATATAGAAAATTGGGTATTTGAATAATGTGTTGGTGTTCTCAATTTTAAAAAAGAGATTTTAAAATGGGGAATTTTTTTGAATTGTGGAATTTGGTTTGTATTAAATGTTTTCAATAAAAGGGAATGTTTTATATAAATGATATTGAGGCATTGAAATTGGATTTTTATTTGGTTTTCAATAAATTACAGTTTTATTGAATAGGTTTGGTTTGATGATTTTAATTGGTTTGGCATACTTGGGGTTGTTTCAGTTCACAATTGCCATTCTCCTAAATATGTTACATGTATCATTGGGGTACAAGGTGTGTGGCCCTAGATCAGTGGTATGTGTCATTGGGACACAAGGTAATTGGGAAAGAGACCTCTCATGATTATAAAACTATCAAATGAAGCATTCACGTGTGGGTGTGTTGTGAACTATGGAATTGGTATGCCAAAATTATAATAAAAATCCAATTTTAAGACATCAATAGTTATTTTCAAGAAAAATAACTTGTTTTAAATTGGTTTCATTTACATTTTTTTTCACTTGGTTATAATTGGTTTTCGAACATGTTTATATTTGGTTATAAACTATTTTAGTAACTTATATAAGATAATTTTTTTAAAATACTGTGCTAACTGTTCTGTTATATTGGTGTGAGTAGTGATTTCATTGGGAAATATTACTGAGTTATATACTCACCCCTTCATTGTAATTTTGGTGATTTTTTTAATGCTACCTTCAGGACAATGGAAAAGGTAATGTATCAGACTTCCTTAGAACCACATTGTGATACTATGGAGTACTTGGTGATGTTATGGAATGAATCATGTGTAGCATGGTGTTTGGGTGTCGTCTTGGAATTTATTTTTCATCCTTCCACTGTTTACATTGATATTGGCTTTTCTTCTTACAAATCACACATTTGATGGTTGATTTGAAGAGAATGTTTTGAAATGTATTAGTTTATTTCATGCATCATATAGTGATATGTTTTTGGATATTTTTTGGGATATTGTTTTAACACATTAAATGGTAAGTAGTCCCCCAATCATTTTTTCACCCTTCGGAATTTATTTCCAGCAATTGGTGTCTTGGGGATGTCCCTTAACACCCCGTAATGACTTGTTGTACTGTCATGCCAATAGAAATTAGCAGGCCATTTCAAAATTATAATGGATAATAACATCATAAATTATGATATATCATTTCACCTGTCTACTTCCATTTATTAAAACCAAAATATTTAACAAGACTTCAGATAATATTCAATATGAATATATCATTATGTGAGGATGTTACACACCAATATCCAAACAATTAAAAAATATCACCTAAAGATAATAATAAATAATTTTTGAATGCTCTTCAAAATATTTTTGACCAAATTCAAAAAGAAAATAATCTGATAGATTTGATCACATATTCATTCAAAATAAACCTAAAATTTATATCAAAGATACAATGATCATCAATGAACTATATCCTAAAAAAATAAATAATAGAATTATATGATCTCCAAGACATACTTAATCATAATGATATAAAGTTAATCCTTCATCAAAAGGTTTATTCGTACAACTAAAAATATAATAAAAAATGATAATTATCCAATTGTACCAATTAACTAAAAGAAAACCCCATACGTACCAAAATTGTATCAATACCATAATGATATATTTTATTAAGACATAATAAAATTCTCCCTAAATGTAATTCATCTCCTAAAAAAAAGTCATATAATGCCAGAAAATAGTAATATATACATTTAAATATTTGGTATAATTTTAACATATCAGCCAAAAATAGTATCCAAATATTTTAAATATTCCTTTCCAAAAATATCATAACCTATAAAATTATCTAAACACTTTAATATATTAGAAGTGAAACCCATAACACATACTCTTATATTAGGTACTAAGAATATATTCTTTGTACACTGGATTATATATCTATATATGAGTCTCAATTTTTAACATTCATTATTACAACCTCGAAAAAAATAATTATTTAGTAACATACCGATGTCTATTAATTATTATAGTGTTAGAGAGGTAGATAATCCCTATTAACTTATAAAACCAATATATCTTCCATAAAATGGGTTTTTTTCTTATTATATAAGGGATTTATTATTTTGAATTTAATATCAGACATCCCCCAAAGAATTTCCCCCAGATGATACATTTCTGGAAATTAAAATCATTTTTCATTTAATTAAAATCTATATAAACTGAAACATAAGATAAATGGGATCTTAAGAACCCCATAAGGGTAAACATATGTGATAATAATGGAATACCATAATTTATCTTGAGGTGAACATGTGTTCATGAGTGGACAATCAAGGTAAAATAAAATAACATTAGATAATTCATAACCAATATGACCTTGATGGTACATCATGATTTCTGTTTCAGAGGAATGATGAAACAAAAGTCAACAATCATGAGCATTGAAAACATAACATTGTTATGCGGGATAACATAAAAAAATAGAAAAAGTCTGTGGTATAAATATAAGTACAAAAATCCATAAATTATGAACATAACTACTCAAAATTTTCTATATTGCATTTATTGTGAAAATACATAATAAAAATCATGTATGTGAATCATCATGTGATCATAGCTATTCGAAATCATTCACAAACATCTTCTTTAAATCTTAGACAAAAAAATCATATCCATACATCATATAAAGAGATTCAAAAAAATGACAAATTATTTAGAGGTTTATAATATACCCACAGACCAAAAATTAATAAACCATTCATATTTAAGGTAAAATAACACAAGATAATTTATCACTACTTCATTGTTTAATTATCATATGTGCAAACAATTTCTTTAATGAACAATTATTTTAAACATCGTCATATGGAATTTAGAAAAAGAAGGTGGATGGTTTTATTATATTGTATACCCATTAGAGAATATCAAACATTAATGGATGTTTGTAGTTATGAAAATACTTTTATATATTCATTAATGATAGTTTTTGGAAAATAATATGAAAACCATTTTAATTTTGTTACATTTGGAAATAAAAAAACCACCAACAAGTGTAAATAGATTTTCATTAAAAATGAAAAAATAGAAAGGGGTATTAACAAAACATAATGTTCATGGAAATATGAATAGGTGATAAATCATTAAATGATAAAAATAAAATTATTTTTACACTTTTTAAAAGAATTTTGAAAGTGAAAAGTTTGAAAAAATTAGATAATATTCCTTTTAATTAATTTTTTAAGGAAAATTGAAATATTTTTTGAAATAAATTTAATAAATAACTAAAATATAATTATTTACATTATTTAAATTATTTAATTAAAATGGATGTGTAATTTAAATAATTTGGTAAAAGATATTAAAAAATTTAGACAAATTGTTTCAAATAAATCTCTTTAATGTTTTGATATCCTATGAATAAAATTATCAAATAAGAGGGAACAAATGATGTATTTTTAAATACCAATAGTTTATTGAATATTTTCATAAAAAACATAAATGATTAGTATTTTACACAAAAAAAATTATTCGTTGAACATACAATATATATTAATGATTTGGAATTGATCTAAAAGGCCCTTACCTTGAGGATCCACCTGGTTGGAAACACACTGGTTTTCATTAATATATATATATATTAAATCTACATAAAAATTTATTTATATTTATAGAACTATATTTCATTTACCTATTATTTCTTATTAAAACTTTATAGAAAATTTATTTGTTAAAAAAAATATTTTCCTATCAACTGTCTTGTTTCTCATGCATGTATTGATTCATTGGTTCAAGTCCTTGTTATTTTTTCTTGATTTAATCACAGCAATAATGTTCATTATTATTTTATATAGGTAGTTGAATTGTTTGTTGAGTCCCATGTATTTTTTTGTAACATATCTTGACAATTCACATAGAAATTCTTAAAATTACATTTTTAGATATTTTGATTTCATAGAAATAATTTATTTTATTAGAAAATACAATCACACACACACACATATTACCATAATAAAAATTTTAAAGTATCATTATTTAATGAAAAATTAATAACATTACATCTATATAATATTCTTTAATTAATCATGACATAAACAATATAACAATGTTCATATTGTTTGTAAAAGTGATAAAACCCAGAATAAATTATATTAGATGGATAATTAAGAGTTTTCTTATATTTAAATTATAATTTCTCCATTATATGCAATTAATTTTATATAAATATAATATTTATTCATTAAATATCATTTTATAACGTTCTAGGTTATGTGGAAACAAAAATCTAAATATCTTTTTCATGAAGATGGTATTGTGAAGGTACACAAGAGTGCCACATTAATTTTTTAATGGGTAGAGAGATGGAAGATAAATAAGGATTTATATATATATATAAATAATTATAAAATATATATATATTATTTATTTAATTAATAAATTTTATAACCATTCATGTTAGACTGTGACGAAAAAATAAATAGATCCTTATGGAGGCGATAACCAAAACTTAAAAATAAGAGATATTTTTGTTTTCCAAAGGATAGAGAAGTGGAAGCTGATGGTTGTTAAATAATTATAAAAATATTTAAATAATACAATTCAATTTTTTAATATTATTTTATATTGCAGAAATAGAATTTGGAGTTTTTATAAAAAGGGAGAAATCTGAATTAGCTCAATTTGAATTGTAACATATTCCTTGGATATCATGATTTGGATATCTTCTTATGCATTTTCGGGTTAGAATTTAAGTGAGACCAAAACCTATAGGTCATGTATAAGGGTATATAGAATTGATATGGTGAGAAATTGGTAGATATAACGTTATCCATGGGGATGAATAAGTTAGGAGAGGTGAGGTCATTTTATAAGTGAGGGGAGTGGAACCCCTGTAAATACTCTAATCATTAAAAAAATATTAATTTATTCAGGGGATTGTGGAATTAAATATGAGAAATTTCTAATTGGAGGTGTGTATGGTATAAATAAACTAATAAAAATAAATTATAACTACTATTTGTTTTGGGGGTTTTGGCTTTATATTTTTACATTAACATTATTTATCTTATTTTAACTTTTATTGTCGTAACTTTTACCATGAGAACTCATTTTAATGGGAAAAAATTAAATTTATCAAATTACATAATTTTAATATTATGATTAAAAATATGGGAATGAATTTTAATGATTAATTTTTTATATGATTTAAATTTTAAATTCTTATGTGCTTAAATTATGTAATGAAATTTTTTTATTGAAAAATGCCTCTTTAGAAAAAAATATTATACACTGAAATTATATAATATATTTATTTTCATATAATTTATTTGTTTATTATTAATTATAGATGATTTATGGGTCATTGGAAATTGTACATAAATTAATGTGACCTAATTATTACATAATAAAGGAAAATGATCAAAAGTAGTTCTCTATTAAAATAAAACACAAATTAGGTTATAAAATGTCAAAAATAGGTTTCTAATTTAAAAATAATATTTTTGAATGATATATTTTTCATCATATATATATATATAGTAAAAATGGTTTTACTATCTTTCAAGATAATATTATATGATGATTATTTCATGAAGATGAAAATATTCGTAAAAACAACATTTTCATTATTCACTTAATAATGATCAATTATTTGAAAACCCAAAAAGTCTAACCCTGAAATAGTTTATTTTCATTATGAATTCATTAAATGAATTTATTTACACCAAATTAAAAATATAATTTTTTTAATTTTCCATTTTATTGAAAATATAAAATATAAAAATGATTTTATAAAAAAGACATTCTAATAAGAGAGTGTTAATATAATTAATTATTATCAATTACTAATTAATTTTACATTAATATATTAATTCATATATATTTATATTACATATTATCAAAATAATATTTTAAAATTGATCAATTTAATATTTATAATTATATTCTAATCACATTAAAAACGTATACATTGGAAAACACCCATTTTTTATATTAAATTATATTTATAATTTATCCAATTAATTTATGTTTTTTAAATGATTAATATATTTTTAATTATTGGTTGTTTTAATATTACTAAATTTTATCTAATAATTTTCATCTAATATGCCCTGAAATGTTTTATTTAACTATTCATTATGAAATAACCATTTTAAAACAATATTTATATTAAGGATTATTATAAAATGATATATGGGGGTGTTATATTATTTTACATAAAATCTTTTTAGTTATTTTAAATTTGACAATATTTATCAAAATATAAGACTAATTTTTTACCAAACATTTTTTTTATATTAAAAATAAATCATATATATATATTATGAAATGACCAGGGGAAACACTATTAAAAACTACCTCTTATTTGACATTTTAATTCATCAAATGTGAGATGATTTTCCACTTAATAAAGACATTAAATTTATTTTTTCAGGAATTTTATTAGTTTTGGTAGAATTTGATATTTTCTAATTTTAATACTTGTTTCCTTATATATTTTGAAAACTTCTTATATTTTTTATGTCGAATTTTTATTTAAATTGTAATAAATTGAATACGTGTTGGTTGAAATGAAGTAGTTAATAATTAATCATTTTAATGAAATTATATGTTTCTATTAAAAAACTAATAAAATGATTATTTTATTTATTTTTATATTTTTTTATGATTAGATATATTTTTGATCATATAATTGAGATATTAGTTTTGGTAAATTATTAATGGAATTCGGATTTTAGAAGAAATTCATTCAATGTTCCACGTTCATATTTTAAATATTTTTATAATAACCAAAATCAATACATATAATTATATTTCTAAATAATTTAGTTTAATTTATTTCTTTTTAATTGAAAAATGTCACAACCTATGAGTTCTTGACACAGATAAATCATCTTTATAATGAATAAAGAATAATTGTATGGTTCCCATCTTGTAAGGTCCGTAGTGAGTTCGTAATGTGTGGAATATTAATAGAGATAAAGAGAAGATTCATGTGTTTTAGTAGTTTTCACATAGGGGTATATCACAGTGTAAGTAATAACATTGGAGAGTAATAGGCTACATTTAAGCGATCCCATTATAAGGATAACTGGTAGCATCATCAGGTTCCCACCCTTTATGAGAATTGGACATATAGTATTTTCATAAGGGAGATATAAATTTCATTTGGTACCTCTCTTCATAGGGTAAAATAATTATAACGATCTCCAGACCACATGTATAGGTTTTATTTCTCGATACTAAGGGAGAGTCTACAAGGTACCTATGCAACATTGTATATTACATGACCACATTATAGGGTTGGTTGGTTCTTTATAGTCTCCTACATTCCATAGTAAAGTTAAATGGATATAAAGGATAAATCATGTGAATAAATTAATATTCAATATAAGAGATATAAAAATAAATATTGAAACACATTCCATAGTTAATTGTTCAATTTTCCCAAGAAGATGGAATGGATGATCTCGAAGCTTGCGGAGGATGCTTGATGGAATGAACCACGTAAGAGATGCTTAAGGGTTTTGAACATGATATGTTACAATAGAAAAAATATTAGTTTTTTGAATTTCTTGGAGGATAATCAATTGAGTCATCTAGAAGAAGATGATGTTAGTGACTGAAGGCATATAAAGGCTAACGATTTGGTGTAAGAATCACTATCTGTGAGATTTGGTTCATAGAGTTCATCTATAATTACATAGTGATTAATTTAAAGATATGGACATTCAAAATTACTAGTATAATATATTTGAGGTTTCAAAAAACTGTTTAATGATAGAATATATATTTTTAATTTTTATTATTACTATGAAATTATGTTCTTATATTCATATTATGTAATTCCAAAATTAAAAAAAATGGTTTCATTAAAATCATTTATTATTATATTTTATTTAAAAGTTTAACTTTATGTTTATAAAATAATAATTTAAAAATTTAGTTTAATTTTAAAATTTTCAGGTTAATGTTATCTTAGGCTAAATTTTTTTATTTATTTATGAAAAAATATTTATTTTTAATAGATTATTGAAAATTGATGAGCTTTATTTATAATGTATATTATTTTAAAACTTTTCTAATTTAAAATTTTTATTTTTATTATTTTTTAAATTTTAATAGTTTTCTTTGATTTAAAATAATACAATTATGGTGTTGTCAGTAATTTTTATCATAGAATTTAGTATAAATAATTTTATATTTTAAAAGGGATTTATTTTCAAAAAAATGTTTATCATTGCATATTTTCATCGTAATTTTACAATATGTTTTTAAAAATAAATGTTTTTAATTTTGAAAAATGGATTACATATTTTCAATTAGTGGGTTTAAATATAGTAAATAGTTCTATTTTATTTTCGAACAATATGAATAGTAACCTTAGTGACTTTTATTTCAACAATTATGATTAAATCGTGGGATTTATGATACCAATAAAAAGATAAGAACAATAAAATGAACCAATAACATACCTAAAATTTATCTAATATGTATATCTCTAATATAATCATTAATGGGTCTAATTAATGTCATATTAGGGATACTTATATGAGAATAAGTGCTTATAGTATTTTATTTAATGAAATTTCAAACATGTTACACTCTGGTTCGTAATTAGTGTAATACTTTTTATATTGTTTTATATAGATTAAACATTAAAATATAATAAATATTTTTAATTATTAATGTTTTATATTAATCATGAAAATTTATTATTAATTTTCAGTGATGAAATAATTACCTTAAATGCTTCCACAATACAGATGTAGGGACAAATTAATTAATAGAAACATAAAATAACAAATTTTAAATATATTAAAATTAATATAAGTTCACAAATATAATGTGGTAAAATAATTTTAATTATTAACATGATATTTTATAGATATAATGAAACATTTTCTATTAATTTTAGATATTTTCAAGAAATTAATAAAATACAAGCAATGAATAGTTCGAAAATTGATATATGGGATATTTTATACTAAATGATATTATATTAAATGGCATAAAATTTATTAAAAATATTAATATCATACTTTTTATTAATATAAGGTCTATATATTTCCCATGACTCATTTATAGTTCTTTTCTCATTTAATTTTAACTATATTGACCCTCAAATATTAAAGAATCAACATTATCATGGTTAGATTTAAAGGTTTTAATTTGGGTTTATAACCTATTGATAATGAATTAAAGATAAAAAACTAGTATTTTTTATTTTATAATGGGATTTATTCCCATAATCATATATTAATGAAATAACTTTGGAGAAATCTTGAGTTGAGGATATATTTATATTAACTTAATATTTTGAGAACCAAAAAGAGTTCCCCACCCCTATTTTATAAATGGGGACCCCTTATTCTCATTTATTGGCACATAAAAAATTATTTGGGTATATTAATATCAGAAAAATCCCATACTATAATCCCTATGTTCATTATAGAATTATTTTTTTCATCACAATACCCCTTTTATATGATAAATGGTTTAATGAAAAAGATATTTTCTTAAAGAAGATGTATAGTTTTTATCTGCATTTTTTAGTTTTCATTCTTCTTCAAAATCCACAAAAAAATATTTATACATTATAAAATAATAAATCAAGTATAAAAAATACATTTATATTTTATTATGTTAGTTTAATTACGAATATCTATATCATATTCCATCAAAAGGGAAAAAAATTAACCATTCATCTGTACGGTAGGCTATCGCCCAATGAACCGATGTGATTTTTTTCCATCACCAACTATAATATATATATTATAATAATGGAATTAAATTTTAGATAATATATTCATGAAATATATATGATTAAAAAAGGATAATATTGCATTTAAATTCTAGATTTTCCATTCAGTTAAAAATTATAATGATATTTGTTCGTACGTGTGGACTACTAACTTCACGAAGAGATATGATTTGTTTTTGACCACCATATCACATGGATAATATATATAATTATATTTTAATATGTAATATTAAATTTAATTTATTTAAACAATTATGGAATAGTAAAATGATACTTTCCTTTATTTCATAATGATCATGGAAAAATTGAAACATTACACATGTGTATGTATAGACGACCATCTCTATAATAATAATGAAGTTAATTTTTCATAACCATGTTTAATTAATCGATTTAAACATATAATTGTTATATAAAAATTATTATTTTTTCAGGAATATTATTCCACAGATGATGGAAAATATATACTTTGACTATAAGTCAATATACCGAATTCATTTTGGACATATGAATTGAATATCCTCAAAATATATAAAGTGAAATTATTTAATTTATTAATTGGGTGTAAATATAAAATAAGTGAAATAAATGAAATAATAAGCATTAAAATCTTCATAATATATTATACATTTAACCTATTTTTTATTCAGTATTATAATGAATGTAAAGGACGAGTAAGACTTGTTGAAATAAACACATTACATTAAAAACCATTATTTAAAAGATAAAAATAATTAATTAACAAATATTAGTCTTCCATATCATTATATTATATATTATTTTTATAAAATTATTATACTATTATATTATTATATCTTAAATTAATTTTTACATTCTTTTTACATTTTATTTTTTTTAAATCAATCTATTGTGTCATCTTTCTAATGCAGTACATAGAGAATTTTATAAGAAAATACTAAAGGAATGTTATTTTATCTTATATAGAATAAGTGTATTTAATTAATATAATGAAGGCTTTTTTATTTTATGTTTAATTTATATGGTTTCACTATTATTTCCAATGAAAATGGTTTCTTTATTTTGTGCATTTTTTATATTAATAAAATTCATATTATGAAAAAGAGTATTTTGATATCTTAAACTATTTTTCAAATTAGTTTAAAATAGTATTTAAGGATTTATTCATGATATTATCCAGGGAAATTATTTATAATATTTTGAGCCCAATTATGGCTCATAGGTGAGACTTGTATATCTTATGAAATGGGTACTGCTAGATAGCATTGGGTGATCGTGTTATAGCTTATATGATGAGTGCACACATATATTGGACTAATGCATTGGGTTATTAAAAAGTGGAAGTCTCTATTTTTAAGAGTGAAATGATAATGATTTCTCAAGGAACAAACATGAAGGTTTTATTCATGATAATTTTTTTTCATGGAAATCATTTGATTTTAAAAGGTATGATTATTAATACATTTTGAAGAAAAAAATGATTCACTTTTCAGAATAAAAGGAACAATTTTTTATAATGTTTTAATGGGATTTAATTTCTTTCAATTGACTGATGGATTTTTTATTTTCTTTACATTACATTATATTTTATTATCATAACACATTTTAAGAAAATTTCAATAGTTTTATGGAATATAATTGAAAATATTGTAACAAAAATGAAAATTTTGACGATTTATAATGAAATGATTTTTTTTCAATAGTTTTTTTGGTTGTGAATAATAGGTAATGAGTATAGGTATCATCATATAATATATGTTTTTAATATGTTAGATTAATTCATAATTCACCAAATATTTATATTATAAATATCTTTTGGATTTTATGAAAATGAATTCTTGGTCGAAAACTCTTAAATCTATAATTTTTCAGGCGGAATACTTACAATTGGTATTGATGGAGGGTTTATAAAACTTTTGTAGTTATAATTTTTTCTTGAATGGGTATATTAATAGTTAGGTATATCATAATTAGTTTATAATTTTATGTTTATTCAAAAGTTCAATTTTTTATAAACCTCTTTTGTGGCTTAATTATATGAAATTTTATGGTGGCCAATGATATTTTTTGGAGACATTTTTTGAAGTAATTTTGTTTTTTATATAATATGGAAAAAAATAATGTTATGAGATAAATATTTATGTTAAAAATTTATTTAATGATGAATTGTTATGGTTATTTTTGAGGAAGTTTCTATATTTTGATGAATTTTATAAGCTTTACATAAATATTGTTTTAGAAAATGATAACCCATATGTTGGGAAATAGAATGGCCCATCCAATAATGCAGTAACGATTGAAACTAAAATCATAATGAGAATATGGTGCATCTATTACCACTGACCAACATGATTTCCATGTTATTATGGAATTGTTTTCATCGATTTAAACTATATAATTGATAATGATTAACTTCATTTTGGGAACACATTTTTTATTTAAGATAAACCATGCGATAAGAAATTTATTTTGTGTTAAGTGACTAATGTTATTTTAGAAGATGTTCACTATTTTGGGAACCCTATATGATTATGGTTAATAGAATACTACATGATATTATTTGATAAATAATGAATGAATTATATTTTGGAAGAATATATTATTTTATTATGTTTTTTGTGATTTAGGTTATTTATGGAAATGATTTTGAAATTATTGATGTTATATGATTCACGAAATTATATTTTTTATGAGACAATAAATGTGATTTCTGTCATTTGGAGATAATATTTAAAATAATTTATAGAATAATATTTGATAAAATATTTCCTTTTTTTGGTATGAATATTTTTATAGAATATTTATTATAATATTTATGGATTTTTTATTTATTAATCAATGTTTAACTTTATGTATTAATGATTATTTTTAGAGATTATTGTTTTTTACATAATATAATGGTTTATTATTTTTGGGGAGTAATATTATATTTTCTTAAAAAATTATTTTGGTTTATCGATAAATGTAAGAGGATTGGACAATTATTTTTTTTTTGAAATTTTTATCAATAAATTTTTATTCGAATGCTTTTGTAATGAAAAATTCATCTTCAATAATCATTATTTGAAGTAAAATATGACATTATAGTAGAATTGTTTTAAATAGGATAAAGTCCTCTTTTCATGTAAGTAGATTTATTGATGTTATTAGAGCATAAACAAAAGGAATTTCTCATCTTTGGAAAAAATATTTCAAATTTTTTTATCCACTTATATATAATATTGAAAAATGAATAGCTTGTTAACCTATCACTGATTTATGGTTTGGGGTGGTTAACATTCTTAGGAAAATATTCCTCATCAATCACTAGAATTCATTAGTAGTAATATTTTCTTATTACATTCCATATTTTTCGTACATGTAAACTGAGCATTTTCTATCATAGGTGACCTTCATACATATTATCTTTTAAAAGATGAGTTTTTATTAATACTTTTTATGATGTGGGATTTAAAAAAATGTATTTTGAAATGTAAAACATTTGTTAATGAGCCTAATTTCATAATTTTGAGGACAAAATTTCTAAATGGGGGGAGAATGTGACAAAATTTATAATCATAATATAAATCAATATAAAATTTATTTTCCTTTGTAAAATATATTGTTGTATTTGTATTGTATAATTCATATAATCAAAAAGTAAGTTGTTTAATTATACTAATTTATTATATGATTTTAATTAAAAGAATAATTTTAAAATTATTGAATTTGAATTTTAAAAAAATAATTTCATTTTTTAATATATAAATTAAAAATTATATTTGGTTAAATTTTTAAATTTTTTTAAAAAATATTAATTTTTAATGGAATAGTTAAAATAAATGATTTTATTGAAAATTAGGTAATATTTTAATGTTTTTATGAAGTAAAATAATTATTTTTATTTATTTTTAAAAATAATTTGTTCCTTATGATTTAAAATAATCAAATTATTGTTTATTAAATGTATTTTATACTTTAATTTTGTATTAATGTATTTATATTTTAAAATAGAAGTTCTCTGAATGATGGTTTTTCTTTGCGTCTTGCTAGTTTCATATTACATTAAATTATGCAACATCCTAGTTTTGAGTTTTAAAGTATAGATCCCAAATTTTCAATCATTGGGAAAAAATTTAATACATGATTAATTACTATTGTTATAAATTATGAATAGTAAACCATGTTATTTTTATTACTCTATTATTGATTAAATCAAGTAATTTAGGATACGATTAAAATGATAAGAATCAAAAAATGAAATAAACATTTTTCGAAGTCTTAATAGATACTAATATATCCAAAATAACCTTACAAGTTTTAAATTAATGATTGTTTTGGGCTACATGGATTAGAATCTGTCCATTATAGTATTTTAAAAAATTAAATGTCAAACAAATAAGAGTGATATTTTTTAATACCTCAAATATCTATGATTTTGTGTTTTATGAAAGATATATTCTTATTTAAAAATTATTATAAAATATATTATATTTAAATTCATCATGGTAATATATTTTTAAATTTTTAGTAAATAAATAATTATCATATATAATTTCACTATGATAATGCAATAATTAATATATTACTTGGATAATCAAATAAAATATATTAAAAATATTAAAATAAATTTAATTTATGTTAAATAATGTGATAAAATATTTCTAAAGGTCATCATCACATTCTATATAATAAATGAAATATTTTCACTTAATTTTAGATATTGTATTGATATTATTAATGTCAATGTAAGAAATTGTTCAAAAAAATTTACATAATATATAATTAATAGTAAATAATTTTTTATGACATGATATACAATTCATAATAATGGGCCAAAAATGATTTATATAATGTATAAAATGTAATAAATGTTCCATTAATGGGTATTTGGTAATTCTATATTAACTCTAATTAACCTCAAATTGTAAAAATCAATTTATTCTTGGTAATAGTTAAAGGGGTTAAATAGGGGTTAAAACCAAAATATCGGGGTAAAAATATAGTAATGCTCCCTTCTCTTATAAAAGGACACCACTTATTCTAATTTCATCACACAACAAAAACTATTTATATTATCAAATACCTTCAAAAATAAATTTCTATAATCCATACCGGTATTCTAGAGGACATCTTTTAGGCATAATACTCATCTTTGAGGTCATAAGGTGTTAAGGAATGAATGTTTTCCAATGAAGACATAAAGTTTTTATCTGCATGTTTTCATTTTGTTTTTTCATCCACATACCTAAAAATTTATTCAACCAAACTAAAATTAAAAATAAATTATTATAAATATATTTATGTTTATTTATGTTAAAGTAATTACCAAAATCCATATCATAATAAAATGGGAAAATAATTCATCATTCATGTGTAACACAGACTATAACCTCATGAACCGATGTAAATAATATTCCATCATTTTTTTCATAGATATATTATAATTATGGAATAAAAGATTATAGAATGTATTTAGGAAATATACATCATTATAAGGGTATGATATAACATTTAACTTCTAACTTTTCTATTTACAATGAAATAATAATGAAATTTGAGTGTATGTGTGGACAACTACTTTCAGGAAATGATGTGGTTCAGTTTTGATCATAACATCATATAGATAATATATATATATAATTATATTTAATAATAGTAATTATAGAATAATTAATTGATACTTACATTCTCTTTAGAATTATCCTTGAAAATGGAAATGTTACACATGAATACATATGACATACTATCTACATGATAATAATGATATTCATTTTTCATTAGTATATTTAATCATTATATTTAAAAGTATAATTGATTTAAAAATGATGTTTTATATAAATATTATTCAAGAGAAGATTCATCAATGTATTATTTTACCAAAAGACAACATTCTTATTTATTTTTAGACGTATAAACTGAATAACATCAAAATACCTAAAGTATAAATAATTAATTAAGTAATTTTATATAAAAAAGATATATGTCATATAAAATGAATAATAAACATGGAAAATTTTCTTATAATTTTTGATAATTAATATATATTTATTATTTTGTATGATAAATAACATACAATAAGAGTCAAACATAAGGTAATAAACACTTTTCTTTAAAACCGTTGTTTTAAATGATCTAAAGAATTAATTTCAAAATTTTTTTCTTCTATATCCATATTTTTAGAATATGTATTATATAATTATTTTATTACTCTATTAATATTTTTTAAACGCTTTTTTTTCATTTTTTAAATTTTAATGAAATGTTTTTAATATTATATTTTACTTTATTTTCAAAACGACGTAATTTGTAACTTTTAGAAAAAATAATAGGGAATGAATTTTTTATCTTATCCATCATGAGAGGATTTTATAACCTTAATGAAACCATAATAAATTGTAATTTTCATTATAAGGTTTCGCAATTATTTTAACTGAATACAAAATCTATATTTTGTGTATTGTTGGGATATTTTAAAAGTGGTTTTTAAATAAATGAGTATTTTGATATATGAATGTGTTATTAATAGGTGTTTAAAAGCTTTATCGAGGGTCTTATTCATGATATTGTCTGTAGAAATTATTTTTGATGGTTGTAACCCCATTATAGATCAATGGGTTATAATGTTATATCTTAAACATTGGGTGCTCGTAAATAGCACTGGGTGATCCCACTATAACATATAGGACGGGTTCACCCATATATTTCTCTAATGTATTGGTTTTTCTAGAAATAGATGTCTACTCTATGGTTATAAAAATTTTAATATTAACATGTTAATGATATCTTGGGGGACACAAATGAATTTTTTATTCATAGTAATGAGTATTCAAGGAAATCATTTTATTTCAAAATATTGGATAATGAACTCTTTCTAATTGAAAAACTGTTTCACTTTTCATAAGAAATGATATGTTTTTAAGGATTCCTTTTTATCTATTTATCATCTGTTTCACTAAACTAATCAAATATTTTCATTTTATTTATACTATAAATTTTTTAATTCAAATCCAATGTTTCAAAAAAAATTGTAGGGTCTAAACGAATATTTTGATGAAGGATGAGCTAAAAAAGAAAATTATGATTATTTATCATGAGAATAAATGATGTTTTACTTAAAAAGAATTTTTATATCACCCCAGCCTTATACATCACATAATCTTGAATGAAGTTAATAATATACATTATAGAACTTTTAAGGTTTATAGTTTTAGAGAAATAAGCCATAACTATTACATTTAATATCAAATTCAACTAAGTAGACATTTCTACTTAGTATATATTTTTTTCATTAATTAATAACATTTAAAATAAAATAAAATTTCTTTTCTTGATATAAAACTTCTTAAATTCTTCTATTCTCTTACCCTTCCATATATCATGTGAAAAATATTTCAAAAACATTGGAGGAGCATAAAATTATCAGTTAGGGTTATAAAATAAAGAATGAAAATATGAATATATCATTAAATAAAAAACCTAATCCATTTTACATACCCAATGAAATCATAAAAATTATTAATAACACATAGTAATCAAATATCATAAAGTTAACTTGTGGCATCCATTACATACGTACGTTGTAGCTTTCACTCCTACTTAGGGAGTTACGTTTGGAATACCCATCACAATATATTCTCTAAATATTTTTGGAGAAACATTAATGTTTACCAATGTCACATTACCCAATGAATTGGAGAGCTATCTTAGACTCAAATTACCTAGTTTTTTTAGGAAACCACTCATATGTGTAAACAATTTATGTGAACCATAACATAATCATAACACATAAACAAGCATAAAATAAAGATAACATTTCCACATTGCATTCACATTATAAAATTTCAATATATTGACATTATAAATCCATTATCAAAACCAGTTTTAATAAAAAAAAATTCATGAAATAGTATATGGTATTTATATTCCTTTTAAAAACATTAGTTCTTGTTAAACAAAGACAATGATCATATAATACTTGCGACAGTGGAAAGGTCATTGTCACTGTATACATTAAAAAAAGATTATCATTGTCATTTAGTAAAACTCTTCTTAGAAAATATTCCTTTCGAAAACCATTTAATTAGGTTATTTAAAAAAGGGTATAATTATACATTGTATAAAAAATGTCATGTACAAACCCAAATATGCCACAACGAAAAGAGATTGAGACGAAGTCCCTTACCTCGTGTCCAACATGAATCATTCGTTATTTAATCTCTGGATTAATAAACTAAAGTTAATTTCTACTTTCCTAATAACATTTTTCAAGTTTTCTATTCCTTTTATATTACTTATTACCATGTCATAAACATTATATAATCATTTAAGTTCATAACGGTCGTTTGGTCGATCTTTGGAACTTAAGTCAAAAATGAACTTCTTATATTTACAAGTTGTCCATGTGGTCAAATTCTATTATCTCATGAAAGATATGAATGATTTAGATATTGTATATATCATATATATATATATATATGGTATATATATTTAATTATAATAGTATATACTATTTGGAGATAAGAAATGAAATCTACTATTCATGGAGACGATAAGTCATACGTACGTATGAATGCTACATTCATTTATATATCATATTCAATGGAATAAAAACATAATGATACATAGTAATATTATAATTCAGTATAATATAATATATAATTTCAGTAACATCATCCTTTATACATTCCACATATGGCATGAATGAGTCATATCACTTTGAAGTGGTTGTAGTCCGCACTTACTCAAATAAAATTACCATATTTTCCCATTATAGAAACCATAAAGTCATGCTGTCAATGAACAATACATAACCATTAATAAAATAGAAATATAATTATTATCACATATAAATATACTTTCATCTTAATGGAAACCATAAGAGGCGGTAGGGGATAATTGAAGAATCATCGTTTCGTGAGGTCGTAGTTCGCCACCCACATAAACAGTATGTTTGTATCAATTAAATGTAGATGTGTTGAATTTTAGTTATAATATTTCTCATAAAACATCCTAATTTATTTAATATATAGTTGTTGTTATATATTAATGGAATAAATAGAGTTTAGGGGGTCGGGGAAAGAAAATAAAAGAAAAGGACTTGAGAGAAGATGTTACCTTTAAATTGGTAACTCCCTTTGATTTGAACAAAAGGGTTTATTGATATTCCTTATACCTATGTAAACGATTCTTGGTAAAAGATATGGAAGTTGGGATATTATTTGGGTATAATTTGGATGATACAAGGGGTATTTAGTGATGTGGGTAAGGGTTAGAAGTGATGGATTTTTATAAGGGGGTGGACGGGCTCTTTAGAAATGTTTGAAAATATTATTATTTATTAACTACTTTATTTTGATTTCAAAAGGTCCCAAACTAATTTAATTAAAATATAATATGGGTATTGTTTGATATACTCTCATAAAATGGGTTATATACATGTTTAGGGCATATAATTAACCTTATCTTTTAGCATTATCCTTTAGTTAACTAATTAAACTTTTACCATGATTTCTTGTATATTCATACTACATGGTTAATATATTTACAATAAAAATACAAGACACCCAAAAATGGATAATTAATGAAATTAGAAACATCATATATGCCATTTAGAAAAATAATATATTTTTTTCTGATATTTTATCATTTAATTAAATAGTATTCATTTTGAAAACTCATTTACAACAATTTACAAACTATTCTTATAAAGAAATTTAAAAAATATATAACAACTCGATTCTTTAGAAAAACCTATATTATTTAAAATATAATAAGTAATAATCATACATAATATTTTTGGATAGCATAAAAATATTCAAAATAAATTTATTTTAAAATTTATAATCTCATGTATTTAAATTATTCATTAATGAGTTAATCATTATATTATCATTGTGTCATATAAAAATTTATTTATATGATGTATAAAAATTATAGATAAAGTACCATGATATAAGAAATCATTATTTATTTCTAATTACTATTTTTAGTCTAAAATATCACTTATATAACCCATTATAAAAATTTATTTACTAAGAGATATATGTTTATGTTATATTTTCCATAACATTAAATTAATTTTTATAAAGTGTCATTTTCACTTACAAGTAGATCTATGGGGTCCTAAAATCCACCAAAATATGTCCATAATCCTAAATGTATCAGCCAATTGTGTTTAAACACATTTTTTGGTAATGTAATATTATTATAATATTATTTTTTACACTTATTTACTAGATTTACCCTTCAACCATGGTCAATAAAATATTTACTACATTTACTATTCATAATGTATAAAAAATGTTACATATTTACACAATTTGTACCTCATGATTCCAAATTTGGAATCAATTTTTATAATTTTAAAATACATAGGTTGCATAAATTAATTTAAAATTAATTCCCATTGTCAAAACCAAAAAGCGTATTTTTATGAAATAATAACAATCAAATGATTGACATTTGTTTATGTTCAATTTCAATGTGAAATTACTTACAATGACCAAAATTGGATTAAATGGTTAAAATATATTCTAATTACATTTTAAAACCAATTAAAAACATAATATATCTATATAAATAAATTAGATTAAATGGAAGTTTTGAATTAAAATGCAGTATTTTTGTTTATTCAATAAAAATTAACATTATCTGAAAAATAAAAAAAACATTAAAATTAAATTTTGATTTCCCGATTATTAAAATAAATTTCACTTTGTCACATATAATATATAAAAGTGACAAAAACAATATTTAAAAAGTGTTCTCCATCAAAAGGTGGTAAATTGATTTTTTAGGAATATTAGTGTATTTATTCTTGAAACTGGATACATTCACATTTTAAGGATCTAAATTTTATTGGATAAAGGCATAAATATTTAACAAACATGTATAATTATACTGTAGTATGTTCTATTCATTCCATCCAATACAACTTCATGGCGTTAACTACAATATAAAATTATATTATCTTATTATTTTTCAGTATGACTCAGCCTTGTGTGCAACATTATATTATCAAAGAAACCATTGTTGTGTGTCAGGTATGCCATCGAACATAGAATTCTATTTAATGTAAAATTAATATTTAATTGAAAAAAATTAATAAATATGAATATATTATATCCTTTATTTTCCTGGGATGTTACATCCTCCCCACATTTAAAAATTGAGTCCCCCCAATTTTATTCACATATCAAATAAATGGGGGTATTTATCCCTCATAACATTGTCATATTACCACGATGCCTCTTCAACCATATGGGTTTTTTCACAAAACCATTACAGGATTAATTAACTTATTCTATTACAATATTTCTCTTCGTTCAAGACTCTGGACTAGTTTTTTCTCAAATGAAAGATTCTATTCCAATAGATCTACCTCCGGACTCAAAACTTGAGATAAATCCAGTATATACATTCTCAACATTGAAAAATGAAGAACATTGTGTACTTGGGATAAAATTATAGGTAAAAAAACTCTGTAGGAAACTGATCTATCATTATCCAAGATTCCTTTGGGTCCAATGAATATCGGACTCAGATTTCCATTCATACCAAAATGCATCACACATTTCCATGAAGAAACATTGGGAAAGACATAATCACCTACCTTGAAGAAATATACTTCCTTAAGATATCATCAATTTTTTTTTCTTGCTATGAGATGTTCACATGTGCTTTTGAATCAACTGATCTATTTATACCATCTCTTCTATCAATTATGGTCTCATTAGTTTCCTTTCACCTAATTTATCCCTAAAGGATGGTGTTTAACACTACTTTCCATATAATTCCTAAAATGGTGACATCTATATATTGTAATTAAAACTACAATTATAAGAAAATTTAACTATCGAAAGATGGTGGTCCCAACATCTCTAGAAATTCATTGGCCATGCATGTAACATATTTTCCAATGTCTAAATTGTTCGTTCTGACATCCCATCTGATTGTGGAAGAAATGATGTATCAAATTTTAATTTAGTATCCAACAACTTCTAAAGGACTTTCAAAAATATAGAAGTAAACCTGGGATCATGATCAGATACAATGGAGTGGGGAACTCCATGCAACCCAACCATCCCATTCCTAAAAACCGATAAAGATTATCTAGAGACAAATTATCTTGAATAGTATGGAAATGAGAAGATGTATTCAATCGATCAAAAATAACCTAGATTTCATTATTACCTCAGGATGTGTTTAGTAATTCCTAGAAGGAATACATTGATACATATTCCAATTTCCACGATGGGACTGATAATGTATGAAACAACCCATTAAGTAACTGTCGCTCTGCTTAACCTGCTGATAAGTCAAACAATTAATAGTAATGTTAGAAATATCAATTTTAATTCCATCCAACCAGTACTGCTCTTGAATATCTCTATACATCATAGAACTTCTAGGATGAACTAAAAACTAGCAACTATGAGAATCACATAACAACTCATTCTTCAACTTTGAATTACAAGGCACACATAATCTCTTCCAAAATATCAAAACACGATATTTATAAATGTTAAATATAGGCCACCTACCATTCATAACCAGCAATACCTTTTTCTGCAACTCATTGTATTCCATCTACGCTTGTTTAATTATGTTTGATATAGATGATTTCGCTAACACCTGAAAAAATAGTGGAATTTCTTACACTAATAACATCTATGAAAAAGATCTACAAATCATCAATCAAAGTATCTTGTTCCAAGGGTTACATAGTTAATGAAGCATTAATCTATCAACTCAATGCATCAGCCACATTTTTTTATTTTCCTAGATAGTAATGAATTATGCAATCATAATATTTGATTAATTCCATCCATCTCATATGTCTCAAGTTCAATTATTTCTGAGTGAATATACACTTCAATTTTTAGTGGTTAGTGTAGAGACCCGAAGCTTGATGTACATGGACATTACATTACTTTAGCACAATAAAAAAAAACAGACACACAAGGATCCTAATAGTTTAGTGTCTTTGGAAACTCAGAATATAATCTTCTAATCGTGGTTAAAGATTTTCAACATCTCCCAAAAGATCTTCCCCTTTTTGTAATCTTACCTAAAACCTTTCTTTAAATCCTGGGGAAAAGAAAACATATAAAGGGTGAGCTCAAATGCTCAGTAAGGGTAAGCATGGATAAAATAAAACAAATCATATACATTTGAACTTCAAAACATGAACATAATATTTAAACATCATAATCTTGAGTAATGACATAAATCATGGAAGTACGTAAGGCATAGATCATAAAGAAACATTTATCATGAAAAAATAGCATGGGAATTAAACATGTAATTGTGGAAAACAATTAAGAACATGATATGATTTCCATAGTATCCAAGGAATTGATGCCAAGACCATATTAGTGGACAAAGTCCCTTTTCTGAATCGAGTTCACTCCTCGTTCCATTCCTGTATTACTGAACTGGTTTAACTTTCCGTTCCATCCATGTCTATATCATGAGATATAAATCATTACCCAATGAATTGGAGGGATATATAGGTCCCACCCATCTCATAATGAAATCATTCTTACTTGCGCCACAAAATAAACATGAAACATTCGTCATAACCCAAAGAATAAAATGGGTTTCATAAACATCATCCCATCATTACATAATCCATATAAAAGAAATGGATATCATTTCATAATAAGGAAAGTGAAACCATGTAAATCATAGAGTCATTATACTTGAAACATACACAAATGAAATAATTTCGTCTTAGATGAAAAATGGTTTTGATAAAACACTTGAAATGAATTCTTGAGGAAAATATCCTTTCTTATTCAAAATCATTTTCTTTTCACAAAATGACATGAAATTTTGAAAGAAAAGGATTTTGTTGAGAATATTCAAGAAATATTTTGGAGGAATATTCATGAAAATAAGGCTTTATAAAACCATAAAAATCCATTCATGCCGTATACGTTAAAAAAACATTCTTCTCGTACTTTTGTCGGAAAAGTCAAAAAAGTACCTTCTAGGGTAAATAAAAGAAGATTTCTTCAATACCAAGGGGTAAAAGTAAAAATGGGTAAAAAGGACTTTAAATATACATGAATACATTTTTATAAAACATGGACATGGATGATAGCAATAACCCTAGTAAATACTTATGAATAAGCAATCTTGGATAAAAATGAGATTGTGAGATTTTCACGTACCTAAGGTCTGATATGCTTCGTACATATCCGAACCTACTATATAATGATTTAAATAATGTCATTGACTTAGTAAAGAATCATATTAATTGTTATGATATCATATATGTTTCACTTATGACTTTATATTACCCGTTCATTTGTAAATTCCATGTTAAAGCAACGTTTTGGGTAAACTCATTTCATTTATCGTATGTGTTTCGACTTGTAGTTCTTGATATTATTACTTATATCCTGATTTACATAATTCCAGAATGTAAAACATGATTTATATATAATATATATTCATCATATACATATATATATTATAGATCGATAAAAGGAATGAAATACACCGTTTATGGAGACGGTAGGCCGTACGTACGCATGAACGCTGTTTTCATTTCCTTATTGAATTGAATGAAACTAAATAGATGAAATACATATATATATATATATATATATATAAATATAGTAGAATTATTATTTCATATATTTAATTATTATTAATTATATAAACTTTATGATCATTCATGTATGGTTAACATGGAGAATGAATCTCATCGCGTCGTGGAGACGGTAGTCTGTACGTACGAACGGGCAATGATATCATTCCTATAATTATTGAATAGAATTGGAGTGGATGGTATAATATATCAGAATTAGTATGATGTTATAATAACCATATATAGTTATTCTTTATACCATTATACCCATCCATGTAAGGTATTGGTGGAAAAACATATTTCACCACGGCATGGAGACGGTATTCCGTACCTATGCACGCGTGGTGATTTCGTTTTCCGTAGGATGGATAGATAGTGAAATAGGGTTGTTTCATACATATAATAACATATCAGTATATGAGTTATACTCTTGTTAATACATTATAATTAAACAACTAAAGAAGAAGAAGAGGAAGAAGAAATAGTGTTGAAATAATCGGTAACAGACATTACCTCTTCTTTGACACACCTCTTTGAGACCTCCTCTTAGGGCACTAACATTGGTCTTTGAAGAAGTCCAGAACCTCTAGGATGTTTCTGTGGAAGTGTAGAAGAGAATTAGGCAGGGGTTGGCCGAGCTTGAATGCTCAATGTGGTGTGAGGAAGAGAGAGAGGAGGTTCCCTTTTATAAGGGAGGAGAGGGGCACCTTTGGAAAAACTAAAAATATTATTTCATTATAAAGTCATATTCGTTTTTTAATATCTCCAAATTGATTTATTTAGAATCTAAGGTGGGTTTGGGTCGAAATAATCTCATAAAATAGAATTAGGACAAGTTTAGGTTACTATTTTAACTTTATCATTTAGATTTAACATTAAGTTAAATAATTTTACTTTTACCGTGTCTTCTTGTTTTCTTACACTATAAGGTTAATAAACTTAATATAACAAGAATAACGAACCCCAAGTGGTTCAGTATTAATATATATATCCTTATCTAAGTCATTTGGCCTAACATTAGATTTTTAGGAATAAAATAACAATTAATAATATAATATTTTTTAAAAAAAACTATTTTATGTCAATTTTGACACTATTTGGCAATTTATTTTTGTGAAAATCATAAAAGAATGATTAGTTCTAAAAAAGTTTATTAAATCAAAACTAACATGTCATATTAACCTATAAAATTAGTTTAATTCATAAAAAGTCTCAAATTACATTTATTTGGGTATTTATAACATCAATTTTGTCAATATTTCATTAATAAGATAATTACTCCATCATCATTGTGTCATAAATAAATTAAATTATTTAATGTATAAAAATTATAAATAAAATACCATTATGTAGAAATTTTTATTAGATTTCTAATTAATATTTATAGTATAATTAATCTTATTTATAACCTTATATGAAAAATGTTTTAGTTATTAAACTTTGATTTTAACTATTTTAACCCTTCTTTAAATAAATTAATAATAAATGTCCTAATCTAATCCAAGGGGGCCTAAATGGTCATCTTTTATTCCTATGGTTGTTTTTGGTCGAATTACACTTATCCAATAGAATTAAGACATGTGTTAGGGTAATAATAATATCATTTTCACCCTTAATTGCTCTATTTACTCTTAACCGTGGTAAATAAAAGTAAAATGTTACTATTCACCAAAAATTATTTTCATCACATTGAACCACATTTTACTTACTGACATCAACCGTGTCTCTTGTATTTTTGAAATTATACTCACAGAAGTGGTAAAATTAAGTTTTATGTGTATTTTGAAATTCTTCTAGGAGGTGGGTAAAAGAGGGTGAAAAGTTCAATAAAATTATTATATATCTAAAATTATTATAAAATGACTCCAATGAATTATATTGAGCTTATATAGTTATTATGTATGAATTTTTACATAAAATAAATTTAAATAAAACAAATAATTATTTAAATAAAAAGTCAGTTTTTAAATAGTTACCCAGTGTTTTCACTATTAATCAAAAATTGAATGTTTTCAGAAAAATACCAAAATTTCACCCTAGGCTAATTTGGATATTCTGAATCCAAAAATGAAGTCCATTTTGAGAAATTAAATTTACAAAATTTCAAAAAGTGGGTATTACTATTCATAACAGGTAGTTTTAATAATATTTTAATAGCATATCGTTGTTTAGTGAAACTCGGTATTGTGTACAATTTAAGCTATCGAGGAAGGCCACAGTTGTGTGTAAAGAAAGCCAAGATAGTGTTGTGTGTAGTGAAAGATTCCTCTGATGATTCATATACCATAAAAAACCTTATATTTATCATAAAATCCTCAGGTGTTACATTCTACCCCCCTTAAAATGAATTTCGCCCTCGAAATTCGTTGGGGTTATAAATGGTTTACTACTCTAAAGTCTCTTTAATAAAAACCCACATCATAAAAAGGAATAACAATACTTGACTTTAAAAACTAAAGTATGAAACTTAATGGTTACCCAAATTAACTAATCACTGGGTTTCCATATAGGAGAACATAGGTGAAAATATGGATATGGAAGAGAAATCTAACCATCATGTTCTGATGGAGAGTGGTAGAGAACATGGCTATGAAAATGCCAACAATCATAAATCTATAAATTTGTGATTATCTTGGGTAGCATATGATTCATTGGATATAAGGGAACTAGGAGAACATTTTTGGTTTTCAAGACCATTTCCCTAAATTTGATGAATTAAAAGAAATAATTACATGATTTGGTACACTCTCTCTGTTGTTCGTGAATTGAAAAATTTGCACTTCATCTCTTAAGGAAATGAAGTTGAATTTGTTATTCGTGAAGCGTTAGTAGATCATGTGATAGAATGATGGGTCATTCCATCTGTTTCAAAATGTTAACAAAATTTATAAGTCCATCTTATGGTGAGATTATTCATATATGGTTCAAAAATTGGACTTAGACATTATTTTTCATACCACTTAATAAAATAAAATTACTTTCCACTAACCAGGGACTTCCTGTAGGCCAGTGGTAGGTGATAAAGGCTAGTCGCACTTTGGTTGTGAGTTCGATTCCAACTGCCTTGTCCGACGCGATGGGTTGTCGACCATCCTGCAGGTTGTGATTTTCCTAACAATACATTACTATAACATCCCATCAATAATATCGAAAAAAACATATATCCTTAATACTAACTTATGTCCAACATAATCCATTCTAATCTTTAGGATTTTTCATAATACTGCAGTCCACTCTCATAATATAGTGAAAACGATTATCATAGATTTCATATAACAAGCATGTTAATACCATCGTTGATCCCCATATATCATAAGATATGTCTTGCTGGTCACATTCCAAACATTCAAAGGCCTTAATCATGTATTCTCTTTAAAAATGAATACCCATTGAATCATAGTGAAAACATGAGTACTGTCAAAATTTAACTCTTTCCACATACCAAAACCCAAAAGTTCTATATACTCAAACCATGATATAACTATTTCCTTATATTAGTCATGAGCACATGAATACTATCAAACATTTCATTTTCTCCTTATCCCTTTATTATGTGTATATCATCTTCATTCCAAATATATCTCAATCACTTTCCATGGTTACCGATACCATAAAATTATTGAAAACCACAATAAACCAATATATAAATATTCCAATATTCCACGATACTATATAAAACATTATTTTGGAATCCCATTACATAAACACTTAATCATTCCACCAAATAATTTTCATATTCAGCATCTCCAATAGTGATCACATGTGACATCCCTTTGCCCTTTTCCATAAGTGTTTTCTCATGTCGATCATCACTAACCCTTGGATTAGGGAATTTATTAGCATAATGCCCCATTTCATTGCACATGAAGCATTAAAGTGTTGGTGGTGCGTTCTCTACAGTCTTTTCATTATTCCAAACATTCACAACCCTTTTTCCATTACTTCGACACTCAGCTACTCGATGACCTTCTTTTCCACACTTAAAACATTTTCTAGTCCCTTTAAGACAATATCCACCATGCTTCTTTCTACACTTTGAACGTAAGGGAACATTCATCTTCTTTTCACCATTATTCTGAGATTTCTCCTTGAACTCCATCTTTCGTTTCTTGTCAAAACCATGCGATGGATATGTTACAGAAGCTTCTAGTTCTACCTTGATAACACAATGCACAATTTTTTGTATCTACTGAAGTCTCTTATATCTAATTCCATTCGAAGATTTGGTTTTAAGCCACTGAATAATCGATGAACTTTACTTTTAGGTTGAATGATAAAGCCACATGCATACCTTACAGGCCTTGTAAAATTCGCTTCGTATATACCAACAGATTCATCATCCTTTTGCTTTAGTTCAAGAAACTCCTTCTCTATCATTGTTCGAAGAATACGAGGGAAGTACTTATTGAAAAATAAGTTCATGAACTCATCCCATTCCATGGACTCAATTTCATTTCCTGGCCTCGTATTCTTGATAAGATTCCACCATTGATCATCTTCACCTTCCAAACGATATACTGCTAAGATGGCTTTATCATGTTCAGAACATTGAATAACTGATAATATCTTTTCAGTGGTACTGATCCATTGTTCAGCAACAATTGGATCATAAGAGCCACTGAAAGAAGGTGGACGTTGCCTCATGAAAGACTCAACAGAATATTGTTCCTTTCTCTGCCCATTTGGATGTCCAGAATGATTCATAGGTTGTGTAAGTATAGAAATACGATTTTTGTAACACCCCGAGATTTTATGAAAAGTATTCTTTTTAATTAATGTCTTTTGTTGTATGCTACACCAAAAGGAGCTTGCACAACACACATCCCTAAATTTCCTTGCATTACACGCAATCATGACCTTCCCCGATAGCGTGTGTGGTTCGCAATACAGGGTTTTACTAAACAATGATATATTATTATAATATTATTATGAACTAGCCGTTATGAATAGTATTAACTAAATTTTTAATTTTATAACATTATTATTCATCTTACACATTTTCTAGAACATGGTATAAGAACAAAATAATTTTTTCGGGTAAAATAAATATTTTTCAAAAAATTAAGTTTTGCCGCCTTTTGATGGCGCACCCACTTTAAATCTAGTTTTTGACATGTTTATAAGTTCAATTTGACAAAATAAACTTCTTCTTCGGAATCATGAAATAAAAATTTACTTTGGATAAATTTTTCATATTATTCTGGTAAATTTCATATTTTGATGAATAGTAAAAACACCATATATTTTAAATAAAAACAACTTTTTTCATCGCAATAATTTATATGGTTAAATTATAATATTAAATGGTTTTAAAGTATAAATAGAATATATTTTTACCATTTAATATAATTTATGTCATTATCATTGTTTTTACATTAAATTCGTAGGTTAAATCAATTCAATCTTTTGCAATATTTTAAAGAAAAACCCATTTTCTTTCGACAATGGGATTAATTTTAATTTAATTTATGCAAATTTTGTGTATTGAATTTGGAAAAATTGATTCCATATTTAGAATCAGTGAGTCCAAATTATGTTAATAAGCTACTTTTTATTTTTGGGAATTATGAATAGTAACTACGGTAAATTTTATTTACCATAGTTAAAGTTAAATCGTGTAATTAAGGGTAAATATAATATTATGAAATTACCCTAACACTTGCCAAAATCTTATTGGATCACTAAAAGTCGACCCATATCACCTAATGGTTGGATTAGATGCATTTAATGGACTTTTTTCCATGAATATTATTTAATTATTATTAAAACCAAAGAATGTGACAACATGTCACTTTCTTAAATATTATAAGTATAATAATTTTACATTAGTGATAAACATCATAAAACCTAGAACATGAATAGTCTCCAGAAAGATAATAAAATTATCTACATCATGATAATTTATTTAGAATTTTTAGGGATTAAATAATTGTCATTAATGGTGATACATTAATGATCCCAAAATAATTTATTAAGTGGAAAATAAGTAATATAGTTTTTATTGAAATAATAATACCCACTAAAAGGCCCAAAAACCTGACCGAAACTTATAGGTAGTGTATATATACACCTTAATCATACAATGAAATAATATATAACCATTTGGAGCCTTTGAAAAGTGATTATTACACTTATATTATTTTATTTTAAATGATGCCAAAGTTGTCATCTTCATAATTTAATAAATATAGAAATTTAAATATTGTGATTTTAAGATGATAAATTCAAGTAAACGTATTATTGTAATAGTTAATAGATTTATCTTCATCATAGGATTTTATTTTTAGTTTTTATGCAACAAATAAGTATATTAAATAATTATACAAAAAATGATGTAGTATTTATTTTATTAAGAGATAAAATAAATATTATATGAACTATTTAATATTCTCCACTAATTTTATAGATACATATGACCTTTTATGAATCTATTAAAGCTTTTAGTTCAAACATTTCTTCTGTATATATTTTATCTAAATTCAAATAAATGAATAGTGTCAAAATTAACACTATTGTTATTTTATAAAAATAATACATTATAAAATTGTTTTAAAATTAAAAAAATATTTACAAATTATAAATTTAAATTTATGTGGTAGAAAATGTTATAAATTATCCAATTATTGACAATTCACAATAAATAAGTAATTATTTGTTATAATTTAAAATTTACAATGTTATTACCACAAATAAAATTAAATTTATTAAATAAGAATAAATCAAGTTGATAATGTTTAAATTAAATTCCTAACATGTCTAAATTTGATTGGTTGATAAGATTACAAACCTATATAATCAAATATTCGGATATGAGTCATTTTTGGAGGTTTTTATGTGGTGTTAGATTTATTATAAATTAATATTTTTAAGAATTCCAAAGGTGCCCCTCTCCTCCATTATAAAAGGGCCCATCCTCCCTCTCTTCCACACACCCCTTTGAGCCTTCAAGCTCGGCCAATCCATGACCAATTCTCTTATCCACATCCCTAGAAACATCCTAGAGGTCTTGGTATTCTTCAAAGAACAATTTTAGTGCCCTAAGAGGAGGTCTCAAAGAGGCGCATCAAAGAAGAGGTAATTTCCGTTACCGATTCTTTTACCTCTATTTCTTCTTCCACTTCTTCTTCTTAGGTTGTTTCATTATGAAGTAATAACATCAGTATAACTAATATACTTATATGTTATTATATGTATGAAACAACCCTATTTCACCATCTATCCATCCTACGGAAAACAAAATCACCGCACGTGCGTACGTACGGAATACCGTTTCCACGACGTGGTGTAATCTATTTTCCACCACCACCTTAGTTGGATGGGTATAATGGTGTAAATAGTAACTATATATGATTACTGTAAAGTGATATTGATTCTGTAATAGTATAAATACACTCCAATAAAATTCCACGATCATGGGAATGATATCATCGCTCGTGCGTACGTACGGAATACCGTCTCCATGACGCGATGAGATTCATTCTCAATGATTAACCATTCATAAATGATTATAAAGATTATATAATAAGTAATCATGATATATATGACATAATAATGATACTGGATTTATGTCTATATATATATGTATGTCATCCAATTAATTCCATTCAACTCAATGAGGAAACGAAAACTACGTTCATGCGTACGTACGGCCTACCGTCTCCATGAACGGTGTATTTATTTCCATTTATTGATCTATTATATATAAGTATATTATGAATATACATTATATATAAATCATGTTTAAATTCTGGATGTAAGTAATCATGATCTATGTAACCATATGAATAATTACAGGTCAAAACACGGACGACAAATGAAACGATTTTACCTAAAATGCTCGTTAACATGAAATTTACAAAAGAACGGGTAATATAAAGTCCTAAGTGAAACTTATATGATATCATAACAATTAATATGATTATTTAATAAGTAAACAACATTATTTAAATCATTATACAGGAGGTTCAGATACGTACGAAGCATATCAGACCTAAGGCAAGGGAAACTTTTTCAAATCTCATTTTTATCCGAGATTGCTTATTCCTATGTATTTACTAGGGGTTATTTATATCGTCTATGTACATGTTTTATAAAAGTGTATGCATGTATTTTTAAAGTCCTTTTTAACCATTTTTACTTTTACCCCATGGTATGGAAGGAATATTTCTTTTATTTACCCTACAAGGTACTTTTTGACTTTTCCGACAAAAGTACGAGATGAATGTTTTTTTAACTTATACTGCATGAATGGATTTTTATGGTTTTCTAAAGCCTTATTTTCATGAAGATTACTTAAAAAAAATTCATGAATATTTTCAACAAAAACCTTTTCTACTAAAATTGCATGACATTTTGTGAAAAGAAAATGATTTTGAAGAAAAAAGGATATTTTCCTCAATAATTCATTTAAAGTGTTTTATCAAAACAATTTTCATCTAAGATGACATTATTTCACATGTGTATGTTTCAAGTGTAATGTCTCTATGATTTACATGGTTTCACTTTTCTTATTATGAAATGATACCCATTTCTTTTATATGGATTATGTGATGATGGGATGATATTTATGAAACCCATTTTATTTATTGGGTTATTATGAATGATGTATGTTTTTTTGTGGAATATGTATTAATGATTTCATTATGAGATGGGTGGGACCTATATCTCCCTCAAATGCATTGGGTAAAGATTTAAATCTCATGAGATAGACATGGCTGGAACGACAAGTTAAATCGGTTCAGTAATACAGGACTAGAACGAGGAGTGAACTCGATTTAGAAAGGGACTTTGTCCACTAAGATGGTCTTGGCAGCAATGCCTTGGCTACTATGGAAATAATATAATGTGATTAATGGTTTCCACAATTAAATGTTTTATTACCATGCTATTTTATCATTCTTAATGTTTTTTGTGATCTATTCCTTACGTACTTCCATGTTTTATGTCATTTCACAAGCTTTTGATGTTTAAACATTATGTTCATGTTTTTATGTTCAAATGTATATGGTATGTTTTATTTTATCCATGCTTACCCTTAATTAGCATTTGAGCTCACCCTTTTTATGTTTTCTTTTCCCCAGGATATAAATAAATGTTTTAGGTAAGAAAAAAAAGGGGAAGATCTTTATGGGAGATGTTGAAGATCTTTCCCCACGATTAGAAGATTACGTTCCAAGTTTCCAAAGACACTAAACTATTATGGTCCTTGTGTGTATGTTTTTGTTATGTTTTAAATATTCTGCTAAAGAAATGTAATGTCCATGTATGTCAAGCTTTGGGTCTCTATAGTTGGTATTAGAGGAAAGGTTTAGTCAACCTTTGGAAACTAGGATGCGAAAACTTTAGTGAAATCCCTAGAGATATTTCTAAGGTATGTCTAGGGATGTCCCTAAGGATTATTATATGTATAGGATATAGTCCTAGAACTACAGTAACGATCTTAGAATTTAACCTAAGATGTTAGATATTGAGTGTACTCCCCATTTACTATGTTGTTTTCCCTGTCATGATTTTTGCCTCTCACACTATTCTTTTTGGGTTTTATAAAATGGCGGGAAACAGGAATATTCACGATAATGGATGATATGACGGACAATGGAATGATATTCTTTATGAAAAACCAAATGAAACTGGATTTGGAAGTCCAAACATCATTATTATGACGAATCAGAAATCTCATAATATGATCAATAAACTCAAATTTGGTAAGTTTCCTAACTCGGCTAATAAGAGAAAGATGGAGTTTCATGATGATCATAGAGGAAAGAAAGTTCAATTTCCCCTATGTAAATCTTGTGTGAAGAGGAATCAAGGAGAATGTTTCAAAGGAACTGGAAGATGCTTTGGGTGTGGAAAAGAAGGACATAAAGCCAGTAAGTGCAAAGGAAAAGGTTCAGTTAACACCATGGATGAGGATAATGGTGTTGCTACGACATCAACAATGGTTAAATGTTTTAAATGTGGAATGTACGGGCATTATGCAAACCATTTCCCTAAGGTAAAGTCTCATGAAGAGAATCAGTATGGTCGTATGGGTAATATTTATGTTGATGATGATGAAGATACTACAAATGATATGTGAGATGGAATAATTGTTGAAGGTAGGTCAATGGTTTAAGAAGGTAGTAGAATGATTACATGTTTATCAAGTGTAATGTTGTATAAGTAATCTCATGGTACTATGAAATAAAAAGACATCTAAGGATTGTTACACTATTTTATTTCCTTATGTTTTGAAAGTGTATGATTAATGGTAACAGTAATCATGAAAGGTTATTCAGTTATTTTTGGAAAGTAGATGATATACGCATAATGAAGGGATAAGGAGAAAATTAAATGTTTGATAGTATTCATGAGCTCATGACTGATATAAGGAGAAGGTTATATCATGGTTTGAGTAAATAAATTTTTTGGATTTTGGCATGTGGAAAGAGTTAACTTTTGACAACATTCATGTTTTCACTAAGGTTTAATGGGTATTCATTTTTCAAGAAAATACATGATTAAGGTATTAACATGATTGGAATGTGACCAACAAGATATATGGGAGATAAATGATGGTATTCACATGCTTGGTAGATAACCTTTCTAGTAATTGTTTTCTTTATACTATGAGCTTGGAACGAAGTATTTTAGATAAGCCTAAAGATTGGAATAGATTATGTTGGACATAAGTTATTATTGTTTAAGGATAGAACTTTTTTCGATATTATTGATGGGATGTTATAGTAATGTAGTTTTAGAAAAAAGAAAACCTGCAGGACGGGCGATAGCCCATCGCGTCGGACAAGGCTGTGGGAATCGAACCCACAACCGAAGTGAGACTGGCCTTTCTCGCCTACCACTGGCCTACAGGAAGTGCCTGGTTAGTATAAACTAGTTTTATTTTATTAAGCGGTATGATATATGAAGTATAAGTTCATTTTAGGAACCATATATAATTAAGCTCACTATATATGGACTTATTTATTTTTTTATAACTTTTCTAACCTTTTGTTTGAGACAGATGGAATGATCCATCATTCTATCACATGATCTTCTAACACATCAAGAATGACAAATTCAACTTCATTTCTTTAAGAGATGAAGTGGAAATTGTCCAAATAATGACCAACAGTGAGACTGTACCAAAATCATGAAAGTATTTCTTCTAATTCTAATTTCATCAACTTTAGGGAAATGATCTTGAAAAAAATTGTTGTCCTAGTGCTCTTATATCCTATGAATCAGATGGTACCTTAGGTCAACACAAATTTATGGCTTTGTGATTGTTGGCTTTTTCATAGCAATGTTCTCTACCACTCTCCATCAGAACATGATGGTTAGATTTTTCTTCCATATCCATATTTTCACCTATGTTCTCCTACGTGGAAACCCAGTGATGAGTTAATTTGGGTAACCGTTACATTTCATACTTTAGTTTTTAAAGACAAATTTTGGTATTTCTTTTTACGATGAGGGTTTCTATTAAAAAAACTTTCGAGTAGTAAACCATTTATAACCCCGACAAATTTCAAGGGCGAAATTCATTTTAAGGGGGGTAGAATGTAACACCTCGAGATTTTATGAAAAGTATTTTTTTGATTATTGTCTTGTGTTGTACGCTACACCAAAATGATCTTTCACAATACGCATCCCCAAATTGCCTTGCATTACACGCAATCACAACCTTCCTCGATAGCGTGTGTTGTACGCAATACAGGGTTTTACTAAACAACGATATATTATTATAATATTATTATGAACTAGACATTATGAATAGTATTAACTAAATTTTGAATTTTATAACATTATTATTCATCTTACACATTTTCTAGAACATGGTATAAGAAGAAAATAATTTTTTCAGGTAAAATAAGTATTTTTTAAAAAATGCAGTTTTTCCGCCTTTTGATGGCGCACCCACTTTAAATATAGTTTTTGACATGTTTATAAGTTCAATTTGACAAAATAACATTTTTCTTTGGAATAAGGAAATAAAAATTTACTTTGGATAAAATTTTCATATTATTCTGGTAACTTTCATATTTTGATAAATAGTAAAAACACGCTATATTTTAAATAAAAACAACTTTTTTCATCGCAATAATTTATATGGTTAAATTATAATATTTAATGGTTTTAAAGTATAAATATAATATATTTTTACCATTTAATATAATGTATGTCATTATCATTGATTTTACATTAAATTCGTAGGTTAAATCAATTCAATCTTTTGCAATGTTTTAAAGAAAACCCCATTTTCTTTCGACAACAGGATAAATTTTAATTTAATTTTTGAAACTTTTTTGTATTTAATTTGGAAAAATGGATTCCATATTTGGAATCAGTGGTTCCAAATTATGTTAATATGCTGCTTTTTATTTTTAGGAATTATGAATAGTAACTACGGTAAATTTTATTTACCATAGTTAAAGGTAAATCGGGTAATTAAGGGTAAATATAATATTATAAAATTACCCTAACACATTACAAAATCCTATTGGATCACTAAAAGTAGACCCATATCACCTAAGGGTCGGATTAGATTCATTTAATGGACTTTTTTCTATGAAAAAAATTTAATTATTATTAAAACCAAAGAATGTGACAACATGTTACTTTCTTAAATCTTATAAGTATAATAATTTTACTTTAGTGATAAACATCATAAAACCTAGAACATGAATAGTCTCCAGAAATCTAATAAAATTATCTACATCATGATAATTTATTTAGAATTTTTAGGGATTAAATAATTGTCATTAATGGAGATACATTAATGATACCGAAATTATTTATTAAGTGGAAAATAAGTAATATAGTTTTTATTGAAATAATAATACCCATTAAAAGACCCAAAAACCTGACCAAAACTTATTTTTAGTGTATATATACACCTTAATCATCCAATGACCTAATATATAACCGTTTGGATCCTAATAAAAGTGATTATGACACTTATATTATTTTATTTTAAATGATTCCAAAGTTGTCATCTTCATAATTTAGTAAATATAACAATTTAAATATTGTGATTTTAAGATGATAAATTCTAGTAAAAGTATTATTTTGAAAGCTAATTGATTTATGGTCATCATAGAATTTTATTTTTAATTTTTATACTAAAAATATGTATATTAAATAATTATACAAAAAATGATGTAGTAATTATTTTATTAAGAGACAAACTAAATAAATGGTTTTAAAAATAATAAAATAAATATTATATGAACTATTTAATGTTATCCACTAATTTTATAGATACATATGACCTATTATGAATCTATTAATGCTTTTATTTTGAACATATCTTCTGTATATAGTTTATCTAAATTCGAATAAATGAATAGTGTCAAAATTGACACTATTGTTATTTTATAAAAATAATATATTATAAAATTGTTTAAAAATGACAAAAATATTTACAAATTTTAAATTTAAATTTATATGGTATAAAATGTTATAAATTATCGAATTATGGAAAATTAACAACAAATAAGTAATTATTTGTTATAATTTAAAATTTAGAATGTTATTACCACAAATAAAATTCAATTGATTAAATAAGGATAAATCAAGTTGATAATGTTTAAAATAAATTACTAACATGTATAAATTTGATTGGATGATGATATTACAACCCTATATAATCCAATATTTGGATATGAGTCATTTTTGGAGGTTTTTAAGTGCGTTTAGATTTACTATAAATTAATATTTTTAAGAATTCCAAAGTGCCCCTATCCTCCATTATAAAAGGGCACCTCCTACCTCTCTTCCACACACCACTTTGAGCCTTCAAGCTCGGCCAAACCCTACCCCATTCTCTTCTCCACTTCCATAGAAACATCCTAGAGTTATTGGATTTCTTCAAAGACCAATTTTAGTGCCCTAAGAGGAGGTCTCAAAGAGGCGCTTCAAAGAAGAGGTAATTTCCGTTATCGATTCTTTCAACTTTATTTCTTCTTCCACTTCTTCTTATTAGGTTGTTTCATTATGAAGTAATAACATCAGTATCACGGATATATTGATATGTTATTATAAGTATGAAACAACCCTATTTCACCATCTATCTATCCTACGAAAAACAAAATCACCGTGCGTGCGTACGTACGGAATACCGTCTCCACACCGTGGTGTAATCTATTTTCCACCACCACCATACTTGGATGGGTATAATGGTGTAAATAATAACTATATATGATTATTGTAAAGTGATATTTATTCTGTAATAGTATACATACACTCCAATAAATTCCACGATCATGGGAACAATATCATCGCTCGTGCGTACGTACGGAATACCGTCTCCACGACGCGATGAGATTGATTCTCAATGATTAACCATTCATAAATGATTATAAAGTATATATAATAAGTAATCATGAAATATATGACATAATAATGATACTGTATTTATGTATATATATATATATGTATGTCATCCAATTAATTCCATTCAATTCAATGAGGAAACGAAAACAACATTCATGCGTACGTACGGCCTACCGTCTCCATGAACGGTGTATTTCTTTCCATTTATCGATCTATTATATATATGTATATTCTGAATATATATTATATATAAATCATGTTTTACATTATGGATGTAATTAATCATGATCTATGTAACCATATGAATAATTACAAGTCAAAACATGGACGACAAATGAAATGATTTTACCCGAAACGCTCTTTAACATGGAATTTACAAAAGAACGGGTAATATAAAGTCAGAAGTGAACCATATATGATATCATAACAATTAATATGATTCTGTAATAAGTCAATAACAATATTTAAATCATTATACAGGAGGTTCGGATACGTACGAAGCATATCAGACCTAAGGTAAGTGATAATTTTGCAAATCTCATTTTTATCCGAGATTGCTTATTCATAAGTATTTACTGGGGTTATTTCTATCGTCCATGTCCATGTTTTATAAAATTGTATGCATGTATTTTTAAAGTCCTTTTTACCCATTTTTACTTTTACCCCATGGTATGGAAGGAATCTTTCTTTTATTTACCCTACAAGGTACTTTTTGACTTTTCCGACAAAAGTATGAGAAGAATGTTTTTTATCTTATACGGCATGAAATGATTTTTATGGTTTTATAAAGCCTTATTTTCATGAAGATTCCTTCAAAAGATTTCATTAATATTTTCAACAAAAACCTTTTCTTCTAAAATTTCGTTACATTTTGTCAAATGAAAATGATTTTGAAGAAAAAAGGATATTTTCCTCAAGAATTCATTTAAAGTGGTTTATCAAAACCATTTTCATCTAAGATGACATTATTTCACATGTTTATGTTTCAAGTTTAATGCCTCTATGATTTACATGGTTTCAATTTTCTTATTATGAAATGATATCCATTTCTTTTATATGGATTATGTGATGTTGGGATGATGTTTATGAAACCCATTTTATTTATTGGGTTATTATGAATGATGTATGTTTATTTTGTGGCACAAGTAAGAATGATTTCATTATGAGATGGGTGGGACCTATATCTCCCTCTAATGCATTGGGTAAAGATTTATATCTCACGAGATAGACATGGCTGGAACAGAAAGTTAAACCAGTTCAGTAATAGAGGACTGGAACGAGGAGTGAACTCGATTCAGAAAGGGACTTTGTCCACTAAGATGGTCTTGGCAGCAATGCCTTGGCTACTATGGAAATCTTATCATGTGCTTAATGGTTGACACAATTACATGTTTTATTCTCATGCTATTTTATCATTCTTAATGTTTCTTTATGAACTATTCCTTACGTACTTCCATGTTTTATGTCATTTCTCATGCTTTTGATGTTTAAACATTATGTTCATGTTTTAATGTTCAAATGTATATGGTATGTTTTATATCATCCATGCTTACCCTTACATAGCATTTGAGCTCACCCTTTTTATCTTTTCTTTTCCCCAGGATATAAATAAAGGTTTTAGGTAAGAAAAAAAGGGGAAGATCTTTATGGGAGATGTTTAAGATCTTTCACCACGATTAGAAGATTATGTTCCATGTTTCCAAAGGCACTAAACTATTACGGTCCTTGTGTGTCTGTTTTTGTTTTGTATTATGTATTCCGCTAAAGTAATGTAATGTCCATGTACGTCAAGCATTGGGTCTCTAAAATTTGCACTCCATCTCCCCTAACATTTGTTTTTTCAGGAGGAAAATCATTGCGTTGTCCACTACATTGATCAACACGGTTCCTTCGGGTTCCAACCATCGTCTAAAACACAAAAAAGAATAGTGTGAGAGGCAAAAATCATGCTAGGGAAAACAACATAATAAAAGGGGATTACCCTCAATATCTAACATCTTATGTTTAATTCTAAAATCCTTACCGTAATTCTAGGACTATAACCTATACTTATACTTAACCTTATGGACAGCCCTAGACATTACTAAGAAATATCTCTAGGGATCTCACTAATGTTTTCGCAAACTAGTTTCCAAAGGTTGACTAAACCTTTCCTCTGATACCAACTGTAGAGACCCGAAGCTTGATGTACATGGAAATTACATTACTTTAGCGGAATAACAAAAATAGACACACAAGGATCGTAATAGTTTATTGTCTTTGGAAACTCAAAATATAATATTCTAATCATGGTGAAAGATCATCAACATCTCCCATAAGATCTTCCCCTTTTTGTTTTCTTACCTAAAACCTTTCTTTAAATCCAGGGGAAAAGAAAACATATAAAGGGTGAGCTCAAATGCTCAGTATGGGTAAGAATGGATAAAATAAAACAAATCATATACATTTGAACTTCAAAACATGAACATAATATTTAAACATCAGAATATTGATCAATGACATAAATCATGGAAGTACGTAAGGAATAGATCAGAAAGAAACATTTACCATCATAAAATAGCATGGGAATTAAACTTATAATTGTCGAAAACCATTAAGCACATGATATGATTTCCATAGTAGCCAAGGCATTACTGTCAAGACCATATTAGTGGACAAAGTCCCTTTCTGAATCAAGTTCACTCCTCGTTCCAGTCCTGTATTACTGAACCAGTTTAACTTGCCGTTCCAGCCATGTCTATATCATGAGATACAAATCGTTACCCAATGAATTGGAGGGAGATATAGGTCCCACCCATCTCATAATGAAATCATTCTTACTTGTGCCACAAAATAAACTTGAAACATTCATCATAACCTAAATAATAAAATCTATTTCATAAACATCAACCCGTCATTACATAATCCATATAAAAGAAATTTATATCATTTCATAATAAGGAAATTGAAACCATGTAAATCATAGAGACATTATACTTGAAAAATAAACATAGGAAATAATTTCATCTTAGATGAAAAATGGTTTTGTTAAAACACTTGAAATGAATTCTTGAGGAAAACATCCTTTCTTCTTCAAAATCATTTTCTTTTCACAAAATGTCATGCAATTTTAAAATAAAGGGATTTTGTTGAAAATAGTCATGAAATATTTTGGAGGAAGCGTCATGAAAATAAGGCTTTATAAAACCGTAAAAATCATTTCATGCCGTATACTTTAAAAAAACATTCTTCTTGTTCTTTTGTTGGAAAAGTAAAAAAAGTACCTTGTAGGGTAAATAAAAGAAGATTCCTTCCATACCAAGGGGAAATGTAAAAATGGGTAAAAATAACTTTAAACATACATGAATAAATTTTTATAAAACATGGACATGGATGATATCAATAACCCAAGTAAATACTTACGAATAAGCAATCTCAGATAAAAACAAGATTGTGAGATTTTACCTTACCTTAGGTCTGATATGCTTCATACGTATCCGAACCTCCTTTATAATGATTTAAATAATGTGATTTACTTATTAAATAATCATATTCATTATTATGATATCATATATGTTTCACTTATGACTTTATATTACCCATTCTTTTGTAAATTCCATGTTAGAGCAGCGTTTTGGGTAAAATCATTTCATTTATCGTATGTGTTTCGACTTGTCATTCATGATATTATTACTTATATCGTGATATACATAATTACAGAATGTAAAACATGATTTATATATTATATATATTCATCATATACATATATATATTATAGATCGATAAAAGGAATGAAATACATCGTTCATGGAGATGGTAGGCCGTACGTACGCATAAACGCTGTTTTCATTTCCTTATTGAATTGAATGAAACTAAATAGATGACATACATATATATATACATAAATCCATTAGCATTATTTTTTCATATATTTCATTATTATTCATTATATAAACATTATGATCATTCATGTATAATTAACATGGAGAATGAATCTCATCGCGTCGTGGAGACGGTAGTCCGTACGTACGCACGAGCGATGATATCGTTCCCATAATTATTGAATAGAATTGTAGTGGATGGTATAATATATCAGAATCAGTATGATGTTATAGTATCCGTATATTGTTATTCTTTACAGCATTATACCCATCCATGTAAGGTGTTGGTTGAAAAAACAGATTTCATCACGGCGTGGAGACGGTATTCCGTACGTACGCACGCGTGGTGATTTCATTTTCCGTAGGATGGATAGATGGAGAAATAGGGTTGTTTCATAATTATAATAACATATCAGTATATGAGTTATTTTAATGTTATTACTTCATAATGAAACAACTAAAGAAAAGAAGTGGAATAAGAAATAGAGTTGAAAGAATCGGTAACAGACATTACCTCTTCTTTGAAGCGCCTCTTTGAGACCTCCTCTTAGGGCACTAAAATTGGTCTTTGAAGAAGACCAGAACCTCTAGGATGTTTCAATGGAAGTGGAGAAGATAATTTGGTAGGGGTTGGCTGGGCATGAAGGCTCAAAGTGGTGTGATGAAGAGTGGGAGGAGGTTCTCTTTTATAAAGGAGGAGAGGGGCACCTTTGGAAAAACTAAAAATATTATTTTATTATGAAGTCATATTCGGTTTTTAATAGCTCCAAATTGATTTATTTCAAAGATAAGGTGGGGTTGGGTCGAAATAATCTCATAAAATATAATTTGGAGAAGTTTAGATTACTATTTTAACCTTATCATTTAGACTTAACATTAAGTTAAATAATTTTACTTTTACCGCGTCTTCTTGTTTTCTTACACTATAAGGTTAATAAACTTACTATAACAAGATAAACGAACCCCAAGTGGTTCAGTATTAATATATATATCCTTATATAAGTCATTTAGATGATCCATAGATTTTTAGGAATAAAATAACAATTAATAATATAATATTTGTTTTAAAAACTTGTTTATGTCAATTTTGACAGTATTTGGTAATTGATTTTTTTGAGCTCATAACAGAATGATTAGTTCAAAAAACGTTAATTAAATCAAAACTAAAATGTCATATTATCCTAGAAAATTTATTGGAATTCATAAAAAGTCTCAAATTACATTTATTTGGGTATTTATAACATCAATTATGTCAATATTTCATTAATAAGATAATTACTGCATCATCATTGTGTCATAAATAAATTAAATTATTTAATGTAAAAATATTATAAATAAAATACCATTATGTAGGAAATATTTCTATCTTTATAATGAATATTTATTGTCTAATTTATCTTATTTATAATACTATATTAAAAATGTTTTAGTTATTAAACTCTAATTTTAACTCTTTTAACCATTCTTTAAATAAATTAATAATAAATGTCCTAATCTAATCCAAGTGGGCCTAAATGGTCATATTTTATTTATAAGGTCGTTTTTGGTTTAATTACACTTATAAAATAGAATTAGGACATGATTTAGGGTAATAATAACATCAATTTTACCCTTAATTACCCTATTGACTTTTAACTGTGGTAAATAAAAGTAAAAAGTTACTATTCACCAAAAATTATTTTCATCTCATTGAACCAAATTTTACTTACTGTCATCAACCATGTCTCTCGGATTATTGAAATTTCACTCACAGAATCGGTAAAATTAAGTTTTATGTGAATTTGGAAATTCTCTTAGGAGGTGGGTAAAAGACGGTGAAAAGTTCAATAAAATTTTTATATATATAAAAATATTATAAAATGACTCCAATGAATTACATTGAACTTATATAGGTATTATGTATCAATTTTGACCTTAAATAAATTTAAATAAAACAAATAATTATTTAAATAAAAAGTCGGTTTTTAATAGTAACCTAGTGTTTTCACTATTCATCAAAAATTGAAAGATTTTAGAAAATTACCAAAAATTCACCCTAGGATAATTTCGATATTCCGAATCCAAAAATGAAGTCCATTTTGAAAAATGAAATTTAAAAAATTTTAAAAAGTGGGTATTACTATTCATAACAGGTAGTTTTAATAATATTTTAATAGCATATCATTATTTAGTGAAACTCGGTATTGCGTACAATGCAAGCTATCGAGGAAGGCCGCAGTTGCGTGTCAAGAAAGCCAAGATAGTATTGTGTGTAGTGAAAGATTACTTTGATGATATATATAACATAAAAAAACAAAATATTTCTCATAAAAGCCTCGGGTGTTACAGTTAGTATATATTTAACATTTTACTCCATATAGATGATGCATCCAAAATATTAAAGCAAAAACCAATATCATTTAATTTTAAATCCTGTGTAGTGTTATTTAACTAATGAGATTTCAACTAGCACGAAGCATAAGAAATTACCTTATCATTTTTCATTGGGAGACAACCATGTTCTTTCAATGAAACATCATTATAGTTAATAATTTCACCATATTCGGAAGGATGTTCCAAAACTGGAGCATTCACCAATTTTCTTTTCAATTCCTAAAAGCATTCATCAAATTATTTTATCCAAATGAACATAACAAATTTTTGATTTAATTTAGTCTATGGGCTAGATAACTGTGAATTTTTTACAAAAAAACTTCCGTTATAACCTTATAATTAAATAAAGAAACAAATCTCAATTATATTTGTGGGTCTTGGCCTTTCATCAACAACTATTGTTTTAGTGGGATCAATAGTTATGTAATTTTTATTAAATAATGTGACCAAGGAATTAATTTTTTTAACCAAATCCCACACTTTCTGAATTTCCTATACAATTAATTTTCTTTTAACGTTTAAAACACGACGCTTATATTCCATTCATGATCCTCTTTAAATTTTGTATAAAACATTATACGATCAATAAACACAACCAAAATATTATCCAGGAACACACAGAAAATTATACTCATAATATCCATGAATACCGGAGGTGAATTGGTTAAACCAAAAAAGAATAACTACAAATTCACAATGGACATATCAAGTACGAAACTTGGCCTTCAGAATTTCTGCTTACTTAACATTCAACTAATGGTACCCCAACATCAATTTAATCATAAAAAATATTGAGCTTCCTAGATCTGATGAAACAAATCATTGATATGAGGAAAAAGATACTTTTTCTTAACAATGATGTTATTCAATGCTCTATAATCAATGCAGTGTCTCACTAAACCACCATTATTTTATACAAAAAAGGAAGTATCACCCCATGGTGATATGATATGTAGTATGAAACAATTATCTAATAACTCCTGCAATTTCTTCTTTAATTATAAAAGTTCATTTTGAGCCATTCAGTTAGGGGGTTTTGAAATAGGCATAGCATCAAGAACTAAGTCATTAGTAAATTCACCACCCCGATTAGGTATTATACCAGGAAACTCATAAGGAAAACCTAAATATACACATTTACCACTAGCACATCATTAATTTGAATAGTTACTTTATTTTCAACAATATGTGAAAGTTGATATTCATTTTCTTATTTTACTAGTTCTCAACTTCTTGATATGTTACCAAAATTAAGGGTTCATGTTTGTACACATACTGAAATCCTTTCTGAAAAAATCCACTTTAGTAATGTAGTAAATATTAGCATAATAAACTAAAATCCAATAAATACCCAAAATAACATCATACTCTACTAGAGAAAGAACAATAATGTTTTCAGGTATATTTATTCCGCACACATGTAAATGAAGGTTCATATAATTCATTTTTGTCTTTACATTTCCTCCCTGTGTTTTTACCAGAAGATTAGAATTCATATCATGATATGAATTACCAATTAACTAAGAAATTTTTCATAAATTATAGAATCTGTAGACCTCGAATGAAAAAACACATTTGCATAATCTGAAAAAAATAGTGTACCTAATACTACTTCATTCAATAGCCTAACATTCGCTGAAGTAGTTTCAATGGATTTCACCACCCCTTTTTTCTTGTATTCCGGCTGCTTTCCCTCATATGAGTTCTTATTTGGACACTCATTTTCATAATGATCCATTTCATTGCACTTAAAACGATTTTCTAACTGTAAATCATATTTTCTCTTACCATTACCCTGATCTTTTTCAGTGCATTTATGAGCCTTATGTCAAATTTTACCACATTGGTAGAACTTACCATAATTCAAAATACATACCCTAGCATGGTTTTTACCACACTTTTGAGAAAATGTAAAATTATGTTTATTACCATTATAATTTTTTGAAGTTTTTTCCCTTTTTTCCACCTCATCCTCTTATTTCGTTTTTTTTTTGAAAGAACACCTAATCATCAAAATACTCATTTCCCCCCTCTCCAAACACCAAACATGTTTTTCATAACATTTTAACTAACGAAAAGATAAATCCCTTCGATTCATTTGTATTATTCTTGAGTAAAAATAGTAGATTTTACTATAAATATCTCATATGAAATTCGAAGCATACCTTGCCAGTCAAGTGAATTTTTCTTCATTAGAAGCCACTAATCCATCCTCCTGCCTCAATTATAGGAATTTCTTTTCCATTTTAAGGTGAACCACCTTAGAAAAATATTTCTCATGTAACATAACATTCAATTCATCCCAATCAAGAGCATCAATATCCTTATTATCCCTAATATTTTTCACCATTGACCACTACTTATAAGAATAAAATTTAAGATGGTTAACAAAAAGACTAACATTTTGATGTTCTAAACACCACAAGGCATCAAAAAAAATTTCTGGTGCTTTTATCCACGCATCAGCTAACACATGGTCAGAAGATCCTCTAAATGATGGGGGATGTAGCCTCAAGAAATTATCCACAACTGACATGTTCCTTTGTGGTTGATATGGATGATCTCGTTCATGGTTACAAGAACCATTTATATCCTGAGTCAACTATTTCATCCCTACAAAAATGCTCAGATCCCATTCCAACCAACTGAGGTTGCTAATTTAGAAGGTTGTTTTCAATCTGATGTATTCCCATCATATCTTCAATGTTTACTCTATAGAAAACAATTCTAATCACTAAAATATTTTAGGCGAAGCAATATGGTAATATATAAATTTTATATCATTTCAGTCATACCATAAATTATTTTATGGATATTAATATTATATTATCCTAACTCATAATGTTATCTAAATTGATCTTTTATACCAACTATAAGGCCCCATACTTAAATATTACATAATCATGAATTAAGCTAATAATTCACATTGATGATCTTTTCAGGTTTAATGTTTTAGAGAATTATGCCATAAATGTTACATTGCATATCAAATACTACTATGTAAATATTTCTACTCTGATTTCATTATTTTCATAAAATAAAAACTCAAAATATAAAAAATCAATTCATTTCTTGATATAAATTTTATTTAATTCTTCCTTTATCTTTCAAAACCTTATATCCCGTGAAAAAAATTTCAAAAAAATTAGATTAGAATAAAAGACCAGTAAGGGTTATATAATAAATAATGAAATCATTTGTGTAATATTAAATACAAAACATAATCTCTTTAACAAACCTCTTGAAATAATATGATTTATAATTAACACATAGTAATAAAAAATAATAAATGTAAAATGTGAAATGTATAACATAATTAAATGTAGATTTCGTAGCTACGTATAAAGTTATGTTTGGAATACCCAACATAGTATATTCCCTAAATCTATTTGAAGAAACATTGATGTTTACCTCTGTCACGTTACCCAGTGCATTGGAGAGCTATCTGGGGGTCACACACCCCTTGTTTATTACAGAACCATCATTATATACAAACAATTCACTATAACCATAACATAATCATAACACATAAACAATCATAAAGGAAAGACAAAATTTCCAAATTGAAATCACAATATAACATTTTAATATATTGACATAATCAATCAATTCTCAAAACCATTTTAATACCAAGATACGTAAAATGAGTATATGGTATTTATTTTTATTTTAAAAACATTATGGATTTTTAAGGTAATAAAATGATCAAATAATACTCACAGTGGCGGAAAGGTCATTGTCACCGCGTACATTAAAATGAAAGATTCACATTTTCATTTACTAAAACACTTCAAGAAAATATTTCCTTTTGAGAACTGTTGATTTATGTTAAAATAAAGAGGGTATAATTATACACCATTTAAAAAAATGATGTGTATAAACCAAAATATGCCTCAATGAAATGAGACTAACATTAATTACCTTACCTCGTGTCTGACGTGACTCGTTCGTTCTTTAATCACCTGAATAATTAACTAATGTGAATATCAAATTTTTTTAAATCATTTTTCAGGTTTTTTATTCCTTTTATATTATTTATTACCACATTATAACCATTACATAATCATTTAAGTTAATAATTGTCATTTTGTTGATATTTGGTACTTTAGTCAAAAATGAATTTCCAATAATTACGAGTTGTCCATGTGTTTAAAATTCCATTATCTCAAAAATCATATTCATGATTTAGATATCATATATAACATATATATTTTGTATATTAGGTTGGATAAATTATAGAATATTCCACAAATATTGAACCAAATTCTATAAAATGGTATATATTGTTGAAATATTTCAATATAACGGGGTTGGGGTAATTTTCTAGGTTATTTTTTCATGTAGATGTAATGTTTCTCTATATGTTAACTATTTTTTCTCTTAATCCCTATGATTAATTGTAATTTATTTTACTAATATTTTTCATCAAAAATTAATTTTAATTTTTAAGAATATAAATAATATGAATATTTAAAAAAAAATCTTTTTTCTCAAATTAAATTTATATTTTTGGAAAAATTAAATATAATGTAAATCCCACATATATGGTGAGAAAATGACTTTCTAAAGTGAAAATGACTGAAACATTGAATTTTTTTATATAAAAAATTAATATTTAATTGATTACATTGAATGATATTTTATTAATATATCTATAATTTATATATTCAAACCTTAAAAAAATAAATAGTATAATTTTAACTTTAAATCATGTTGATTAAAAAGTTGTTTTGAATAAAAATTAATTATTTTTTTTTCTACTCATTATAAAATAAAACTTCTTAGAAAAAAATAACCCTAATATAATTTTAAATTTTATTTATAGAAAATAAAGTATATATTTTAAAATATAATTTATAAATGCATTAAAATTAACTTTTAAAACAATTTCACCAATAAATGGAAGCAAAACTACCTTTATGAAAGTAATGATTTTTATGTGTAAAATTAGTTTTTTTCTATATTATACATATAAAATATATTGACTGAATGCAAAAAAATTTAATTGAATATATAATTTAAAATTTTTATTCAAATCATCAACTAATATTATCTAACTTAATTTATTAATATTATATACCTTCATTATATAAGAGTATATTTTTTTAAAAAAATGCATTTATATTAAATTTTTTCAATAATTATTTTTAATTAAATGGTGACCAAAAAATTAAACAATATATTTTATTAGGATATTTAATATTATTAATAAACTCCAGTTTAACGTTAATCAATTAATTATCATTTTAAATAGTATCATTAATAATAATCATTAAAACGTTTTTTACATGTAACACAAACCATCAAAGAAAGTTATTGTTGCATATAACAGAAGATATCCTTATTGTTATGTGTAGAGAATGATAAAATTTATGTTTTATGTAACAAAATATAATATTAGTGTCTCATGAAATGTACACCATCGGAAAGGCTGAATTTATCTATATATAAATATATCAGAATGTCTCATGTTGTTATATTCCATTATATGCTTGGTGTTGTGTGTAATACAAACTATCAAATTTGATGTTCTTGCTTTATGATTTTTTGGCATTACAAGAGGTATCTCATCCATCCACATTGTAATCAATAAGTGACCAATCACTTTATTCCCTCAATGCCACACACCCCATATCTTGGTAATATCTTTTGGACACAATGGTACCTGCCCCTTATTTAAGGGCACCTGAATAGAAATGAATTCTTGGTAACCATGAATACTGAATCCAAATAAAACCCATTATTAAAAAATATAATTTAATGATAACATTTCATCAATAAAAATTCATACATCTAAACAAAACCTTAATTTTAATATCATAATTTTAAAATTTCCACCAAATTATTTGCGAAAAACCATCATATTTCCTATATTTCACACATCAAATTCCCCAAGAAGATTCCTTCAAGAAAAAAATAAATTAAAATTATTTCCTAGAAAAAAATATATTGATATACTACTTCTCCAAGTTATATATTATATGTAGATGTGATACAATCCACCTACTACTCAACAAATGGTGAAAATTAAGAAATAGACAATGATCACCTTTATTTGACCTTGGAACTTCCTCCGTTCAATATATCTAACCAAATATCATCATGTTATTCAACAATGATATATATCATTTTATGGAAGACTATATATCATATTAAATGTGAGATTAAAGAAGTGTATCTAATGAGAAAGAGAAAAAAACCATTATATACTAGAGAATTTTGATATCTAATGCACAATTAGTTTGATAAAATAATACTTCAGATAGAAGGGAATTATAAATGGTGCCTTGGGAGCAATGGTAATTTGAGACCCAAATATAATAATAGATGTGTGAGGGTTTTGTGCCTTAATATGGTTTAAAACAATTTTTTATTAAGTAATTCCATCACATGGTTTGATGAACTATGCATATAACATGAAGTGCTATTATATTAAACACATACCTTTCATGGTTGGTTAGAACAATTAGAAAAACAATTCAATAACCATTCTTTTCCCTTTTTATAATATTGCACAGTTTCCCCTTGGCAAATTCACGGTTTATCCAAACAGTGCATTATCTTTTCACCTAAATAGTATCTCCGAAAATAAGTTTCAAGGGTTATTAGAGGTGGTGAACAGTCTCTACTTGTCATGATCCTCCAGAAACACCTCCGAAACATGCCCAAAACATTCTCAGAAAAAAAACAATAAAATATTTATAAAGAAATCAATACAGAAATAACAAGTTTCCATGATCATAAAATATGGGGTGAACCATTACCACCACCATTGTTCATACCGTCTCTAGAAAGTATAACACTGGTATCATCATGGAAGTGTTCAGGCTATTTATTTAATATTTAATTTTCATGATAACATGTTTTATAAAGAATCAGACCATGTTTTTATGAAAACTAAAATAATTCAACAATTTTCCAAATAAATATATTTTCATTAAAATCCTTAATCCATAGTACATGAATCAATATATCATCCAGTACAAGATTAACATTGTCTCATAAAATCACATGGTTTGGACCTAGTTTGTAGTTATTAAATTGAGATACATGAAACACATTATATTGAGAACTGAACATTGGTGGTAACCCTAACTGATAATCATTACATACAACATGATGAAGTATATAAAAGGTTTAATTTACCGTAGATACAATTTCCCTTATTTACCAAAACATCAATTCCCTAGATATTGAATGATTCTCATTAAAAGATCACCATCTAACTCAAATTATAATAGTCATTGGTGATGGTCCACATATGAATTATGATGACTCGTGGCCACGAAAAACCTTTTTCTGATCATATAACTATTCTATATTGTCTCATGTATTAGGATATACCTCATAAGTTATTTCTCCACTATTTCCACCCAAAAAAGTGGATAATGAATATGATGGCCATACAATTATTTAAAATAATCCATATGAACTGAGAAAAGGAAGAAAAAATTTTATTAGAAAGCCACAAATGGTATATAATCATCACATGAGCTACCAAAATCCATTTCACATTTCTTATGAATAACCACCAATTTTTGGATCATCTTTTTGGATATTCAATCCATTTAGGGATGGTATGTTTTTCTCATAGTGAACCATGTTCTGTGGGATTATTATAATTATTTTTAAAAATTAGATGTAATAATGGGCTCTTGCCTTGATTCATTTGGGAATGGAATGCTGGTAATCTCTATAATTTCCTAAATATAAATTCTGAAAATGTATTCATCCATATTAGTTTCACAAATAGAGATGAAGTGAGTGATTATAATAGTTGGTACACTATCACCCATGTGGAATTAGGTGTTTTAATATTCCATGGTAGATTTGTTAAAAATAAACGCATATCACCACACATTTAAAAATGGTAAGAAGTGAAGGAAACAACATACTATCTATCTGTTGATTCTATTTCATGACATTATTATTGGTGAGTCATCTAGATAAATAACTTATTATCGATATTTTCATACAAACCCACCAAATATATTCTTTCAACAAATCGATCATTTTATGAATCCCAGAATGAACAACCCATATTGAATAGATGTAGGGACAAAAAATTTGATCATGATAATCCATGGGTATGGAAATACTATCTCTAAACCATAACACTTTACACACATCCAACTTCAATCCCTCAATATTTTCACACCATTGAGTTTTAACCTCATGGTAAAAATTCATTATCCTTTATTTTTGTGAATTTCTAGCCATATAATATAAATTATATACAATAGAAATTATATGGAATAAATGAAATGTTACCATATTTTATTAAATCAAGATACACATTAGTTTTTTTGAAATAAACATTCATTTATATGAAGTCTCTTTATCAAATTGAGCATTTTAATTTCTAATCATGGAATTTGATTTTAGAATTTCCATTCGATATTATAAATATAAGTTGAATTTAGTCATTTTAAGATATTTCATCAATATATATTTATATTGATTCAAATATCTCTCTATGAAAATGTGCTTAATGCCTTTATCATACATACAGACTATAAATTTATGACAAAAAATGACATGAATTTTTATCTTTAATACATAAATTGTTGTATCCAATTCCAAATAATGTGTTTTTCAGTTCTTCTTCCGCATTGAAAATTCTTTTGAGCCATAAAAAATAACACGACCTCCCTATATGGGAACACATCCCAAACTAGATTTTGATGCATAAAAGTAGACTATATATCCCTTTACAATCTTATAAAATGTGATGATTGTTACAAATATAAGATTTATTTTTGTTATTGAATTATTTTTAGTAATTCATTGTTCTATAGTAAGGGAAAACATTTCTTCGCCAAATAAGTGATTGGTGATGATATATATTGAAAATCATATACAAAAAAATCGTAGTATCACAGTAATCCATGGATACTAAATAACTCAATGAAATTATTTGGCAGTTACCAAGAGATAATGAACATTATCATTTTAGGATCTAGATAAACTCAATTTAGGAAAATTTCATGTCTATGGAAATGTAAATTTTGTATCATGAAATCTCACTTTGATAATATAGAACAATGGTGATGATCTCGTAATATACACAAAACTATAGAAATTTGATTCTCGTGACTAGATTTTATCCAAGAATATGACACAATAATTTTAACAATCTCTAATAAAAAAAATATCTTGATACTGCTAAAATGGTTAATTGAACAATTACATAAATACTTAAAGTGAATTGATTAAAACAAAAGTCACAATTAATATTTTGGAATGTTAATATCTTATACTAAATCATACTACTATAATATCCACCTTCCAAACATATAGATTGTGATATCCTGAATGTTTGTTGATTTTAGAGAACCACTGGAATACACTATATTTGTGAAATAGATCATCAATTAGTGTAAGTGGATATCAATTTTATCTCATAACTAGGTTAGGATTATGATAATCCATACTAATCCTAGGAGTTATATCCATCTTATTCAAAAAATAACTAGGGCTTTCCCTGAAGACATTTTTTGTTGAATGCACAATTTATATTCCAGCTATTCTAAATCAATATACAAATCCATTATTTTTTCAGTTCAATCTTATAAAAAGGATTTCATATAGGCCTGGTTATAGATAATAAATCAATAATTAAATTTTCTTATCCTATTGGATGAAACATCAATATTTTTTCACACAGACCTCCAGAATGTAGTCATTGATGTTTTGAAAATATCCATTTTAGTATATCATCTATAGATTCCAAGGAAATAACTACTAACTGGAATGGGTTTGTTCTATCCACTAGTCTAAAATTCATACTCTACATTCATTGACATCCCAATATCCTATAAATCAAATCATGATTCAATTAGGATATTTGAAACAAATTTTTTTTGATAAAATTATATATTAGTGACGAATGATGTCAACCAATCAATACTAAATATATGTGAATAGATATACATCCAAACAATAGAGAAGAAACAAACACACATATCCCCATAAAAATTTATTGAATAATATTTAAAAATAAATTTTTGACACTCCCTTTGTATAATACGTGTTTTACATTAAAAAAATTACAAGGGTACAATATAAACGAAGCTTGCCTCTCAAAGTTAAAGGACCAGATTGAAAAATTCATTTTCATTTATTCATCTTGAAAAAATTTATTACTCATTGTTCATTTTTCTATTTTTACCATGTTGTAATTTTATAGTTTTAGGAGTCGTATTTATCATTGAATAACTTTGGGTTTCTAGTTTCCGATGATGAGAGTTATTATGGTGACCTATTACTGACAATAAATATAATGCTTGTGAAACACGAGTTTTGTGTCTTGCACTAGACATTGGATCACTATAAAAATAACAATAATGATGTTCACTTTGAATAAAATTTCATAAAGACATTCATGATTTCATGTAATATAACTCTATATGATTCAATTAACAACATTAAAAAAATCCCATGTACTTTTATGACGAGGATGAATGCTTACAGATACGATGGTCTGATTCTTGAAAGTCACATTACTATAGAAGATGGTGTCCCTTTTCATCTTATTCCACATATTTTATTTCTAACATATTATCATAGGAGTAAAAATGCTCATTTAATTTTATTTATTGGGATATCGCTTATTTTCACTATCTCTCTATTGGATATTTCTATATAGTCCATAATACAATGAGCGGAAATCATTCATCGAATTTTCAGTCTCAACCCTAAATTAAAAATTCCTACCTTCAAGGACAGAATTGTATAAATTTACGATCACAATAAGACTAAATTAATTAATATAGTCCCATATTTTGTTATATATAGGTTCTATTTCATCAAACTGAATAAATATGTTGATTTCAGAATTTTGAATGTGTAAGGATAGAATTATTTTTTGAAAAATTATTCTAAATTATACCGTGTGATACATTGATGTACTATATTTGGAATAGATAAATATTACCATTAGAAAACTAGATCCTAATTCATAAACATTACAATAAATAAATTCAACTCTTCTAATGTCCCAAGGAAATATATGATTCAATTCAAACAATTCAATATGACATTTATGTATTCCATAATTGTAATCCTCTATTAAGGTGGGCATGATCCACTTATAAAACTATATAGAATAGCCCAATTTTCAGGGACCATCATTCAGAATACCTCAATCAACAACAAGAATAATCCTGGAAATTGATTCAGAAAGAATATATGTTCACCTATGGCTCTAGTGCAATTACATTTTCAGTAGCATCATCCTGTTCATTTATATGATGCCTAAATTTATTCCATTCAATACAATGATAACACAATCCATTTAGTCAACATATATTTTATCTATATGGATTATAAATTAAAATATATAATATAAATAAGTACCATAAAACATTATTTCAATGTTTAACCATTAAAAATAAATTTGGTCAATATTTATAAACAATGAAACACATAATGACCAATGCATTCATAATAGGAAGTGTTTTTCATTGTTCCTTCTATGAATCTCTCATTAATTTAACCCATACCGATGAGGTGTGATTCGTCTAATAAATTATCCATTTAGAATTGTACCTAAAAATTTATTGTAACTATATTTTCAATATAAAAATATTATCTATATCTATTAATAATCTATATTTCAAGGTTGGATAATCATTTCCCTGTTACTATCCTTAGATATAGACAGACCGAAAAATACTGATACCATTTCAAAATAAAGGAATAAAAAAAACTAATACCATTTCCAATCTATGGACCAAAAAAAACTGATACTATTAGTAACATCTTACCCCTCAAACATTTTATTGGGAAGAGAAACATTTGATACTAACCTTAGGATACATCCCTATGAAATTGAAGGCTGAAAATAAATTCCATGGGATTCATAAAAATGTTGGAGGATTATTTTTCCCTTCATGATAAAACATCATGAAAAAAACTGTATAAATATCTAATCCCCATAAATGATGCATTTTAATATGAGTAGTAAAAAAGGAAAAATGAGCAAACAAAAAAAGTAATATCAAAATAGATATAAAAATTAAAGATAATAACCGGAATGGACCATGAGTCTACAGGACCCAAATATATCCACAATATATAATCCCATAAAAAACTAACTAGGATCCACGATTCAACACTACGGATTACACCCATGGTGTCAAGATGCATCACTAGAAAATATTATACATTCCCATCACCTGTATCCCAATAGAATACATCTATAAATTAAACCATGATCCTAAGTAGGGGGACTGTATAACTGATATAATTTCCATGATGACTTCCCATCATATTACCCTAGGATATGAAATGGTTAAACATTTTATATAAATTTTTTGAACGTAGTAAAATAATTTTATAAAGACATAAAATATACCTTATAAAACAATAAATTAATCCTTTAAAATATTTCACATTGATATAGAAAACACATTCCATGTTTACACACACATACACCCATGCATTCAATGTGTTACTTCAATAAACATCACAAATATCTCATCCATCCACCATGTCTTCTCTAGGTGGCCAACATCCTTTTTACCCCAATGCCATACAATCCATATCCTTGGTCACATCCTTATACACCAATGGTACTAAACCCTTATTCATTTAAACATAAAATTAATGAAACACACACAATTATGTATACCAAATAAAATATAAGAATAAATAAAGTGTAACACCCGAGACATTTACGTTATATAAATCATCAAAGGAATCTTTTTCTACACAACACTTGCTTGGCTTGCTTTGCACGCAATCGCGACCTTCCTCGATAGCTTGCGTCGTACGCAATACCGAGTTTCACTAAACAACAATATGCTATTAAAACTAGCCGTTATGAATAGTAATAACCACTTTTTAAAATTTTATAAATTTTATTTTTCAAAATGGACTTCATTTTTGGACTCAGAATATCGAAATTAGCCTAGGGTGAAATTTTGGTATTTTTCTGAAAACTTTCAATTTTTGATGAATAGTGAAACCACTAAGTGGTAGGTTAAAAACTGAATTTTGCATAAAACTTAATTTTACCACTTCTGTGAATGGAATTTCGAAAATCCGACAGACACGGTTGATATCAGTAAGTAAAATGTGGTTCAATGAGATAAAAATAATTTTTTGGTGAATAGTAACTTTTTACTATTTTTACCGCGGTTAATAGTAAATAGGGTAACTAAGGGTAAATATGATATTAATATTACCCTAACACATGTCCTAATTCTATTGGATAAGTGTAATTCGACCAAAAACAACCTTATGAATAAAATATGACCATTTAGGCCCACTTGGATTAGATTAGGACATTTATTATTAATTTATTTAAAGAAGGGTTAAAATGGTTAAAAATCAAAGTTTAATAAGTAAATCATTTTTAATATGGGGTTATACATAAGATAAATTCGATTATAAATATTCATTAGAAAGCTAAAAATATTTCCTACATAATGGTATTTTATTTGTAATTTTTAGACATCAAATAATTTAATTTATTTATGACACAAATATGGTGCAGTAATTATCTTATTAATGAAATATTGACATAATTGATAATATAAATACCAAAATAAATGTAATTTAAGACTTTTTATGAATTACACTAATTTTCTAGGTTACTATGATATATTAGTGTTGATTTAATCAACTTGGTTCGAACATATAATTCTGTTATGACTTTCACAAAAATCATATATCAAATAGTGTCAAAATTGACGCAAAATAGTTTTTAAATAAAATATTATATTATTAATTGTTATTGTCTAAGGTTCGGCCAAATGACTTAGATAAGGATATATATATTAATAATAAACAATTTGGGGTTCTTTTGGCATGTTATAGTAAGTGTATTAACCATATAGTGAAAGAAAACAAAAAGACACGGTAAAAGTTAAATTATTTAACTTAGAGTTAAATCTAATTGATAAGGTTAAAATAATACCCTAAACTTGTCTAAATCCTATTAGTTGATAGTATTTCGACCCATACCCACCTTATCTTCGAAATAAGACCCTTTGGAACCATTATAAACCGATTTTGACTTTAATATAAAATAATATTTTGAGATATTCCTAAGGTGCCCCTCTCCTCCCTTATAAAAGGGCACCTCCTCCCCCTCCTCCTCACACCAATTTGAGCTCTCAAGCTCGGCCAACCCCTGCCATTTTCTCCTCTCCACTTCCCTAGAATAATCCTAGAGGTCCTGGTCTTCTCCAAAGACCAATCTTAGTTCCTTAAGTGGAGGATTCAAAGAGGCGTTCCAAAGAAGAGGTAATATCCATTACCGATCTTTTCAATTTCTTTCTTCTTCAACTTCTTCTTCTTTAGTTGTTTCATGATAAAGTACTATCATCAGTATTACTTACATACTGATATGTTAATATAAATATTAAACAACCCTAATTCACCTTCTATCCATCCTACGGAAAAATGAAATCACCGCGCGTGCGTACGTACGGAATACCGTCTCCACGCCATGGTGTAATCTATTTTCCACCATCACCTTACAAGGATGGGTATAATGGTGTAATGAGTAACTATATATGATTATTATGAAGTAATATTGATACTGAAATAATATATATATACTCCAATACAATTCCACGATCATAGGAACGATATCATCACTCGTGCGTACGTACGGAATATCGTCTCCACGATGTGATGCGACTCGTTCTACATGATCTTCATTTCATAATGATTATATAAATGAATTTAATGAATGAATATGGTATATACTACACTAATACCATTATGGAAATGAATTATCTATAACCTAAAGATAAGAATAAGAATTTATTCAACAAAACACGCATAAGAACAAAAAGTTATAAAGACCCGAGTAACAAGTAACAATGAAATATTACTAACAAGAAGCTAATAATATGACCATATATGATATCATATCAATATGTATGATTCTGGAATAAGTCAATAACATTATTTAAATAATTATACAGGAGCTTTGGACACGAACAAAGCAAATCGGACCTAAGGTAAGGGAAATATCACAATCTCATTTTTATCCGAGATTGTTTATTCGTAAGTATTTACTGGGGTGTATTTTATCATCCACATCCATGTTTCATCAAAATGTAATATTATTTCCATCCACCTACAATTGTTTAAATCCATTTTTACCCTTTGGTGAGTTTTTAGTAATATGTATGAAAGGAATCTTTTGTCGTACGAGGTACTTTTTGACTTTTCCGACAAAAGTACGAAGAATGTTTTTTTAACTTATACGGCATGAATAGATTTTTAAAACATTATTTCCAAGAAGCTTCCTTTAAAAGTTCTCAAGTTTATTTTTAATCAACTTCTTTTATTTTAAAGTTATATGACATGTTATGAAAGGAAAAATGTTTTTGAAGAAGAAAAGATATTTTCCTCAAGAATGGAGTTCAAGTGTTTTATCAAAATTATTTTCCATCTAAGATAATAAAGGGTTCTGTTTTTATCCCTATTATTACATTGATTTGATCATGTTGTGATGGAATTATTTTTATGAATTCCTTTATCTTATATGAATTGATTTATGATGTCATGATGTTTCAAGAATCCCATTTTTGTTACATGTGTTATGCGATGATGTACGTTTCATGATTATGTGGCACACATAAGAAAGGATTCATTATAAGATGGGTGGGACCTATATCTCCCTCCAATGCATTGGGTAAAGATTTTATATCTCATGATATAGACATGGCTGGAATGGAAGGTTATTTCGGTTCAGTGATACAGGACTGAAACGAGGAGTGAACTCGGTTCAGAAAGAGACTTTGTCCACTAAGATAGTCTTGGCAATGAGTCATGACTAACAATAAATGATTTCCATGATTATGTGTGCATGCCACAAAGTTTCAAGTTTTATGTTATGATTATGGGGATCTCATTTTCACTTCTATGAATTATTCCATGATAAGATATTATGATCTCTTTTGCAGGTTTTGATTTTCAAAAAGATATGATATGATTTTTATTTCCTTTATTTTCCCTTGCTGAGCATTTAAGCTCGCCCTTTTATGTTTTCTTTTCCCCAGGTCAGGAAGATGGATATTAAGTAGAATATGCTAAAAGGGACCCTAGATATGATGAAATAAATGGGAGACACTGTAGAAGATTTATGAACCAGTTGTTTATGTTTCCCAGTTTCTAAAGAAACTATACCTATACGGTCCTTTGTGGTTTTGTCATATGTTGTAATAAGTGTGCTTCAATTTTGAAGTAGTAACAATGTATGTAAAGTATGGGTCGTTATAGTTGGTATCAGAGGAAAGGTATAGTCAACCTTTGGAAACTAGGATGTGAAAGCCTTAGTAAGAACCCTAAGGATAAGTCTAAGCGTAGAACACAATCTAAGAAATGGCCATGAATAACCTAGGATAAGACCATAAGAATGAAAATTTTATTCTTGAATTATGTGGTTTCCTAATATAATTAGTGTTGCTCACACTATTCTTCTTGGTTTTAGTCAATGGCTGGAACCCGAAGGAACCGTGTTAATGCGGAATGCGATGGGAAATGCAATGATTGTCCCCCTGAGCAACCAAACGATATGGGAGCTGGAATGAAAAATCTTGTAGCCATGCTCACACAACTTTCTCAAGCTATGAATCATGCAGGATTTCCAAACGAACAAAGGAGGGAGCAACATTCTGTTGAATCCTTCATGAGGCAGCGTCCACCTTCTTTCAGCGGGTCTACTGATCCATTAGTTGCTGAACAATGGATTAGTACTACTGAAAAGATATTTTCAGTTCTTCAATGTTCTGAGCATGATAAAGTCATCCTAGCAGTGTATCGTTTGGAAGGAGATGCGGATCAATGGTGGAATCTTGTTAAGAATACGAGGCAAAGGGATGAAATTGAGTCTATGGAATGGGACGAGTTCAAGAACTTATTTTTCAATAAGTACTTCCCTCGTATCCTCCGAACAAAGATGGAGAAAGAGTTCCTTGAACTGAAGCAAAGGGATGGTGAATCTGTTAGTACCTATGAAGAAAATTTTACAAGACTTGCAAGGTACGCTTCTGGAATTATTATCCAACCTGAGAGTAAGATCGATCGATTCTTTAGTGGCTTAAAACCAAGTCTTCGAAGGGCGTTAGCCATAAGGGACTTCAATAGCTACGAGGAAATCGTTCGATGTGCTCTCAAAGTCGAGATGGAGATTGGAGTAACCCATCAGTCACATGGGTTTGATAAGAAGAGGAAGATGGAATTCAAAGAAAAATCTAAAGAGCACACGGAAAAGAAGATGAACTTTCCCTTATGCTCAAAGTGTGGAAAGAAACATGGAGGGAGTTGTCTTAAAGGGACAAGTAAATGTTTTAAATGTGGAAAGGAAGGTCATCGGGCATTTGAATGCCGTGATAATGGGAAGAAGATGTCTAATGATGCAAAAAAAGGAAGGGATACACAGAATGAACCTACTACACTTCAATGTTTCAAGTGCAAGGAGATGGGGCATTATGCCAATCAATGCCCAAATCCAAGGGTTGATGATGATGGTCGACGTCAACAAACTCTTAAGGCTAAAGACAAAGGAAAGTCACATGCAATTTCTATCAGCGATGCGGAGTACGATAACGATGTGGTGAAAGGTACACTTACCATCCACTCTAAAGTAGCAAATGTTTTATTTGATTCTGGATCCACCCACTCTTTTATTACTGAAGACTTTTCTAAGGGTATCACCGTATTACCTCAACAATTAGATGTTGAGTTAGCTGTGACAACACCTAATGGCACATCAATCGCATCAAAAGTTTATAATTCTTCTCCGATCGAAGTTTGTGGGAAAGTGCTTCCTGCAAATCTTGTGATCCTTCCTTTAGTGGAATTTGATGTGATTCTTGGCATGGATTGGATTTCTCTACATGGAGCTCATATCAATTGCCAAAGAAGGGAAGTCACATTTCATATTCCAGATCAATCTACGATCGTCTATCAATGCAAGGATGAACATAACCTTCCAGTGGAAATTTCTTCCATCTTATGGGTATTGATTCCACTAAATGAAGGTTATTTATCTCAAATGGTTGGTGAGAAACTCATGATTAAGAATATGCCCATTGTACGGGAGTTTGATGATGTCTTTCCGGAGGAATTGCCGGGTCTTCCACCAAATCGTGAAGTTGAGTTTTCAATAGAACTCGTACCGGATGCTTTGCCTATTTAAAAGACACCTTATAGAATGGCCCCAATTGAGTTGCAGGAATTGAAGAAGAAACTCCAAGATAATCTTGATAAGGGATTCATACGCCCTAGTGCGTCACCTTGGGGAGCACCTGTTCTATTTGTTAAGAAGAAAGATGGATCAATGAGACTCTGCATTGATTATCGAGAACTTAACAAGATCACTATCAAGAACAAATAACCTCTCCCACGCATTGATGACTTATTTGACCAACTACGCGGAGCTCAATACTTTTCCAAGATTGATCTTCGTTCAGGGTATCATCAATTAAGGGTCAAAAGGGAGGATATACCAAAGACGGCTTTCCGTACAAGGTATGGACACTATGAATTTATAGTGATGCCATTTGGTCTTACTAATGCCCCTGCTATCTTCATGGATCTAATGAATAGAGTCTTTAGAGACTATCTTGATCAATTTGTGGTAGTCTTTATAGATGATATTCTTGTCTATTCAAAGAGCAAGGAAGAGCATGAAGATCACTTGAGAATTATATTAAAGACCCTTAGAAAGGAGAAACTTTATGCCAAATTTACCAAGTGTGAATTTTGGCTTCAAAAAGTTGCATTTTTGGGTCATATAATCTCAAAAGAGGGGATATCTGTGGATCCAGAAAAAACAGAGGTTATCGAAAGATGGTCGAGACCAACAACAGTAACTGAGATCTGAAGTTTTCTTGGTTTGGATGGATATTATCGACGTTTTGTAAATGATTTTTCACGATTATCTAATCCACTCACCAAGTTGACTCAGAAAGGAGTTAAGTTTGTCTGGACAGAGGAATGTGAAGAGAATTTCAAGGAGTTGAAAAGAAGGTTATCTAGTGCACCTGTGCTCACACTTCCTTGTAGTGGAGAAAGGTTTGTGATCTACAGTGATGCATCCAAGAAGGGATTGGGGTGTGTTCTTATGCAAAATGATATGATGATAGCTTATGCCTCACGACAGTTGAAAATCCATGAGCAAAATTACCCAACACATGATTTGGAGTTGGCTGCGGTAATCTTTGCATTAAAGATTTGGAGGCATTACCTTTATGGTGAAAGGTGTGATATTTATACTGATCATAAAAGTTTAAAGTATATTTTCACACAAAAGGAGTTGAATATGCGTCAAAGAAGATGGTTGGAGCTGATTAAGGATTATGACTTCTCAATCCACTACCACCCTGGGAAAGCAAACAAGGTGGCAGATGCATTAAGTCGACAAGACCATGCTAGTTTATCCATGATGAGGATCACAAAAGATCCAATATTTATGGATTTACAAAGGATGGATCTTGGAATTATAATGGAAGGGGAAAAATCTTATCTTTCTCAAATGAATGTTCAACCATCTATACATGTGAAGATTAAAGAGGCACAGAAAGAAGATGTCGAGTTACAAAAGATGGTGAGAAATGTTCCTGAATTCAACCTTGATTGTGATGGGATAATAAAGTTCAGGAATCGGGTTTGTGTTCCTCCCATCCCCGAATTAAAGAATGAGTTGCTGGATGAGGCTCATAGTTCTTCATTCTCTATTCATCCTGGAAGCACGAAGATGTATAGGGACCTGAAAGAGTACTTCTGGTGGGATGGCATGAAAAGAGATGTTGCTGAATATGTCTCTCGATGCTTGGTTTGTCAACAAGTTAAAGCTGAGAGACAAAAGTCTAAGGGGATGTTACAACCATTACCCATACCCGAATGGAAATGGGAAAACATCACTATGGACTTTTTCACAGGACTTCCTAAAACATCCAAAGGCAATAATGCTATCTGGGTCATAGTTGATCGTCTTACAAAGTCTGCACACTTCATTCCTATTAGAGAGGACTTCTCTCTAGATCAGCTTGCCAGGATATATGTAAAGGAAGTGGTAAGATTACATGGAGTACCACTTTCTATTATATCTGATCGGGATCCGAGATTTACCTCGAAGTTCTGGCGAAGTCTTCAGCATAATCTGGATACAAAGTTGAGTTTCAGCACTGCTTATCATCCCCAGACAGACGGTCAGTCTGAGAGAACAATTCAAACCCTAGAAGATATGTTGAGAGCTTGCTCTATGGATTTCAAAGGAGGTTGGGATCAACACCTACCTTTGGTAGAATTTTCTTATAATAATAGCTTTCACTCCAGTATTCAGATGGCTCCTTATGAAGCTCTCTATGGAAAGAAATGCAGGACTCCAACTTGCTGGGATGAAGTTGGGGAAAGAAAGCTATTAGGACCTGATCTCGTTGATGAAATGGCAGAAAAGGTCAGATCTATTCAACAACACATAAGAGCAGCTCAGAGTCGACAGAAAAGTTATTCCGACAACCGAATAAAAGACCTAGAGTTTGAAGTGGGTGATAAAGTGTTCTTACGAATATCTCCCTGGAAGAGGGTTATGAGATTTGGAAAGAAGGGGAAGTTGAGCCCTAGATATATCGGTCCTTTTGAAATACTGGATCGTGTTGGGAAGGTAGCTTACCGATTAGCGCTTCCACCGAATCTCTCTCAAGTTCACGATGTGTTCCATGTATCTCTCCTGAGAAAGTACATACCAGATCCTTCACATGTACTCAGCTCAGAAGTTGTACCGCTGGAGCAAGATCTTTCTTATGAAGAACAGCCGATAGAGATTCTGGATCGTAGCGAAAAAGTCCTACGAAACAAGACCACTCGCTTGGTGAAAGTTTTATCGAGAAACCACCAATTTGAAGAAGCTACATGGGAGCTTGAGGATATGATGAGGGAGAAGTATCCTCATCTGTTTGTTGCAAAGTGACGAATTTCGAGGGCGAAATTCTTTTTAAGGGGGGTAGAATGAAACACCCGAGACTTTTACGTTATATAAATCATCAAAGGAATCTTTTTCTACACAACACTTGCTTGGCTTGCTTTGCACGCAATCGCGACCTTCCTCGATAGCTTGCGTTGTACGCAATACCGAGTTTCACTAAACAACAATATTCTATTAAAACTAGCCGTTATGAATAGTAATAACCACTTTTTAAAATTTTATAAATTTTATTTTTCAAAATGGACTTCATTTTTGGACTCAGAATATCGAAATTAGCCTAGGGTGAAATTTTGGTATTTTTCTGAAAACTTTAAATTTTTGATGAATAGTGAAACCACTAAGTGGTAGGTTAAAAACTGAATTTTGCATAAAACATAATTTTACCGCTTCTGTGAATGGAATTTCGAAAATCCGACAGACACGGTTGATATTAGTAAGTAAAATGTGGTTCAATGAGATAAAAATAATTTTTTGGTGAATAGTAACTTTTTACTATTTTTACCGCGGTTAATAGTAAATAGGGTAACTAAGGGTAAATATGATATTAATATTACCCTAACACATGTCCTAATTCTATTGGATAAGTTTAATTCGACCAAAAACAACCTTATGAATAAAATATGACCATTTAGGCCCACTTGGATTAGATTAGGACATTTATTATTAATTTATTTAAAGAAGGGTTAAAATGGTTAAAAATCAAAGTTTAATAAGTAAATCATTTTTAATATGGGGTTATACATAAGATAAATTCGATTATAAATATTCATTAGAAATATAAAAAGATTTCCTACATAATGGTATTTTATTTGTAATTTTTAGACATCAAATAATTTAATTTATTTATGACACAAAGATGGTGCAGTAATTATCTTATTAATGAAATATGGACATAATTGATAATATAAATACCAAAATAAATGTAATTTAAGACTTTTTATGAATTACACTAATTTTCTAGGTTACTATGATATATTAGTGTTGATTTAATCAACTTGGTTCGAACATATAATTCTGTTATGACTTTCACAAAAATCATATATCAAATAGTGTCAAAATTGACGCAAAATAGTTTTTAAATCAAATATTATATTATTAATTGTTATTGTCTAAGGTTCGGCCAAATGACTTAGATAAGGATATATATATTAATAATAAACAATTTGGGGTTCTTTTGGCATGTTATAGTAAGTGTATTAACCATATAGTGAAAGAAAACAAAAAGACACGGTAAAAGTTAAATTATTTAACTTAGAGTTAAATCTAATTGATAAGGTTAAAATAATACCCTAAACTTGTCTAAATCCTATTGGTTGAGAGGATTTCGACCCATCCCCACCTTATCTTCGAAATAAGACCCTTTGGAACCATTATAAACCGATTTTGACTTTAATATAAAATAATATTTTGAGATATTCCTAAGGTGCCCCTCTCCTCCCTTATAAAAGGGCACCTCCTCCCCCTCCTCCTCACACCAATTTGAGCACTCAAGCTCGGCCAACCCCTGCCATTTTCTCCTCTCCACTTCCCTATAATAATCCTAGAGGTCCTGGTCTTCTCCAAAGACCAATCTTAGTTCCTTAAGTGGAGGATTCAAAGAGGCGTTCCAAAGAAGAGGTAATATCCATTACCGATCTTTTCAATTTCTTTCTTCTTCAACTTCTTCTTCTTTAGTTGTTTCATGATAAAGTAATAACATCAGTATTACTTACACACTAATATGTTATTATAAATATGAAACAACCCTAATTCACCTTCTATCCATCCTACGGAAAAATGAAATCACCGCGCGTGCGTACGTACGGAATACCGTCTCCACGCCGTGGTGTAATCTATTTTCCACCATCACCTTACAAGGATGGGTATAATGGTGTAATGAGTAACTATATATGATTATTATGAAGTAATATTGATACTGAAATAATATATATATACTCCAATACAATTCCACGATCATAGGAATGATATCATCACTCGTGCGTACGTACGGAATACCGTCTCCACGATGTGATGCGACTCGTTCTACATGATCTTCATTTCATAATGATTATATAAATGAATTGAATGAATGAATATGGTATATACTACACTAATACCATTATGGAAATGAATTATCTATAACCTAAAGATAAGAATAAGAATTTATTCATCAAAACACGCATAAGAACAAAAAGTTATAAAGACCCGAGTAACAAGTAACAATGAAATATTACTAACAAGAAGCTAATAATATGACCATATATGATATCATATCAATATGTATGATTCTGGAATAAGTCAATAACATTATTTAAATCATTATACAGGAGCTTCGGACACGAACAAAGCAAATCGGACCTAAGGTAAGGGAAATATCACAATCTCATTTTTATCCGAGATTGTTTATTCGTAAGTATTTACTGGGGTGTATTTTATCATCCACATCCATGTTTCATCAAAATGTAATATTATTTCCATCCAACTACAATTGTTTAAATCCATTTTTACCCTTTGGTGAGTTTTTAGTAATATGTATGAAAGGAATCTTTTGTCGTACGAGGTACTTTTTGACTTTTCCGAAAAAAGTACGAAGAATGTTTTTTTTAACTTATACGACATGAATAGATTTTTAAAACATTATTTCCAAGAATCTTCCTTTACAAGTTCTCAAGTTTATTTTTAATCAACTTCTTTTATTTTAAAGTTATATGACATGTTATGAAAGGAAAAATGTTTTTGAAGAAGAAAGGATATTTTCCTCAAGAATGGAGTTCAAGTGTTTTATCAAAATTATTTTCCATCTAAGATAATAAAGGGTTCTGTTTTTATCCCTATTATTACATTGATTTGATCATGTTGTGATGGAATTATTTTTATGAATTCCTTTATCTTATATGAATTGATTTATGATGTCATGATGTTTCAAGAATCCCATTTTTGTTACATGTGTTATGCGATGATGTATGTTTTATGATTATGTGGCACACATAAGAAAGGATTCATTATAAGATGGGTGGGACCTATATATCCCTCCAATGAATTTGGTAATGATTTTATATCTCATGAGATAGACATGGCTGGAACGGAAGGTTATTTCGGTTCAGTGATAGAGGACTGAAACGAGGAGTGAACTCGGTTCAAAAAGGGACTTTGTCCACTAAGATAGTCTTGGCAATGAGTCATGACTAACAAGAAATGATTTCCATGATTATGTGTGCATGCCACAAAGTTTCAAGTTTTATGTTATGATTATGGGGATCTCATTTTCACTTCTATGAATTATTCCATGATAAGATATTATGATCTCTTTTTCAGGTTTTGATTTTCAAAAAGATATGATATGATTTTTATTTCCTTTATTTGCCATTGCTGAGCATTTGAGCTCACCCTTTTATGTTTTCTTTTCCCCAGGTCAGGAAGATGGATATTAAGTAGAATATGCTAAAAGGGACCCTAGATATGATGAAATAAATGGGAGACACTGTAGAAGATTTATGAACCAGTTGTTTATGTTTCCCAGTTTCTAAAGACACTATACCTATACGGTCCTTTGTGGTTTTGTCATATGTTGTAATAAGTGTGCTTCAATTTTGAAGTAGTAACAATGTATGTAAAGTATGGGTCGTTATATAAAGGATATTTTTATTTATAAAAAATAAATCTAATTATAAGTTTTTATCATCTAATTTTTTTTAAATTTTTTTAGTGAAATAATAACCTTAATAGCTTACAAAATGCATACAATTTAATTATTCATTTAATAATAATTTGAAATATATTATATTTAAAATAATAAAAATAATAATATTTCAATGATTATTATGATCCATGAATTTTTGTATAAAAATAACTTATTAATGAAGTGTGAACTCATTTGGTTTGAATTACATTATATCTTTGCCGACATAATAAATGAATATTTCAGAAATTGAGATATAAGATAATATATAACAATTAAAATTTTATTAAATAATTAAAAAGATATAAAAATAATATCCTCCATCAGGTGATTGTGATGAGGTTGAAAATTTCATCCATGGATCATGTAACAACTAATTTTCCTTTTATATTAAATATAACATCCCTTACATAATAAAAACATTTTTATCAATGTAATTATCAAAATTGGTAAAATTGTGTTAAAACAAACCGAAAAAGGGTACAATGTTGTTATATACATATCAATATTGTATTATATGATATTATTTTGACAAATTCCCATCATATCATTGAATATATTAATTTTTTTTCTAATTAGCATGAATATTACTATATATTAATTTAATTTTATTATGAAATTCAAAAGTACCCCTCCCCTATCATATAAAAGGAAAATTATTAATCTATTTTTTTAAAAATAAAAATACTTTTATTATCCAATAATTATCCAAAAAGATTCCCTATATACATGAATATGTTTTTTAGTAATTAGTTTTTAAAAATATTATCCTTATAGGTCTTAAGGTTTAAATAATATGATGATGTTCAAAGAAAAGGTATAGTTCTAAAATAAGGGTTTTTGTTTTATTTCATTATCAACCTCATTAAATTATTCCTTAACAATTATAATATAAAATTATTGATATCTCTCATATAATAAGATTTTATTATGTAAATAGAATAATCTATATCCATATCTATTCTTAATCAAATGTGGAAGTAGTCCATATTTCACGTGTATGATATACTACCACCATGCAGACAGATGTAATTCGTTTTCCATCACTACCTCAAATTTTATGATATAATGATGTGTATATATATAAGAATAAAAGTAATGAAATATTTATTGTTATGTAATGATAATATAACAACTTTTTTATTACCTTTTCCATTATTAAAAAATGACAATGTCATTCGTAAATAAGTATATACTACCTCCTTCATGATATGATGTTATTTTTTTCCTCAACATCACATAAAATTAATTATATATATAATAATATTTCAATAATATGGTATTTATGAATATATGATCATTTTATAAAGATAAAATTATACTTAATTTATTTCCATAATAATTGTTGAAAAACAGATACTTTACTCATTTGTGTATATTACCTACCATGTACTTGATTATAATGTAGATAAATTTTCATAAATATCATCTATGATTAGTTTTAAATGAATAATGGATATTAAAATATGTCAAATATGTAATGATTATTATTCTGGGGATTCTGGATGAATGATATATTTACCATGGTGAACACAGCAAAAACCTTTTACAAATTATATAATGATCATTCTCAATGTAACTTATGTGGAAATAATTGATATTGTAATTAAAAATGAAATTAAAATTATGAAAATAAAATTTTTAGTATAAGGGTTTAAATAAGTAAAACATTATTAGGAAATAAAAATAATTCACATGATTATATTTTATAAGAATTGAATGACAAACATAAAAAAATGGTTCTTAGGTAAGATATTTCCTCATTGTTTACATTTATAGTGGCATATTGTATTTTTTTACAACTAATTTATTTTATATGGTGTATATAATTACAATTTTACGTTTTACATCATAAATAATTCATTGTTAGTTGTATTTTATGTTCAAATTTTAATTAATTCATAAGTGGGTATTTTTTCTGAATGTTAATTAGTGTTAAAAGTATTCTTAACACAATTTATGTTCATTAGGTTACAACACATCTTCATCTACATGTTTATTTGATGATTTTATGTGAGTTTATATATAAATTATTGTATTATTTATATAATTTTTTTATCTTTTTTACCATAATCTATATATTGAATTAATATCAATTCAATTATATTATTTTGGTTTGATTTATTCCACTATAATCCCCTTTCTTGTGGTCATATGTTTATGATATAGACCAATATTATATTATGGGGTGTATATACTGCACATTTGAAATAATATATCATTATTCTAATTATGTTCACTAAATTTAATGTATCATTTGATTTTATTCTTTCATGGGATTTGCGATTGAAATGTTACCAAAGTGTCAAATATTATATTTTATAGTCCCTTTTCATTTCCAGATTTTTTATGCTCAGGTTCATTCAGGGGAAATCATATATTATTATTTTCCCTAAAAATTTATTTATTATTCACTTTTGCTTATGAGTTTAGTTTTTTGATTAATTTTTATTCCCATTATTATTAATTTAAGTATCATCAAGAAATTCATATGTAAGAAATATTGATATTTTATCATATTTAAATTAGAGATATTTTAATTCCATATTAATTTTTTAAAAAATGTTTTCAAGAATATAATTATCCAAAAATACCCAGTTCCTTTTTTTATTCTATATGATATTAAACATTCACTAAAATCATTCATAAATGGAATTTCTTAATTTATTTACAAATTTCAAACTTTTAACTCCTTGTTCAAAATATTCAATTTTCTAACAATTCTATCATGAAATTATTTTCTAACAACCATGAAGGTTATTTTCATTCAAAATTAATTTATATGATTAAAAAATAATTTTCAGAAAATGTGTTCAACCAAAATGTTGGAATTTTTTTAATGTTATTTAAAATGTGAAAAGTTTATTTTACTAAAAAATTGTTTATAATGACCTTTTAATGATATTTATGTTTATAAACCTCAACAACACTCAATGTTAAATACATTACATTGGGTAAATTTAATAACGATTCTATTATTTTTATTTCCTTAAATGGATTATGAGATTGACACAAAATATGTTTACTCTCTATTGTTGAATTAAGTAATTAATGAGAATTTTTTAATGTTATGATTCAAAAGGTTGGGATTATAATAGTATTATTCATGAAATTGCATGGATAATATTCATGATTAATGGTTGAACCTGATGTAGATTATACAAATTGCTGATCTTCATTATAGCTCTTTAAAAATAGATGATCGTGATATAGGTTATATTATTGGTTACCAATATTATATATCATTTATGCATTGGGTAATTTTCTTATTTATTATAGGAATAAGGGGGAGTTACTAGAGTATTTATCTTATGAATTTAATGGGGATCCATTTTTTTCTTCCAAATGATTTAAATAGGTTATAAGATAATGATCCAAGATACCAACACATTTTCCTTAATCTTACTTTGGGGGTTCAATGATTTCTATTTTCAATAATGGAATGGCCTCATTCATTATTATTTATTCCTATGACTATTTACATGGATGTATAATTCTTCCATGATTATTGTTTTAGGATCCATGAAATGAATGTCATACAATATAGTACGTTATGATCATGAAATTTTACGATTTCATTCTAACAAATACTCATCTTATTCTCATTGATGAAATTCAATATTTATATCTAATTTGTGACCATACTAATAAATTGACATAACCATTCATATGATTCCATTCTGATATATTATGAATGATTATTTGACTTAATAATGGTTTATTATGTGAATAATATTTTTAGATATCTTAACGACATAATATAAAATATTAATATTTTGGTATAAAGGGGAAACTAGTCTCTTTAATTCATGAGTGTTTTTTATATAAGAGTTCATACAACTTATTTGAAACTATAAAACAAAAATTCTCTTGTATATATATGTGATCCAATATTTTCTTTTTATTCAATATGTATTCAGTAGAAAATTATTGTTCACATTTAACATTATCATAGATGAAAATGTTATGTTGTAATTTTTAGAACAAAATCAAGGATTGCGTTTCCAGGTTTGTTATATCCATTATGATTATTTCCAGCCTTATCCAATTTAACATCCATTTCCTCACTTTTCAAACAATTCATTCACCGCTGAGCATTGTTCACTTCCTTGTTGATTCTTAGTCTCCTTAATACATATCATTATGGGTTACATTTCAAGGATTATACTGTAGTTGTTCTCAAGAAACATATAGTTTTATAACTCCCAAAATAAATCATTTATCACCACTACATTGTCTCTACATTTAAATAGACATCATAGGTATTATATTTTGAATTTCCACAGGTCATTGTAGAATTCATCCATGATCTCGAGGTATTCTATTATATATATTAACAGATGCATGTATCATTATTCTATAACACAATCTTCACTACATTAATGGAAGGTAACTATGATTTGATAACTTTTACAGTTTTTATTTAGTTTTCTACAAATAAATAAATCATTTGGGTAATTTTTTGTGTTTAATAGTTTTTATATTTTCCAGATGTTTTTTTGGCAGAATAATAATATTTTTAGTGACTTTAGTTGTTATTAATTTAGGTAAACTTTATATTGGGTTCCATTATTTAAAGGTTTTTTGTGTCCTAGGAGAAAATTTTATTATTTTTATATATTTAATATACATTAATGAACATGGATAGTGTTATCAACTCCTCTTGTGATTTTATAGATGTTATTTTTGTATATATGCCTTCTATTTTCATTATAATTGTAAAATTTTATTATGTATGTATTTTTATATTTAAATGGATTTATTTTTAATGATATTTTTAATTAATTATATAATTTTAATATATTAATAAGTTCCATGAAGAGGTATTTAATCATTCTAGTTTTTTTAGGTATTTTCGTATCAGCTTTTGTTTGGCTGATCACTATAAAAACATTGAAATTATTTTATTTATTTACAATGATATTTTTGTTTTTAATAATAATTTTTATATCATTTGAATATATTTTTCCAAATTTTTATAAACACACATTAATATTAATATTTGGATTAATTGGAATGATTTTTATATAATTGATATCAAACAATTATGATGATAACAGGTGATAACAATATTTTATAATGCTCTATAAATTCATTATTAGTTAAAAATTAATAAAAATTATCTCAGTGATTTATTTTTGTTATTTAAAAAATAAAATTACTCATTTTGAAATAAATATAAATAAAATATAATCTATAAAAAATTAAAACATTGTTATTTTAGTGTTTCAATGGCGATGTGGTGGCTATGATTTTCATGCATGATGAAGTCATTCAACATAAAATTCACAGTAGTGAAAAAATCATTTTTTACGTCACCATTTTTTACGTCGGTTATATATAACCGATGTAAAAATGCGGCGAGTAGATTTTTAATGTCGGTTATTTTAATAACAGACGTTACAAATTGCAGCTGTTGGGTTTTTACATCGGTTATCTTATAATCGTTGTAAAAAACCAATGCGCGGGTGGTTTTTTACGTCGGTTATTTGGAAACCGACGTAAAAAACTCGATATCGACGTGTTTTTTACGTCGGTTATCAAATAACCGACGTAAAAACCCCCCCCGGGCTTTGGTTTCTTACGTCGGTTATTTGATAACCGACATAAAAAAAACGTAGATATCGGGTTTTTTACGTCAGTTTCCAAATAACCGATGTAAAAACCCCCCATGCTTTGTTTTTTTACGTCGGTTATAAAATAAACGACGTAAAAAACGCGTAGATATCGGGTTTTTTATGTTGGTTTCCAAATAACCGACGTAAAAACCCCCCTGCGCATTGGTTTTTTACATCAGTTATCTTATAACCGACGTAAAAAACGAGATATCTACGTGTTTTTTACGTCGGTTATTTTATAACCGACGTAAGAAACCAAAGCATGGGGGGGGGGGGGTTTACGTCGATTATAAAATAACCGACGTAAAAAACCCATAGATATCTCATTTTTTACCTCGGTTATAAAATAACCGACGTAAAAAACCAAAGCGCGGGAGATTTTTTACGTCGATTTTAAAATAACCAACGTTATAAATTTAAAAAGTAGTTCATCACGTCGGTTATATAATAACCGATGTTATAAAACATTTAAAGAAATTAGAGCCCGTGGACTGTCATTTACGATTTTTCGATTGACTGTCCGCCGGCTCGTCTCTCTCACACGGTAAACCCTAATCGGCTCATCGATCGACCTGCGTTAAACTCATTTTGGCTTCATTGTTTATCTTCTTTACTCCTCTCGGATCTATCATCTTAACTCGCAACATTCAAGTAAGCCTTCCACGAATTTATTTCGTTCGTTGTTGTTTCGATTCTTGATGTAATTTTTTTGCATCAGATATGCTTTTCTATTTAATCATGTTGAGAATCTCGTGGAATTTTTTGTTATTGCAAATGGTTATTTGTATTTTGTTGATATAATAGACTATGTTGCATTTATGTAAATCGATGCGGATTGTTGGTGACATTATTTAATATTGCACACTGTTATGGTTACTTTATGAGCTAGAACATGATTATGGTTCTGGATATAAATGTTTCTTAATCTGGAAATTATTTCATATGTTTTTTGTTTCTTTTTTGGTCGAATTATTTTTTTTACAGATTTTTGTTATCTGTTTTTATGAGAATTAATATAAGAAGTTTGCGTTTGAATAAATGTTTAGTCTTGTAATTTCCAGGCTGTTCACTATTGTTGTTGATATTTGTTAATTCTTCGTGTTTAGAATTTCTGAACATGTTTCCAGTAATTGGAATTCAGTTTTTGTCCATGGTTGTTTTGTTTTCGTTTCTGGATTTTGAAAACAAAAAATAAACAGAGTTTTTAGTCGATTTTTATTTCGATTGATAACTGTTAAAGCTGAAGTCCAAGTACAAAATCAAATCCCCACAAGATATGATACCTGGGATTAAAAGGCAGAAATAAAGGATTAAACCGAATCAGTGGGACTATTGTTATTCTGAGTAGACCAGTGTTGGACACACTGGGCGGCCCTCTCAGCCTCTGCCAATGAAATTAACAATCATCAGAAACAAGAATGAGTGGATTGCTGATAAAATAATAACATGCTGGTAGACCTCTTTTTTCCAGTCACACTGAAGGGTGATGAAGACCAATATCAAGGTCTGCACGCCATTTAAAATAGGTTGTTTATGTAATATATTAAAACATCAAAACCGAAATCAATATTAAACTATGTAGGCGTCATGGTTTTCTTTGATTCAATGAAATTTAAAACTGTTATATCTAACTATATTTTGTTTTAAAAATAATATTCAAGCATATTTTTTTAAATACCTATAGATTTGTTTTATATTTTAAATTGTTTTACATTCAAATTATGATTTTTTTTCATATAAACATGTATTTGTCTTATCTTAAAAATATATATTTTTTTGTTGATATTTGTTATAGGTAACAATGAGTCGAAGTTGGATTACGGCACATCGAATGAGCAATGAATTTTAGGATGGTGTTGATGCCTTTTTGGAATCTGCAAAACGAAATGTTCCAAGTAGTGACATTTTTTTCTATCCATGCCTGAAATGTTTGAATATGAAGAAGTTGAAAAGTATAGAGATAAAAGATCATCTTATTTGTCGTGGTATTAATCTGAGTTACAACCCTTGGATTTGGCATGGTGAAACTGGACGGAATGTCACTGATGATGATGATTCGCAAGATGGTAACTCCAATGGAATTGAAGAAATGATTCGCGATACTGTAGCAGAACAAATTGAGATAGAACCGACAGTTGCACGTCTATATGGTGATGCTGAAAAACCATTATATCCCGGTTGAATAGATTTTATGGTTTTGTCGGTGGTGTTAAGATTGATTAACCTGAAGGCGAATCATGGATGGAGTGACATAAGTTTTACAGAGATTCTACAATTGATGAAAGACATTATTCCAAAAGATAACGATCTTCCAGATTCACATTACAAAGCCAAGAAAATATTATGCCCGATGGGATTGGGATACAAGAAAATACATGCCTGTCCGAATGACTGCATTATATATAGGAAGGAATATGAATTTATGTCAGAGTTTCCTAAATGTGGGACATCATGGTATAAGGTGAAAGAAAAATCACAGGGTGCTGTAGAGATTACAAAGATCCCTTCAAAGGTATTTTGGTATCTTCCTATAATTAATAGTTTCAAACATTTATTGTAATGACCTATCCCAATGTGGATTAGGTAGCTAACCCAAGCCCATCTCTAATAGGCCAGGTGCTGATGACCATTATTTAGTAGGCATGTCATCGAAGTGGGAGGCGGTATCCTTATTTACCTATACACACTATAAAATTACTAGAAGGAAGAAATGGGGAAAAAGGAAATCAAGACATAGAGAAATGTATTATTTTCAAAGTGATAAACCAATGAAATGCAAAGATTATTCTCACTTTCTTAAAACAATGGAAACTAGGTCGTCTACAAGGAATGGAAATACAGAATGAAATGACTTATAGAATGGGGTATGTGGATAACAAAGAGAGAAAACATGAATAATTGAAGATGAGTAAGGAGATTATTTGAAGCTATTCCTCTATTCCCAGGAATAAAGTATTGTAAAAGGTGGCTAGTTTAACACCTCAAAAGTGGATATCAAAAAAATATTGGAATGAAGGTTGCAAGTTGACCCTAAGGAGGAGCAAGAGGCATGGAAAGACAAACATTACCAAATCCTAGCTTGTAGCTTCAACCAATTTAATATCAATTCTGAGGAATTCATACATAAAATGAAACGAATGGATACTCCCCTTGAAGAGCTTGTTAGTGAGGATCTAGATAGCCTGGTTAGTACTTTTCACTAGGAATTATATAGATTTCTTGATTCTAATAATAATAGTTTTTTGTTTAACAATCTTTCGAGATCATTTAGAAAGTAGTGGTATATTTTCATTGTGAACAATGGTTTAACAATTTTTCATTAACGCGGCATAATAAAAAAATATTTTGTAAAACAAATAAAACCAATTCATGTATACATCAATGATCCCACAATAAGATTATGAATGTTAAGTACTAAAAGTGATAATTAAGTCCAAATATAATCCAATACAAAAAATGAATAGATACCAACCAGCTCAAAGGGTGAGGACTATGATCAAATGCAAGAACATAAGAAAAATATTTTGTTTTTTAGCATAAGATACGCTCAACCACCTATCTATCCTCCTAGGACACCGTACAATTTTCCATATTATACATAATATATGACACACACATGCAGATCCTATACTAGGTTGTGTATAACAATACCCAGTATGACACGCTGAAAACACTAAACATGGGGCATCATGAACAATGAACTAATAAAAAAGAAAAGAATATAAATGAAAAAAAAACTAGAAACACTTGATATACTCATTAAAAAACCATTCCTCTAGGAAGTCACAAACATCTTCTAGCCACATGATTCTTCTCAAATCAATTATCGTTCCAAAATAATCCACACTATAAGTTGTTCCATCACCATAGGAACTCATCCAAGTGGTCATGATAATTGGTCCCACCCAAGAATGATAACTAGTCCCAAAATGCACTAATAATTAGAGGGGGGTAACACCTAGGATTGTTGGGGGACCCCATTAACCCAATAGTGGTTAAAAAACTACATATGTATCATATTCTAATAGTACTGCAATTTCTACCAAGATGAACGACCAGATGGAGGATGAACTCCTGACTTGAGAAGATTATACCAATTATATAAACCCCACCTTAGGTATAAAAATGATAGATTATCAAGAACATGTCTCACTAAGGGACATCGAAAAATATATCTGATACTCATCCTCTGAAGGGAATCCCAATCCATGGTTGTGAATGTATTGACACACTAAACCCTCAAAGAAATGAACAATGTGAACATCGTCAAATGATACCAATCTATACTAGAGAGAAGAAGGGATAAAACACCCTCAATGGGGGTACATGGCTTGTAATAGGGGTACATGATGTGCATATCCATCCTTGGGACTGAATATGTGTTGTTTCCATACACAATCTATAAATCTCCGAATACGAGGCATGATGGAATAGTACACAGTGGTAGAGATCTCCCAACACCTTTTCCATTCCATATCTACATACCCATGTACAATTGTCTATTCTTATGTACCAACGTATGTAAATATATCTATTCCCTAATACACATAACTATTTCTATGGTTTTGTACACATGGGCATGTACTATGGTCGTGTCCATGTACACCTGACCATATACTCCAGCCGTGTCTGTGCACATTAGCCTCCCCATTTCATTGTGACCTCTAGGTAACATGATGAGAATCCAAGAATATGTAACATGGTGTGTGATGATTATATCTATGATAATACCCTAAAACCATATGTGGGATCCCACAAGTTATGTAATTATAGATTTCATGCTATGTAGTCTATCATTTTCTTGATCTGTTTATCTCTTCTGCAATATCCTTGCCTTCCCAAAATCCGACATCGTAATCAGAACCCACATATTTTTTTCCAACATTTCAATAATCATATCATTGTATTTAAATCCTCAATACATTCATAAATTTATCTGTCAACCTTATCTTTCACCACCACATGTTACCAACACATATCTATTGCAGGAATGAAACTCTCTATCTGATATGATATCATTCATCCTCAATTCATCCACCTTCTTATTTGATCTCAAAATCACATCCTCAATAAAAATTTGTACCCACCATACTAATCTGTTATTCAGAATAATGGTCATGTAATGATCAAATATCATGTAATTATCAAAAAACTAGAGAAAGGAAATACATGATATCAATGCACGAAGAAACAAGAGATAAAACAACACACTATATGATGTGATGATGGAACCTTATATTTTTTTTCAAAAATGAATAATTTTCATACATTTAGATAAATAAAGAGGGACAAGATCAATGATCTAATTAAGTCCATCAATCTACAATTATCATTTCTGCATAGATCAATATTTTCATGAAATCGATCAGTATTTGGAAATAATAAAAAATGGGATTTATTTTCACAAAAAAATGATATGTGGATTTTGAATTAATTTCTGATAAACAACAGTCATATTTTTTCATTATTAGTGAGATCCTTAAACTCTAATGTCACACTAATGCTCGATATAATCCCAATCCAATTTCATTTTCCATGATCTCCTATAACACCTTCACATGGGATCCTCGAAAAGTTGAAGTGTTATGAATTTAACTTTGAAAATTGTTCATAATGGAGTTTAAATATAACATAATCAAAGGAAATATGTGAAACAATAAATAAAATCCATAAAATTATTATTTTTATTTATTCAAGGCCATGAATTATTTTTTTCTGAAATGATAGATTCCTATCATGGTTATGTTATTCCTATGGAAAAGTCACACTTTAACCCAATGGTTCTCTCATATTTCTAATTTCATACCATATTGAATATTTATTCAACATTTTCATAATACTATTAGGGGAATTATTTTAATATATTTAATATATTTGAAAAACAAATTCACAGCACACCATGCCTCAAAATATCATGACCTTTCCATGCCTGGATCTTATAATAATCTATATAATATTAATATATAATAAATAGGAAATTATTGTCATTTATACCCCCTTATGGATTTTCATCATTACAAGAGAAAATCTTACAAAAAAGGTTAAGAGAACTAGGTTCGCAACTTGGTCTCCTCCTCCCTTTTTCACTCCTTGCAATTATTGTGTCACCACCAGACACACACTAGGAGAATAGTTCACCCATGAATGTTCATATACTAGAGATCCTAAATCATTAATGGGTACTCAAAAATTGTATCACCATCATCAATTTCAATATTTCCCCTATCGATAATGTGCAACAGTCTATTCATTTACATCGCATGTTATGACATGTTGAAGACATCACGAACCTAGTCTAATAATAGTATGGTGGATCCAATTGGAACACCACCTCTCCAACTCTTTGCAGAATCTGTAAAGGTCTTATAAATATTTTATAATGTTTTCCACCATAAAAATATCCCAAATCATCATCAATTTGAGACCCTCATGATCACATGTTATACCTCCTTGATCTTTATAGGTCTATGCCATCAACCAACATATGACTTATGAAGGATATATGATGTAATCATATTCTTCTAGATGAACTACCCCTTATCATTAGTAGATCAAACCAAATTTGATCCCATGGGTAATGAGATTATTATATTATTCCAACATTGTGGTTACCAACATGGTCTCTCTTACAATCCCATGAATGGTTCTATACCGATGGTGGAATAATAGCTACTTTTGAATAAAAAATCCACCAATGGTATATGGTACTCACAACTATGGAAAGAATTTGGAAATGATATCCCCTGGAATGTCTTCCAAGACCTAAATGGTCTGTTCAGTCTAACCATCAATCTGGTGGCCAAACACCCTGCTTGAACATAAAATACATCCAATGGAATCTTTCAATATTCTCGGACAACATGACATGAAATGATCATCTCGGTCTAAACTAATCATTGAGGAAACTCCATGGAGTCGGACTATATCCTACATATAAAAGTGTCCCAATCTCCACAATAAGATATTCACTCGAATGGATTAGATGTTGGATGAATGGGTGTGTTGATCTACAATCACCTAGGTAGAATCATGTCCATCAGATGTATGTGGCAACTCTATCACAAAATCAATTTATATGCCATCCAACATCCACTCTGGAACATCAATGGGTTAATCTAAACCAACTAGATCATGGTTCTCAACATTCAATTACTGGAAAGTGAGGAATCGGGGGAAAAAATAAACAACACATATGTTCATTACTGGACAAAAAATTGATGTCAATGGTCATGTTGTATTATTTCAACTACTATTTATACTAACAATGGTGTGTTTGATACTCACTCATCACCTGCCTAAATCAATTCTAATGGTAACATCATTTTTGCAATAAAAAAGGATATAGTTCTCCACACCTTCAAAATATACATTAAGAGAATTTTCAATGGATATTAGAGTATATAAGGTCTCATATACTATATTTCCAAGATGAGAATCCCTGAAACACTATAAATTTGGTGGCATAAGAACCATCGATTGAAGATATGAAGAACCATCCTTGTCCACTAAGGAAATCTATAATGTTGATAACTAGTCCATTTCCTCATCCAATAACAAAGAACATGGTCTTCTTTTTAGAGAATATACCACTACATTCTTCTTCATAAGAGTATAGATAATATATATGTCATAGTCATTGTAGAACTCCAGCCTTTACCTCCATCTCAAGTTATCATCATTTCCAGTGATGATATACTTGAGACTCTTGTTATCATAGTAGATGATAAACTACTAGCCCATTAGGTTTTTTCACCAAATAATTAGTGTGTAGAATACCATTGATAGCATAAAATAATGTGTCATATAGTTATTATCATATATCCCCAAATGATGTGAACCATAAGAAATAACCACCAACCTCTAAATCAAAACACAACTGAGATTTTTCATAGATGCATCAAAGAAAACTATGTATTAAACACCATCCTCTAGAAATAACAACATGAAAGATCTCTTCAACTTCTATCTAAGATATAAAAATCCATTTTGGAACCATTTTATATAAATAATGGATTCCCCATTTGATTCAATGTTATCAACGGTTCTACCACTCTGAAAATATCATGTGAAAAATACTAATAATACCCATATAACCTAAGTAAAATTCAAAACATGATAACACTCTTGGGTGGATCTCGCATAAGTTGTACCTCAACCTTCACTAGGTCTACTTCCACTCCTACATTTCAGATTATGTGTCATAGAATGTTGACCTCTTTAATCCAAAACTCACACTTCATGGGCTTCTTGTAAATCTGATGCACATGGAGTGTGTCCAGGATCATCTTTATGTGTCTTGCATTCTCCTACTCAAGTGTTGAGAAAATTAGGATATCATCAATGATGTTTATCATGGAATAGTATATGATATTATGAAATATCTAGTTCATGAGTTCCATGAATACTGTTAAAAATTTCACTACACTAATGTAAATAACTAAGTACTAAAAGTGGTGGTACTGACATCTAAATGTTTTATTTTATATATTTGCATCTCATACTAATACCCAATGATAGCTTGATATGAGAATCATCTATGAGAACCATCAAACAAATCTCAAATGATCTAACCAGTCATTTATCCCCAATATTGGATACTTATTCTTCATGGTCACATGGTTCAAGAACTGATAGTATACACATAACATCATTCTCCCGTTAACTTTATTGGTGAAAAACACTAGGTATTCCAAAGAGGAAACCCTAAGTCTCATAAATCCCTTCTCTTAGAAGTCCACTAAACTCTCCCTAAATTATCGATGTTTTGTAGGAGCCATACGATATGTTGTTGAAGATATTAGGATCATCCCAAGGTGTATGTTAATGTAGATTTGTGACTCCCACTAGGGAGGTAAGCCTGAAACGTCCTTAGGAAAGACATCCTCATATTACACCCCCAGAATAGGAAATATGTATCCCATAGAATCCAATTATCAAATAGTAATTCTTGTAAAATGGTTCATAATATAATTAAATCTCTAATAAATGAGATCGTCCTACTCCACATTGGTTTCTTTTTTACTGAAAATGGAAAACCTCATCCCTTCACTACAAAAAACTGAATACACCACCTAAAATAAGAAATCTTGACAAGAACTTTTGATATCCACCACATACCTGATATGAAATTATAAGGCCTCATTTTTATTACAAAGAGATCTCATAATATTCTCTCAGTTCAATGAATAAAGTCTCACTATCATCCAAAGTGAACAATCATCGAGTCACCTATTGTTGTTGCCTCTAATGGAAATGGTTGTTCCAAAAGATCCATCGGAATATCGAATACTTGATATAGAGATGTGTAATGAAAGGAATGACTTGTACCTATATCTAAAATTACTACATATTAGGTATAAAAAACATAAATTGTATTGTGTATCATCCCATGAGCCTCGACATCATAGGTCCCCAAATCCAGATGTTGGCCTCGTCCTTGAACAAAATCTCCTTGATCCTAGCATGGACCTCCTTGGTGTAGTGGCTGTAATAGGTCCAACATCCTACCACCTCATGCTACTATATTGGCCCTATTTCCACTTATTCCACCATACATGCCACCATGATTCTATATATATCTCTTCCTAGGTGGTATCTCGACAATCTTTCGATCAAATGTATGATAGGATGGAAAATCTCATTCTAGATTTCGTTGACCTCCTTAGTAGAAACACCACCTATCCCTCTTATTATTAAATCCATCCTATGTGGCCCACACTACAAATCCTGTATCATGGGATCATCTCATGAAGCATCTGACATGCTTTGGATATCTGTTTCTTCCATTGGCTACTTGTTGCTGGGGTCTTAACTCTTCGATGCCCACTAGTGGTGCCCATTATCAGCACCAACTCATCCAAGAAGCTATCCACCATTTTGGACTACTAAAAAATTCCATCAGAGGTTGGAAAAGAATAATGTATAATTTAATCCTAGATATCATTGAGTATTCCCTACTCAATGATACATGTTTTGAAGAACATATCCCACAACATATCCAATGAGTATCATGAGAGGTCAGTAAATCTCATCGAGTACTATTCGATAGTCAATAAACAATACTAATGATGATATAGTTTCTATATAAAAAATGACTGTAGTGTTTCCAGATAAAACTCATACTTTAAGACACACTAAAAGACTTATACGGATAGATATGCCTCATTTTGTGACTAAGTAACCGAACTCCACCATTACATAGTAGATCCATGAAGAATGAATTCCATGAAGACACCATCTAATATACATTTTTCATTATAAGGATGAAAAATCAATTTAATACCTCTAACCATTTCTTATGCACCTAGTTGTATGTCTCTCCCAAAAACATGATATATTGTTGGATATGGAACTTGTGAAGTTTACTAATCCTGCATCCACCCAATTCTATAATTTCTAATGCTAAAAAATGATAAAATGGTGGCAGTGTAGTTGGTAATCCACCAAGTGGTGATATCTATATTACAATTCCATGTAATGAAGCCTCATCACTTAGTGGATTATCCCCATGAACACATAGAGGAATCCTAGTTGGATGTATTCACAGAGGAATGTTGAAAAAAATTGATGTACCACATTCAATGAATATATCTTTGGAGCTAACTCAAGATAGACATAGAAATAGAAACCCATTACAATATTATAGATGTGCCATCTTTTCTCTGTAACAAAGGATTACATCTACCATGTCAATATGTCGGTGATCAGAGTCCTATTTTATAGATACATTGACCACCAAACCATCAATGTATTCTTTATCCTGAATTAAATTTTTAAATAATTAATATTGTTTCCCTAAATTAATGTCACAAAAATTTATATTAAGGTAGTGATGATTACTCATATGATAAACATTCATAATATGGCTCAATGGATCCGAGACCATGACAACTGACATAACACCTCCAATAGGCTAGTGGTTAGTGAGAATCACAAAGTAGGCATATCACACAAATAGAATGAATTGTGATTATGTACCTATATACTCATAGACCTCTCCAAGCACAAAAATTGATGAAATGTTAAAAAACTGAAACCAATAAATTCATACATATATGATCCCAAAATTACAGTGTGACCATAATGTACTGGAACCGAAAATGAGGTCCAAATATTATCAAAACATGAAATTACAGAGAGTTCAACCATCTCCTAGGGTGAGGATTATGATAAAATATAGGAAACCATGAAACACATATGCCTATCTAGCTGGATATTAAATCCACTAGCTCTCTATCCCCTCAAGACACTATCAAATGGGTTGTCATCTAAATAGGATATGGAATATATAGTTGGATTCCCATGAAGGGTTTGTTATAATAATAACTAGTATGACACCCTAAAAATAGTAATATTTAAACATCAAGCCAATGAGGTTTTCACCCAATGAGGCAGGGTGGGGTGTTACAAGTGGTATCAATTTGTTCGGTCCTTAGCATTCAATTGAGAGCAGTTGTTCGGTCACTTTTGCAGCTTGGTTTTGGAGTTGACATTTGCTGTGGTATATTCTTTGAGTTGGGATGGTAGCAAGGTGTAGGAATGTCGGAACATGAAATGTATAGCATAAAATGACGTAGCTAACCCTTTTATGCTGAAATACATGTTAACAGGGAGTTGGGTACATAAGTGGTTTGGAGACACTCATAGGCATTGGAAATCTCATTTTTATGGGTGTAGCCAACGAGATGAGCATGGAATGCATGGTAGAAATGACTTCCCTATAGGATGAATATTTCATTGGGGTATAATTATTTATTATGTGATACAAATGTGTGAAATTATAATGTGAATAAATTGGTATTTTGAAAATGGGTTGGTTTTCAAAATGTTGAAGCATGGGAAATGTGAACTCATGGAATTCCTTATGCGATAGTGGTGTGTAATGTTATTTGAAATGGGATTTCGTGATGTCTATAGAATTGAGGCTTAGGGTTGTTTGTTTTATGTTGATAGAAATGGCACCAGGTAGGCATCGTAGAGACCAACCGGAAGAGGCTGCTGAGAATGTGGTATCAGCTGAGCCTCAAGTGAACCAGCAGTTAGTGAAAAGCATAGTGCAAGCTTTCCAAGCTGTGGAAAGTGGAAATAAAATGGATGAACCAAGGCATGTAGATCAAGTAGTTCATTTTCAAAAGTAGAATACACCCATCTTCAGGAGTGATTCAGACCCAGAGAGTGTAGAACCATGGTTGAATAGAATGAACAAGATCTTTGAGTTCTTGGGAACACCGGTAGAGTTAAAAGTGAAGTTAGCCACATATAAGTTAAATGATCATTCCCTTCAGTGGTGGGAGTTGGAAGTCCAAGCGAGGATGGACCAGGGTATTATGTGGGGAGGCTTTGAAGAATTTTTTAATAAAAAATTATACACACATATGTTCAGAATTCAGAGTACAACTGATTTCGTCAGTTTGAAGTATGAACTAATGTCTTTGATGTAGTATGTAGCTATGTTTAATAACTTAGTGAGGTTTTCACCCAAGGTGGCGGGTAGCACACCATTGAAATCAAGTTTCTTTAATGTGGGGTTAATTGAAGAAATCCTTTCTAAGATAGCGGTACTGTGTATAGATGATTACACAGAGATGGTGAATAGAGCCTCGTTGGCTGAGCAGGATCTATTCGGCGCTCCGGGAAAAGAAAGCATGGCGGTACCCATGGGGAATAGTGGGAACACTAACACTGGGTTCAAGCAGAGGAGGGACACTTATTCCCAAAAGGGAGAATGACATATAATCCGATGGCAGGATCGGTGAATCTTCCTCCGAAGCCCCAGAGCAGGCCGGGATGTTTTAAGTGTGGTTCAAAAAGACACATCAAGCGAGATTGTACGACCCAACCTCGATCAAGTCATAATTGTAAGAAGATGGGGCATCTGCAGTGTTATTTTCAGAATTCTCTAAGGTCGGGTGTGTGTGATACTTCCCAAGGATGGCAGAAGTCATATTCTTCGACGGGACAGGGGAAGTAGTATACCCTTCAGAAGCAGGGTAAAGTGGGTCATGGTGATTCTTGTAATACTACGACGCCTCAGAATGACAATAAAGAGACGAGCGTGGCAGGAAAACATGTGTTTGGAGTTGAGCAGGTTGTGGTGGATGATCAGTCGGGACCATCCACGGTGCGAGGTACTATTCTTTAAAATTCTACCCCGATGTAAGTGTTGTTTGATATGCATGATTCACACTATTTTATTGTTGCATGTGTGGTTGATTTACTGGGTTAATGGTTAGAAATGATGCCTTCAGTTTTGGAACTTCAAACTCCTCTCGGTCGAAGAGAGTGTCGAGCCTTCGTGTGTAGATCATGATGTATCGTTCTGGGTGATCTGGATCTAGTGTGGAATTTCTCAATGCTTGAAATGGATGGGTATGATGTAATCCTAGGAATGGATTAGCTGGTGGAATTTAAGCCCCACATTGATTGTGATGCACGAACAATGGCTTTTACGACACACGATGGTGTTAGAAATCTCTTTAAAGGAGAGAGGCATGAATGGAAGGGTGCAATAGGTTTGTTGGCACCTGCAGTGGGAACGTTATCATATTAGTTGGGGGTATTGTCGTTGGAATCAGTATAGGGTGTTGAGCAGAGTTTTCTTCTGGCAGTGGTAGATCAGTTCATGGAAGTTTTTACCGAATAATTCTCTACGTTACCTCCCGTAAGAGAAGTAGAGTTTACGAGAGATATCCTTTCAGGGACCAGACCTATCTCACTTCCGTCACAATGGTTGGCACCTACTGAATTGCGGGAGTTTAATGTCCAGTTGGATGAGTTAAAAAACAAAGGGTTTATCCATCCTAGCACATCCCTGTGGGCAGCACCGGTGTTGTTTGTGAAAAAGGAGGATGAAACTTTGAGGCTCTGTGTTGATTATCAAAGACATAACCAAGTTACGATAAAAGACAGATATCCACTTCCACGAATTGATGATTTTTTCGACTAGTTGAAGGGAGCCTAGTGGTTCTCCAAGATCGACATGAGGTCGAGATATCATCAATTGAGGGTGACGAAGGACGATATTTCTAAAACATCTTTCAGAAGTATATATGGCCATTATGAATATGTGGTTATGGCCTTTGGTCTAACAAATTATCTAGTGGTGTTCATGGCATTGATGAATTAGGTATTTTAGAGACAACTAGACTCATTTGTGGTGGTGTTTTTAGATGATATTATGGTGTATTCAAAGAGAAGGGTGGAACATGAGCAGCACTTTGCGATAGTGCTGGGGATCTTAAGAGATCATCAGTTGTATGCCATATTTTGAAAGTGTGACTTTGGATACAAGAAGTTCTTTGTCTTGGCCATGTGATTTCAAAATGGTGTGTTTCAGTGGATCCAAAAAAGATACGGGCTGTTATCTAATTGAAACTGCCAAAGAATGTGTTTGAGATATGATGTTTCCTTGGTCTAGCAGGGTATAATTGGTGTTTTGTTCATGATTTTTGACATTTGGATTCACCAATGACAGCTTTGACAAGAAAGAATATTTCATTCCAGGGGAATGAACAGTTTTAGCAGTGTTTTGAAGATCTAAAAGGCCGCCATACATCAGCACCAATCTTGGTATTTCCAAAACCAGGAAAATGGTATGTGGTGTATTGCAATGTATCAGAATCAGGGTTGTGGTTAATTCACATTCAAGGGAATCATGTGCTTGCATATGGGTCACGACAGTTGAGGGTTCATGAGAAGAACTACACAACTCATGATTTGGAGTTGGTAGCAGTAGTATATGCTTTGAAAGTGCAGCGTCATTATCTATTCGGTGAGAAATTCACAGTATATACAGATCATAAGAGCTTGAAGCATATTTTCTCACATAGTGATTTGAATATGAGGGAAATGAGATGGATGGAGTGTCTCTAAATGTTTGATTTTAACTTAATGTACACTCTTGGTAAGGGAAATACGGCAAGAGATGCATTAAGTAGAAAATCCTATGCACAGATGGTGAAACATGCATCGGACCAGTGGCTGTTGATGTCGGTTCTAGGTGATATGTGGTTGGGATGTGAGGACCATGGTGATAGAGCGGTCTTCTTTCTGGTTTTGTTGATTTCGGACATGGTTGGCCTGGCAAGAGTGGCACAGATATACTATTCTGAGTGTGTGACCATGGGGTCGAGACTCAATGGTGGGGAGACCATTGAGGGTTGGCAACTGAATGGAGATTCAGTTTTGTGTTTTCAGAATCGGATGGTGGATCCAGTTACTTGTTAGGAGGATCTTCTTAGGGAGTATCATCATTCCAGGTGGGTTGTTCATCCTAGAATTTAGAAAATGTATAAAGCGTTGAAAGCGTAGTTCTAGTGGGCTGGTATAAAAAGAAGAGTGACTGAGATTGTTTCGAGATGCATGACTTGTCAGCATGTTAAGGCAGAATATCAGAGGCTAAAAAAAATGATGCAGTCTTTACCAACACCTATTTAGAAGTGGGAGAAAATAATGATGGATTTTATTATAGGTCTCCCAAGAATGGTTAAAAAGCACGAAGCCATTTGGGTGATAGTGGTTGGGCAAACGAAGTCAGCCCATTTCATCCCGATTCGTGAATCTCATATGGTGGAGGATCGGTCCAAAATCTATATCCGGAAGGAAGTAAAGAGACAAGGTGTTCTAGTTTCCATTGTATCTGATAGAGATTCGAGGTTTACATCTCGTTTCTGGAAATCCTTACAGTAATCCCTTGGAACTAAGTTGACCATGAGTACGGCGTATCGCCCTAAGAAGGATGGACAATCCGAGTGGACGATAAAAACTCTGGAGGATATGTTGCGGTCTTATGTCATGGATTTTGGTGGCTCATGGGCGGAGCACTTTTCATTGGTTGAGTTTTCATACAATAACATTTATCAGGCATCCATACTTATGTCTTCTTTTAAAGCGTTGTATGGGCGTCCGTGTCGTTCCCCACTATGTTGAGTGGAAATGGGTGAGTCCTCGATGCTTGGACCGAGCCTTGTCCAGGAGACTATAGAGAAGATCAAGTTGATCAAGAAGAGAATGGAGACGGCACGGAGTCATCAAAAATCATATGAGGATCATTGTAGATAGCCGTTGTCCTTAGAGATGGGTGATCATGTTTTCTTGAGGATCTCTCCAAGGTTGGTACATCGTCAGTTTGGGAAGCAGGGAAAGTTATCTCTGAGGTATATTGGGCCTTCTGAGATTCTTGAGAAGGTTGGTGAGGTGGATTATCATTTGAATTTTCCACATGGGTTCAGTGCGGTGCACGATGTGTTTCATGTGTTGTAGTTGAAAAAGTATCAGCTGGATCATGACCACGTGATTCGATGGGATCATGTTGAGATATAACTGGATGCTTTGTTGGTGCATGTGCCAGTGTGGGTTGTGGAAAGGAAAGACAAAGTCTTGCGTGGTAAAAGCATCAGATTAGTTCGTGTTTTGTTGTAATATGGTCAGATTCAAGAGGATACATGTGAGTGGGAGAAATAGATGATCGATTAGTGGCCCGAGCTCTTTCGACAAATGGTGGGATCACTACTTTCTGAGGACAGAAAGTCCAATGGTGGGGATAATGTAGTACCCCCAGTTTGAGGTATGTAGCTTTTTTTATGAATTGTTAAGTGGTTAATGTGCATGGGATGAGTTGGGAAGAGGTTGGGAGAGTTTTTAATGGTTTTGGATGATTTTGGAGGCTTTTAAATGGGTGCACGGTTTGATCATGGTTAAGGGAAACTGTGCGGATGTTCCAGGAAATGGTGCAGGAGGAGACAGTATGCTTCGCACAGCCTGCGCAGAGTTTTCCAAATCGTGCGAGGAAACCATGTGGACCCTTGCTCGCTAGGAAGTATCATGCACATTGTTAGTGCACGGTTTGACAAACCATGAGAGCTAACAATTCAGCCACTTAAAGTTGGTGTTTTTATGTTCGGGCTCTCTCGGGCATGACCTAAAACACTCAAATCTTCCTTCCTCTCGAGCCTCACTTGGGATTGTGGGTTCTCAGGGGTTTTAGGGGCTCTCCAACTCGGTTTGGAAGGATTTTGAAGAGGTTTCATGGTGGTTTGAAGGTGGTTTCTCCCAGGTAAAGGGATCTAGAGAGGTTTTGGTGGTGTGTTTTCCGGATTTGAGGCGCAGTTGTTCGTGGGTCAATTTCTCGGGAACCCTAAAGGTAGGTGGATTCTCTCTCGACTCCACTTGGTTAGAAATAGTAGTTTTTTGTTATAATTAATTGTTTTTCTGAAAATTAATTGTGATTTGTTATACGAAATTGGTTGGAAATCCATTTGGGGATTTTGGGGAAAAATGGGGTTTCATGGTGAAATGCTATTATTGTGGATTTTAAAATAGTGATTTAAAAGGGGGTTTTTGAGATTGATTTGGGAAAATGGTTGATGTAAAACGGTTTTCAATAAATATGTTTCATTTATTTAAATGTGGTTTGGCATGTAAAATGTTTTTCCATAAATTGATGTTTTATTGAAGTGGATTAATATGTAATGGAATGAGTTGATTTCATGTTGTTGTGACATTGGTGGGTTGTATGCTAGGTTGTGATTGGTTGAAATGTTGTGTGGAAGTGGGCATGATGTCTCACTATAAAAAGTGATGGAAAGTGGTCGGAAGAACCACCATGTGGGTAGTTTTCGGGAAGTACCACTAGTTGTGAATGGGTGAACGGGTTGGGCGGAAGTCCCACCGTTTTGGTTGGTTTGGTGTGCATGGGTGAATGAGTTGGGAAAAAGTACCACCGTTTGGTTGTTTGTTGTGAATTTCTTTGAAAGTTGTATCTTGTTGGGCTAGTGTGTGAATGATGAAATGGATTGTGGCATACTTGGATGGATTTCCATTGTGTTCTTGGTTTTGGTGTGATGGCTTGGTAAGGGTGTGTTTGGCCAATGGAAATGGTTGCACTTGTGATTATTTTATATAAATTGTAATATATAAATGTAAAAACAGTTTTATCCTAGTGGTGTGATTAGGGATGTCATTTGGTGAAATCCTACTAAGTTTTAGTACTCACCCACTGCTTTGGAACGTTGGTGTCTTTTTCAGATGTTGCGTATCGTGACGTGAGAAAAGGTAAGGCATCTCCCTCCTTTAGTGGTGCATTGCGATGTCTTGGTGAAGCTTGGATCTTGGTGCATGGTATTGAGTTTTGTTGGTGTCATGGTTTATAGTGGTTGTTTTTTGGTTTCCTCTTGTACTCTGATGTGGTGTAGACATGTCTGGTTGAATTGGTTTTGGGTTATATTGTGGTGCAACTTGGTTGTCTTTTGGGAATGCATGTTTGGTTGTTTTATTTACATGAATCATGTAGTGGTGGTTAGTGGATTGTTTGGTTGGTTTTGTCTTTAAGGGAAAATCATTCACCAAATTTTTCTCGGAGCCCTCGACATTTATTACTTGACTTTGACACCTTGGGAGCATCGCTTAAGGCCAAGTAACCCTCACCGCCTCCTCAAGGCAATGAGGTAGGGGAGGGGTGTTACAATGTTGGTGTACACTTGACTGTGTACTATGGATATTTCTGTGTACTTTATCTTCATGTGCCAGTGTGACATTTGGATTACACACTAGTCCACCAATCACAAGTCACATGTATTTTTATAGAGTCACATGACATGTGATATTTAACTCTATGAATAAACCATAACTCTAGAGAGGGTCGCACATGATGTGTAATTTTGGATTTTATTCCATGTTATTCAATTTTTTAGATACATGAAGATATCATATTTTTATTATGCATGTCATCAAAGCCACCATCCTCATAAGAACCCAATTATATGAGTTCATCTGACATTACCATTTAAATCTCATTTGATACTAGTTCTCAATCTTCCCTAAAATCGATCGATTAAGACAATCTGTCACCACAATGAGTCTCCATCATTTATCCATCATAGAAACATAACCCTCCATCCAATCCCTTATTGATACTCCTCAATTCATGAACTATTATCATCAATACTGAAGTCCAAACCACCATTACTAGCATTACTCTTTGTGTTGATTTGTTTTACTAAAAAATGTTTGCACAACAATCAAATACTAGTTAATCATTGAACCATGGGATAAATGAAATAAATATGATGACCACACAAAAAACGTGGGAGAAAAGCATAATAAAAAAGATGAAAAGAGAAAAACTTGACCTTTTTTCATTCATCATAAATACATTTTCATAGATTTAGTCGAATGAATAGGGATAAAATCAAGGAATTGAATAAATATTTCAATCTATATATACTGTCCATGGGAGAATTAATTAGTGTTCTTGGAATTGATATGTGTTCGAAAAGTATTAAATAGAATGATTAAATTTTATAAAAAAAATTCTAACTGGAGTTTTGATTAATAAAAATATATTTATCATGTGTTTCCATCATTAAAAAAATCTATGAACACTTATGTCACATTGATCATCGATCTGATCTTTGACTAATTTCTTTCACTATGTTCTCCCCCAACCATCTACATAAATATACTCTAAAATATATAAGGTTATACAAATAAACCTCAAAATAGGACAATATAGTGTCTAAATATAACATAATCTTTTTCATTATGACAACAAAATAATAAAAAATAATAGATTTATATATATTATTAATTCTCACCCATGATAACCTTTTCACAATCATCAAATTCTGATAAATGTTATGTAATTCCTATAAAAAACCTACATTTTGAACTCAATGGAGCCCTTGGTTTTTTATCCAAGATGCTATTTGGTTTACAATAAAGATTTTCATGAATACTACATGTGATTGATTTTAATATATTTAATGGATTTTCAAAATTATATTCTGACACACCATGCCTTGAAATATTACATTTTCTCACTGCTTAGATCCAAAAATTACCCATATATTATCCAAAAATATTCCAAAAAATATTAAAAAAATTCACATGGAAGCATTTATAATACAATAGTTTAAATTAGTTCTTCTAGTGTAGAAATATTTACTGAAATTAATTTTATAAAATTTTGATTTTTTGAAACACTTTTTATATTATATTTTCTTAATTATTTCATTTATATCTTCACTTTCGGTTAAAAAATCTATCTAATGGTATCAACTATTTTATTTCACACAATTATTTCTAATAGAATTATTTTTTAATCAAATGCTGGATTTTAAAATAATTTAGTAAGAAACAAGTTATAAATAATAAAAATATATCCATATAGTTGAATTTAATATAATTTTAAATTCTTGTACTTAGATAATATTTTATTCCTTTCTGATATTATCCTAATTTTTACTACTAAAATTATCAAGTTATTACCAACTTTGGATTCCCCATTCGATAATCATATCAACTAGACATTTATTTACTAATAACTTTAATGGTATTTCCCAAGTATGTAGTGACTATCGAATATGACATATTTTTTCCAATCCTGGACTAATGGTAACATAACCGAGTTCTATAGAGTTATATAATATTCATTGATTAACATTATATATTTTTAATGAATATATTTATAATTAGTAATATGTTTTTTTGTGTCATTTCTCATGTCTATATCAAAAATGGAAACAGCAATTACTAGTTGTTTTTTATTTCAAATTATTGTATAACTGGTTTAATATTATAACCTGAAGTGTTGTCTGATGAATTACGTCTTTATTTTCAGGATTGGAATATTCTTAAACATTTTATTATAACATGTTATTACTTTTTTATATTTTGAATGTATAATGGCATATATGGTGATGTCATCTTGGGAATTTCTCAAGATTATATGTAATCTATAGTAATTAAATTAATATTGTGTATATGTGGTCACATGTTGAAAACCATTCTACCTCTTGAGAATATCAAAAATTTACAAATAGTTTCCTAATATGGACCCCTAGAAGGTGAAATATACATTATATCAGGATTGGTATCATTCCATAACAATTTTATAACCCTTCTATCATTTATAATGTTATTGGACATCAATTTATTATTACTGGTACACACCATTCCATGTAATATAATAAGGGTCTCCATTTGACTTCAATAGATTGAACTCCCTTAAACATACATTCTGGGGATGTGTTATGAAAAAACCATAGCTTAATGGTCTCATATTATAGGTGTCGGCATAATGTATGAAATATATTTATAAAATGCATTTTATGATAAATTATTAGTTATAGTGAGTAATAATATTGGAAATTATTCACTATTGGTCTACTAATGTAATTTTTTTTCCTATAAATATATTTCAATGTATATATATGTTCAGGTGCATAAATGATTTTATCATTGTTGTGGTGATAAAATATTTATTTATATCTTGGGTAATTTGGGTCACAACCTACTCGGACACTCTTGTGGGCATTCAATATAAGAATCGATATTTAAGGAATGTATATGAACATTGCTAGAGGTTGGTTAGTAGTGGGGTATATCTTATTGTACCCATGGATCAAGGATTGTTTTAATTAGAGGGATAATGTTTTTAGTATGATGGATACTGTTGGTATTAATGATATCATATATTCTTCATTTAGTCAACACATGCATACACCATGTTTTATCATACAATTTATGATAGTACATTTTGATTTTTTATTACACTTATAAATTGAGAATGTTTTAATTCCTATAGGTTTTTATTACATATTTATCCAATTTAATAATCTTGAGTAACCTATTTTATACTTTTTTTTACTTTTGAAAGTCAAAATAATGGTTGATTCATGAAATAATACCTACACAAACTGATCGGGACATGTCTGAATAACTATGTTTTTAAATCATTCCCAGAACTATATATGAATAAATGCGATTATATTTTATGCCACTAGGGATTTCAGAGTAATATTTCGGTTAGTAGTGTCCTGATTAGTGTGAGGTAAATATATCCATGAATTGGTTTCTCCAATAGTGGATTCCCATAGTCTAGTATGTAATTTCTAAAATCATATATGAGTAATCATAAATTATAGAGTTATATTAAATCATATATTTGAAACTACTTATAAAAATAATCAAGATGGATTCATGCCAAAAAAAATGTATTACAATAAAATAATGAAAGTAAACCATCCTTTGAAGTTAATAACTATAGTAGTATCTTCTTAAAAATCAACCTCCACAAATACTAATTAACAAAATGAAAATATAAAAACATGAAGGGTAATGGTCCTAATTAAAATTTTATGTGTATGTATGTATATAAAAAACAAATTCATTTATAATGGTATGACAATGTCAAATTAAAATGTGCAACTACCAAATACACATTAATTTTTATACTTATAGTAGAGTACATTTAGGCCCATGTATATGGAGAGTGACATAAACCCTAAAAACATGTATATGATATATTCTATTGTCTTACCACTCTAATATAGTCCTATAATAGTGTTTTATAATCATAAGATCATAGGGATACACACATTTTCTTCCAATTTATATGACATATACAACAATGATTACATTTGAGACACGTATGTCAATATTCAAAAATCAGATATTATTTGTCTATACCCTCTCATGAATTCATATATCCTAAAAGTATCACACCACAAAACAGATAATTCATTAATATTCCTGATTCATCATGGGGAAACTTGAGAATTATTGGACAAACATGTGTATATAAAAATTATAATATTTTATGCAAAAATATCGATTATCGAATGAAATCTAATAAAATAAAATCATGTGAGGACCAATAATTATTAGCCAATATTTAGATAAAATGAATATAAAGAAAGTAAATATAAGGGTAACCAAATAAATAACTTTCAAATGAACAGAAATAACAGAAATCTTTTTAGATAATTAATGGTTTCTAAACACATCAAATAAAAAATGATCCCATATCACAATATTTCACATGTTATACCTGAGTAGTCCTCATCATATCTATATTTATAAAATATATGAGTAACATAATCTTAATAGAATATATCATGAGATATCATAATGACTAAATTAATATTCATTATCATATGAAATTAATTATATAAAACAATTCCAAATATATATTATCCAAAATTAATAACATCATTATCTCATCTCATTTTACAAAGTCTTGCTATAACCAAGGTGCAACAGGGGATACTAAATTTTTCATTAATGGTACGGTTTTTCACATCCAAAATTTCTATCACCCAAAAATACATAGAGAAAATATTACCTTTAAAACCACCGAATCATAATTATAATTAATATAACAAAAATTCAAGCACTATTAGTAACATAGAAATTCATATGCAATGCATCATGACAAGTGATACATTAAAATAAAAAACTACACTACTCATGTAAGAAAAGTGAACCATTATATTTAGGATCATGCTTTATTTAATATCTAGAGTTATGGTTTCATGACCTAAAGTATTTTCCACACGATTTACATCCGTAGAAGTTTTCTATGTTGTGTTTTTGATAACATAACTCATTACCCACTGAAGAGGTTCCTTGAGATGGTTCTCCATATGTCCTCCAGAGAACCTCCCCATATTCTAGTGGCTTTTCACATGAATTGAGGGCCTAATGAAGGTAATATTATGTGACTATATCCTCTAGATCATATCCAAATGTAGAAGAAATGAAATGAAAATATAAATCATTGGAGGATAATAAAAATAGATATCATAAAATACTTTGTAACCGGAAAACCCTAATGAAAATAACCAAGCATATCCAAGTGATGCTATAAAATATATTGTAGTAAACATTTTAATGTTATAAAAATAATTAAAAATGAAATGAAAAAAATACCGAATGTCTATATCTCTGAGAATCATATATATGATCTCAATCTTCTGCTCCTAAGCTCCCAATCCTAAGAATAACAATCCAAAATGATAACAACAAGCATGCCAAATTGAGAACCTGATACCTCAATAATGATTCCATTATGGGTACCAAACAAAGGACCAAACTATATATGAGATAAACTGATATTGCAACCAAAAACTCTTTTTAACGAAATATATTGTGTGAATATAAAAATACATTACAATGCAGCTATATCAATAAGTTCGTTTATAAATAAAAGAAAATTTGTCCAGATCGGGATCCACATTTGACACTGGAATAACCATATGAACATGTATATATGTATATGAACTATATAAGATATAATATATAAAAAAATTGTATATATATTGTTCTATAATGAAAAAGTGGTGTAAAACAAAAGAATATATATAATGGTGGAACAAGGTCAGATTCTTAACTAACTCATCAACTATAAAATTACATCTATGGAGCATATACATTGTTATAAAGGTATAAAATCCTATAGAAACATGGGTGAAAAAACTACATCCATGTATAATAGTGATCATGATTGTAAAAAAATAATAATTTTCCTACGAGCATGTTCATTTTATTCCTACATCATAATCAATGTGTCTCTCATGGAGTTATATAAATCAACTAGATAATGATCCTTCTAAAAAATTCCACTAAATTAACCCATGTATCTCTCCAAATTTAGTTATATATATTTTAAAAAATTATCCCTTCTAAATCATTCCACATAAAGAAACCAGGTTTCTCTTATAGATTCACACAATTGATGTTACCCTTGAGCATGTATGAGGCATTCTACACGGGGAACCGAAGTATCGATCCATGGTCTATTATATTTTATATAAGAAATGATACCATTGAATACCATGTGTATTAATATCTCACACATAAAACATGGTGTATTATGATTCATCTTACCAATGAGCATGTCTAAGGGATTTCATATAATGAACCCATGTATTACTCAATGTGTATTATGATTCATCTAACCATTGAAATATAACTAATTATGATGTCCATGTTGGTAAAAAATTTGGAACCATAATTAAAGTATGAATAATAAAGTGTTCATTTCCATAAACATGACACATCATAGTTAATGTATCACATTTGTTCCATTTTATTTCTGAGTAACTAAGATATTCTGGGGATGGTCAATATCATTTATCATTTCAATAATTTCAATTTAATTTTCCCATCTAATTAATGAATATAGTTAAATTAAAAATTAGTTTTAGTATAAAATCGATCATGTTGGTTTTACTATATTAGTTAATGCAATTCATATATTATTTAAATTAGAGATAACATAATATTACATAAAGGTGTGTAAACTATAGGAATATCAATATAATCAGTGTATATTCACTGACACACACCAAGTGTTGTCTAGTTGCATGGATTACGCATATAATTAATGGTCCATTGAAAATAATCCCCAAAATGGGGTAGTTATCATTTAGGTGAACTACCAAAAAATTTAAAATTAATTATACAATGACTATTTTATTTAATGAATCTAGTTTTACATAATTAATTTTATATTTTTTTGGGAACATATTGAGATGTTAGCTGCAGGACAATGAAATATTTTATAAAAAATGACAATTGAAGGAAAATCACTAGATCACATATATTATGACATAGATTTTTAAATTTCCCAATATTGGACCTTGATTTCAGTCGAAACGAGAGAAATATAAACAATCATGAAAATCATTGAATTTTTTTTATAAAATATCACATTAAAAAAACATTCAATATGGAAAGACAAATCTGGAAAAGAGAGAAGGGTAGTGATATCCTTAAATTGGGTGATCAACCATGGATGAAGATTCTTGAATCAGTAAATGAATTAAGGAGGAACATCAATGCCTAAGAGAGGCTAATGGAGATCCCCATGTATGAGGATCCTATAATATAATATTGAAGAGATGAAAGTAGAGTGGAGTGAAATAATTATGCAACAGAAATAACAGAATTTAACCCCAACCATGAGGTACATGGTTTGGAAACGTGGTTATCAAAATGGTATTAAAATTGAGTTCATATACATCCTAATGGGAAACCATCCTCACATACCTAGCACATAGGTAAAATAAAATTTTGGAGACTATGCATTCCCCTATCCAATATTTCATAAAACCTCCCGAAATACATGAATTATTGGGTGCATTTTTAAGATTCTATGTGACACCCTCAACCACAAAGTACTAAGATGGACAATTTATGCTAATTGGATTCATGGTTTCATCAGACTGTGTATCACTCTTTTATTTGTTGAAAAATGAGTTTTTGAAGATCAAAACTCCTAAAACACCTTCGATGACACAATTTGTTTGAAAAAAATTTAATGTGTTCCAATGATCGGAATTACATTATGATGTCTAGATTAAAATTCATCCTACCACCTAATTATATATTTCAAATAACGTTGGAAATTCCATATTTTTTAATACACTGAAAATTACAACAACCCCACAATTTGTGCCATTTTCCCCAAAAATACATGGGGAATAATGAAAAAAGCACATAAAAAACTCAAGTCATGAATTTTCATTCAAATAATCATGATGTGTATTGAAATGACTAATGAACCACCAAAAATCAAATTATGTATATGGTAACAAATCAGTTAAACCTTGATCTGGTGCTTGTATCCAAAATTAAACATCTACAATACTCATACCAATTGTTTTCTATCCCAACAACCAATCACATTATTGTGTCCTTAACAACCATCTCATGTGGCTTTTCACCATATTCCCTAGTGTAAATGTCTAATTCCAAATCACAATATCTCTACCATCGAAATGTCCTATTTATGTGTAGCTTCAGTTTCCTAACGATTCACCTCAGTTTGATTATGAAATTGATCCAAAATGTGATTCCTAGTTGAGTATATTAATCCTTTTTTTGTTTTATATTTCATGTCATTCCTCAACTTACTCTTATAGTATAGTCATCACAATCCAACGACATTCTTGAATTAGTTTCTCACTGAACGCATAGATCTAAAAAAAGGAATGTTGGGCCACCACTTGAAGACTAACTCCATAAATTCATGGCTTCATATATAGATGCATATGAAATCCCATTCACAAAATAATTAAACAATTGTACCTGATAACTACATCAAAAACTTTCACCAAATCATATAACCAGCTTCCATTGATCTCTCAATAGGAAGTAAATGTTCTTGTAGTCGTTATCTTGAACATACGTGCATACCCGATCCGACACCCCTAGATCATCCCACATTATTTATATTAAACAAGATCAAATACAAGTTTGGAAAAACATAATAATGATGAAATAGATTCTATGGACCTATTACAATGGATTCCTTTATCAAAATATGACATGTGAGATGTTGGTAAACTACTAAAACAACAACGTATCAAGAATACCAAATTACCCAATCAACATTATAATGACTGAGAGTTTATTCAAGGAACTATGTTGTGTCCCTAGGTCATCAAAGCCCCTATCTACAAGGTATTTAAAGTAACACTCTTGATATTCTACTCCAATAAGATATGTAAATCCATAGAATTGAATAAATAAAAGGACTCAATGGTTCAATGTAACAAGAAATTATATTCTATATTTTACATGGTGAAAAATAAAATCTCCCTCAATGTACCCAAGGAATTTAAAGATAAGGTGATTGATAGTCTCTAATATAAGAGTAAACTATGAGAATATCAATATCACTGTTAAGATCCAAGACACATCTATCTCATCCAAGGTCAAGTTCCTAGTCTGGTTTCCAATCAATCTCATGAATATACATATAAGAGAAATGTCTAACCATTACTGGATGAATTCTATTTATGTGTTCATCGGAAAGTCCTAACACATTACATTAACATACTATAATGCCTTCACAACAGATTCATTTCATTATTTTTTAAAAATCACAAGTGGTTTTATGATAGAATAACATAATCAATAAATGTTTCATACATAGTAAACCTAATCATCATCATTCTGCCATTATATCACCAATATAACTACAAAACATTGATTTTGAAGGTGTCTCACACACCCTAAACATGAATCCAGTATCTAGAATCAATATCCACTCATAAAAGAGTTTTATATTGAGTATTGTATCAATAAATAAAAACCTGAACTTACCATCCACTACCTGAAAATGGCAATTTATGGTTCCCCTCTATATACATGGAAGGGCATGCTTTTCATGATTTGTGTGATGCTACCAAACATATTACTGATATGGTCATTGTTTATAAAGAATGGAAACTCATCAAATGGAACACCCACCATCCAACCCCGAAACACGGGTTAGAGATATTGCTAACAAATTTCCAAAAAGCATCAAAAATAAGATTGATTGAATCCAAATGCCTAGAAAAACTAGATAAGATTTACACCATGTGTACATTTGATGGCCTCTGGATCCTCTCTCACAAAAATTATAGGAATCAATAATTACTACAAAAAAATATCTAATTGGTAGTTTTATAACTCTTAATCCCCTTTAAACATTATTCTGAGTATTGGGATAATTCAAAATTCTCTATCTGTCTAGGTGATTTAACTCCAAAAATAAACTTCAAATGTAATGAACTAGATGAAGTATTAAGTTGTATCAGCCAAACTCATATGATTAATTGTAACATTTTACCAACTCAATGAGAACTGGTATATAGATGTATAATACCATGGAATTTCATCAAAAATTGGGAAATCATTGATATTATGCAAAGGCCAATAGGCCTTATGCATCCAGGTATGATATGAAAGATAAAAAATATTTAACATAGATTCTTTTTATCTCATATGACTGTTAATGTGACAATCTGCCTCCTGAGTGGTTATACACATAAGAAAATGTATAAGGGAAACATGAACTATATGAAGTCTGACCATTACAATAACAAGGATCTACTTATCAAATGGAAAATCATCTATATGGGGGGTTTCATCTCATCAGTTTGAATACTTCTTTGAATAATAACACCCAAACATAACCACACATCCAAAGACTCAAGGGATTATTTTCTCATACTAATTACCTTAGTCTTAACTAACTCAAATAGTTAATCCCATTACATAAACAACAATATCCAAATCTATAAATAGTTTATGATGAAAAGGTCCCTAGTATTACCAACATAACCTCTAAACACAATGTAAAATAATTAGGTCAATAGAGATCTATGGGAAACATACTAATTCTGGTCTGATTAAATGGTCATGGAATGATTTAGACTATTTTAAAATGATGGAATAAATTATGAACATAACATTACGGATTAGATTAATTATTTATAAAAATACACAATTGATTGTTATAACTTTCAATGTAATATTTTAAATACAATAAAGTACTATTAATGTAAGATAATAATACATGGTACCTAATTTAGCTACTGAAATTTGGAAACATCGACTTGTTATTTCAGAATTACTTTTTACCATTATTAATATAGATGTAAACCACTCATAATATGTTACGTTTATTTAAAAAATACCTTCTAATCGATACAACCTTCCAAAATATTATAAAAATATGTCTTAATTAAAGAAAATATCAATTCCATGGAATTTAGGAGAAGAACCTTTAGGTTTTAATTCAAATTTTAATTTACTAACACCTTATATGAGTATCTATCTAATGTAGATAATATGTTGTTATTAATTAATAGAGATTTTATTAGTATGACACCACCATAAATTATTTTTATCCCTTTTAAGTGGTTTATGACACTGTAAAGAACCATGACTATGTAGAATAAGCACACTCCCATGGATTAAATCACTAAATAAAATAAGGATAAAAGTGAAATAAAAGGGTACCAAGGTACCCCCCTATGTAATTATTAGTGAAACCAAAAAATATATTATATTAAAGTTCAATTAAAACATCATAGTGTTTGGAATAAAATTATAAGATTTAAAATAATTCCTATAACATCCCATTAAATAATTTAAGGATTCAATCATACGAGTCATCATGCCTATTTTATAGAGTTACCTAACATTATAATATCTAATAAGAATTCATTTTTAGGTAATCAATTTTACATAATAATTATAATTCCACATAAATATATGAGAATCATGGTTAAAATAAATGTATTATTATTACTATGTAATAAAGTGACTTTATGTTATATATTACAATTGTAATTCATCTAATAATACCCATGTTTTTATTTATAGTATAATAATATTATGATTCTTATAATATGGTTCGATTATATGCGACAACCATTTCAATTTATTAATTCCCACAATATTAATAAACTATATTTGGTCCATATTTAATGATAATCAATTAGGTTTTATCCCATGGGAGGAATTGTTCAGGGATCAAATGATTCATAATGTGTTAGTAATTGTGAAATCATCAAGTTATATGGGATTACACCATTTAGGTTGATGTAGACACATTATTAAAGTACTGATTTATCATAACATTAACAAAACTTGATATAATATAGAAATAACGAATACATCAATATAAAAATGAATCCATAGAATCATGGTATATGTGAAAAATATTCAAAACAATCACCCTTACATTGTTTTATTGTATGAATCTGGGTGAATCAAATAATGAACACATGATATGTATCTTATAGACAAGAAATGAAATGTACATGGAATGGAATATGCCTAGAATATGAATCTCTATATTCTTAAAATTATTCAAGTAACAATAATTACATTCATACTCATACATGAATAATATAATATAAATCACACAAATGTGTAGTCTATGAATTTAACATAAAACAATCAAGTAAATATAAAAAACAACTATAATAGTGAACAATGGAAAAAAATACCATCCCTACCCACTTGTTTATTTCCATGTGAATTGGTTGATCAATCATAGCCATGGATATTAAAAATGTTTCAAAAACAGTAATGTCTAATCTATACTAGTCTGAAATAATATGATGAAAGGAAAATAAAAATCTCTAATACCTCATATAATGTGTTGATATGGGAGCTACTGAATTGGTTCCCATATCTAATTCACAACATAGCCTCAAGTGTGGATCCACATATTCCAGAGTCATCTAACTAACAGTGATGAAATATTTATAGTGATTCAAGCTTAAAATTCATGGATATTAAATCATTTTAGATTAATATTCAACTTAATTTAAAAACACATTCCAGATGACCGTAATAGTTTACTCTCCTTAGGAACAGGGAACACAATCATATAACTTGGTGAATTATCTTAAATTTTGCCAACAATAATATCCCCCTTTAGAAGTTATACTTAAAATATTTCATCATAACATGGGTAAATAAACATAAGAAAGGGTTGATCTTAGATGCTCACTAAGGTTAATAAAAAAACATACATAAGCATAACATGAGGATAACATTTGGAGGTCATACCCTACATATCATTGTACATGTACATGAGTAATTGATTAAATATTTTTAGTTAATAAAACATGAGTAATTATGGAATCAATAGAATAATCCATGAAATCATAACATGATAATAATAAATAATTTCTTTTTCAAACATATAATAAAATAAAATTATTTCCATAGTTGTTAGGGTATCACTAACAAGGCCAAATTTGTAGTGTGGGTCCACTCCCTATAATGTATTGGTAGTCATGGTTCTGTCAAAGGTCCATATTATTAGTCAATTTTCACTCCTAAGGACGATATTAATAGACAAAGTCTTTTACTGAACTGAGTTTAATACCCATTCCAACCATGTCTATCTCATGAGATTTAAATCATTTCTCAATTCATTGGAGGGAAATATATGTCCCACCAATATTATAATAAAATCATACATATGAGTTCATAAATATCATAAACTATCATATCATAACATATGAAATGAAATGTGAATCATTAACATGCCTTCATATGATAACCTATGAAAAAGTGACATGTTTCATAATCATTTAATCAATGAATATCCCATAAAAGGATGAATGTTTCACAAAAATATAACATGTGAATGGGAAATGATTTTCATAAAAACATAACCCATGAACGATAAATGAATTTTATAAACATAATTCCTTAAAAATAAAAACCAATCATAGATTAAATAAGAATTGAACCTTTGGATCATTTCCTCAAATGATATCAATAACACCAATAGATGTCATCTTGGATGGAAAATAATTTTGAAATATCCTATAAAAATTTAATGAGGAAAATATCTTTTTTCCTTTAAAAATATTATATTTAAAAAATAACACATTTTAAAAATCATTTTATTTTAAAATAAACATGAAAACATATAAATGATGCAAGAAAACAATTTTGCAGAAAAACATATAAAACAATGTTGAAATCATTCTGAGAATATTTTACCACAAAAAAATAAAAAATAAGTATGAAATATTTTTGAAATTTATTTATTTGACACAATATAATTTAATGTTGAAAATGTTTTTGTAAATAATTTTTTTGAAATGGATCCTTGAAAACATGTTTGGAAACCATTTCTTTGAAAATGAAGATTGAAAAAAAATTGCGAACAAATTTATTTTAAAATATTGTTAAAAAATTATAATATATTATGTGAAATCGTTTATATCCTTTTCTTTGAAAGCAACGTTTTTAACACATATAAAGGAATATTTTAAAATGAGTTAAAATACATTTTAAAAATAAACCATTTTTTGAAATCCTATTTAGTATAAAATCAATTATAAAACATTGTATGTCCAGAGTATTAGGGGAAACATTTTTATTAAAGATGAATATTTTAAACATTCAAATTAATATTCAACTGATGGACATACATGATGAAAAATAAATCCATTCATTTTGAACATTTGTTTGGTGGTATAAGAATATTAAAAAAGTGAATAGAATGGAAAAAGAAAAAAAGATTAATTTATAAAATATTTATTAAAGGTAAAACATGGATAAAATTTATTTTTAATAGTATTGAATAATAATTGAACAATTTAGATAACATTTTTAGAAAACATTGTTTTTATGGAAGAAGGATTTCTTACCAAAGCAATAGAAAATGTTAGATTTTCTTAAATTGAATTCCATAATTAGTGTATGTAAACAAGAGTGGAATAATGAAACAAATACCTGAAGATATTATAAGTAACCATGGGAAAATAAAATTCATGAGTGTTCATGGGATATATATCAAAGGGTTTCATAAATGAAATCAAAATCCAAACATTCTTGGTAAATGCTAAGATTATTGCAATAAACTTGTACTACTTGGTAATATTTGAATCATAACTCCCATGTAGAAAAATGAAATTAAAGGAAGAAAAAAATATCATGTAATGAAATAGATTCTAGGAATTACATTTTTAAGGGATGTGTATAAATTTTATATTATAATATTGCTTCATAAAATGGTTTGTCTCTCAATGAAGGCAAATTGAGACGAAATTAATTTACCAATTTAGTAACTTTTGCTACATAGGGCCTATGAAATAAAGATCATAAAATGGATATATAAATACCTATACATTTATGTTTTATAATCACATAATATACCCCTGAGATTTATACACACCACTAATAAATAATAGAGGGAGAACATGACTTTTGTCTAATGAAAAATAAATGTGAGATGAGAAAACCCATACATTATTCTTGGCTATCTCTGTACTAAAAAACCTCCTATATAATATATATAAGTTTCTTATACATATAAATGGAATTAGTAGTAATATATATAATACTATATATTATATGGTTATGAAATTTTAATATCTATTTAGTATGAACTCGATGTTAATGTTACTTTTCATGTATTATTCGTATAGTTTTTCGTATTTATTTTCACTTGTTATTATTAATTATCTATACTAGATCATTAATTAATTATTAATAGAATATAAAATAGTATTTAAATATTATTTATGTAATGTATATAAATATTCATAATTAATATCAAATAAATATATAATAAATAAAATACATTGTTCATAGAGAGATTATGACGTATGTATGCATTAACACTATTCCCATTTTATTATCATATTAAATGAAACAAATTAATTAAAATGTATTTATATATATTCTATAATTTTAGTTTATTTTTTATTTTATATTTATCAAATCATATTACTAAACCCATCCATAATATATTCCATGTAAAGTGTGAACAAATCACATCTCTTTGATGTGGTGGTACGCCACATGTCCACAAACGATGTTATTAAATTTACACAAATTGGAAAATCGTGATGGAATGTGTTATATAATAATTATATAAGAATAAATAATTCATATATATGATAAATATATATCTTATAAAAACCTATTTTCCATCATAATAATAACTCATGAGAGGAGGTAATGGAAAAAAAGAACAACTTTGTTTAGTGAGGTGGTAGTTCGCCGTACACATGAATGATAAGTTCAATACCCAATAGATTGATGTGTTTTTAATAGTATGTCAATACCATAGAAGAAAAAATATTTGTTTTTTTTATGATACTTATTTTATTATATATTCATGCAATAAGAATTTTTTATTGGGTGGAGAATCCAAACACAACAAAAGAGCATGAAGAATAATGTTATCTGTTATCTAGGTAACTCCTCTTGATTTTTACCAAAGGGATTAATTATAATTCCATCTTTGAAAAGATAGGATTATGGTATAATTATAGGTATTTTTTATAATTATTTGGGAAGATTATGGGATATCTAGATGGATTGATATATGTGAATAAATGGGAGGGGTGAGTGTATTTTTATATCGGAGGAGAAGTGAAATTCATATAAATGTTTTAAACAAATATTCTACCCATGTTTTACCATATCACATGCCTCCTATAATGGTTGAAATTTGATAAAAGGATCTATAATGATGAAATTTGGACATCCAATTTATTTTGTACTAGTTTCTAGGGAATTTGGGCCTTAATATTAGGGATTAGTCCTTTGTTAATCTTATTGTTCACTTAATCATAATATTTAATTTTAACAACATTCATTAAAAATTTTGTTAAAAATATATGTTTAACTTATCAAAAATTATAAATTACTATGATTCTAAAGAAATAATCCATTTCTTAAATTTAAATCATTTAAATGGCACAAATTCATTTAATTTAATCTTGTAGAGTAGACGAAAAAGTAGGGCTTAAAGTAAAAATGTTCATATGTTTGAAGTGTTTTTACATCCAATTACAAGTTGAAATTGATTACAATGACCTAAATTTATTAAAATGATTTAAGATTCATCTAATTAAATTTTAATACCAATTAAATATATAATTTAGCGAAATAATGTATTTAGACAAAAAATGAGTTTTGAATTAAAACTCTTTATTTTTCACTATTCATAAAAATAAATCTTATCATAAAAATTAAAAACAATTAACCCAATGTACATTTTTATATTACAGTTTAAAAAATAAAAATTATAATTTAAATTAAATTTTTTTGATGTTTCATAATTTATATTTAAATTGGTTTCACCATTAAAGGGTGGTAAAATTACCTTTTAGAAAAATATATATTTTTATTCATAAAATTGGATTTATTCTAATATTATACTTATAAAATTTATTGAATGAGTATCAAAAATATTTTTTGAATATAATATATATAAATTTTATTTTAAAAAAATCATAGAAATTGGTTTGATTAATTTATTGAGATAGAATTTTGTCTTTACCTAGAAATATAGTTTTCATAAATAAGTTATTTTATTATTTTCAAACAGTAATTAAAATTATTTATAAGTAATTGATAACCAAAAGATTAATTTTTATATAAATACAAAAATTATATTTTAAGAATTTAGTTAGTCGTATTTTTAAATTCGATTCCAATGGATATGCAGTAACAATATTAATGATTCAAAAATAATATTAATTTTATATTGTAAATCAGAAAAGAAAAACTTAGTCTTTTGTGTAATAAAAGTTATTGAAGGGAGTTGTTATTTTGTGCAATACAACCAAACATAGTTTTTCATGTAATTAATACTACTCTATGTGTTGAACATAGCATAGTATCGAATTGCTATTTCTTTTAATGCAAGGAAAACTTAGTGATTATATATAAAGAATGATATATTTAATGTTGTATGAATTTAAAAATATGAAAGATGAAAAATTAATTAGAAAAAAACCAAAAATATCGTGGTGTCACATTCTACCCACCTTAAAATTAGTTTTTCTCTCAAAATTCTTTTAGGATATAACTGATTTAAAACCTAAAAGTTTCTTTTATAGAAACCAACAATGTAAAAATTAAGACTAAAAAATTCATTAGAATGTAATGTTAGAAAAATAATAATTACCCAAATTAACCTATAAATATCTCTCCACATTATAGATAAAATTTTTGGAATGAATATTGGATATATGAAATATAAAAATAACTATAGAGTGATAACTATCATTGATCATCAAATAGGGAATGATCAATGTATTGTTAATGGCCTCAAGACCATAGATTGGAGATGATTTATAATAACATCAGTTCAACAAAAGGATGAATTATTTTAATATCTATGTACATATGGAACTATAATTACAAAAAATTATAACTTTAAAATGCACAATATGACCCTTCGATTTTCCCTTGTTTGATTCCTATTTTATCTCTTACCCCATGAAATGAAGTTGATTTTCTCATTCCTGAAGCATTAGAGGGTCATAAATAGAATGATATGTCATTCCATCTATGTTTGTAAAAATTTTCATTATCAAAAGTAATCCAATAAGAATAAATCATCATATATCTAGATTATACTTTAATATCTCAATCCACATCTGAATTTTATCATAAACAATTCCATAAATGGTTAACCTGGTAACAAATATGAAAGTTGATTATCAAAAACCTTATAAATAAGTTCAATGAATTTCTCAAAAACACAATAACATTGATCACTTGTATATAATAAATTATATATTGGTCATTACATAACAATCATGTGAATAACTTTTTCATGTTTTCTCTTGAAATATAGTAACAACCTGAATTACCCTGAAACCATATTGCAAACCTACATGTTTCGTTTTTCCAATGATGATTGGAAAAGTTACGTAAATAAAATATAACAACCTTGGTATTTTATTTCACACTTAAACTTGATTTATTACATAAAATTCACATGATAAAACATATAAGAGTAAATGTTCTAATGTTTTTGGGTCATAGGATCTTTACATAACAACTTAGTATAGGAAATAAAATATCTTTTTTGAAAACATCTATTACATGACCACTACATTCACTCATACTTAGCATTGCATAGGATAACCTGAGAACATATATAAGAAAATGGTGAGATATAAATCCCATTAAGGGAATAAACATGGAATAAAATAAGGGATATAGTACATATTATACAATAGTCATATCAATGAAGCACAAGAGAAACATTAACATAAAGGCATGATAAAGCATAATAATCTTAATACGGACATGTGGAAACAACATTTAACATTATTTTATCATGAGCCAAGGATCAATGAACATGGATCATGAGTAAACATCCTTTTGACTTATTTTATAATGAGTAAACCCTCATTACACTTGATGAATCACGATACTAATATTTACCCAATGCATTGGAGCGCTATCAGGGCACACCCTTCTTAAACATTTTATTTCTTGCATAATTGTGCCACATGGATCATATAACATGGATTCATTAAACCTCATCATTTATTTCAAAATAAACAGATTGTGGAATTCATTCATGAAAAATTATAATAAATACTTAAATTTGGAAAAAATGTGAATACCCTTGATTGACAAATGGGAATGGTATTTGCTACACAAGGACATTGGCTTGAAAAATTGTGGTGCAATATTGGCAACAAAACATAGTGACATAAAAATTCAAAAAAATGGTTGATGAGAGATAAATGGGTGTATCATAATATGTAAATAAAATGGACAGTAAGGTGTTCATATAAATACATTCCCCATCAAATGCAATGGAAATTATATTTATAATACAAATAAATTTCTTGAAAGTGAATGAGAAAAGAGAATTTCCTTACTGAATTTCTGTATGGTAACAGGTGTACATGTATTACATTAATGAAAGATAAAGAGGTCTCTAGTCATTTCAAATATAAATTGGGAAGTATGGGGGAGGATAAAAATCGTACCCCAATATTTTTTATTGAAATTAAAAGGGTATAACAATATAATGATATTGAGACAAAAATGAGAAAAGAGGAAACCCCTTACTTGGAAGTGTTATCCCAAAGGCTTTGGAGAGGCTTAAGAGAGGATTGATGGGAGATTGGGGAACCTTGGAAGGATTCTCTATAGAGGAGCTTAGGGGCTGGTTGAACTCCAAAGGTTTTGAGTGAAGAGGATGTGGGAGCTTGGGTGGGTTTATATAGGAAATGAGAGGGAATTCTTTAATATTTATGTTTGGGTAACCACAAATTAAACTAATCAATGCAAAAAACCAGCCCATGGTTTTTGAAAATAGTTTATGCCAAAGGAGATTGAAAAACTATATTTTATAAGGCTAATGGACAAACTTCTTGAAATGATTAGGGTGGTTGTGTGGAGCTGAGTCACACTGTCAAAGAAAAAAATTTAAAAAGACTAATTGTTTTATAACTCTTGGAGGGTCCACTAAAGCGTTGTAAAATAAATCAAAAAAATATATAATTACATTAAATTAATTCTAAAACATTTATTAGCCAAAAATAATATTTATATTATTTTATTACATCACTATTGGGTCATTTTGATGTCATGAAACACATTATATATTTAAATGGTATTTAATTTTTACCCAAAAAATTGACTGTCTCAGAAAATTATGAAAAATTTACCATTGGATAATTTTTGATTCCCTGATTCCAAAAATAATATTTATTTTATCTAAATAATTTTATAAATATTGTGAATTTTTACTTTTATAATAAAAACCTACATTTATAGAAAATTCATGGATTTTGACAAAAAATAATTTCAAACCATAATAAAAATTACAATTGGATTCATAAAATTATTGGATAATTTATATTTTATAAAATTTAATTTAATTATAATAATATTTTAATAAAATATTATTTAATTAAAAAATCCATTAATTCATCAAAATATATTTCTTAGATGAATATTAACCAAAAATACTATTATTTATTTAAATAATATTTACATAGTAACAATAATAAAATGAATACACATACTTTATAAAAAAAATAATGTACATAGTAATTGTGCTAGGTTCTTATTACATAACCCCTTATAAAACCTGAATAAGACCGAAGGGTATGGTGTGCGATGGTGACAAACTCTTGTGGTGGCTCCGATAACATCGGTTGGGTGGTCATCTCTGTTAACTTCTACTTCTCATGCAGACAGTTTCTATCAAGCTTAACATGTTCAAGCTCAACATGGGCTTGGTCAAGAGAGAAGCCCAATGATGCCACCTATTTTCAGTGCTCCGACAAATGGGCTTCATATGGGGTAAGTCTACTCGATGAGGCCATCACTTCCATTGTCTAAGAAAATCATATTTGTTAAAGCCCTATATTTATACTATTCATGTGATCATTGTTCAATGACTATATTAGTAGTAGTCACATTTATAAACAGTACATTAAAAATAAAAAACATAAAACTAAAGATGTTCAAAAATCATTTTACATAATGAGACATTTAAATAGATCAGGAGGGATTTACATTAATTAAAATTTGGGTCCTTACAATTTTCCCCCCTTATGAAATTCTGCCCTTGAAATTTCCTTTTCCCACTCTAAAACAAATGCTGGTAACTCTACTTCATCACCTCTTCCAATTCACATGTCGTTTCTTTAAACTTTTGGTTTCACCAAAAAACCGTGAAGTGGGGAATTGTATTTTTTTATATATTTTTCTCTATGATCTATGATCTTCACTGGTTACTCCTTATAGGATAGATCATCCTCTAGGTGTAATACCACTAAAGGGAGTAAATGCGAAGGGTCTAGTATGTAGTTTCTTAAAAGGGATACCTGAAATACATCATGTACATTGTCCATGGTAGGTGGATGCGCTAGTCGATTGGCCACAACCCAGACATGATCAAGAATATCAAAGGGGCCAATGTACCTATGACTTATCTTCCCTTTCTTTCCAAACCTCATGACCTTCTTTCCATGGAGATATGTGTAGAAATACCATGTCTCCATCATTAAACTCAAGGTCTAATCAATAGTTATCTTTACAACACTTTTTTCGTCATTGGTTTGCCTTTATATTCTACTGAATGGTTTTCACCTTCTCCAATATTTCATCGACCATTTCTTGTCCTAGCAGCTTATGCTCATTAACTTCATCCCAACACGCTGGTGTTCTGCACCTCTTCCCATATAGGGCTTCATATGGTGCCATTTGGATGCCCGAGTTCATACTTTTATTGTAGGAGAATTCAATTAGTGGAAGATGTTGGTCCCATCATCCTTTGATGTCCATAGAACATGATATTAGCATATATTCTAGTGTATAAATAGTTCGCTCATATTGGAAATTAGTATGAGGATGATAGGATATACTAAAGTTCAGTTCAGTGCTTAGAGCATGTTGGAGACTTTTTCAGAACATTGAGGTGAATCATAGATCATGATCAGAAACAAATGATAGTGGTACTCCATACAACCTTACAAATTTTTTGATGTACATCCGTGAAAGTTGATCAAATGAGAATTCCTATTGAATCATGATAAGGTGATTTTTCTTTGTAATACTATCCACAAGGACCCATATATCATTGTTTAAACTGGATGTCCTTAGAAGTCTAGTGAAAAATTCCATGGTAATGTTGTCCCACTTCTATGTTGGTATCGGTAGTGGTTGTATCATCCCCTTATAATTTTTCCTCTTAGCCATCACTTGCTGAAATACCAGGCACTTAGATGTGTAGTCTAAAATATCTATTTTCATATTATCCCAACAAACGTTTTCACAGATTTCATGATACATCTTTGTGATCCCCGGGTGAATAGAGAAGTTGAGCTATATGAGTTATCCAGAAGCTCCTTATTTATCTTTGGATCAGATGGTACACATAATCGTGACCCAAATCTCATGATTTCATCTTGGTCAGCAATGAACTTTAAGGATTTCCAATTTCTGATAGATTCCAGCATTTTCAGAATTTCTACATCATTTCTTTGAGCATCATTTAATTTTTTCAAAATATATTGTTGAGAAATAATTTTGGAAAATATTGATGATGTTCCATTATTTATTATTCCCATGTCCATCTTCATAAAATCTAATAAGATTGGATCCTTCTCAATTATCATCAATGATAGAATCATTGGTTCTTTTATACGTATTACATCTTCCACCTTGTTCGGCTTCCCAGGGTGGTAATGAATTGAGATGTCATAGTCATTGATTAGCTCTAACCATCAACATTGTCGCATGTTCTACTCCTTTTGTGAGAATATATACTTGATGATTTTGAGGTCCGTATATATTTCACACTTCTACCCATAGAGATAATGACATCAAATTTTTAAAGCGATGATCACATCAGCCAACTCCAGATCATGTGTCGAATAATTCTACTCATGAAATTTTAAATGAGAGGAAGCATAGGTAATGAATTTGTCATTTTGCATCAATACACATCTCAGGTCCTTCTTCGAAGCATCACTGAATAACACAAAAGGTTCTCCACTTTTGGGTAAAGTGAGAATTGGCGTAGTGATAAGCCTCTTTATCAACTCCTCGAAACATTCTTCGCATTCATCACTGCATGTAAACATTACTCCCTTCCTTGTTATCTTGGTAATAGGGTTTGAAAAACATGGGAAGTTTCTCACAAATCGTCGATAATATCCAGCTAACCCCCAAGAGCTAAGGATAACCATTATAGGTGTTGGCCTCGACAATCTCTATATTACAGATGTCTTGGAGGGATCTACAGATATCCCATTAATTTCGATGATATTGCCCAATAATGAGACCTCCTTCTACAAGAACTCACAGTTGTTGTAAATTGCCTAGATATTCTCCTCTTGCAAGGTCTATAGAACAGTTCTTATATTATCCTCATGATTCCCTTTGTCCTTGGAGTATATTTGAATATCATATATAAATACTACAAAAAATATGTTGAGGAAATCACTAAAGACTATATTTATCTTGTTCATCAATATTTCTAGAGAATTTGTGATCCGGATAAGAATTACTATGAATTCATAGTGCCTGTATCTTCTATGGAAAATCAGTCTTGGGGATATCTTCCTTCTTCACCCTTACTTGAAAATATCCCGACCAAAAATTCACCTTGGAGAAGTATTTTGCTCCATGTAGTGGATCAATCAAGTCATAAATTCATGGGAGATGATACTTGTTCTTTATCATGATTTTGTTATGCTCACGATAATCGATTCAAAGTCCCATTGATCCATCCTTCTTCTTGACGAAGAGGACTGGTGCACCCCATGGTGAAGTACTTGGGCATATAAAATAGTTATTGAGATTCTCATGTAGTTGTTTCTTTAGCTACTCAAGATCCACAATAGCCATTCTATACTGAATCTTGGATATTGGCAACTCCCCAGGTATTTGATCAATTTAGAATTCATCATATCTTATAGGAGGAAGTCTAGGAAATTCCTTAGGAAACACTCGCAATAGGCATGTCTTCAAGGATGGTTGCTTCATTCGACTCAATCATCTGAGCCATATGTACATGCTCATTGGGTTTTAATATCCATGCTTGTGATTATGGGGCTAAATATGATTCATCATCCTCCTTGTACTTGTACAGAATCAGAGGTCGATTATCTATATGGAGATTGATTTCCCTCTCATGGAAATTTATGTTGGATCTATATAAGGAAAGACAATCCATGCCGAGAATTACATCAAATTACACCAGAGGGAGTATGACGTGGTTTGCTGGGAATTTAAATTCAAAAATTTTCATAGGGGTGGAGTTATATGCATGGGATGCAATGATAGCACCATTTTCCGTACTCACGGACATCTTCACTTCCATGATTTGTGGTGGTGTGGGGACTATTCTACTAAACATTCGGGATAAAATAATTTATAGAACCAGAATAAAAATTTACGATTGATATTCTTGAATTAATAACTAGCATACCTATCACCACTTCATTTTTGGGGTTTACTTCGGTAGTAGTGATGGAAAGAACTCACCCCTACTACCTTGGAGGTTGTGGGTTTCCTCCAAAAACCCATGTCTTATGGAACTGATTTTCAAATTGCCCCGATTCATTGCAGTTTAAGTTATGAACAATGCATTCAGGGTCGAGTGAACCGTTCATCTCCTCTGTCGCAACCACATGTTTTTCTTGCTAATAGTTAATAGCTAAGTTCCCTTATTATAAGGACCCGAACATATTACATACATAATCTTGAATTTAGTCAAGAAACAACTTCCTTTTACATTGAAGATCTTTTAAATTTTATAGCTTTAGAGAATTAGGACAGTGCATTCATGACATTACACATTATTACAGAGTAGATACCATAAAAACAGTTTCAATTTTATTTCAAAATATAAAACATTAAAACTTAAAACAAGACTCCTTAATAATTCTTCAACATTTAACGTATCTTCCTTCCCTGTATTAAACATCCATTAACCTATGAAAAATCATTTACAAACTTGGGATGAGCACAAATTCTCAGCAAGGGATGGAAATGTAGGAAATATCACATTAGTCCATGAATACTCATAACGTATGAAAACACTTTCAAAAGACATGATTTTCACCCATATATACTTACTTCGTGTAACATGAGATTTACAAAACTATCCACAAAAAAATGAAAACATAAATATAATCATAAAAGTATCTTGGGGAATTATATACATAATCTTGTAACCATCTCGGCTACCTAAAAACTTGTAACCCTCATGTCTACCTTATTTTGTGTAACCATCGAAGATACACTTGGAGTAACAATACGGTCGACCTCCAACCTACTCATAACCAATTAATTGGAGGGAAATATAGGTACCAACCTTCATCATAAATAATTCCCATGAACCAAAACATAATCATACAACGTGAATAATTCTATAAAAACATTACTTTGGAATTTCATAAAACTGAATTTTAAAAGAGGTTTTTAAAAAAGGAAAGCCTCTTATAAATTACATACAATTGAAGAGAGACTTAATAGAGTGGATGGAGTATGTATATATGATTTTAATACACATATTTAAACATAATATAAACATAACCCATCACACAAACCATATAAATATCACATAAATAATGACGTAGAAGGTTAACGCAAAGAATGGAAATCAGGTTAAGAATTCCCTTACCTCGGGGTTGTCTTACTTCCAAGATGTTTAAGCCTCATGTATAAAGGTTAATAGAGTGTTATTAATATTTTATAGAAACATATTCATGTTTATAACAACTTGTATTACCATTTCATACCATCCTTTCAACCATTAATTGTTAGTATTTGGCTCCTTCCACTGTTTTTGGGTGACTTCTTAACATGATTTCAATGATTGGTTCATGGCGGAGGTTCTTGTAAATTGGAAGTGAAAATCCAGAATTGGAATAGAGTAGTATTTTTATATAACCAGTAACATAAATTATTCCATTTATAATTTTGAATTCTTACATGGGGATGATTCATAGGTTAGAACATTAATGATGTTCATTTAGATCCTTTTAGTGGTTCTTTGATAATAACAACCTCGTTTTGTCTTATAAATTAGAAACATGAGTACAAAAGAATTATAGAACCATGGGTGAGTCATAACACATAAATAATAACCTGGTTCAACCATATAAATTTTTTTATGACCAGACTTGATAGAATTAATGGAAATTGAAATCACATCGTCTACAATGTCGGTAATTCGACCCAAATGGACAATGTTTTTTATTCATTAAATAAGTGGGACAAGAGAAGAATATTAATGCGGAATTTTCCATAAACATTAGAACATCTATAATATACAAGATACTAGATATATCATTCATTTTGGTTAAGATGAGGTGAGTAAAGAAGATGAAAACAAAGGAATCTTAAAATAAAAGAAAACATGGTAAATTTCTCATGACCATTCGGCAGCCTAACAACGTCGCTTAAATATCTTAAATAAAATAGTTCGATGAGAGTAATGGAATATCTCATAATTCATAAATAATATGGATAATAAGGGGGAATATTTAATGAAATATCCCAACACAAGCCAAAGGGAAAGGAAGAGAATAACATAAAATGAATGAAAAAGAAATAAAATAAAAGACATTGTTTACCTCTTGATCTCTTTTCCTTGAGATCCTTCTAAGGGCTTTGGTTTTGGTCTTTTGGTGATGGAAACAGCACTAGGACGTGGGGAAGATGATTGGAGAGGGAATTTGGAAGAATTTAGAGAATGATAAAAGCTTGAGAGGTGTGGGAGGAAGAGGGAAGTGACAGTGGTATTTATAGTGGAGAAGGGGTGGTATTTAAGATTATTTTAATCATTATTATAATATTTTACTCAATACTATGAATAATCTCAATTAATGTGACCCCAAATAGTAAAAATGTCATGTGATTTTGAACCATGTGGGCTTACATCATCTTTTTATCACCTACGATGCAGTAAATCAAGTATTTAGCATTTATCGTATTTTATTGTATTTTACTATTCATAAAAAATTCATGAATTTCAGAAAAATCCCAAAAATTTACCCTAACCATTTTTTGATGTATAAAATTAGAAAATTATTTCCACCTTTCAAAAATAATTTTCTAAATATTATTAATTTAACTTTAAAAAAAATCATACTTAATTCAAAAATTAATAGTTCTAATTCTATAACTACTTCTTTATCATAATGAAAAATTAACCTAGATGTTATTATCTTCTAGACTTAAGAAAAAAATAATAATAAAATTTACTATTCATTAGGGTCATATCACTATTCATAAGGGTATGTCACTATTCACAAAAAAACAAGTTGGTTTCATCAGACCCCAAATAACATACTGAACACAGTTGTAGATGACAATTTCTTGAAATTCAAAACACTATTGTAGTAAAGTTATTTTTAAAGTCTAATTATAAATATCTACATTAAACAAAGTTTCATTCATTTCAATTTATTTTTAGATAACCTTGGGGTGTTACATTATCCCCACCTTCTGGAATTTGCATCATCACAATTTTATTTACTTATTAAACAACTGAGTGTATTTCTCCCTCATAGCATTTTCAGACTACTATGTTACTTCATCAACCTTGTGGTTCCTCTACAAAACCTTTAACTGGTTGATTACCTTATTCCGCAATACATGTTCCCATCAATCAAGAATCTGAACTGGTTTCTCTTCATATGAAAGGTTCTCTTCCAGCTGAACTGCTTCTGGGATAAAGACATGTGATGAATCTGGCACATACTTCCTCAACATCAAAACATAAAAAACATTGTGTACCTGAAACAACCTCGGAGGAAAAGCTACATGGTATGAAACTGTTCCAAATTTCTCCAAGATTTCAAAAGGACCTATAAACCGTGGACATAACTTTCCTTTTTTACCGAAACACATCACATTTTTCATGGAGAGTCTTTAAAGAAAACATGATCACCTACCTCGAAAGTGAAGTCTTTCCTTCTGTTATCGACATAACTATTCTGCCTGCTCTGAGCTGTCCTCATGTGCTACTGGATCATCCTCATTTTCACAACCACTTCTTCAACTAACTCTGACCCCATCAAATTTCTTTCACCAACTTCATCCCAAAACGCTGGAGTCTGACACCGCTTCCCATACAAGGCCTCAAAAGGTTCCATCTGAATACTAGAATGAAAAATGTTATTATAAGAAAACTCAAATAAAGAAATATGTTGATCCCAACTTCCCTGATAGTCCATTGAACAAGCTTGAAGCATATCCTCCAAAGTTTGAATCATTCGTTCTAACTGCCCATCTGATTGAGGATGGAAAACTGTACTGAAATTTAACTCAGTGTGCAACAAGTTCTGAAGTCCTTTCCAAAAGGTAGAAGTGAACCTGGGATCTTGGTCAGATACAATGGAAAGAGCAACTCCATGTAACCTGACAATATCCTTGAGGTACAATCGAGAAAGCTAATCCAAATCATAGTATCTAAAAAAGAAATAAAATGTGCATACTTTGTTATCCAATCAACAATAACCCAAATCACATTGTTACCTCGAGAAGTCCTTGGTAGTCCCACCAAAAAGTCCATGGATACATTCTCCCATTTCCACTCTGGTGCTGGAAAAGTCTGACTCATCCCCTTTGGTAAATATCACTCTACTTTAACCTGTTGACTCGTAAAACATTTCATGGTAAAATCAGCAATATCTCTTTTCATTCCATCCCACCAATAATAATCCCAAAGGTCTCTGTACATCTTAGTACTTCCAGGATGAACAGAAAATGGAGAACTATGAGCTTCACGCAACAATTCTTTCTTCAACTGGGAATCAGAAGGCACACACAACCTTTTTCCAAATCATAAAACACAATCATTTTCAAGATTATGTTCTGGAAACTTACCCATTTTAACCAATTCTACCTTCTTCTGTAGCTCACGGTCTTCCTTCTGCACTTGTTTAATTCTTTCTGACAATGAAGACTGCACTGAAACCTGAAACAAAACAGATCTATTCCCTTTCACCAACAACTTGTAATCCAAAATTCATCAAATCATTAATCAAGGGATCATTTTCCAAACATAGCATGGTTAATGACGCATGATGTTTCCAACTTAAGGCATCCGCTACTTTGTTTTCTTTTCCAGGATGGTAATTGATCGTGGAGTCACAATCCTTTATCAGTTATAGCCATCCTCTCTGCCTCAAGTTTAATTCCTTCTGAGTGAATATATACTTTAGAATTTTATGGCCAGTTTATATTTGGAATTTTGTTCCGTATAGATGATGCCTCCATAGTTTCAAAGAAAAAACCACGACTTCCAATTCCAAATCATGTGTGAGATATTTTATATCCTGGGGTTTAAGTTGTCTTGAAGCATAGGCAATTACCTAATCATTCTGCATCAAAACACAACCAAGTCCCTTCAAAGAATAATCACTGTAGACGAAAAACTCACCATTCCAGGAAGGTAAGGACAAAACTGGAGCATTCACAAATCTCTTCTTCAGTTCCTGAAAACAGACATCACATTCCTCTGTCCAAACAAATTTAACCCCTTTCCGTGTTAACATAGTTATCAGGCTAGATAACTGTGAAAAGTTTTTATCAAACTGTCGGTAATAACATGCTAAGACCAGAAAACTACGATCCTCTGTAACATTTGTGGGTCTTGGCCATTCATAAACTACTTTTTTTTTGGTAGGATAAACTATTATTCCATCCTTATTTACAATATTACCATGAAAAGAAATCTATTGCAACCAAAAATCATAGTTGTTGAATTTTCCATATAGATTATTTTCCTTTAGTGTTTTCAAAACAACCCTTAGGTGTTTTTCATGCTCCTCATTATTTTTAGAAAAAACGAGAATGTAATCAATAAATACAAGCACAAACATATCCAAGAAATCATGAAATACTTTATTCATAAGATTCATGAATACATCAGGTGCATACGTTAATTCAAACAGCATAGCAACAAATTCATAATGCCCATATATAGTACGAAAGGCTATTTTCGGGATGTTATCCTCCTTCACCATCAACTGATGGTATCTAGATCTCAAGTCAATCTTGGAAAAGTACTGAGCTCCCTCTAGCTGATCAAACATGTCATTAATATGAGGAAAATGATACTTGTTTTTAATAGTGATGTTATTCAAAACTCTATAATCAATGAAAAGTCCGATGGAACCATCTTTATTTTTAATAAACAAAACAGGGGCTCCCCGTGGTGAATTACTAGGACGAATGAAGCCTTTGTCAAGAAAATCCTATAACTGGTTTTTCAATTCAAGAAGTTCTATTGGATCCATACGATATGGGGGTTTTGAAATTGGATTAGCATCAGGAACTAAGTCAATTGTGAATTCAACTTCTCGATCAGGTATGACACCAGGTAGGTAACTCATCAGTAAAAACATCAAGGTATTCATTTACCACTGCCACATCATTAATTTTGAATAGTTCCATTGTTTTCCACAATATGAGAAAGATTACATTCATTTCCATCTTTCAATAGTTTCTCAGCTTCCTAATATGTTATCAATTGTATGGGTTCATTCTTGTATAAAAACTGAAACTCTTTCTGAAAAACAACTTCTTTAGCTCTACAGTTAGTCTTAGCATGATAATCAGAAAGCCAGTCCATCCCCAAAATAACATGAAACTAAACTAAGGGTAAAACAATGAGGTTTTCAGGTAAATTATTTCCACAAACCACAATAGAATGATTCTTATAATTCCTATTTTCTATAATATTTCCCTCTGGTGTTTTAACAACACGTTTGGGTCTCATTTGTTGAGGTGATATTTCCAATTTACTAGAAAATTTCTCAGAGATGAAGGAATTAGTAGACCCTGTATCAAACAAAACATTAGAAAAATCTGAGTGAACAAAAAAAGAACCTAATAAAACTTCATTGGATGGCCCGACGTCTGCTGATGTAGTCACAAAGTATCTCACTACACCTTTTTTTCTTGTAGTTTGGCTTCTTTGCGTCATTCGAATCTCTCTTTGGGCAGAAATTTGCATAATGACCCATTTCACCACATTTAAAACATTTTACAGTTTTCTTATCAGGATTAGTCTTAGGATCATTTTCATTGCAATCTTGGGCCATATGTACAAACTTACCACATTTAAAACACTTACCAGTTTTGTTAATACATTCCCAAGGGTGTAATTTTCCACACTTTTCACAAAATAGAAATTGGATTTTCATACCATCAGATTTCTTTGGTTGATTCTTACCCATTGCTTTCCAACTAGACCTCTTCATCTCTTTGTTTCCAAAATACACATGATCATCAACAAACTCCATCTCTACCCTCTCATCACATCAGACATGTTTCTCATAACTTTTAAATTCATGAGAGCCCAACGCCCTTCGATACCTTGGCTTCAATCCTGAGTAAAAGTAGTTGATTTTTCTATCAAGATCCAGAATAAGATTTGGAGCATACCTTACCAGTCGTGTGAAGTTAGATTCATACACAGCCACTGAATCTTCCTCCTTCTGTTACAATTCAATGAATTGCTTCTCCATTCTTAGTCGCACCACCTTTGGAAAATATTATTCAAGGAAAATAATTTTAAATTAATCCCACTTTAAGGCATGAAAATCATCTCTACCCCTCATATTACATTCCATTTACCACCACTGATCAACTTCCCATTCAAAAAGATAAATGGTAAGACTTACCTTTTGATTGTCTGAACATCCCATAACATCAAATATCTTTTGAAGGGCTTTGATCCACCCTTCACCTGCCACTAGGTCAGAAGATCCATTGAATGCAGGAGGATGTTTTCTCATAAAATGTTCCAACACTATCATTTTCTGTTGTGGCACCTATATTGGTTCTCTTGCATGGATGCCACCACCATTTATTTCCTACTTTAGCTGAGCCATTACTGTCAAAAACTACTCAGTTCCAATCCCAACCATTCTAAGATGTAGTTCCAGAAGGATGTCATTCTATCGGTGCCTCTCTTCTTCAACATCCCTGTTTCTTCTACATAAAACCATTCTGAACAAAAATTTCTTAGATGAAGAAACATGGTAATATTTAAATTCTATAACAAATTAAACATTGAGTGAAAATCATTTATGGTATTCTATTAACATCACCCTAACCCCTAAAGTTATCTAAACCATCCTCTAATACCAACTATAAGGACCCGACCTTATTACATACATAATATTGAATTTAGTCAAGAAAAACATCCTTTTACATTGAAGATCTTTTCATGTTTAGAGCTATAGAGAATTATGAAAGTACATTGATTACATTACACATTATTACAGAGTAGATACCATAAAAACAGTTTCCATTTTTTTCAAAATATAAAACATTAAAACTGAAAACAAGACTCCTTGACAATTATTCAACATTTAACATGTCTTTATTCCTTGTATTACACATCCATTAACCTGTGATAAATCATTTAAAAACTTTGGATGAGCACAAAAGCTCAGTAAGGGATGGAAATGAAGTAAAAATCACATTAGGCATGAATACTCATAACGTGTTAAAACACATTCAAAAGACATGATTTTCACCCATATGTACTTAATTCGTGTAGAATGGTATTTAAAAAAGATGCACACAAACATGAGAACATAATTATAATCATAAAGGTATCTTTGGAAATTACTTACATAATCTTGTAACCATCTTGGCTACCTTAAAATTTGTAACCCTCACAGCTACCTTACTTTGTGTAACCATCGCAGTTACACTTGGTGTAACCATACGGCTGACCTCCAACTTACTCATGCCCAATGCATTGGAGGGAAATATAGGTCCCACCCTTCATCAGAAATAATTCCTAAGAACCAAAACATAATAATAGAACATGAATAATACCATAAAAACATTACTTTGGAATTTCATAAAACTGAATTTTAAAAGAGGGTTTTAAAAAGTAAATTCACTTATAAAGTACATAAAATTGAAGAGATACATAATATAGAGGATGAAGTATGTATATATGATGTGAATACACATAATAAAACATCATATAATTATAACCCATCACAAAAACCATTTAAATATCACATAAATAATGAAGTATAAGGTTAACTGAAAGAATGGAAATCGGGTTAAGAATTCCCTTACCTCGTGTTTTTCTTACTTAAAAATTGTTTAAAACTCTTGTATAATGGTTAAAAGAGTGTTATTAATATTTTATAGAAACATTTTCATGTTTATAACATATTATATTATCATTTCATACCATAATTTCAACCATTAATTGTTAGTATTTTTCCTCTTACACTGTTTTTGGGCGAGTTCTTAACATGATTTCCATGATTGGTTCATGGTGGATGTTCTTGTCGATTGGTAGTGAAACTCCAGAACTGGAATGGAGTGGTATTTTTATTAAACCAGTAAAATAAATTATTCAATTTATAATTTTGAATTCTTACATAAGGATGATTCATAAGTTAGAACATTAATGATGTTTGTTTAGATCCTTTTAGTGGTTCTTTGATAGTAACAACCTCATTTGTCTTATAAATTAGAACCATGAGTACAAAAGAATTACTGAACGATGGGTGAGTCATAAAACATAAATTATAACTTGGTTTAACCATATAAATGGTTTCATAAACAGTCTTGGAAGAAATAATGGAAATTAAAATCACATCATCCATGATGTCGGTAATTCGACACAAATGGACAATGTTTTTTATTCTTTAAATAAGTGGGAGAAGTGAATAATATTGATGAGTAATTTTCCATCAAAATGATAAAATCCATAATATACAATATTCTGGAGATTTCATTCCTTTTGGTTAATAGGTGGTGAGGAAAGAAGATGAAAATAAAGGAATCTTCAAATAAAAGACAACTTGATAAATTTATCACGAAAATTCGACAGCTTAACGATGTCTCTTAAAATTTCATAAAATTTTTTTTTTTTGAGAGGAATAGAATATATAATAATTAATAGATAATATGGAGAGTACAGGGAAATATTTAATGAAATATCCCAACACAAGCCAAAGGGAATGGAAGAGAATAACATAAAATTAAAGAAAAGAAGGAAAATAAAAGAGGTTGCTTACCTCTTGATCTCTTCTCCTTGAGATCCTTTTTATGGGATTTTGTTTTGGTCTTTTGGTGAGACCAGAAGCTCTAGTACATGGGGAAGAAGATTGGGGAGGGAATTTGTTTGAATTTAGGAAATTCTCAAGGCTTGAGAGGTGTTGGAGGAAGATGGGAGTGAAGGTGGTATTTATAGTGGAGGAGGGGAGGTATTTTAGATTATTTTAATCATTATTATAATATTTTACTCAAGAATATGAATAATCTCAATTCACGTGACCCAAAATAGTAAAAATGTCATGTGAGTTCGAACCAAGTGGGCTTACATCATCCTTTCATCACCTATGATGCAGTAAATCATGTATTTAACATTTATTGTATTTTACTATTCATAAAAAATTCTTGAATTTCAGAAAATTCCCAAAAATTTACCCAAACCATTTTTTGACGTGTAGAATTTAAAAATGAAGTCCATTTTTCAAAAATTGTTTTCTGAATATTATTAATTAATCTTTTAAGTAAAATCAAACTTAATTAAAAAATTAACAGTTCTAATTCTATAACTACATCTTTATCAAAATGAAAAAGTAACCAAGATGTTATTATCTTCTAGACTTCAGAAAATAAAATAATAATAAAATTTACTATTCATTAGGGTCATATTACTATTCATTTTACTATTCATAATGGTATGTTACTATTCACAAAAAAACATGTTGAATTCATCCGACCCCAAATAACATACTGAACATAGTTGTAGATGACAATTTCTTGAAATTCGAAACACTGTGGTAGTAAAGTTATTTTTAAAGGCTAGTTATAAATATCTTCTTTAAACAAAGTTTCATGCATTTCAATTTATTTTTAGAAAACCTTGAGGTGTTACACTTATCTTTCACACCTAAAGCATTACCTCATCCCCTTCAGTAAATTTCCAGGGTGCTTCTTTCTACACCGTTGGAAAGTGGGGTTCTGGATCTTCTTAGCACCATTGGATTTATCCAACGGACTGCTAGCATTTAAGTACACCTTAATCATCTTGTCCCCATGATACCCCTATAATTCCCTGATCTTCATTTTGACCTTGATGTAATATCAGAAAATATCCATGTAGTTGTCCATGTCATGGGTCGCCAGCGCTTTCCGTAGGATTGGTTTTAGACCGCCAAAAAATCTGTCAACATTACATTCGGGGGTAACAACAAAGATAGAGACATATCATGCAAGCCTTGTGAAGTTTTCCTCATACACTCAAACAAATTAATCTTCCTTTTTTTGAGGTAAAGGAAGTCCCTTTCCATATTAAGTTGGAGGGTGTATGGAAAATATTTAATGAAAAACATTTTCTGGAAATCCTTAAATTCTAATGCCTCTATCTCCTCATTAGGCTTTGTATTTTCGATCAATGTCTTCCATTGATCAGCTTTACCCTCTATATGATAAGAATTAGGTAGAACCTTCTCTTGTTCAGAACATTTAAGGATGGAGAAAATCTTTTCAATGGAGTTGATCTATTGTTCGACGATTGAGGGATCGAATGATCTATTAAAAGTAGGAGTCCTTTATCTCATGATTCTCTCGGTTAGTGAATTGTTCTATCATAGAGGGGGATGAACATTCTTCTTGACCCATGTTTCTATTTAAATCTGGATTTAACTAAGAGAGATGAGTGACAATGTTCGTGATTCCTACTCTCATCTAATTCGGAATCTCATTTGTATAATCATCACATTGATCATCACATCAGTTATTATCCAGAGTCCTCCTATTACTGGACATTGGATAGAATAAAAGGAATGTTTGGGGTAACACATAAAGTGTAATCCATGGAAAAAATAAATGACTTATAAATTACTTTTATCCCTTATCTTATGAATCTATATGCTTCAATCTTTGTTATATGTAATCCACTTTCTAACATGTATTCTTAGAGGAATTTTTTTATTCCCTTAATAATGGTTCGTACTAAGCTTGTGAATTTAAAAAATCATATCCCTAGGAGTTTCATAACCAACAGTGAAGCAAGTCTCATTGTCATGCACTAGTTCCCATTCGAGTCTAGCTCAAAGCGGTGTTTTTGGGTTCGACCCCTAGGATACATCTTTTCCAGAGCAGCCTCTACCTGCTCATATCCAGATAGGGATGCATTTTTTTGATGAACCACATACCCAATACGCACCAAAACATAGGGAGGTTATTATTATACTTATTCTAGTCTCTAAGTCTTCAGTATTGTTTTATAATACTAATCCCAAAAATAAATAATCATATCCTCTGATACCAACTATAACAGCCCTAGTCTTTTATTTCACACTTATACATGATTTAATACAAAAAAATCACTTGATTAAACATAAAAGATCAAGGGTTCTTGAGTCTTTGGAGTTTAGGGTATTTACATAGCAACTCATAACATTAAATACAACATCTATGTTGAAAACGTCTTTTACATGACCACTACATTCCCTCGTACATAACATTACATATGATAACCTAAGGACATAAATAAGAAAATAGTGAGCTATAAAACCTAGTAATGGAATAGAAATGGAATATCACGAGGAATATATTACATTTTTGCCAATTGGAATATCAATGGAGCACAAGAGAAACATTTACACAAAGGCATGATAACGAATGATAATCTTAATACGTAAATTTTGAAACATCATTTTACATGATTTTAGCATGATCCAAGGATAATTTTACATGGAGCATGATTAAACACTCATTGCACTTGAATTATCATGATTAAACACTAATTTCACTTGATGTATCATTATACTAATCTTTACAAAATGCATTGGAGCGCTATCAGGGAACACCCTTCTTAAACATTTCATTTCGTGCATAAATGTGCCACATGGATCATATAACATGGATTCATTAAAACTGATCATTTATTCCATGATAATAGAAATTTGGAATTCATACATGAAACACTATAATAAATATGTAAATTTTCATAATGGCCAATACTATTGATTGAGAAATGGTAGTGGTATTTACTTCACAATAATATTGGCTTGACAAATCACGGTGCAATTTCGGCAGCGTAACAACATGACATTAGAATTCATAAATATGGTTGATGAGATGTAAAATGGTGTATAATCATATGTACATGAAATTACTAGTAAGGGGGTCATATAGATTCAAGTCCAAAAAAAAATTAATGTAATTTAGATTAATAATACAAATCATTTACTTGAAAGTGAATGAGAAGAGAGAATTTCCTTATAGAATTTTGGCATGGTAACAGGTGTACACGGAAGACATTAATGATAGAGAAATAGGCCTCTAATCATTTCAAACATAATTAGGGAAGTATGGGGGAGGCAAGAAATTATACCCCAATATTTTTAATTGAAATTAAAAGGGTATAACAACATAATGAGAATGAGAAAAAAATGAGAAAAGTGGAAACCCCTTACATGGAAGTGTGATCCCAAAGGCGTGGAAGAGGCTTAAGAGATGCTTCTTGGGAGCTTGGGGAACTTTGGGAGGATTATAGAGAGGGGAGGGATGGGGTTTTTCAAAATCCAAATGCTTTGAGTGAAGAGGAAATGAGAGATTGTGTGGGTTTATATAGGAAATGAGAGGGAATTCTTTAATATTTAGGTTTGGGTCACCACACATTAAACTAATCAATACCACAAACCATCCCTTGCTATTTGCCCATGGTTTTTGACAAAGGAGATTGGAAATCAATATTTTATAAGGACAGTGTCTTATCATCTTAAAATATTGAGGTTTCTTATATTGAGGTGAGTCACACTCTCATGGAAAACAATTTTAAAAGACAAATTGTTTTATAAGTCTTGGAGGGTTCACTAAAGTTTTTTAAATTAATTAAAACAAATCTAGAATCACATTATTTCAATAACAAAAAACTTTTTTTCTGAAAAATAATGTTTATATTTTTTTATGACTTCACTATTGGGTAATAATGATTTCATTAAACACATCATATATATTAATGGTATTTAATTTTTACCCAAAAATTAGACTGTCTCAGAAAATTATGAAAAATTCAATGTTGGGTAATTTTGACATCCTGATTCCATAAATAATATTAATTTTATATAAATAATTTCTTAAATATGTGAATTTTTACTTTTAAAATAAAAAACGAAATTTATCGAATATTCATGGGTTTTGACAAAAACTGCTTTCAAACCATAATAAAAATTACAATTGGATTCATAAAATTATATGATCATTTATATTTCATAAAAAATAATTTAATTATAATAATTTTTTAGAAAAATAATATTTAATTCATAAATCCATTAATTCATCAAAATAGATTTATTACTTGAATACTATTTAAAAATACTATTTCATCTTTTAAACTATTTACAAAGTCACAATAATAAAATGAATGTACATTAATTATACAAAAATAATTTAAATAGCCATAATTCTAGGTTACTGTTACATAACCCATTATAAAACATGCATAAGACAAAAGGGTAAGGTGTGCGATGGTGATTGACTCTTGGGGTGGCTCGGATAACATTTCTCATATGGTAATCTCTATTAACATCCACTTCTCCCGTAGACGGTTATGCTAATGATTAATGTGTTCAAGATTGGCTTAGACTTGGTCAAGAATGATGCCAAATGACACCACCTCCATTCTGAGATCTGGAAAATGGGCTTCGTATGAGGCAACATTACTAGATGAGGCCATCACATCCTTTTTCTGAGTAAATTGTATTTGTTAAAGCCTAATATTTTTACCCATCATGTGATCATTGTTCAACAGCTATATTAGAAACGATCACATTTATTAGTGGTAATTAATAAATACAAAACATAAAGCTAGAGAAGTTCACAAAAAATTTTACATAATGAGATATTTAATTAGATTAGGAAGTATTTCTATTAATAAATGTTTGTGTCGTTACCAAAAAAATTATCTAACCTACATACATGATATAACAAACATATATCTCAGCAAAGCCTTTATTGATTTTTAGGTAATTAGTGTTATCCATTTTACTTTTTCACACCTTGAATGTTATGATCAAAACATCAATATCTAAATAAAAGATTTATATAAATATTTATCATATCATACTCAAAATTTCACCGTGAAATGAAATCAATTTTATAGTCCATCAGAACCATTTAAAATATTATTTTAAATTCATAGAAAAAACACAAACTGAACAATCCTTATATATTTTATAAATCATGAATTCAAATAAATAAACACATTAATACTTCTTCTTTTTTTATTTACATAGAATTTTTTTACATTTTCATAAGTATTTTCCTATGACTAGTTATTATGTTTCTTAATTACCATGACCTTTCTAGATATGATATTGAACTCGATGACATTTTATCGGTCTATGACCCCTTTTTCCCACACAGATAATATCTACCAAAAGATTGATATGTGTTTATATAAAATTATTATATGAATGTATTTCCAATGAAAAAATTAAAATTCAATGATAAAAACATAATCTAATTATATATTAAAACAAATTAAAAGGATAATATATTAACAGAAATAAAATAGATGAAAATGTGGGTTTGAATAAAAATTCAATACTTTTAACAATTCATTAAAATATCAATGTTATTAGAAAAGAAAAAAACATTTTCCAAAATAAATTTTTATGTACAGAATAAAAATAAGAACATTATTTTTTCAAACTGAATATATAAAAATGTCAAATATTGGATTTAAAATGGATTCTCCAGTAAAACGAGATAAAATTGATTTTTTAAATAAATTTATTATTTTATTCAAAAACTATAATTTCTTTTCATATCATCTATAATAAACTAATGATATGAATATTAAAAATAAATGAAATTTAAAATGTGGTTATTTCTATACATAAATTCTTTTTAAATGACCATCCATGGTGCACTTAGATACGGTGTTATATGTAGGGGAATAAATTTAATTGTTAAAAAAGAAGTGTACCATGGAAGACTGGGGTTTTAAAATACCCAATCCATTCACATAATACCACATTATGAAAAGACAATAAATTGTGTACTATATCTATAGTTCAATCATCACCTAGATGGATGAAGAAAACTCTATGAATTACCACATTTAGTGGTTAAAATCAATGATGCTTCATCCACCATCTAGCTTTGGATAAGAACTAGTATTACCCACTAGAGGTAGTAATAATTCAAGTATTAATTGAAGGATCATAAAAAAAATCATAATTTCATGATTATTAGGAATTTATATTTCAATTTACTCTCATAGAATTAGTTCACCATGCAGCCATTCCCCCTCAATTGTTTTTTAGCTTTAATGACATGATCATTGTGCTTTATTAAGTAATATGCGTTTATAGTTTTATAATGGAAAACGAAATCCCTCAATTGAGAATTAGTGAAGAGTACTATGAATTCATGTTAAATTTTGTTCAATTTTAATTATTATATTTTAAACCATAAACATGTTTTTTAGTAACTTATTTTAGCTTTAAAGTTAAAATTACATGCCAGTGCATGAATTCATGTTTTACTTGACATTCCTATGAGGCATGAGTTTCTTTGGAAGTATATGATTACATGTTTTAGATTTTAATGTTAATAGAATTTAATGAGTAAAATAGATAGTCAGATGATTACAATGAATCTTGGATATTAAAATGAGGACTCGTCATTTATGGGTATTTATTGATTCATGTAAATTTATTTTGGCAACCAGTTTAAATGATTTGAATTTCTGAAATTCATGTGAAATGATTTAGTTTTTTATTCATCTCATGATAGATTTACAATATGATAATTATTATTCCTTTGATGATTTCTAGTTGTAATATTTCATATAATATTCATGAGAATATTTCTTCAGTGATCTTACAATATGTCACAGACCATAACTTTTATTTGAGCTTCTAAAAGCTATGACCATGCAAAAAAATTAACATGATTGATGCAACTTTTGATAAACCACTTATCCTTAATATACCACCATTAAATCAATCCATTTTTATCCTTTATTATCCTAATCTTTTTATTTACAAGATATTTTGAAGATTATGTGTGGTGGTGAATGGAATCATGGTGGAAGGGAAGGTTTAAATTGTAAGGAAACATTTTGGGGTACATATTGGCGGAATAAATTAATGTTATTGATTCATCCATGAAACTTCACTGCTTTACCCTCTTGAATAAAAAATTGGGACATGATAAAAAAGAGAAAAAATGTGAAACAATGGGTACTGATTTGGGAAAACCATAAATCACTATTACTTGAAATATTATTTTTTTATACATGGATTGATTGTGGATGTTAGGGTTTTTATAATAAAAAATATTGAAAATGAAAAAAATAAAAATGTTCACTAAAAAAGAAAATTGTATAAAATTTAAAAAAAAACTAAAGAGTGTCCACAAATCATTCATTATTCACTATTTGAAAATGACCTTTACATTGAGTTTTGGAAAAATACAAGTTGTTACATAGAAAGGGTGAATTTAATGACACTTTTATTTTTATATCATGATTTTTAATGAAGAGATAAACATCGTCATTGTGTGTTTATTTTTTAAGCAAATCAAATACTACCATCCTTAAGCCTTAGAGTCATTAGAACCTTTATAGAATGTTCTCCTGATTCAATGTTCTTTTTTTCCATTAAAAAGTTGAGAAATTAATTTCTTTACAAGATGATGGAAAATTGGTATGTTCTCATTATATATGCATAACACTACTTGATAATTTTCATGAATTATTAGAGAAAATAATCCAATGTGTGGTAGATCATTATTTGGAATGATTAATAATAATGAATTTTGGAATTTAAATTAATCAGAGGAGAAGATATATCAATTATAAAAAAGGAAAAGTAAATTTGATTAATTGATTTTTTTTAAAGTGTGAAATTAAATTGAAAATTAATTTGGATTTTTGAATATCGTATTTAACATTTAATATTTTTTTATTTTATTGCATTTGAATATGAATATTTGTAACATTAGTGCCCAATGATTTTCAATGATGACATTCTATTCTTGAGAAATATCTTTGTTAAATTTTGGGCTAATTTATAAACCAAATATTTTACAAAATTCAAAATTTAATTTCAATTAATTTAATCCCATAAAAGTGTTATTTAAAGAGAAATTTTTACATTTTATGATTTTAGAGGTATATTGAGATTAATCGAAAAAATGGCATATTTTTTATTTTAAATCAATCAAATTATATATATAGTTAGATAATAAATATTTCAATAATAATAAAAATACTTAAATTTTCTTTTTTCAAGATTCAATACATCATTTTATTCATTTCATTTTTCTAAACCTAATATTAAATCCACCACTAGGATGCCCGAAAAAAGATCACTATGTGGGCCCTTAAAAAGGTTAACAGATACCAATATTTTTAGGGTTAGGACCATATAAATTTTCAAGAAGTTTAACATACTTTAAAATTTTGATGGAATACATGAAAGAAAATGATTAAAAACATTAATGATGGATTCTGGGTGTGAATAGACTATTTTCAATGCCATTAATGCCTAGGAAATAGGAGATATAAAATATGAATAACCTCCTTGGGAATAATAAATTCAATTAGTAAAGTGGATAAAAATATATCTACCCATGGGAAAATATGTTTAAATATAGAGGAAATATGATCAAGATAATTAAAAACAACATTAATGAATACACCATGTCCAATTTTGTAAATTTAATGGGGATAAGTTGCTTAATATTTAGATGGATAATTATGTCCTATAAAAGGAGGAAAACACACCTTTAAAATGAATCACATACCATCAAAAGACTATTGGGGAGGAGATCTACAACAAGGAGATGTGTTGCACCATCATCTTACTCCCCCATGTCTTCTTAATTATTTTCCAATTATTTTATATTTTATTTAAAATATTATTTTTTATTCTTTATTTAGTTAAATGAATTAAACCATTCATGCTTTTATTTTGATTCCTCCATAATTCTCCATTCTCAATTATTAATAAAATTATTCTTCTCTTATTATGATTGTAATTATTATTTTATCACTATTAATGAATTATATGTTTAATTTCTTCTTGCTCCTTATATTTTTCTATCTATCTCTCATCCCCCATTATTTTTTTCTCATTTAATCTTTCATAACCATTATTTATTTACTTTCTCTTTTATTTCCTTATAAATCTTATTTTTTTATTTATTCATAAGTTTTTTTATTTTTTCATTCTTCTCTATCATTCCAACACGTGATCTTTTATTATCATAAATGAGATGATGAACCTGAGGCTTGGACATTTGGAGGTTATGTTTTTCTTGAATTTTCATTAATTTTTATTTTATTTCTGTAATATATTTGAGTAGAATGAATCGGTGAGGTTAAAATATAGAATATGTTGACCTCCCACCAATTACATGAGACTCAATCTATTTCATTCTTTTGTTTAATTAAATTCCCCTCTTCCCATTGGTTATTTATTCACATGGCGGAGTTAAACAAATCAATCGATGAAACAAAATCGATTGAGATGGGCCATTTTAGATGGACAATTCTAGAATAATATGTGTCCTCAACCTTGATTTAAGGAGGATATTTAATTGACATGTCTTAGTCCATCAATGATTTTTTGAATTTATAAATGTAGAAAAGTAGTTCAAACATGTGATTTCATGTTTGGATTGTCAAACTAAAATAAAACAAATAATATTGAAAAATGATTGAATCCAAAACTAAACCCATGCCCAAGTACTTCTTTCCTTAAGTCATTATGTCTTTAAATTTCATGATAGTTTAAATTTTCCTTTTTGAATTCATTTTTTATATATAGAAAACCTCAAAAATATTTATCATTATTTAAATTAAATTATTTAAAATGTTTTAGTATATGCGAATTTTAAAAAAGTAAGTGACCAAAACAGAGATGAATTGTCGACTAATATGACCTTGGTCAACCACTATGCTGCACAAGGGAAAATTATATATTTTTTACCATGCCCCGACACAAGAATGCATCACTAGGTATGGGCATAATTAGATCTTTCATATAGGGATCATAAACATGGTTTCTAACAAAGGACATTTCATATTGTTGTGGTTTTCCCATGTTTTTTAGTTTTCTCATGTTATAAAAAAATTTCTTCATTAATTTCACTTCTATGAAATTCAATTTTTTCATGATTACACCTATTTTTTAGTGTATTACAAAATCTTATATCTAGATGAAATGTTTTTTGTTATTTATATGTTTTTTGATACTTTTTATAATTTTCATGAAAAAGTGATGATAATATTATGATATTATGTTTTTATATCTTGTTGTATTATTTTCAAAGTTTTTATTATGATATGATATTTTCATATTTATGTCTTCCTGGTGTTTCTTTCATGTTTTTGTTTTGACATATTTCGAAATGTTTTTCCGTCAATAGGTATTTTAAATTATTACATTATTATCATTCCATTTCCATGTTATAAATGTATTTATGTCAGTTATTATATCAGGAAAGGTTATATAGGAATACGAATAAGTAAAAATTATTTCAAGTTTTGTAAAATACATTATTTATATATTTAATTTTCAAGAAAATAATTTTATTATCCTTGGGATTACAAACATTTTGTGATATAAATTATCTCTACAAGAAGATTATAAAACAATTTAAAATTAGTTCAGTTTGGTGAATATTTGTAATTACAATCATATGTAACAAATTTATTATTTAAATGATTTAGTCTAAGAAATATTTCATGGTTTATGGTTATTAATATGAAATAATTAATCATTGTGGTTATTAAAGATTGTGTATATCATCTAAAACATATCCCCAAACTATGTAAAACCTGGTATATAGTTAATCCCACAAATTTTATACCATTTTAAGATCTATGAAATACCAAATGAAAAACATTATGGTTCATAAACATAACTGAATCTATAATAGTGTCAATATCTACGTGTTCCTGACTAGACATGGATTTTATTTTTTTATTATCACACACCTTTTACAATACAAAATTTTAATATATTTTATAGATACAATAGTATTTGATCTTTATAATGAGAAATTAAAGAATTATAATAGGAGTGAATGGTTTTATATCATTTATATCATGATAAAGAATTTTCATATGTTGAGTATATCAAATATTATCGTTTAAATGAAAAGAATAATAATTATTGAAAAAATATGCTTAGATAGAACTATATAAACCCTTACTTCGTGATTTTTACATCATTGGAAAAGATTATAATGAGAAAAAATAATTCATATCCTTTTAAAAATATAAAAATTTATTATAATACCATTGATTAAAATTAATGGTTTTGTATGTAAATTAATTTTAACTAAAAATATAATAAAATTAATGCAATGAAAAAAGAGTGTGGAGAATTGAAAACAATTACTTGTAATATTGATTCATAGTGTGTAAACAAAAACATTTTAGAATTAAGGATACCCATTTTATTGATTCATAAGAGAGAAATGAAATATAATACATTATTATTTTATTTCTATTAGTGATAGATGAAACAATTTCATTATGTGATCTCCTTTTAAAGAATATAATATAGTATTTTCATAGGAATCTTATGTTATGTATGGTGTAAATGATGAATCACATTGTAGTGAGGATAGATAGGTAAACATTAGTTTTGAGATATTTTTTATATATATTACAAAAAAATATTGAGTCTTATAACATGTACTGTCATTTTGATATTCAAAATTTTGAGCTTCAATAATTTTACCTATTTTACGACTTTGGCACTGATAAAATAGTTACCATGTTAATTAGAATTTTTCAAAAATGAAAAGATAAAAATTATTGAAATATAATAAAATCTATATTTTATAGGGTCCCAATTTAATATAATTTAATAAAAAATATTAATAAATTAACATTAAATAAAAACATAAGATATAGAAAAAAGAATTTTTTTAAAAAGAATTCATTTTCAGAAGAAATTTTTTATATAAATACTTTAAAAATTAATAATTATACATGAGTATTTATATTTTATTATATCATATATAAAATTTAAAATATATTTGTAAATTAATTTACATAAAATTAGAAAAACAAAAAAGAAAAAATCATCTAAAATAAACAGATATTTTGAAAAATAAATTAAAAATCCTCTAAATGTAACATCGATATTAGGAATTCGTAATTATTTATTATTTTACATGTGTAAATTATAAAATTTATACATATATCATATATGAAAATCGATTTATATATAATCGATTTATATCCCTATAGAAATGAGATATTGTAATGTGTTTTATGCAATAGATATAGGTATATAGTTGTAAGTAATATAATGGAATTTAATGTCTTATATTTGTGATTTCCATTTGCATCTATAGAGAAATACGTATATTTAAATGTATCTTTTAATTTTAATATCATTATTTATAGGTTAAGGTGAGATTGGTTTTTAATATATAATAATTTAGTGATAACATTAGTATTTTATTTGAAATATTTCAATTTTTTATTTTTGTAAATAAATTATTTGAAGATTTTTTTTGTAAAATTAATAATATTTTTACCATTTAATTTGAGTTTTATTAAATTTTATATATTTAAAAAATAGAAAAATTGTTATTTAGGGGTTTCTTGATGGCTTATATGTGTTTTTTATGTTAATTACAATATTCATGGAGGTTGATGGAATTGATAACATTATGTGATTTGTATGGTATATTGTATTCACCCTCCGATTAGATTTCATCATATTCCATGAATATTCTATATTTTTTCTTAAACTATTAATAATTTATAAAATTAATTATAAATAATATGATGAAATTGTTTATTAATTGTATTTTTAAAAATTGGTTTCCATAGTTTCATAATATAATTTGATATGAACCTTGTGTCAGATACTATTTCATCCATGAAACATTTAATTTCCTTTGTATTGTACCCTATTATAAATTTTTTGGGATTATAAAATAATTTCATATATATTTTTTATCATAATCCTAATATTATATTGATTTTTAAAAAAACATTGTATTGATGTTCATGAATTTAGTGTTAGAGGAATAATTCCTGACATATTCTAAATATATACATGATCATAATGGGTAGTAATGTGTTCACTGATTAGGGTTTATGTTTATGGATAAATTGAAAAATTCTAGAAACTCGTTATTCTAAAAAATTTCTCTAATATAAGAATTATATCTCAACAAAATCTCACAATCCTAGGAACATATTTCTTATTTTAATTGTTGAGTATTTTAATAAAAAAATATTTTATGAATCATTTGATGATTTATTTATAATTGTACCATTATATACCTTTTATATACATTTCATAAGTTATAATTGTCTTCATAACACGTAGAAGAGAAAAAACAAGGTGTGAGATCAAACACTCATCATATAACATAAGTAAGAGACGTGAAAATAAAATATATATTTAATACTCGATAAATCAAATATTATAATCATAATACTAAAAACAAAGCAAAAGGAAATTAAATATTATGTTAACAATATCATAAAATAGGGGGTAATAATATAACACTTTTCATAATAAACATATGTCATGGGTCACTCACAATACCATCAATATAATCAAAACATTGTACCATAGTGAATTTTATTCAGTCACTATTATAATAAACATAGTCCAAAAATTTTAATGGTGGATTTTGATTACATTTTCTTAAAAACAACTCATTAAATGTAAGGATTTACCTAATAAATAAAGGTCATATATAATCCTAGTCCCACTAATAACATATCATATTTGGCTTAAACCAACTACCAATGTACTTTATGTAGTATATCATGTTATGTAATGATTAACCAACTCAATTGAGGGTTATATAATTCAACTCTATACCACCACATAATAAAAATAATACTATTTACTTGAATATGTGTTCCAAATGAGGAAAAATAGATATACATAAATCATAATCCTAATAGAACCCATGAGAATGATGTAGGTTTTAAAATATTCCCTCAATGTTAAATAGAAAACTATGACCTAAGGATTAAAAATAGAAAAAAGAATTAAATAATTACGGATGTTAAAATTTTTATATACATACAAAATTATTTAATATTGAGTTCCTTGATGGAAACATCTTGAGAAGGATCAAAGAGATATAAGAACAAAAAAGAACATAATAGGTGATGATTTTTTATATGAGAGTATGATATTATAAGGAATAAAATTCTATAAAATTTTCATAAGATAATTAATTGAAACAACATGTTTTCTAAAATAACAATTCTTTTTTATAAATGTAATTGATTATAATAATATTCTATGACTGTGACACTTTTAATTAAATGAGAAATCATATACATTAAATTTAAATTATAAGTACCCCTTATTTTAATGCACATATTTTCTTAAAATAAAATTAAACATTACATTTGAAAGAGGATAAATTAAATATAATGTTATCTTTATAAAACACTAAATTATGTTTCAAATTAAAAATGAGAAAAAAATTTACATTGAAAACTATATTAAATGAGTGTAAACTGTGATTTAAGATAATGTGAATTATTCTTAACAAAGATGAGTTATCAATATTAAATAAAATTTATAAAAAAGAATGATTTAAAATTAAATGTGGTCTTCTGGTTTAGAAATATTTTATTGAATATTTAATAAATGATAAATCTCAAATAATATCATTATAACTAAATAAATTATATTAAAATATAAAACAGAATAATATTTTATAAAGAACAACAATTATAACACACTATAATGAAACATATAGATTTATGTTATGTATATATACTCAAAAATAATTTATGATTTTAGATTTCATGTTGGTATTATTTACTCTTAATTAATGATTATTGGTCCATATTGTTGTTGTATACCTGATTGAATGATGATTGAGATTAAAACCTATTCTTTTTTATTGATCCTTTATTCACATTTTGCAAAAATCCAGAATAAAAATGTTATGTTTGTTAGATAAATTATAAGTATACCATTGATTATATATTTAATTTAATATATACCATTTTATATCATATGATATTTATTAATTTTAATATATTTTTCTTATTTTTTATTAAAATTGAATCTCTGTCTCCTTATTTCTGTAGTTTCATTTATTAAATATGTTATTTTTACAATAATATTAAAAAATAATATATCATTCAAAGAACAGAGAACTAATAATAAATTTCTTATTAGCGTGTTTTATTAATTTAATTAATTTACCATTTTCATCATGAAATATTTTTATATCATTATTCATGTAGGTGGGGAAAATAATTGAAACCTGAAAATGATACATCTAAAGGGGTCAGGATTGTTACAGAATTTTTTAATATAAATATAATTTGTGGAAAATAATATTTTATTTATGTTATAATTTTTATTAAATATAATATATAATGTTTTTATTAAGAATGAAAAACATGTTTTAAAAAATTCATTATTTAGTGGAGGACATAGTCCAACCAACACATGATTGACAATTCGTTTCATAATTAATTAGAGGGTATTAAAAGATATGTTAAGTTTATATTTTTTAAAAAATATATATTATACATATAATAATTATAAATATATCTAATAATTAAAAACCTACCATGATTAGTGGTAAAGGAAAATTTATGTTTTCACTATGTCTATGTGGTATCCCTTACATGACATAAATGATAGTTTGGATATTATTTGAATATAGAGAAGAATAAATAACACGCATACAAAGAATATCATAAAATATATACGTATAAAAAATTAAATAATTTCATTATATTATTTGGGAGAGATGATAATTTTAAGAGGATTTACAAGTTGAAAATACTTCGATGAATCTAATAATTATGAAAAATACATCAACATCACTCAGAGATCATCTCTAAAAGGCCTTAAGATAATTTATATAGATCAGAGAACAATGTATGAAAACTAGTATTTTAGGAGGAGTAAATTTGGATGTTTTTAAAAGGGAATAATAATGTAAGGAGTAACCATGGAGGGGTGAAAATAATTTCATATTTTATATAACGAAAATGTAACTTTTGTGAATACCCATTACACTTCATGGAAATTATTATACTATTTATTGTTAAATGACTCCAAAATTTCATAATAATGGAATATGGTATGAAAATGGTTCAATCATTCCTTAAATATAAAATTCTACCCTTGTTTTAAACATATTCCATTTCATTTTCAGTAGGAATTTACATTTTGACATTTTTATCATTTCCTTGGAAAATAGTTTTTAACTATGAATTTTAGATTTTATTGGAAAATATATGTTACCCCTTATTAATTTGTTTTATTTCTGAACCTTAATTTAGTCTCTATTTACTCTATTTCAATTATGAAATTATTATAAATCATATATTGAATACAAATATATAATATATATAATAGTCCTAAAAAATCCCATATAATCAATATGTGTTCTTTATCATGTTTAATATTGACTAAAAATTGAATCAGTTTTATCATAAGTATATATATGATTCTAAATAAAATTATATTCATCATTTTAATTATATGAATTTCGATGGTTTGATAAAAGTTACATGATATTAATAAAACAATTCATTAAAAATTTTCTTCCCCCATTATCGTATTAATAAAAAATAATAATAAAATATGATATTTAAACATAATAATTAAATTGAACTTGTTAAATAATATATTAATGTTGAAAAAAAATTTAATTTTTTTCGATATATTTATTTTCAATATGTGAAAAATTATAGATCTTAATATACGAGCATAAAAAATGTTGTTAGTGTTAAATGTTTATTGAGTTTCAATAATAATAATTTTTTTGTAAATTAATCATATTTTTAAAGATAAATTATTTCGTTTCCTAAAATATATTTTTTATATTAAAAACTTATCATAAATAATTATTTCATTTTTTTTATTATTTGGTGTATTTTTTATAGAAATTTTTATAGTTCTACAATTCACCTAAAAATAAATCATTTCATAAAAATATCTAAAATAAATTCAAAGTTAATATTGAAAAAATAAACTCAATAATAATTTATATTTTATAATAATTAAGATCTAATATGTATAGAATTATATATATAATTAAACATTTAAATTATAAATAAAACAAAAATTATTGCAATATAGTATATTCATTCATTATATGTTTTTAATATTATCTTGTATCGATATTTAATTTAATTGATATTTATATAATAATTCATATATTATAACATTTGAAATGTTATTAATTAGTTTTTTCATGAAAATATATATTATAATTAATTAAAATGTTTTTTTCAAAATAAATATAACTTTTTAAAAAAATATGCATCAACAAATACTATTTATTAATTAATTTAATTAAAAAATTGTATTTTTAATCCATCATTGAAATTTATATTTATATTTTTAATTTATATAACATATTACCATGTTTCAATAATAATAAATATATGTATGTATAAGTAATACATATGTGTATATATATATATTTATATAATATATTAATAACATATTTTCATTTTATTGTGACTATTATTGTTAACACCACATGACATTAGTTTTCCTATTATATGAATATTCAATGACCATATCTACAAAGTCTAGACATTCAATGTATATATTCACAATGATCACATTTTCAATGAGTATATTTCATTATAATATATAATCATACTAAATATATTTCATAAAAACTTCTCATTTCTATACATTTTTTTAGATATGAGAATAAGATATCTCTATTAATGATGTTATTCCTCATTAAATGTGTTCATTGGTTATTAGTGATCCTAAAAGGTAATAATGATCCAAGATATATCTTAGTATTTAATATTTAATTCTTTTCTATTTATTTTCAAATTTACATTTATAAACATTCAATTTAAGTACTAGTCTATATAGATTATTAATCTATATTGTGTAATATTTAGATTCATTTTCAATTGTTGTAATTTCTCATTATGAATTAGTAAAATTTCATGAGTTAAATTCAAATCATGAAAGAATTATTTCATAATATATCTCAATTAGATAAATGTATATACAAAAATGATTAAAATTATAAAGATATATATTATATAGATAATACTCTTTTTAAAATCCTATTGAGTTTCAATATATTTTTGGTTGATTTATAATATAATTTTTGAATTTACCTCCTAAATTTCATCACCTAAAAATTATACATATTAATTTAATAAAGGGTTATTTTAGTAGGATATAATTTAATAATCCATGGGTCAATTCCCTCATGATATTATTAAGTCGTCAATAAATTTCATCTATATTTTTTAGCATATGGATTGAACTATTGTTCAATAAATTTTACCATTACCAATTAAAATAAACTATTTCACTACAAATTAACATAACAGAGTCACAATTCAATAGTAAAAACAATATCAATAGTTAGTATATTCAATTTTTTATTAGGTGAAAACTATATCTGATGAGTGGGAGGAAATGGTTCAACCATAAAAACCATATTTGTTTTCCTTATATACTTTATTCACATTTCCATAAGGTGTTATTTTTAAAAAATTTAATAATAATGTTACACATTTATAAAATTGAACACATTAAATAAAGCACTTTTGGTATTTCTATTATTATATAATTTTTTCTAAGAAAATATGTATTTATAAATAATATTTAAAAAATAGTTTAACATATTATTTTTATTATACAATGAGTATGTTTTTAAATGAACAATGAATGATATCAATTTTTGTATCACTAATATGTTTTAAAAGTTAATTAAAATAAATAAAAACATATGTCAAATATATCGAAAAAAATGATCAATTACATATTTGATGCTAATATTCAAGAAAAAAAATAATTTTTTTGTACCATATAGTGATATACAATATAAGATATTACCCTATAAAAAGATATCCTATATTAATTTACCATATAGAATGTCACTGATAAAACATACCCTATATAATGTTACCATATAGAAATTTACCCTATAAAAACATACCCTATAGAAGGTGACCCTATTGAATGTTTCCCTATAAAAAGTTGCAATATTAAAAATAACTCTATTGTAACTTAATATTTTTTAGCATACCCTACAACAATTTAAAAAATAAAACATTCCATATTTAATGTTACCTTATATTGTTATGTTATACAATTGTTTTCCTTATATTTTGGGAGAACACATTTTTTGGGTAAACAGTTTCACATTGTTTATGTTTTTAAATTTTTTAAATGAAAATGAAATTTCTCTAATTTATCAAATAAATGATGTTTTTTAATTATTGTAATTTTATCCTAAATTTGTTTAACATCATTTAATAGACTATTATGATATAATTTCTCATTTAATTATATTGACTAATATATTAATGTTCATTTAATTTGTAATGGATTTTATGTTATATAATAAAACATCATTCTTAATGTCTATTTTTTCAATTAATTTTTTTCACTATATTTTCTAATTTTATTTAAAGAATAAAATTTTAAATTATATAATATTAATTTAATAATGAAAATTCATTTTTAAATTCATCACATAATAATTATATTTATCTTATTTATAATTTTTTTTATTTTAGAGTGTTTAGTGAAAAATAACAATTTTACAAACAATATAACTTTTTTGAGATCATTATTATATAATAATAAAATGACTTTTTTGTTACCAAATATATATATAAGATTTAATGTAAATCATATATTAAATTTATAATATATCATGGATGTTTTCAAACCTATGTGAGGTTTTATTTTATTAAATGATCTATTTTTATCATTTTTAAAAATTTACTTAATAAAATGATAAATAAAGATTATGATTAAATTTTATTGAAACATAACACACATTTAATTTATCCTAAAACTATAGATATTATGGGAAATGATATAATGAATGATTTAAAAATAAAAAAAAATTATTCTTGAAATTTATTTTATTAGAATAAATATTATTTCATTTCATTTTTTACATTATATGTCTAGAAGGGTTTCATTTGTTGATAATTTTTGTGATATATATTGAAGACCTGTTCAAAAATAATTTTTTTGGTATAGTATAATTTTGTTTCCATTGGACTAAAATTCTATGTGTTTTTCTAGTTTATCATTTTTCCAAATTTTAGAAAACTCTATGTAACACCTGGGCTACAATTATAATAAGTAATATTTTATTACTATAAATGGTATATAATATTTCATAAATATTTTTGAAGAATATAATTAGCAAATAAAGTTCATTTTCTAATTTTATTTTTTTGAAATTAAATTAATTTAATAATGATGTATTTTAGAATTAGTTTAGGGTGAATTTATATATTTTTATAAATATTTTATTTTTTGCAATACTGGTGAAAAATAACAAATTTAAAAATAATATAAAATTTATGAAAATATTTGGATCTTAATATATATTAATTTCATATGAACCATTTAATTTGTTATTTTATACATTAATAAGTAATTTAATTATTTAAAAAAATTAATTTTAAACATTGAAATATATGATAATCATATTAGAAATCTAAAAAATGATTTTATTGGAAAGAAATGTATTTTTTGGTTTTCCGTTTTAATAAATTATGAAAAAGTTAAATTTTGGGATATTATGTTCAATTAAAGTAAGAATATTTTTAATTAATATATTCCAATTAAATAAAAATAAATCAAAATTATGCGTGATTTTTTTTGTAAAATAGATTGTTTAAAAATAATAAGAGTTTATCTAAAAAACAAATTTCATTACATTTTGAAACAAAAATATTCTATTTATTTATTAAAAAATTTAATATTGAATCTTGTGAAATTTATTATATGTTATTAATCATACTAATTAATATTATTTCATATCATCGACTAATTTTATTCATAATGAAGAGTTGCCAAGGTAAATATTTATCACATCCCTTTAGGTTCACTTGAATTAATAGTGAGAAAGTTATGTGTAAAGGATGTAATATATCATAATATAATTGATTAAATATATTTTTATTAATTTATTTCATTCTTCATGTTTTAATATTTGATTCCCAAAAAATTTAGTCCCCACAATCTTGAGTAAGAGATATACTTCATAATAATGTTTCATATATTTACATGTTTTCCACTCACCGCACTTGTAAATGAGAATATCCTCTTCGACCTCGAAAACACATTTTGAAAAAAAATATCACTACTAATCCCATCCCAATGTAACAACCCATACCTTCTTTTGATGTATGTTTTCCTTTTCTGGTAATTTTTGAGAAAAAGTGGTTTTCGGGAGGTTGTGCAAGGGCGCATGGTTGGCGCACTGTCTGAACAAACCGTGCGGCCAACCCAGGAAACTGAGCACCCTTGATAGTGGGCTCCGCACAGGTTGCGCACGGTTTGGGAAACTATGCAGGCAAGCCGTGCGAAGTCTATGGTTGAGAAAGCAGTAACCGTGCAGTTGGCGCACGGTTTTCCAAAATATGCTGGGTAACCGTGTGGCCACATAATGTTAGGTCTTTTAAGTCCCATACCACTCAATATTTTCCATTCATCCGTCATTCTTCCTCCCAATTGTGGCTCACGCGGGAGTTGCGATTTTCGGAGGTTAGGAATGCTCCTTGGCTCGTTTTGGATGCTAATCGAAGGGGTTTCTTGGCAGATCGAATGTGGTTCTCCTCAGGTAAGTACATATTTTGGTTCTTTGAGGTTTTGGCGAGGGTCAACTCTCTTCCTCTCTTATTTTTCTTGATTTACAAGGGTTTTATGTATATCTATAGTTGTGTTGCCTTTGTGTGTTACAGTTTGACATTACTGATGTTGGGGAAGGGTTTTTGAAGTTGTTTCAAGGGGGAATTCACCCGGTTTGGAGCGTGTTCGTGTGAAGAGGTCGATTTCGCCAAAACCTAAAAGGTAGTTTGTTTGTGCCTTTTGGTTTAATGTCTTTTAATTGTATGTGCAAAATCGCATTACACATGAGGGGTGTTGTGCGTTTAACATTTTTAACCATGATAATTTCCTGCTTTGCTGGTGTGAGCGGGTTGATGTTATTTGTACTTGAATTGGGTTGATTGCTATACTTTGGAGGCGTTTCATATACATGTTTTGCTTATAACCATTTGGATTTACTTATCTTGTTAGGATTCTTTTTTTTGTTTCTCATGCCTAATATTATGGGATGGTGTGACTATAGTTCTGTTATGCTGTTATGCTGTAGAATGCTAGCCAAGTAGTTCATGATGGTTACCTTGGCCGTTACACACTACTACACTTTCTTGACTTACACAGGGCCGTGAGAACCTGTTGTGCAGACCATAGGTAGAATTGAGGTTGATGGATTTTCCAGAGTGTCTTTATAATTATACGATGTGAGACAACATGGGTAATTGACGTTGAGTGCTTCCCTAAAGTGTCTATTGTTCCTCGATGTAGGCCACATAGGGAATTGACGTTGAGTGCTTCCCCAGAGTGACTTCATTACGATAAGAGACTATAGGGGTAATTGACGGTGAGTGTTTCCCCAGAGTGTCTATGCTTATGGTGAACCAGAGGTGTTAAACTGAGTGTGCTTCCAAGAGGGTTGCTTGTACTTGATAAGTAGGACCGAAGGGGATATGATGTGGGCACTTCCCAAAGGGTTACCTATTTGTTATCTACATTATTGTATCTGTTAGATAGGATTAGAGGGGATAGTCTTTGAGTACTTCTTAGAGGGTTACCTGTTTTGATTATCTTCATTTTTAGTTGTTTCTTGATTTTGAAATTTTGGATTGTATTTTTTTGATGAGTACATCCTGTTTACTACTTTTTCTACTTTTAGCTGCCATATATTCACTGACTGTTAGGCACATACATTTTGGCTTACTCTTCTCAAGGTTTGGACGCAGTTAGAGTACGGTCGGGTTGGTTTTGACTTAAAAACCAACCTGGGCCCTAGGATGAAAAAGCCAATAACTCTCATACCGGGCGTCCGATTGATGAGATGTATGTGACGTTGAGTTCCTGTTGACGATATGGAACTTTTGGATACATCAAATCTGGACTATGTTCCAGTTGATGTATAATCCCCTCGGCTCGTGGAGCGGACCCTGCCAAACAAGCTTGTTGTGTGCGGGAACCCTAGAGCCGGCTGCGACTGCGATGACGATGATGACTGTGCAGGAATCATCTGTGGATCTGACGGCGAAGACTATAACACTCTGCGATCCTACGTGGAGCAGTGCTACCGATCATGTGTGGGTCCGATCCTATGTGGGTCAGCGCTCAGTGGTCCTGTGTGGGCCAGAGCCTACAGATCATGTGTGGGTCCGATCCTGTGTGGGTCATTGCGGGGGTTAGTTATCTATCGATCCTGTGTGGGTCAGATCCTGTGTGGTTCATTGCGGGGGTTAGTACTTATCAATCCTTTGTGGGTCATTTCGGGGGGTTAGTACTTATTGATCCTGTGTGGGTCCGACGACTTAGATGAATCAGTGGCAGTATCTGATCATCTCTATCATCATGCAATGAAGTATACTTGTGTGAGCTGAATTGTGACGTGCTATCCTATGTGGATTGTGTTGTGCTATCCTGTTTGGATGTGATCGAACTTGGAATCGGATGTTGCAGCCGAACTAGAATTGATGACTTAGGTATACGTATAGGCATATACCTACGTGGTGTCGGATGCTACTTCGTGATTCTATCTTCCTTTTCAGATTCTCCTTTGTGGATTCTGGGTGACCTTCGGGGGTCTCGGGGTCCCTACTGAGTAGCTTATACTCACCCCTGTATGGGCTATGCCCGCACTACGTTGTGTTGGTTACAAACAACGGACATCACTGATCGTGGTTGAGTATTGCGGAGCAGGTCGACACCTAGAGGTGGACCACTGGGCGGGACGTACTCGGAGTGGACGGCTGGACTTGAAGAGCTATGGAGGCTATCTGTACCTACTCATCATGTAGTAGTACCAGTGGACGACTCGACGTTGTGGCTTTACTTTTCAATTGATGTACTCCCCTTTTTAGTTGTACTTTACTTTCAGTTTTGGTTCGTTTTCTGGCCCACATACTTTTCCGCACTTACTATGGTACCCAGTTTTTACTTAGTGATTACTTCTTCTTTCTTGCTCTATGGTGTTGTTTACTTTACAAAGGCAATGCCTTCCCTTTTTACCGGGAATTACGCCTTGGTTCTAGTTGCCAGCCCCTGGCCTATGGAAGGTGGGCTTGGGGTAGTCACGACACGGGCCCCGAGGACAGGTCGTGAAAATATCTTGGTGTACACTCACACTCGACAGAACCATGCTACCCATCTTGAGATCATTTGGAGTAAAATTTGGGAGCATCAGTTATATGTTATGCTCTCAAACTACCAGTTTTGGATGGATTATTTTCACTTCCTGGATCTTTTTATCTTAGAAGAAGGAGTATAAGTAGACCCATAGAAAGTGAGGGCAGTTGTTTCCCAGGAGCAGCCGAAGAATGTCTTTGAGGTGCGATGTTTTCTAGGGCTTGATGGATACTGCATGCGTATCAAACAAGACTTATCATGCTTAATAGCACCGTTGATGAATATGACTAAGAAGGGTGAGAAGTTCTTATGGTCAGATCCTTGTGAGTCATATTTTCAGGAGCTGAAAGGGAGGTTGAATTTAGCATTGATACTAGTCTTGATAGATCTGGGCAAGATCTAAACTGTTTACTGCGATGCATCAGGTATCGGGCTGGGAGCTATGCTTATGTAGGGAGATGGAGTCGTTGCGTACTGGTCTCGGAAGTTGAAACCACATGAGAGGAATTAACTGACGCATGATCTGTAGTTGGCAGATGTTATTCACACCCTACTTTATTGGAGACATTATCTTCTGGGAGATACTTTTATGGTTTTCACTGACCAAAAAAGTCTCAACTACATCATCACTCAACATGATTGGAATTTGATACAGTGAAGTTGGGTTGAGTACCTTCAGGCTTCTGACATTGAACATGCCTACACACCTAGGAAAGACAACGCAGTGGCTGATGCATTGAGTAGAAGGACTCAGATACAGGCATTTTAGGAGGCTAGTAGTGAGTGGCGGCTGATGGCCATGTTGTCAGAGATTCATTTAGAGGTGCACGAAAGATAGGTGAAGACCTTTGTTTCTTTTTTAGCTGTTACCTCTACCTTTCTTGATCTAGTACCAAATGAGGAATCTATCAGATTCTGAAGGCCTAGTCCAACGGGATAGTGTGTCAGGAGAAGACCCTTTTCATGGATGGACCATAGACATGGATGAGATATTTCATTTATAAGGGCGCGTATGGGTGCTATCTAACATACGTGGGGATATGATGTCAGATTTTCATTCCTTAGTTTGGGAAGTTCATTCTGGTGTCACCAATATGTATCATGATATACACCATCAGTATTGGTGGCCAGGTATAAAGAGGGATTTTGCTAGTTTCATCATAAGGTGTTCCACTTGTCAGAAGGTGAAGGAGGAGCATCAGCGACCAACAGGTCTTTAACAACAATTACCCATTCCTGAGTGAAAGTGGAATGATGTCTTTATGGACTTCATGACCGGTTTGGCGAGGTTTCCCTAAGGTAATGACACAGTTTGGGATGTCATTGAAAGACTCGTGAAGGTTTCTCACTTCTTCCAAATCAAGGAGACCTTCAGTGTTGATGAGTTGGGACAGTTTTACATCCGAGTGATTTTACGCCTTTATAGAGTTCCACACTCCACCATTTCAAACATGGATGTGCATTTTTCTTCTCGTATTTGGAAGGGGATTTATAAGGCTTTGGGTACACAGGTACTTTATAGTATAGCATACCACCCAAAAACCGATGTCAAGTCCGAGCATACGATTCATGTGCTTGAGGATATGCTTCAAGCATGAATTTGGGATTTTGGAGGTTCATGGAAGAAGAATATACCTCTTGTAGAGTTTTCCTAGAATAATAATTTTCATTCAACTATACAGATGGCACCTTATGAGGCTTTGTACGGTAGGCCATATCAATCACCCTTATGTTCTCTAGATGTAGGAGAGGCAGCTTTACTGGGACCTCGTCTTGTTCAGGATACAACAGAATTAATAGAGTTGACTCGGAAGAGGATGGATATTGCACAGTCTCGACAGATGTCTTATGCTGATAAATGGAGATGACCTCTAGAGTTCAAGGTTGGGGATCCAGTTTTTTGCGGGTCACACCGAGGTTGGGACCCAAGAGGATTATGAGGTAGGGTAAGCTTTGGCCAAGGTATGTCGGGCCATTTAAGGCATTGGAGAGAGTTGGGTTGGTGGCCTATCGGTTTCATTCACCTCAGAGGTACTGGGCTATGCATGACGTTTTCCATGTTTCTCATCTTCGATGTTACTTTTTAGACCCGTCTCCTATATTCCAACCAGAGGAGGTTGAGTTATAAGTGGATGCATCTTTTGTGGAGCATCCTATCTCGATTTTTGATCAATGTAAAAAGGTCCTCCATGACTGGTCAGTTCATATGGTATGGGTGCTATTGCAGCACGGGTTAGTATTGGACGAGACATGGGATATGGAGGCCGATGTATGATCATAGTGGCTAGAGCTATTCGGGGATTATTATTCTATGTCTGGACGGGGAAATTCGGGGATGAATTTATTTAAGGGGGGAATTATTTAAGAACCTGGACATTCTTGTCATGTATGTTTTCCTTTTCTAGTTTTTTAGAAAAAAAGGTTTTTCGGGAGGTTATGCGCTGGCGCACAGTTGGCACACGGTCAGAACAAACCGTGCGGCCTGCCTAGAAAATTGAGCACCCTTTATAGTGGGCTCCGCACGGGCTGCGCACTGTTTGTCAAACCGTGCGGGAAAGCCGTGCGAAGACCCAGGTTGAGACACCAGCAACAGCACAGTTGGGGCACAGTTTTCCAAACCGTGCAGGGTAAGCTTGCGACCACTTAATGTTAGGGATTTTATGTCCCCAGACACTCGGGATTTATCATTCCTCCACCACCCTTCCTCCCACTCGTGGATCAAATGAGAGTTGTTATATTCAAAGGATTGGGGAGCTCCTTAGCTCCTATTGGATGCAAATCGAAGGGGTTTCTTGGCGAATGTAAGGTGATTATCCTCAGGTAAGTACCTCTTTTGGTTCTTTGAGGTTTTGGTTAGGGTTATCCCTCTACCTCACTTAGTTTCCTAGATCTACAAGGGTTTCATGTATATATAGGTCTGTGTTGACTTTGTGTGTTAACAGTTGACCTTTTTGATGTTAGGGAAGGGTTATTGAGGTGGTTTTGAGGAGGTGTTCTCACGATTTGGAGCGCTTTCGGGAGAAGAGGTCGATTTCGCCGAACCCTAAGAGGTAGGTGGTTTGTGTATTTCAGTTTAATGTCTTTGAATTGTAAGTGAAAAATCAACAATACCCATGAATGGGTTGTTGTTCTTTTTCCATTTTGAACCCTGTTAATTGCCTGATTTTTTAGGGCATGTGATTTTATGTTATATTTATTTTAATAGGGTTGATTGATATGCTTTAGAGGTGTTTCCCATACATGTTCTGCTTATAACCGTTTGGTTCTTCTTAGACTGTTTGGATGCATTGTTTTTTTCTAATGCCTAGTATTGTAGGATGGTGTGACTATTGTTCTCTTATGATGTTATTATGTTGAATGATATCCAATTAGTTCATGAGGGTTACCATGCCCATTACATGCTGATACACTTGGTAGACATACACATGGCCATGAGAACCTAGTGTATATACCATAGGAATAATTGATGTTGAGGGATTCTCCAGAGTGTCTTTATAATTATACGATGTGAGACCACACAGGGAATTGAACTTGATTGCTTCCCCAGCGCATCTGTAGTTCATCGACGCATGCCACATGGGGAATTGACGGTGAGTGCTTCCGAAGAGCGCCTTTAGTATGATATGAGACTATAGAGGGAATTGACAATGAGTGCGTCCCCAGAGAGTCTATGCTTAAGCAGAACCAGCCGGGTTATACTGAGTGTGATTCTCAAAGGATTGTTTATACATGATAAGTATGACCAGAGGGGATAGGTCGTGGGAACTTCCTAGAGGGTTACCTGTTTGTCAGCTGCTTACTTGTATCTGTTAGGTACGGCAAGTGGGGATAGGCTGTGAGTATTTCCGAGAGGGTTACCTTTTGTGATTATCTGATTTGTTTAGTTTTTGTTTTATTTTGGAACTGTGGATTTTATTTTGTTTCTGAGTACTTCATGTTTACTACTTTCATTAATTTTACATGCCATATATTCGCTGACTGTTAGGCATAGATCTTATGGTTGTTTCCTAGTGGGATTCATCTTACACCCTGTTTGGGCCATGCTTTTGGGCCCAAACAGATTATATTTTTGCAGGTATATACAATGAAAAGGGTACTTCTACTTTAGGTACTTGATTTTCCGTGGAGCTAGAGAGCATGAGACCATGATTAGTATTTTAATGTTGAGGAGCTGTTTATATATTTCTTTTGTACTTTGGTATATTACTTGTTGTATTCATCATTATGACTTGTTTGGATGTTTTCCAAGACATATGTACCATGAATCATTTTATATATATGTGCTTCAGTTGTTTAATATCTCAGTCATCTGCTGTTTAGTATTATTGGATATTTAATGCTTCCTCTATTGTATATTTGTTTCTCTACCTCTGTGTTACTCTTCCAATGAGGGAATAGTTTCCCCACTATCACACCCAAGGCCCTCGCTGCAAGTCGGTAGCCTCTAGGGTTCAGGGAAATGCGCTTGAGGACATATGACCAACTGGGTACGAGGCTTCTCTGGGTGGATTCTGGAACAGGGATGTTACACCCAAATACTTTTCCATGTTTATTTTTCTCAACAAATAGGTCCCTTTATCTATAAAATAACACATAAATAATTTTTAATGTGTTATCCAAAGGAAATATTCAAAAGACAAAGAACATTTTCTTACCATTATTTACCAAGTTTCTATATTCATAAACCTCATTGATATATTCATTATAATTAATAAAATAATCACAATAGAATGAATAAAATAATTATAAGTTATTATATTAATTAAACATCTATTTCCTATCTTTATTCATCCATATGAACAATGAAATTATTTCTTATATGAACGTATAAATTAATGTCTCTACATAGCACTGTGATTAATTGTTATCACCATGTCACTCAGAAATTTATAAATATGATATTAATGAATATATATATATATATATATATTATTTATGGCATAATTAAGAGAAATTTATTATAATATATATTTCATATTCTTTCCCATCCATCTGTTGGAAAATCATTCCTTCGGTCCTGCATTTATGACAACTACTTCCTTGAATAAGGGATGCGATTTGTTTTTGTATTAAAAAAATTAATATATTATTTAATAATTGAATATAATGAATAAATATTTCACTCATAACATATTTAGTATTATGGATATGATGGAATAAATGCATAAAACTTGTCACCATGGTTAATATACGAAAGCAGTCATCGAGAAATTGACTAAATGACCTTAGCTGGTTGAAATAAGCAAGAAGTACAAAGTGCATGTAACATAAATGAATATAAAAGAATCTTCAAAATGTAATATCTATGAAATAGTTTATTATTAAAATATTTCATAAATTAATAGTTTCTAATAAGGAGGATATAATATGTCAAACTATAACGCCCCGAGCCCACTCTTCCAGACTCAGCGCATCAAAATGCTGTGTAATTTTTTTATTAAAGTGACAAAACAATTACAAAACACTTTAAAGAAAAGAAGACATTTTACCAGCCTAGGTTCTAGAGGATTAGACAAAATCATACATTTATCGGAGTTTTAAACAACAATAAAACAATTTTCCACTATGCTTCCATGCATGTTAACTCCATAGGCGATGACATCTATGATAATCTCCTAAGATACATGTGAAAAGTCATTTTTAAAATAAAACGGTGAGCTTTCAATTGACCAGTAAGGTGTTTTTGAAAACCTTTGATAAATACATTATTTTTAATATCACTTCGATAAATACATTTGAAATATTCTATTAGAAATACATTTGTAAAAAAATTATTTCAAAAATAATTATACTTTGAAAACTGTTTTAAACTAATCCAGTGATTTGGTTGAAAATATTAGGGAAGATATTAAAAACAAAACAATTGAGGCCACACGAATCATTGAAGGCTATCATGGGCCTACCCACTTGAGGGATGTATTCTCTATACAATTCCCTATCGTATTTACAATGTTCGAGTACCGGTTTTATAAAACATTTTTGTATTAGCTTCCCTTATATACATATAATTTTCACTGGTGTTTTAGTTTTGAAAATATATTTATAATAATGCTTGGATGAAATAAAAACTAATCTGTACTAAAAATTATATATTTGACATGGCATGATCAAATATCATGATACATGATGTTGCATAATCACATGAAAGATTAATCATCCACGCTCTTGAAATTTCATCCATATTGCCATAAAAATCCATTTTTGTAAAGTTAATTTTATAATCAATTATATATGCATATACCTATATATATATGTTTATGCATGTATGAAAACATATCATAATCATGACATGAGTATGACATGCATGTATATCCATCATTTTAAATTCATGAAATTCCATAAATAATCAATTACTATATATATATATATATTAATAAATAATTAATCAAATGAATATTATTATAATTCATGTGATACATGATCTTTATCCTTACAAAATAAGTTTGAATCCTAAAATCATAATTTTGAAATAAATAAACAAACTATTCCTTAAAAATAAGGTGGAATAGAAAGTCTAATTATAGAATCTGAGGATATTTAATCCATTACCCCAAAACTATAACGTTATATCCATAATTTTGGATTGAATAAAGTAACACGTACATGAGATGTATAAATTATAATTTAGATAAACATAAACCATAAATTATAAAAATATCTTTCCACAACCATAAATAAAACATGTTTTTTAAAATAAAAATAAATCCTTACAGAAGAACCAAAACCTTGATAAATTCATCTTATATATAATCTGAAAAGTAGTAACCATAATTGAATATATATAACTTAAGTTTGATGGTTTTAAACAAAGAAATACCATACCTATTTTAGAAGAAGATTTGAATGGAACAGGTAGGAATTATAAAATTTTAAAATAACTTACACAAACACAATAATAAATTAACATTACATTAAACAATTATAATTTTAAAAAAGAAAAATCGGTTTCTAAAATAACTATAAGAAATCCCTTACGCAAAACAAGAAATCCTAAAAAATGTAATATTTTTTTAGATGAAAATTACAGTAAAATAAATTTTCCCTTACCCAATTTTTATGCAGATGTGTCTTATGAATTCTTCTACATCTTAAAGCTGCTTTCCACTCAAATTCTCAAGACCAGAACAGTGAGAAAAACTGAGCACTCTCCATTTTCTTCCCCACAGACTTTACACACTCTGTTTTTGTATACTCAGAGAAGGATAATATATGCGATTTATTTATGCCATCTTGTAAGGATAGTTTATTTATCGTATTGGTTTGTTGTGTAAGCTAATTGATATAAAAAACAAGTGGGAAACCAATGATACATTGACATATAGTAGCGGGACAATTAATAAATACATCTAGCACAAAAATTTATTAAGTGAAATCAAAATATATAATTGTAAGAAAATGACTGATAAACAGAGTAAACACATCAGATCGATAGACCAAAAGGAATCTGATTATTGTGAAACTTTGACAAATCCAACCTTGAATGTTGAAAATCGATACACAACATTCAATCGGTAGAATCAAAAACTGTTTTCAAATATTGACTTTTGAGGAAAATTCCAAATGGAGTTAATGAAATCCTTACACCAATGGGACCAGATATTGAACAAAAACACAAGTGGATGAATAAAATTTTGAAATAAAATCTGGAAATTGGATAAAATAGACACCTAATGGATCAGAACAAAACAAGAATATATCATTGATGTGTGACCTTAACTCATCCACCAAGATCAGATCTAACATGAATCACTCATTAGGGGTTTCCATCCACTGTTAATATTTTCTTTCTGTGATTGAAATCCTTCTACGATTTTGAACCATTGAAAAATGTTGTCTACCTCATCGTTCAACCCATTGATGGAGCTCGAACCTCAAAGGATGGCTGAAGAATCCTAATCCGATGATGAACTCAAGTTCTGTGACTCCTCTTTCGGTCTCGCCCTCAGTTCGCGAAGAAGAATACGAACCCTACGACATTGGAATTGACATGGACCATCGCTCGAGATCGACGAAAACAAGAATAGCTACTCTGTATCGTCTCGCGTAGGTACTATTCCACAAAAACCTGTTACGACCTCCTCAAAACGTAAAACATGTCTATTCATTTTGTTTTTTATTTCATTTCACCATTTTTTTTCTTTTAAATAAATTTGTTTAATTCATTTTATATGTATACAATTAATTTTATGTTAATAATTTCATTATTATTTTAAATTCATTAATAAAGAATTTATATTTGAAATAATTCATAATAATATGTATTTTGTTTCCCATATAATAATTATTCAAATATAATTATAACTATTTTATATTTCAAAATTTTTAATCATTTATGAATAAAATATTGATAATCAACTAAATTTATTTATAAAGAAAATAATACTCATAAATAATACTAATAAACAAATATATGCTTGAAATAAATTTATCTAAATAATAAATTAAACAAAATAATATTTCTTGGAAAATAATGTATTAAGTTATATTTAATCAAAACATATTTTTATTATTTTAAAATATTTCAAAAACCATATTATTGAACCAATATTTAGATAGTTTTAATTTTTAAAAATTATTAAATAATTAATTATTATTTAAATTTTCATGGGGTGTTACATTCTCCCCCCCTTAAATGAATTGCACCCTCGAAATTCTTTTATCAGACTTAAGAAATTTTTGAATTTGCGTCTTCAGAATTAATGAATTTCTAAGTGGACTTAACTGTTTCACGAAAAGTCTATTGTCTATATTTTATTTACTTCAAAAGACAACATCTAATCTCCAAAACTATCTAGACCGTGCCTCTGATACCAATTATAACGCCCCAAGACCACTATTCTGGACTCAGCTCATCAAAATGCTGTGTAACTTTTTTTATTAAAGTGACAAAACAATTACACTACACTTTAAAGAAAAGAGGACCTTTTACCAGTCTAGGTTCTGGAGGATTAGACAAAATCATAAATTTATCAAAGTTTTAAACAATAATAAAAAATTTTACAATATAATTCCACACGTACTAACTCCATAAGCAATGACATCTATGATAATATCCTATGATACGTGTGAAAAGTCATTTTTAAAATAAAAGGGCGAGCGTTCAATTTCCCAGTAAGGTGTTTTTGAAAACCAATGATTAATCTTTTTTTTAATATCACTTCAATAAATACATTTGAAATATTCTATTATAAATACCTATGTAAAATAATTCTTTCAAAAATAATTATACTTTGAAAACAATTTTAAACTAATCTAGTGATTTTGTTGAAAATATTAGGCTAGATCTTAAAAAACAATAATATTGAGGCCACTCGAATCTTTTAAGGCTATCATGGGCCTACCCGCTTAAGGGATGTATTCTCTATCCAATTCCCTATCGTATTTACAAAGTTAGAGAACTGATTTTATAAAACATTTTTGTATTATCTTGCCTTATATACATACAATTTTCACTGGTGTTTTAGTTTCAAAAATATATTTATAATCTTGCTTGGATGAAATAAATACTAATATTTACTGAAAATTATATATTCGACTTGGCACGATCAAATCTCAGGATACATGATGTTACATAATCACATGAAAGATTAATCATCCACACACTTAAAATTTCATCCATATTCCATAAATATCCATTTTTGTAAAGTTTATTTAATAATCAAGTATATACGAATATAACTATATATATATATGAATATGCATGTATGAAAAAATATCATAATCATGATATGATTATGACATACATGTAGATCTATCATTTTAAATTCATGAAATTCCATAAATAATCAATTACTATATATATATATTAATAATTAATTAATCAAATGATAATTATAATAATTCATATGATACATAATCATTATCCTTACAATATAATTTTGAAATATAAAATCATAATTTTGAAATAAAGAAACAAACTATTCCTTAAAAATTAGGTGGAATATAAAGTTTAAATGTAGCATCCGAGGATATTTAATCCCTTACCCGGAAACTATAAAATTAAATCAATAATTTTGGAATGAATAAAGTAACATTTACATGAGATGTATAAAATATAATTTAGATGAACATAAACCATAGATCATAAAAAGATCTTTCTACAACCTTAAATAAAACATGTTTTTTAAAATAAAAATAAATCCTTACGGAAGAACCAAAACCTTGATAAAATAATCTTATTTATAACTCGAAAAGTTGTAACCATTATTGAATATATATAGCTTAAGTTTGATGGTTTTATAAAAAGAAATCTCTTGCCTATTTTATAAGAAGAACATAATGGAAAGGGCAGGAATTATAAAATTTTAAAATAACATTCACAAACAAAATAATAAATTAACTGTCCCTTAAAAAATTATAATTTTAAGAAAGAAAAATGGGTTGCTAAAAGAACTTTAAGAAATCCCTTACGTAAAACAAGAAAACATAAAAAAAATTAATATTTTCTTAGAAGAAAATTAGAGTAAATTAAATTTTCTCTTACCCAATTTTTATGTAGATGTGTCTTATGGTGTTTTCTCCATCCTAAAGCTTCTTTCCACTCAAATTCAAAAAAACCATAAAAGAGAGAAAAACCAGACACTCTCTATTTTCTTCCCCACAGACTTTCCACAATCTCTTTTTATATACTCATCGCAGTATAATATATGTGATTTATTTATTCCATCTTGTGAGGATAGTTTATTTATCGGATTGGTTTGTAGTGTAATCTAATCAATATAAATAATAAATGGGTAACCAATAATACATTGACATATAGAAGCCATAAAATTGATAAAGACATCTAGCATGACAATTTAATAACTGAAATCAAAATATATAATTGTAAGAAAAGGATTGATAAACAGAGTAAACAAATCAGATCGATAAACCAAAAGGAAACTAATTATTGTGAAACTTGGACAAATCCAACCTTTAATGTTGAAAAACGATAGACATCAATCAATCGGTATAATCCAAAACTTTTTTCAAACCTTGATATTTGAAGAAAAATCCAAATGGAGTTAATGAAATCCTTACATAAATGGGATGAGATATTGAAAAAAACAAAAGTGGATGAATAAAATTTAGAAATCAAATCTGGTAATCGGATAAAAAAGACACCTAATAGATCAGAACAAAACCAGACTATATCACTGACGTGCGACTTTAACTCATCCACCAAGATCAGATCTATCCCGAATCACTCATTAGGGGTTTCCATCCATGGTTAATATTTTCATTCTATGATTGAAATCCTTCCACGATTTTGAACCACTGAAAAATGTCGTGCACCTCTTCGTTCGAACCATTGATGGAACTCGAACCTCGAAGGATGGTCAAAGAATCCTAATCCGATGATGAACTTAGGTTCTGCGACTCCTATCTTGGTCTCTCCTTCAGTTCGCAAAGAATAATTTGAACCCTATAACATTGGCATTGACCTGGACCATCGCTGAAGATCGATGAAAACAAGAACAACTGCTCTGCATCGTCTCGCATAGGGACTCCGCCACAAAACCCTATTACGGCCTCCTCAAAACGTAAAACATGACTATTGATTTTTTTTTTCATTTCACCATTTGTTTTTCTTTTATATAAATTCTTTTAATTATTTTTATATGTATACAATTCATTTTAGGTTAATACTTTCACTATTATTTTAACTTCATTAATAAAGAATTTATATTTGACATAATTGATAATAATATGTATTTTGTTTCCCATATAATAATTATTAAAATATAATTATAACTATTTTATATTTCAAAATTTTAAATCATTTATGAATATAATATTGATAACCAACTAAATGTATTTATAACGAAAATAATACTCATATATAATACTCATAAACAAATATATGCTTGAAATAAATTTATCTAAATTATAAATTAAACAAAATACTATTTCTTGGAAAATAAAGTATTAAGTTATATTTATTCAAAACATATTTTTATTATTTTAAAATATTTCAAAAATTATTTTATTAAACCAATCTTTAGATAGTTTAAATTTTTAAACTATTATAAAATAATTATTTATTATTCAAATTTTCTTGGGGTGTTACACAAAAAATCTATAAATACAAAATATTTGTTTTTCATATCAATTCCATTTCATCCTGAAATATTTTATATTATGCACCTAATTTAAATTATATGTTGTACATACTTACCATATGACATATTTTTTCATGAATTTTAAATTTTCCATGGTATTTAATGTTCATAATATATTTTTATATTATAAGACTTTTTGTCTAAATAGTTAATAATTCCCTACTGGTTAATTTTACAATCTCACACTTATTCATAATCATTCATGTAAACATTTATATTTTAATGTTTATATTCAATTTATCTTATAAAGCACACATATATTATTATCATCTATTTACTTTTTCATTTCTATTTATCTGTATTACAAAGTATACTCTATTTGGTACTCAATATCTGATAGAATATGTTTCAAATTAAACTACCCTAATATCCTTTTATTGGGTTGAGAGTATTTTTATTCAATCTTGATATTACCCATAATATTAGAATTATATTATTTCTAATTCTGAATATATTTTATAATTTCATTATGAACCTTATTCAACTTTTTAAGGATTTATATGAAATCTTTTTAATTATCTCTAGAAATATCAATGTTCCATTGTTTACTAAATTATTGAAAGTTTTTTTAATTAATTTGTATTAAAAATATTTTCCTACCTCCATGAATATTATTTAATATTTAAGATCCTATACATTTTTATTATTTCTTTCAAACAAAATAATTTTTTCATAATTATATGATTTTTTACTTTTTATATTAAAATTTGAAGGTTCTATTTTCTAAAATAAAGAAAATAATTTTGGAAATGAATTATTCCATTGTTTTAAAAAATATATAACATATATAATAATATTAATATATAATATACCTCCCTAGAGGACATATATGTTCAAGGAATGTTATCCACCACTAATCCTCAAGTACTCTACCTCATATTTTTTAGGATACTATGTAGAAATAGGGGACTAAGGTGGAAACATGGGATATTATTTTCTATATACTGATTGTTAAATAGAGATAAAATAAATAAATAGTTACCATATTAAAAAAACATAATTTTAGTTATAGGTAGCTAAATTTATTTTGGAGTAAAAAATGAATATTTGTTTTTAAGAGCCCAGGTAAATAAATATTATGAAATTTTTATATTTATCCTTATTTGTGAATAAAATTTTAATATTAAGTTAAAGGGAACGCTATGCTTGATGGCTTACCCAATAAGCAACAACGAGTTCCTTTGAAATCTTACGTTGCACTCTAATAATAAAATAATTTTATTTTAAATGGTATTTAGCACCTAGCCGTTGTAATGACGGGAATGAACAGAACTAACTACAAAATGAATATATATGTTTTTCAAATTTCTTTACTTTTTACAATAAATGTTATAGGATTATAAATGCGAATTAATCCAATTTTAAGCGTAAACATTCTAATATTCTTTAAAAGGATGATTAACTGCCTTTTGATAACAAACCTCTTTTAAATCCACTTTTTGACAATTTTATGTGTTATTTTTGACAAAATAAAATTCTTCTTTATAATCGGGACACAAAATTTACTTTGTGTAAATTTTTGGTATTTTTTCGATAAAGTTCATTTTTTTAATGAATAGGGAAAAATGTAGTATTTTAATTCAAAACATCTTTTAAATCAAATTTATTTATATGATTATATTATCTTTTTAATTGGGTTTAAAGTTAAATTAGAATATATTTTTACCATTTAATCCAATGGTGGTCATTGGAATTAATATCACTTTGAGAATGGATATAAACGAGTGTCAATATTTTGATAGATATTGTTTCTTAAAAACACGGTATTTGATTTGACAGTAGAATTTAATTATAAAATTAATTAATGCAACATCTATGTTATGAATTTGGTAAAAAAGACATCATTTTTTAATTCAGAATATCAAATATATCTTAGGGTGAATTTTTGGTATTTTTTTGAAAAAACATAATTTTTGATGAATAGTGAAACCACAAAGTGGTAGTTACAAAAACTGATTTTCCGTTTAAATGAAACCTTACCACTTCTGTGATTTGAATTTAAAAACTCCAATATAAATGATTTTCATTATTTAGTAAAATTTGGTTCAATGGGATGAAAATAATTTTCAATGAAAAGTAACTTTTAAGTTTTATTAATCGCGATTAAAGGTAATTAGTGTGATTTAAGGTAAAAACGATATTAAAATAAAATTAAAATATCTTGACAGTTGTCCTAACCCTATTTTATGAGTCATGGCTGACCAAGACAACCCATGGGTCAAGTTTTGGGATCCCATGGAGCCACTTGGGTAAGATAATGACATTTATGCCTTTTATTTAAAGTAAAAGAAAAAATGACACAAACATGTATTGTTTTACTAAAATAATTTCTACATGGAGTTATACAAGTCCGATTATTGACTATAAATAGGAATTGAAAAGATAAAATATTTCCTACATCATAGTATTTTTCTATAATTTTTAGACATTAAATTAATTAAATATTTATGACATCATGATGATGCAGCGATTACCTCATTATTTAACGGTTTAAATAAAATGAAATGATGTAAAATCTAAGACCTACACATGTCAAAAACTTATTGGATGGGTGTATTTAGAACTCTTATAACCTTATCCTAAAAATACATCAATGTCAGAACTTTAAAATACGAAACACATTTGAAAATAAAGTAACATTTTATACCTTTCCAAGAGTGCCCCTCCTCTCCTCTTATAAAAGGCTCTCACCTCTACCTCCTTACCCACACCTCTCAAGCCTTTGTCTCGGCCAAGCTCTGATCACTTTTTCTCTCCACATCCCTATCCTCATCCTAGAAGCCTTACCTTAGGTATGAAGCTCTTCAAGATACCCTTTTGGTTCAAACCAAAGGTAGTTAAACGATTTAAGATAACATCTTCACTTGTGCTATTTTGTTTTATTTTTCTTCTCCAAACCCATAAAATCCTTTTATTCATTTATTTTGTAACAAAACCAGTATCTTAAATATACTAGGATGTTTTTATAAGAAGGATTTGAGATAAAAATACACACACCTACATCTAATGGTTAAAGAACATACTGTTTCTCTGGATAGTGAATTTCGGCCTCACGAAACGATGTGTGTTCATTATTCTTTTAACACCTTCAAAGGTGGTCATTAAGATGTCACTATATTTATATATGATATATAATACGTTTATTGTTTCCTTAATCTTATGTATTTTTCATTTATGGCATACCTTAATGGTTTCCATTATGGGTAAACGCGATATCTTCATTTTAGGAAGTGCGGACTACCGCCCCCTCAAAGTGATTTGATTCGTTAATACCATATGTGGTACGTATAAAGGATAAATTTAATGATGTTATATATGATAACATACTGTAATTATAATAATATTATGTATCATTATGTTTTAATTCCATTAAACATGAAATATAAATTGAAGTAGCGTTCATGCGTACGTACGGCTTACCGTCTCCATGAACGGTGCATTTCATTTCTTCCCTCTAAATGTTATGTAATATTATAAATGCATATATAAAATGGATATATATTATATATATTATATCTAAATAATTAATATAATTCTGGATATAATGGATATTTTACCCAATGAACAAACATGTAATTATAAAGAGTTTATTTTTGACTCAAGTAGCAATGATCGTTAAAATGACCGTTATTAACTTAAATAATTACATAGTGTTAATGACATGGTAATAAGTGATATAAAAGTAATAATTAACTTCAAAAAGGTTCTTAAGAAAGTATAAATTAACTCAAGTTTATTATTCAGGAGATTAAAGAACAATCGAGTCAATTCGGATACGAGGTAAGGGATCCTACCCCTCTCTGTCTTTTTAAGTACACTCTTTTATGACATTCCTTTTAGGCTAATCTTTCTTATGATTGGGATGTTATTTTATATTACTATTACTGTAATTTTTTATTTTCATATGATGAAGAGACCCTATTTTCTCTCATCAATCCATTTTGGAAGTTTTGAGTGGCGTGGTTAGGCTGCCGAATTTTCGTAAGAGATCCAACCTCTCTCTTTCTTTTTAAGTACTCCCCTTTATGTCACTTCTTTTAAGATCCTATTTGTTAGTTTGGGGGATGTTATTTTATATTAATCTTTCTGTAAATTTTATTTTAATATGATGAGAGACCCTATTTTATCTCATCAATCCATTTTTGGATGTTTTAAGTGGGGTCGTTTGGCTGCTGAGTTTTCGTAACGGATTTTTCACCTCACTTTTATTCCCGTGAGATTTATACTACATTTGCCACAAGTTATTTTGAGTGGTTTATTTACTACCCATTATTATACTCTTTGTGTAATATAATTTCATTTATGGGTATTTACATATTCATTTTATGACCCTTCTTCAATGGGGTGTATGTTTCGAAAGTTACCCAAGTCGGTAAGGGAACCTTTCACCCTCCTATTTTTAAAAGACTTATTTTGTTATGTCTTTTAATTCACATACTATTATGTTGGGATATGTTATTATATATCCTAATTGATGTAAATTTTTATTTCCAAGTGATGAGATACCCTTTTTATCCCCCATCAACTCATTTTTTGAATTTTGATGTGACGCCGTTAGGCTGTCGAATTTTTACAAGGGAACTTCTTAACCCAATTTTGAATCTTTGGGATAAACTTGTACTCCTAGAATATGTCATTCTATGAATATGTGTGAATAACCACTGATTGTTTTACACTTAATATCCACTTATATTTAGTGTATTCATTTGTCTATTTTTTTTAAGGGAACTTCTTAACTGAATTTTGATTCTTTGGGATAAACTTGTACTCCTTGAATATGTCATTCTATGAATATGTGTGAATAACATCTGATTATTTTACACTTAATATCCACTTATATTTGGTGTATTCATTTGTCACACATAATTATGTAATTGATTTATCCTTGATTAAAGGATACCGTCTTTGTATGGGACTTCGTCTCAATCTCCTTTCATTGAGGCATATTTTTTTTATACACAACCTTCTTTTATACGGTGTATAAACCCCTTTGAATTTTATGTTTATCTGAAAGGAGTCTTTTTTTCTACAAAGCGTTTTACTAAATTACAAAAGGGAATGTTTTTGTTGTACGTATACGGCGACAATGACATCTCCACTGCCGTGACCATTATTTGAGTTTCGGCTTCCTCTATAAGCCATACCTTTTTTAAAATGAAAAATAAATACCATGTTTTACTTTTCTTTAATTTTGGTATTGAAAATGGTTTTCATAATTTTTTTATTATATCAATGTGTTGTATTGATATGTTGTGATTGAAATTTGGAAATGTTATGTTTCCATTATGTATTTTTTATTTGATACGATTATGTTATGGTTCTTTGGAATTATTATGAAGAAGGGTGGTTTCGTGATAAACTAAGGGCAGGTGAGCCCGATATTGCTCTCTAATGCATTGGGTAATGTGAAGGAGTTAAACATTAAGGTTTCTCCGAAGAGATTTAGGGAATATACTGTGATGGGTATTCCCAACGCTACCATTAGGGTTACTCCCTATGTAAAAATGTTCTGAAGGCCACAAGTTACGTTTATGTCTTATGATTTTTATGATTTATTCATGATTTGATGAGGTATGTGATTATGTTTTATGAGTAAAGTATGATTTCATGCATGGAATAATGATTTCCTTTCGTACTTTTATATCCCTTACTGAGATTTTTATGCCCATCCCATGTTTTTGAAATGTTTTTCACAGGTCAAGGGAAAGGTACATGATGTGATGATAGTGTTAAGGAAGTGTTAAGAAACAATCCATGTTTTATTTTAAATATGTTTCTGTTTCTAGGAAAAATGAGTACTATCTTTTATGTAACCACATTGTTTAAATGTTGAATATAATGCATGTTTTATGTTATCATTCTATAAAATGGTAAACCTGAATAGATCCTCAATGTGTATTCTTGAAGTAACTCATGATTAAGTAAGGTTGAAGGCTGGGGCCTTATATTGTTGGCCAAAATACCCATGTTGTGAATTTATTAGTTAATTTCCCATTGAGATGGTTATATGCAATAGTAGAATTGAATAGAAAAATTACTGTTGTGGTTTTGATGACTACAACTTATCATAAAACTTCATTAACTCCTAAAATACAAATTCCTCACTATCATGATCATGATATCATGGGAAACATCCAAAACCTCTTTCCTCATCCACATGAAACTCTTCTTAGGTACTAAGTGTAGTGGGAGACTGAAAAGTGTGTGTGTACAAAAAGGATGGGAATAAGAAACATGATCTATTATTAAACTTCATTTGTTTTTATATAATCATATGATATTATCATATGAAAATATATTAATATAATAGTAAAAATAAATAAATAATCAATTATAAACCAAAAATAATTTGACCCCAAAAGATAATTCATTATTTTGAATGTTTTTATGGGTATCTAATGTCATCACAATGATAATTACTATTAATTAACATATAGGCTCAAAATAAATGGATGACCTAGTAAATATTTTTGACTCAAGTTCCCACCCCCAGCAACCCAATGAAATAACATCTAAATCCATGGAAACGTCATCTATTCACCATTATCTAACACTTGAATCCATATCCAAATATCTCATGTCCTTAGGGACCCATCCCATGGTAGTTAGTGTGTCATTATTTAAAAAAATGATATCTATACCATATATCTCAAAATATTGGGGACACATCCCATGGTTCATCTTAAACCCTAATCTATATTCATTGTATATTTAACTATTTTGGAAAAAACTATGGGGACACAAGATGTAGTTTTCTACACAGATGGATATAACTCTTGGTAGCTATAACAATATATCGAATGGAATCGGGGACCTATCTCATCATAGTCTGAGAATTCAACTCCAATTTTTGGAATCCGAATCCTTTATCTCATTATTATGTGGACCCAGGCCATGTTAGTTTATGATTCTAAATCAAAAATAAAAATAACCTCTAGAAATGTGATCCAACTCATTAGAATATCTAATCCATATTTTATTATATAATTATGATAAAAAATTTATTGTCAATTATGCTTGAAGGTAAAATTTATAAAATGTATAAAAATATATATATATTAATAGATTGTTGAAATCCCATGATCATCATAATAATATATTCCCTTTTAATATTACATATAAATTCGAGTTCTTGGTGATAGTTAACCCCATGTATACTGATATGCACATATAATGACATAAGGATGCTTTGTCAATTGCGTAGTAACAAGACCCCTATATCCAAAACCAACTGAGATACCTTATATGGAGTCCTTAGATTCAAAAATTTTTTTGGTCATAACCCAATGATCTGGGGACAAATCATCCTGAAACATCATCAATTGGTAAAAAATGTTACCAGCTGCATGGGGTCTCTCTATAATGATAACGATCAAAATATACCCAAAATATTATCTCAAACTTCTAGGTTACTTTCTTCAATCCACTCACCCAACATGATCACATTCTATAAATGATCTATCAATATAATTCTAATCACATCGTTTTTGAGATGATTGGCCTTCACATGATCATCTAAATAATAACTAATACCATGAATGTACCAAATGGAGTTATTTTAATGCCAATATATATTATTATCCAACATCCACTATCACAAATAGATTGAATGTGTCTCACGCTATTCTACATGTACTATTGGGTCATATTGGCCATCCTAATCTCTGAATAGGTTTGAAGGCCACCAAGTATCTCAAAATTTCAAAACTCACCCACTTCTATTTAAAGATTCAATCTAGTGAAGGTAGGTTGTTATAAAACCCTTCATTTCATTCATTGAAATAAAATATATTATCATCATTAAAAAATTAAATAAATTATATTAACTAAGTGAATTTCCTTCAATTTCTTGCTAGATAATTGATAAGATACTTAGATAAAGAATACAAGCTACCGAGAGATCATGTGTGATAACCTTATAATTTATAAAAAATACAATATAAAGAGGTTCTACTTCATTTACAAGGAACTCATATGATTTTATAATTAAAAAAACATGTTCAACCCGCCCATGCTCCTATATAAAAGTGAACATAATTAATTAATTATTTATTTAATTTTTATTAAATTAATTATTCCAATTTAGACTCATTATATTCAGTGAAAACAAATTGGGCCATTGTTACCAGATGGTACAATGATTATATCCCCATGGTATGACTAAAGTGGACTCCTAAAACCATTTGTAGTGAAATTTTTAAGAACTCAGAAAAACATCTAAATATAATAAATTTTTTAAAAAAATAGGTAAATTCATGTCATAATGAACACTGCTAAAAATATTAGATATTTTGTGAATAAGGAGACTCATGTCACACTAATACCTTGAAATTTTATAGCATCATCTTGCATAGCCAACACCACCATGCTTGGTTCATATTAAAACCAAATCACTAACGAGACAAAAATAAAGAAGAGCAGGTTAAGGGGAATATCAATATGGATTGATGGGAATGAAAACACAGCTTTAATAAATTATGAAATCCATTTATAACACATTAATTAATATTAGTTGAATATGTAATTAAATGGGGATATTGTAGGACTTATTCACATATGTATGAGGCAGAATAAGGTTTTCCCTAAATGTATTGATGATACAAAATTATCATTTTATACTGTTAAACTTCCACTGGCTAGTTGGTGGTTCCCATCAGCTAGTAGTTGCATTTTCTAAACCATTTGAAATCAAAGATACCCTATCTATCCACCATTATTTCCACCAATCACAAAAATAAAAAACCAATTTATTTTACAAAATAATTTCATTTAATAAATTATTTTCCCAATAACTTTTTCTACATGAAACATTGTGTGTAAATGAACCTCATTATACGATTAAAATATTATTATTTATGACAGTTATAAAAGAGTAGTTAAATTGGAGTGAATAAATTGGATTAACTATATTATAAAAAAATATTAATTTTCATCTCAATAGAAAAATATTGATTACTATATAGAAATTAACCACTTAATATTTAGTAATTTATTTTATTCTAAATAAATATGTTTTCTCAAAATATGATTTTCTGAGAAAATATATTGAATATTATTTAATGTATAGTGAAATATTATTTTTAAAAATGAACATATTTTTTGAAATCATGATAATGAAAATATATTAGGATTTTTTATGAAATTTATTTAAAATATTGTTTTTCCATTAAATATTTAGAAAACCGATTTCCATGATAATAGTATTATTGTTTTAGGAATGTAAAAACATCCATTTTTAAATTTATTCAATGTATAAAAAGTTATTTTATGTTAAAATTTATTGAATTCTGTTTTTTGAGTATATTTGTTTTAATTTAGGATCTGAACATTTTTATACAAAAAAGGCATCTTTTGGAAACAAACTATTTTATCCACTAAATGTATTTAAACATTATAATTTTTAAATAAAACTATATTTAAATTATTTGAATGAAATGTGTATATCATATTCAATAAACTATTTTAAAAATTAATATAATACTTTTTTTATGCATGAGATAATAAAAATGTAGTTTTATACTTAAAAACTATATTTTTATAAAAGAAATATTTTCATATTTTTAAGATTATATTTAATTTAATATTATGTACATATATTAATTTATTTTGAAAAAAAATATTTTATTTTAGGAATAGGGATGTAAAAAATTCATAAATATAGTCCTTTTATTTTTGACCAATATATATATTATTTTAGGAAATATTTATTCTCTTAATAATGGGTAAATATGCTTAGTATAGGTTACAAGTAAGGGATATGGATAAAATATTATAAATATAATTTTTCTTGTATGAATTTTATTTTAACCTTATTACTATTTCCTAGAAATTTTGTAGTTTACCGGAATCATTTCCAGAAAAATTACTTATATATTATTAAAATCAAAGAATGTTCCAAATATGAACATTTTAATTTTAAATATATTTGATGTCTTCATATAGGAAAAAAGTTATTAAATAATGTTAGTATTTAATTTGGGAATAATGAAATTTTAATCATGATGGTAATTTATTTCTAATGATTCGGTATTATATAATTACGTTGAAAAATTTCACATCACCATACCTATATTTATTCAATTAATGGAAAAATAAATTAGTTGATGTTAACGATTTAAAATTTGATATATTTAAAGTAACATATATTGTTCTTATAAATAATTTTTATAATATGAAAAATGAGGGTTTTATTAATATAAAATATTCTAATATGATGTTTTTATTTATATATTTTATGTCAAAATAAATATATATTTTAAAAATGACAATGATGATATTTTATCATGATAATATTTTTTTGTGTTATTTAAAAATTATAAAAATGTTTAAATATAGAATATTAGAAATGATATGGTCAAATATTCCATTAAATGACCAATTATGGGCCTATTTACACAATATAAAAAAATTTCAACAATTTATTATTAAAATATGTGTAACTCTATATAATATTAAATTATGATAACTAAGTGTTTATCAAAATGATAATATTTAAAATGATGGAAAAATGTATATAAATTTTAATTTTTTATTGTATTTTTCATAAACCATCTCAGGTACCCTCGTACCTGGTTACCCAACTGTGATCTCACATAGCTTGAAGGACATTAACGATCAACATGTCGTTGAAACTAGAACATGGAATCCTGTAAGATTAAAGGGGGAAAATATTTAATTAAAAATAATAAATATAAAAAATGAAAATCACCATTATCTAAATTATAAAATGTTAAATTAATAAAAAATATATTTAAAAACCCTGAAGTAGTTTATCATAAAGTTACTTGGAATCCAAACAGATAAATTCGCAACAACACCATAAAAAAATAGGATAGCATCAACAGTGGTCACCACTTACACTCCATAATAAAAGATAATGAACATCCACCACCTCCAAGTGGACATTTCCATTAGCTTAGAAAAAAAACTGTAATCTAAATACCCCTGAAGTAAATGTTATTTTGTGATATTTAACGCACAATAAGGTCATAATAAGGGTTTCGTAGTAAATACTATTAGAAATTACTATTTCTGTAACCATTTTAAATAAACAAATTGGAATAAAATTTTTTAATTTTTGACCATAACGTAATTTCATTTATATAGATACAAGATATGTCCAAAAAAATATTCTATGTTTCTAAAATGAACATTTTGTAAATAAAATGTTTATAAAAATCATTTGGTATGAATAAAAGAGTGCATAAAATCAACAACATGTATAAAAAATTATTTAATGAATGAACCATGAAAATGATCCCTATGATACGTTATATTTTTTGTAATTCGATTCTCAAACGTATAATTTAAGAAATGGGTACTAGATGTTTGTGAATAGTCACATCATTTCCCATCTCTAGGTTCCAATACATGGAATCTATATGTATCAAATTAAGTGATTAAATATTTAAAATCTATACAATAATGTTTTAGTAATTTTTTTCGTCATAAATATATTTTCTATGGAATCAATATCCATTTGTGGTTTTCCTCCTTACCTAATAACCACCTATCAAAACATCTAATTTAAAAATAATCCAATCAATCAGTAAAATTATAAATTAATCATTTCAAATAGTTTCAAAATATAAATTCCCAATTTTAAATTTCAACATGCATTTCTCATTTCTAAACCAAATAACATGTTATCCTAATTTATATTCATTAAAAGAAACATTAATTTTAAGAAATTTCATAAATATTAACATTAAACAGTTTAAACAAAATTATTACCAAATAAAGCCATCATTTTCTAAAAATTCACCAAACAATTTTATTTCCCTTGATATTTTGGATTTTCACAATTTAAAAACCCCTTTAAAATAAAACTAAATTCATCACAAATAAATGACTTTGTGTAATTTAAATACTAATAAAAAATATATTAAGAAATATTTGTTTTTTATTGGAAGGAAAATACTTGTGGAACCACATACCTAAAAATAGAAATTTCAAAAATAAACACCCATAATGGGATTCACCAATGAGGAACAAAGTGTCATAGATAAAGAAATAAATACTAGAATAATGACCCCATAAAATTAATTTTAGATCCACCATTTAGATGATTCTGTACCAAATACTAATATGGAAAGAAACTAATATTAGAAAAAAACATGGGGGAGATCCTCTTACACATAAGTGATTAAACTAGATCAATTCCACTTTGATCTGCCAAGGGTTGGAGGGGAAAAATCACCTATTGGGATCCTCCATAGACCAAGGGTTCTAGTTAGGGTAAAATAGGGGTGATTATAATTTTAAATTAGGAGTTCATAGTTTATAAAATAAATTTCATATGAGATAAAATTTACGTGTAAGGTTTTTTGGGGAGGTTCGTAAGTTAAGTATAACTTTGCTCCAAAAATATGTTCCCTTGATGGACTTTGTGATGGCACGCTTAGTTTTTCCACATAGTTTTATTCACCGTTAAACAACCATGAAAACCATCATATTTTGGTACTTCGTGGTTTGGTGGGGATGGCTATGCAATTAGAAAAACCATGTTTTCCTTCCAATGGCATAGAACATGGAACACAATTTTATGGGCCAAAAAATATAGTTATACATAACTATGCACCAACCATGTACAACCAAAAGGGATTATAAAAATCTCCAAATATCACAAAAACACTCTAATGAAATACCCAACAAATAGAAAGTTAAAAGGGCCTATGACTACAAAAAATAAGTTAATTTGATCTTATATCCTCTCTACAAAAAATCATCCTATACACAGAAACAGTTTCAAGATGATTATATATCAAAGAGATTAAGCCACTACCCTATCAAATATATTTCATTAAATAAAATTTCTTCTGATTAATAACTATGTTTTTATGTCCCATAAACCAAATGTGTTTTCCTCCCATGAAGTACCTTTGTGTCAGAATCCCCAATCCTTACTGGATTATGTGTCACATTTAAATCGGTCTCTACAGAATGATCCTCACTGTTCAACGTTTGAGAAAAATAATAAATATAAATAAAAAGTTTCAATATGTGGATCAAAAAAAGCATCAATGTCAAACTCTATTTATATACTAAACATTTAGAAACATTACCAACATGATCAAAAACATCAAAAGGGCCTACAAATATAGCTATATACTTCCCATTATTTGAAAGTTGTTTGTGACCCAAACAAGGTGAAACTATAAAAAACAAAAGGTTACCAATTTAAAACACCAATGGCCACCAATTATTATCAAAATAATATTCTTACCGACTCTATAATGTCAATGTTCTATAATTAATCCATTGTATCATTTTCATCCACTCTTTAAAAAACCTAGATCCAAGAAAATAATATTCACCATAATTCGACCAACACAATATAGATTTTTATGGCCACCCATAATATTCCATAAAAGTTTCCATATGAATTTTATAATGATAACTATTGTTTAAATTTAACTCATCCAATCCCCAATAGATGTCTAAAGCTCCATGAAAATATAAAATGCAAGACTGTAGAATTTTTCTATAGAATCTGTGAAACTCATTATATTTATCAATCATTATATGGATAATATACAATTCTAAAATGTATCTGAGATACCAATTCATCTTGGACGACTCCCCGAAAGAGAGAAGAAAAAAATGTATTCCTATAAGACACTATAACATAAGGGATACTATGAAATATGAAAATCACCTACACATAATGTATTCCTATGTCTTGGACATTTGTTGTCTCAAGAATGGGTAAGATGTGTACCAATTTCAAACAATGATCAATCACAAATAAATTTCAGTATTTTAAATTTGAGTATTTATAATCCTAACCAAAATTTCTATTGACATGTCAACCCTCTTCAATGTCAGAACATGATGTTTTTAAAAGAAAACCTAAAGGTATCTAGTGCATTGGATTAACCTGTTAATAGGTAAAGCATCATGACATAATTACAGTGATGTCATATATCAATCCAAGCCACCAAAATAAAAAATGTATATTATAAAACAACTTTTTGGTCCTACGGTTTACTTCCTACTAGGAATTGTGGAAATCTTTGATTACATCATTTCTTATAGATAAAAGCACAATAAATAGATTCTAAAAACATATGGTACCATCAAAAGAGGATGTATGGTCACTAATGATCTCCCTACCATAACGATATTCACTAATTCCCCAAAATTAATTATCAAGATACTATTCATAAAGGATCGTCTTAAGAAGAGTTGTGGTTAACTAAACACATTCCATGAAAACCTTGACATCATAATAAAAGAAACCATGATTAAATTGTGAAAAATGATCAATCTTGTTACAGTCTTCATAGGATTCCTCCATTGACTGTATTGGATGTTTCCTGCTCAAATCATCAGTAACAATATTTCCATTCCCTCGGGTGTAGGAAATGATTAATTAGGAAAACATGAGGTACTCCACCCAACACCTCTTATAGAGGTTCAAATCCATTTTAGAGAAGATATAACTATGGGTTTTGTGGTTCGAATATATAGTAAATCATTCTCCAAAAAGATAATACATCTAAATATTAAGAGAATAGATCATGATTTTATATTTACTTCATGTTTTACATAAATGTTCAACTATATTCTATGATATATAGGGCTATATGCTATAACATGATCACTAAGAATAAGAACACATACCAATCCCAAACATTGGGAATTGATGAATAAGATGTATACCAACATAGATTATAGGTGATTCGACAATAGTACATAAGTTAAAAGATATTTCAACTCATCCAAAAAAATCTAAAATTTTAATTCATTAATAACTTCACGATATTTTTAGTGAGAGTGGTCATTAAAGAAGACATCTTTGATAAATCATTAATAAATCAGTAGTAAAACCTATCCAAACCCAAGAAGATTCATATATCAAAAGAATTTTGTAATTTATCCAATTTTATATATTCATTCACCTTCTCAAGTTCAAATTAGATACCATGTTTTGACAACATGTGTCTTAAAAACATCACATCTCATATAACAAAATTAAACATAACATGTTTGACATAATTTTTCTGATAAATCTTTATTTATAAAACTAATTATAAAAGACACACATGATCATCCTAAAACATATATTAAATTAGGATTTAATCGACAAAACCCAACCCAATCATGACATGGGATTCAGGGAATATCACGTCAATTAAATTCATAAAAACTATAAGATAATTGGTCAAGATAAAAGGAATAAAATGATACTCAATATGACCATATATCTTTCTAAAATTTTAATTTGGAAATATAGATTCTTTTATTCATAACATGTGATTACTAGACTAATTATAAATAATTTACTACTACATTTCCTCACTTAACATTTTAAAAGATCATAAATATGTTGAAATTTATAATTGAGATTTTTCGTAACATGATTGAGTTTTTAATAATCATTGTGGAGGTGAAGTATTCCATTAGATATCTACATGAAGAGAATTTGTGTTTACCTAGGGGACAAAATTGTGTATAAAAATCATTTATAAAAAAAATTATTTAATGAAGTCTACTAATTCAATTCCTCTAGTAAAATATTATAAGATGTAATAGTTACCAGTTGAGTATTGGGTATTAAATCCGTAGAGAACTCTAAATCCCTTATCTGTGGAAGACCATAGAAATAAGAAGAAAACATATTAGGAAACCCAGTAAAAAATGGGGGGATATATTCCATCAATTACTACCACTCCAAATCAAAATCAATAACTTATTTTAAATTTCATAATTCCATGTAACATGGACTAGCTATACTCAACATTGTTTCCCATTCTTCATGAATAACATATCACCCCACATCAGGTGCTGAAAAGGGGACCCTCCAATGATAATTTTCAATTCAAGACTAATTGGGAACAAAAAATAATTCCCAAAACTAATATCAAGAGTTTTTATTTTTTGAACTTGAAAATAATAGGCAATTATAATTTTCTAAAAATACAATATACAAGAAGGAAAATAAAGACCTAAATCTCCCTTCATTCAGAGTGGCATAGTAATATAAATAACATAAAAATATTTCTCCATAGTAATATTAATTTGTTTACCCAATCAGTTGATATTAATGAGTGAGTTTCACCATTATAAAATTAATTAGTCACTATAGATGAAACATAGTGACAATAACTCTCACATTTACTGGACATGTATTTCCTTCTTATGTTCTATTATTTCATGAATCTTCATTCATCATTCATGTAGATAGATCACCTATGATATCAATGAATATAATTATAATAAAATTATTTTTGGTGATTAGGAGACCATTATATTTAATAAAGATGAAAATATATCTCATACCTTTATAGGTAGCTTGAGTAAAAGTACAAACCAAACATATTGGGTGCCTCAGAGAAAACCCTTTCCAAATTCCTCACCTTGCCACCTAGAAATCTTGTCAATGGTCCTCTTCATGGTATTTTATGAGGTCTGTAATACATCTAATATCCATATCCACTATACACCTCATAATGATGTCAATTTCCATTCATGGAACTAATTGAACTTCCATTGGGTGAAAAAGGTACTCCCATCAACTCTGAAATACGAGTTAGATCAAGATTAACCACCAATTCCCTATCGAGTATGTTAGATTTTGAGGTGATGTTCAGTAGTAAAACCTATTAATTAGTATTAGGTTGAAAAAAAATCTTCAACCATTAAACATTATTGTTCTTATTTGATATAATGTCATATGAAAAATGCAGAATATTTGAAAAGCAGTACACAGACTGTATCACAATCCTATAATCTCATTGGAGATTGAAAAACACTATGGCCATAACTAGTAAAAATGAATATAAATATAATTGGTCATTTTTAATAACTCTAATGTACTTCCAAATGAATCCTATGTGCTTCAGGATTGTTATAATCAAGTCCCACAATCTCCTACTCATTCCTTCCATCATGAACTTTGGACATTTCACCTTAATAACGCCGATTGTTTCCAAGAAATAATACTTGTTCTCTATCTTCATAGATAAATCGTTTTTCTCTTAAAGATCCTTAGTCTTTTGGAAATAATCTTTCTCCTAGAAAATTAGTCCTTGAGAATAATATCATGATTCAATCCATTATGGTTACACAACAACACATTGACTGGGAATGGTTACAAGTGCCTATCTCAAAGCCTGTACCACATGGAAAATAATATCAACAATATTCCTGTCCAAGAGAGGATTCACCTTTTATAATTCACTAGAAACATACTCCTATGAGAAATTCGCATGTCTTAATGAATGTATGATACTACCCATCATCAGAATAAAACACTCTAGTGATCATAATATTACTTAAATAAACTATTACAACTAGAATAACGCAAATATCAAACACATCAGATAAAATTTCATGATTTAGATTTGAACATACAATACTCCAATATAGAAAATGTACTATATGTATAACAAATTAGTCTCCATGATTCTTCACCCCTAACACCCATAGTTACATAAGGATCTTTCTGCTAAGATATGACTAGACACTCACTCACATCTACCTTCTATTTCCTAAAAATCTAACTTCTGTTCTATATGGACAACCTAAACTACATACTAAAATGAAATAATTAATTATAACAAAAAACTATAATAAAAAATTCTCATGGATATGAAAATACACTCTCATACCATGATACCGAAGCTCGCTCCGACATAGCCCAAAGAATGTTCTCGATCCCCATGGGTTGATGACTGAATTAAAAATGATACATTATTTAAGAGAATATTATTGTAAAAAAATTGGACGATGAAAGACATGAGTCAGTATTCTTCAAAATCCAATATTAGAGTGTACCCAAAATAAATAACTAAAACAAAACCTGATGTAGTATAGCATCAACATAGTCAGTATCATACAAGATGAATGATCAACCATTCCATACAACAACTGGAAGGAATATTCACCCATCACCACCATGAATCCACTACCAAAAGATAAGAAAAATCAACCACCCATGTCAGTCTTTCCATTTTATCAAACATAGAAAAAGATAATCTTCATAAACCCAATGGAAATGGAAGGGTGTGAGAAATTATTACTTGTAGGGTCATATCATGTTGTTCAAAACAAATACCAAAAAATATACCATTTATGATATTAGTTCAAATAAAAAAGGCATTGAATTACATTATCATATTTTAAACAAATACACTATTTCATTCAAATATTTATAAGATAAGTCCAATCAATTTTAAAATAGGCTAAATTGAATATTTTATAAAAAATAGTACATAATGAATATTTTTCACAAATAAAATATTTAAAAAGTCATTAAAATTTATAATATAATTATGAAATGAATGAAACATGATAAGGGGTCTCTTAATATGTTATTTTCTTAGTAATATTATCCTCAATGTCAAAATTTATCAACATACATCTAGAAATATCTTCAACCTTAAATCATAACCACATTAGGGGATCCACAATTTTAAGTCTAGACTATAATTTTTAATTTCATTTTTTCTTCATATATCTAATTTTTAGAGTTTCAAGATTTGTGTGTGATTATCCTAGTAACCTACCAATAACCTAGGCTTACATGTGTTTCAACATCAAATAAACCCATTATTGAAATTAGAAATTAATCATTTCAAATCATTTCAATTTATAATTTCCAAATTTAAATTTTCAACATGAATTTATTATTTATAAATCAAATCATAGGTTACCATCATTTGATTACATTTAAAATCATCATCTAATTAAAGCCTTATCATATAAATTAATATAAAAAACTTCATTAAAAAAATTTTCAGACCAAGACAACAATTTTCAAAAATTTACCCTATAGTTTGAATTCCATTGAAATTATGGTTTTTCTAAATTACCATATAAATTTAAAATAAAATTTGAAATCATATCAAATACAAGTATTTTTTTTGATTTATAATCACATTAAAAATGAATAAATAAATACAGGGTTACAATTTTTTGAAATGATTAATACAACCAGAAACCTTAAAATAAATGATCTAGAAATAAACAACTAAAATGTGATGAAATTATGAATAATTAATCAATTAGAGATAAATAAATAAATTATAGTATCAATAACCCACAAAAAATGCATTGATCAATCAATTACATGATAACATACCAATTTTTTGGGGGAGAGAAAGTGGGACGGAATGAAACTACAAAATAGGTGTTCTAATTACCTATAAGATATGAAACAAAAATATAAATGATTTTATGCTTCATTAAAAGGATATTGAGGGACCAAAATCATATTTTGAGATCCTCTATAGACCAAGGGATTAATTTTAGGTTGAATTGGGGTGATTAGAATTTTAATCTTGGGGTTTGGGATTTTTAACGTAATTTTAAGAGGAATTAAATACCACAAACACAGTTTCTAGGGTTTTCCAAATGCTATTAAAATTATTATCCTGAATGGTGCACCCATACTCAACATCTAGATGGTTGGTATATTTGGATTCTCGGTTTGATTAACCATTCACCAAACATGAAAACCCCTATTATTTTAGGGTGAATTGTTAGGAGGATATGTGTACATGGCTAGGGAAACTATGCATGCCATTGTAGTGGCTTACACCAGTGTATAGGACTTTGTCGGGTAAAATGTTTAGTTTTTATTAACCATTCACGTCTATAAGCAACCCAAAGGTCTTATGACATTTTTTAAATTTCACCCAAAACACTCGAAAACAAGACCCAACAAAAAAAAGCTCAAAATAAGGGTCAAGAAATGTGTTATATCATGTAGTGGGATTTTATAGTACTACAACCCTTACATACATTATAATTGAATCTTTATCCTTATGGATGAATTTGGAATGTAAATTAAATTATTAACGATTATTCTTTTGATAAATTTTAATAGATGTTCTCACCTCATATATAAAATTTCACCTAATACCTCACATATTTATAGCACAAGGATATCAAAATCTACCAATTTATCTTAATGAATACCCTAGAAATATTTTATTGAATATTTTCTTCTTAAAATAACATCCATATATTCTATTATAAGATAACTAAATGAGTCATAACATATATGAGGAATTCAAAAAAATAGATCAATTTCTTTTATACTCTCCTATAACTCCTATAAATATGAGTATAATATCTTAATATAATAATTTAATTATCCTAAATATTTTTAATTTTTATTATGATTATGAAACCACCATTATATTCCCTCCTTCCCATTAAATGAGAATTGAATTTGTAAATTTTTTGTATGTAGGACTTATCATCTCTACATAGCGATATAATTCATTTTTATTTAACATATATTATGGATGAGTACTATGTTGTGTTTAACAATTATAAATGATGTTTATGAAATAATGTTAACTTTTGAATTATAATAGTGCACCAAACTACTTAATGTTCAATCCTTTGGGAAATGATGATGCTGCATATGCATATGTGTGGACTACCACCTCTATGATGTGATTTGATTCATTTCTAATTTCTATTTTAATTGGATGGTAATAAGTATATAATTAATAAATATATATGATATATATTAAATTTTAATTATATGGTAATTGTGAATAAATATTCACCATTGTTTTGTTTAATCTAGTAAAACATGAAAACAACCTACGGGTATACATACAACAAACCGCCTCAAAGAATGGTGTAATATATTTCTCTTGCCCAAAATTTTATGTACGACTCTAAATATGTATATAATTAATATATATATGTGATATTTATAAAATGATTTAATTCTTGATCTCTATGTATGTATGATCAATGTTCTTGCAATGTGTCTACCAAACAGATAAAATTATGATAAGTGAAACAATAGACACATAGAAAGGATAAATATAAATAATATTGATAAAATGGAATCTAAAAATAATATAAAGGGGAAATATGTGATTTTATAATTTAAAAAATGGATCTTTTATAGATTTATAATAAAATAAAATTTATTATATTTTAGGTTTCAATAGTTTTGATGTAAGTCACACTCAAGGTAATGGTTTATATGTTACAATTTTAGTTTTTTGAGATTATTAATGATTATGTTATGATGGTGAATGTTTAAATGAAAATATGAAGATAAGAATTAATTTTATCATACTATTTTAATTTATTTAAAAAAGATAATTTTATTTCTTTTTTAGAATATTAATAAATAATTATAATGAAAATTTGTATTATGAAAAAATCATCCCCACCTATCTCTTTGGTAAGGACTACATTTTTCTTCTATATCCTTGTTTTCCAAAGAAATTTTGAAGAATGTTGTTACTATTATCCTTTGATTATTAAATTTTATTAATTTTTTTATGTTTAATAAATTTTTCATAATAGACATTCATATGTTTTTTGAATGTGTATCTTTATGATTTTTTTAAAAAGTGAAAAATGAATAAATCTTAAACATATACATCTTGAATGGATTTTAATGACATCATAAAAAAATTCTTTTTTATATATTTATTTACAATTTTATATTGTTTTATATAAATAAAATTGATTCCTTTTTATTTGGAAAGCTGATATAATAATATACAGAAATGAAAATAATTTTTTTATAGTTTTTAATGGTTATTTAAAAGAATTTATATTCATCAAAGAAAAAAACCATTGATTTTAATTATGATTTACTAGGGATATGATAAAATGGTACAATCTATATTCATTCTATATATGGTTTATCTTTATTATAAATATATTTTTATGAATCATGCCTCTATTCCATGGGTCATTCCTTAAAGAAACAATGAAATGTGTATGAAACCCATTTCATTTCTATTGGTTATACTATGATTAGATGTTTATGAAACCAATTTACTTTAATGTAATATTATATTATGAATGAATTATTATCTTTACAAAAAAATATTTTTAATTTTGATTCGGTAATGGGTAGAACTTATATCTCCCTATAATTCATTGGGAAAAGATTGATATTTCATATAATAATCAAGATATAAAGAGGGATTCAACTATGTTCAGTATGAGAATATGTCAACTATGATAGTATTGGGAGTGATCCTTTATTACTATTATGGTTTTGTGAGTAAACTGAATATATTATTATAGCATTTATAATGATAATTGACTACAAACGAAATTATTTTCTAGCATCTTGTTTATTAAACAAATCTAGGTCCTATACCTATCTTAATATTTCATGGTTCATGTTAATTTTACTTCATTATGATCTATATCTGATGAAGTAATAAGATATATGTCCTAAAATTAAATTATTATCATTGATATAATGTTAATGGTTTCAAAACAATGATATCATGTTCTTACAACCATGTGATCGTTTTCTATTTGTGTGGCCATTGATATATCCCTTGATAACCCTTACTAGGAATCTGATATCACCCTTTTATTATGTTACTATTTCTATAGATATAAAGGAATTTATTAAATATTATATTTCTAACAAAGTTGATAATTTAAAAAAAACACTTGGTAACTATTTATAACTATTATAAACCTATTGTTTATGATTCCATGTTACCAATGTTAATAGACCAATATGAATATGGAATGTATCATTAAGTTTTGTAATTAATATATTTCTATAAATATGTGATATCTATATATGAATATAATGGGTTAGTATAGTGCACCCATACTCAACATCTAAATGGTTGGTATATTTGGATTCCCTGTTTGATTAACCATTCACCAAAAATGAAAACCCCCTATGTTTTAGGGTGAACAGTTTGGAGGATATGTGTAAATGGATTGAAAAAATGTGTGTGAAGTTTTAGTGGCATACTCTATAGTACATGATTTTCTGAGGTAAACTGTATAGTTTTTCTTAACCATTCACATCCAAAAACATCCCAAAGGTCTTATGACATTTTTTAAATTTCTCCTGAAACACCCTAAAATAAGACCCAACAAAAACAATCTCGAAACAAGGTTCAAGAAATATGTAATATAATGTAGTGGGTTTTTATAGTATTACAACCCTTACATACCTTATAATTGAATCTCTAGCCATATGGATGAATTTTGAATTGAAATTAACTTATTAACGATTAATCTTTTGTTAAATTTTAATGGATGTTCTCACCTCATCTATAAAATTTAACCTGATACCTCACATATTTATAGCACAAGGATACCAAAATCTACCAATTTATCTTAATAAATACACTAGAAAATTTTTATAGAAGTTGTTCTTCTTAAAAGACCATCCGTATATGCAATTATAAGAGAACTAAATGAGTCATAACATATATGTGGAAGTCACCAAAATAGAACATTTTTTTATACTCTTCTATCAATCCTCTAAATAAGTGTTATCTATACTAAAATAATAATTTAATTATCCTAAATATGTGGAATTGTTATTATGATTATAAAACCACCATTATACTCCCTCCTTCCCAATAAATGAAAAATGAATTTGCAGATTTTGTATATGTAGGACTTACCATCTCCACATAGTGATACAATTCCTTTTTATTTTACATATATTGTGGATGAGTACTATGATGTGTTTAACAATTATAAATTATGTTTAGGAAATAATTTTAATTTTGGAATTATAATAGTGCACCAAACTACTTAATGTTCAATCATTTGGGAAAGGATGATGCCACATATGCATATGGGTGGACTACCACCTCTATGATGCGATATGATTCATTTACAATTTCCATTTTAATTGGATGGTAATATGTATATAATTAATTAATATATATGATACATATGAAATTTTAATTATCTGTTTATTGTGAATAAATACTCACCATTTTTTGTTCAATCTAGATAAACATGAAAACAACATTCGGGCGTAGATAAAACATATCACCTCAAAAAATGGTGTAATATATTTCCCTTGCCCAAAATTTTATGTACAACACTAAATATGTATATAATGAATATATATATGTGATATTTATAACATTATTTAATTCTTGATGTTGATGTATGTCTGATCAATGTTCATGCAGTGAGTCCACTAAACAGAAACATTCATGATATGTGAAACAATAGACACCCACAAAAGATAAATTTAAAAAGTATTGATAATATGGTATCTAAAAATAATAGAGGGGAAATAGGTAATTTTATAATTTTATAAATGGTTATTGTATAGATTTATAATAAAATAAAATTTATTATATATTAGGTTTCAATAGTTTTGATGTAAGGCACACTCAATATAAGGGGTTTATGTTATAATTTCAGTTTTTTTGAGATTATTAATGATAATTTTCTGATGATGAATTTTTAAAATAAAATATGAATATAATAATTAATTTTATCATACTATTTTAATTTATTTAAAAGGTATAAATTTATTTCTTTTTCCGTATATTAAGAAATAATGATAATAAAAATTTGTTTTATGAAAAAATCCTCCTCACCTTTCTCTTTGGTCAGAATACTTTTTTATTCAACATCCTAGTTTTCCAAAAACATTTTAAAGAATTTTGTTACTATTATCCAATTAATTTTTAGTTTTTATTCATTTTTTTATGTTTAATAAATATTTCATAATAGATATTCATATCTTTTTGTGAATGTGGAACTTAATGATTTTTTTTTTCGAAAGTGAAAAATGGATAAATTGTAAACATGTACATCTTGAATGGATTTTAATGAAATCATAAACAAATTCTTCTTTATATATTTATTTACAATTTTATATTATTTTGTATAAATAAAATTGTTTACTTTCTATTTTAAAAGTTGATATAATAATACAACAAAATGAAATAAGTATTTTTATAGTTTTTAATAGTTATTGAAAATAATTTATATTCATCAAAGACAACAACCATTTATATAAATTATGATTTACTAGGGATATGATAAAATGGAACAATCCATATTCATTATATTTATGGATTATGTTAATGATAAAAATATGTTTATGAATTATTACTATATTACATGGCTCTTGCATTAAAGAAATAATGAAATGTGTTTGAAACCCATTTCATTATTATTTGTTATACTATAATTAAATGATTATGAAACCCATTTACTTAAATGAAAAATTATATTATGAATGCATTATTATCTTTCCAAAAAAATATTTTTTATTTTAATTATGTAATGGGTAGAACATACATCTCTCTCTAATTCATTGGGAAAAGACTAATATTTCATATAATAAACCGGACCTAAAGAGTGATTCAACCGAGTTCGATATGAGAATATTTCAAATATGATAGTATTGAGAGTGAACCTTGACTATTATTATGGTTTTGTGAGTAAACTAATTAAATTATTATAGCCTTTATAATGATACGCTACTACAAATTAAATTATTTTCTAGGATTTTCTTTATTAAAAGAATCAATGTCCTATACCTATGTTAATCTTCCATGGTTTATGTTATTTTTATTTCTTTATGATCTATATCTTATGAACTTAGAAGATATATGTACTAAAATAAAATTATGATCATTGATATAATGTTTATGGTTTCAAAACAATAATATCTTGTTCTTACAACCTTGAGATAATTTTCTATTTGGGTGGCCATTGATATCTCCATTGATAACCCATAATGGGAATACGATATCACCCTTTTATTATGTTCCCATTTATATAGTTATGATGTAATTTATTAAATATTATATTTCTATGAAGGTTGATAATTCTAAATAAACACTTGATAACTATTTAGAACTATTATAAACCAATTTTTTATGATTTCGTGTTACCAATGGTAATAGAACTATATGATTATGGAATAGATCATTAGGTTATGTAATTAATATATATCTATAAATATTTGATATCAATGTGTGAAAATAATGGGTTATTATTATTGGTATTTGTGATATGTTTAGTAAATCAATGGAAACTAGAATGAAAAAATAAAATCGTATGAACCATAGGGGTAAATGTATGTATAGGATATAATCCCAATGTTTTGGAAATGATCAATAATAACCCAGGATAAAAATATGTTTCATTGAATATTTTTTCGTCATTTTCTCATCCATTAAATGGTTTTCCATCATTATGTGCTTTCCCACTAAGATTATTGTCTCTCACACTATTCATTTTTGTTTTAGTGAATGGATGGAAAACAAAAGAATCATGTTAATGTTAAATGTGATGATAAATGAAATGATTGTCTTTATGAGGAATAAATTGAAATAAGAGATAGAATGTGAAACATTTTAATTATACCTGATCATATATCCTGTTATGTGATTAAAAATTACGTATTTGGTGAGTTGAGAAACACAAAAAATAAGAGAAATATAGTGTCACGACCCATCCCCTAGGGCCCGTATCATGACTACCCCAAGACCGCCTTCCATATCCATGGGTTGGCGACTAGAACCAAAGGCATAAATACCTAAATTGGGAAGACATTGCCATTATAACTGTAAACAATCACATCAGAGTACACAACATGAAGAAAAACACTAAATAAAATAGTATACAAAATAAGTGTTGAAAAGTAAATGGGGCCGGAAATACAAGCCCAACAGGAAAGTACAAGTACAACAGAAAGAATTTACCACTGAAGAAAAGTAAAGTAGCTACTAGGCCATCCACCGGGGTTCCTACCTGAAGGGTAGGTACAGATGGCCTCCTCAACACTCCATGTCCATCCGGCTCATCTATGTACAGACTCATCATACAGTCCACCTCCAGGTACCATCCGGTCCGGCTACCCTCGGCCTCAGTCTGAGTTGTCAGTTGTCTACAACCAACACAATGAGGTGCGGGCATAACCCATGTAGGGATGAGTATAATGATACTTAGTAGGGACCCCGAGACCCTCAAAGTCTCACTAAATCCAACTAGGATAAACCACAAATAATGAAATAAACAGATAGCCATTACTTAGGTATATGATCATACATATACCTAAGTTATCTAGTAACCCATCTCAATCATGATAAAAACACAAAAGTCATTGACTCAGCTCAAACTAGGATTTTATTCTAGGGGTAGTAACAAGTAACATCCCCAGTCACACTGTTGGAACCTCATCTGATGGTGTACTCCTCTATCGAGTACATTGGGCCTGCCGCATCACACAGAGGAACTTCCCACTATCATGTACTGTTGTGGTACTCCTCTCGTCGAGTACCATGGGTCTGTTGTTCTCACATAGAGGTGTTTCCCACTGTGGGTCTGCGGCGCTCACACAGAGGTGCTCCCCCACGTAGCCTGCTGAGGTAGTCCTCCTATCGAGTACCAGGGGTCTATCACGTCAAACAGAGGTGCTCCCCACTGTGGGTCTTCCACGTCACATATGGGTGCTCCCCACTGGGCTAGACAAAACACTCAGAGTCGAATGGTCAGCAGTTGGCAGGTCTCAGCCAAATACTAGGTCTCCATACACTGCTCGCTCATCTCCAGGAGGATCCGCTCCATGAGCTACTGGTTGATCCTACAACATTCACGAAGTGTAATGTAGAAGTATCTCAAAAGGTCCTCCTTGTCATAGGGGTCTCAACGCAATAGATGGTGTGTCAAACAGATGCACAACCTATGAGTTATTGGCATTTCTGTTATAGGGGCCCGGTTGGATTTCATGTTCAAAAAAACTCGATCATACCCCAACTATATACAAACCTCAATTTTGGTATACCAAAATAACTATCTCTCTCTAAACTTTCTGTGGTCACAGACGGTTTTTCGATCAGACAATTGTAGACCATGTTATGGGTGAAAAGGTGTATTCAGGTCAAATTGGTCCGAACTGGGGTCCGACCCGGTCCTAGGGTCCAACCCGATAAGGAGGCGGTGCGACCCGAGGTGGCGGCCCTGCCCGTGGGGGTAGCCCGACCAGTGCTATGTCTGGCCCATGCTGGGTCCTGCCCGACGACCTGCGTGGCCTGGTTGGCGGCCAGCCTGGCCTGGCTGGCAGCCCACACTGGCCTGGCTGGCTAGTAGCTTATTGTGCCCTATGGGACATGCCATAGCCACATCCAGGGGTAGTTCGTGCACCCCCTGGAATCTGGAATGGCAGATCCATTCAGGTGGGTACCAAACCGGTGCTAGGTCGTGCTGGTCCATGACGCGAGACCCGCTCCTCCCGGCTGGCTGAGCAGGTGGCCACCTCTGCTCCTCTACAACGGCCCGCCCTGGCCATGACTTCTTCTTCCGCATGGCATGACGGTGTTGTGCCCATCCGCCACGGCCCACCCTAGCCGTGGAACCTTTTCTCCATGTGGCGAGATGTCTTCGTGCCCCTCCGGTTGCCTGGCGACCGCCCGTGTACACCGTCATGGCTAAGGGAAACAACCTATTCTTTCGCTCAGCACTACGGTGTTGTAGCCTATTCTTTAGTGCGACATGATGGTTCCTCACCCTCCAGATGACCCGGAAGCCTTGCGCCGCCAGTTTCCTTAATGACAGGATTTCTTTGCGGCCGGCCCGACGCCAGCCGCCGTTGCTCCGCCACTATCATCAACAACCGAGTCAAAATGACGGGAGAGGGTCGATCCATGTTTGTACAGCCTGAGATCTCCACGTTATGGTGATAAAAATGGTAGATTCATAAACCATCATTTTTTTTCAATGAATAACAGAAACAAATCAATCTTAAATCACCCTATCTCAGGTTCGTTGTTCGTTGACGATGTGGCAGAAAGGCAGACGTCGTTTCGTTGACGTCGAGATAAAGACACAGAAGTCAAGGATGACATCATTTGCATTCTTTAAGGATGGTTCTTCCCCTTCTTTCCCCAGTTTAAGATCGTTCATCACTGGCAGAAGAAGCACTCTTCATTGGGAGAATTAGTTTCTCCAAGCTCTTTCAATCCCTCACCCAATGTTCCACCAAAATAATATGACAACCCAAAAATAATGGGTTAAGTCAACACATTATTTAACTATTGGACAAAATATTCAAAAGATTTCAAATTAATTAAATAATGTTTTGAGTGGATTGGCACTTTAATGGGGGAAGATCAAGGGTTATCCCCACTTATACAGAGTTTCAAGGATGTTTAAAGCCTGGGTGGTCCCCAACCCTTTAATTGATAAGAGGTCTTTAGACCTCGGGAGGGACCCACCACCATAACCTCTCATGGGAGGTTATGCTATGGTTTCCCCCACCTCTAACCTCATCTTTGATGTTTTAACCGCCAAATAAAAATAAGCTACACACTTATTTTTATTTAATTTTATTCTTAAAAACATTAAAAACTAACTTTCATTATCGACCAACTGCCGTCGAGGTGAAACTCTTCTTAAGTGAATACAGGTGCTGTGAGATAAACATTACCCTCACATTTTAATTTTGAGTGCAGGTTCAGATGTTATAAAATATTTCTTGCACGTTTAATGAACTTACTCGAACAAAACTTCAGAAATTTATTCCAGGCGTACTGGGCCTCAGAATCAAGCACTGTAAATTTTCATGGACTCATAAAATTCCCATGTATTTAAGAAAAATAAAATTCACAGAATTTCCGGGTCTTTACATTCTCCCCACCACAGGGATTAACATTCTTGTAAACTAAAACTCAAACTAAGGGAACAAAAGAGGGTACTGAGCACGCATCTGACCCTCCCACTCCCATGTGCTCTCTTGGAGGTTCAGGTGCTACCAGCGAACGCGCACTAGAGGTATCAACAGTCCTCATAGAACCTGATATTTTCAATAATCAATCCCCACTAGGACCTCCGTGAATGTCACCCCATCATCGATGTCTATATCTCCATGGTCGATGATGTGGGAAGGGTCGTGCAACTATCTCCTCAGCTAAGATATGTGGAAGACGTCGTGCACCTAGTGAAACTAAGGTGGAAGAGACAAATGGTAAGCCACCTCACCTACTCTACTGAGGACCTGGAATGGTCCAATGAATCTCATAGATAACTCTTCGCCTCGGCCAAATCTCTATAGACCTCCTCGATGTGAGACCCATTGAAAGACGTGGTCTCCATCCTTGAACTCTATAGGTCTCTGTCTCCTCTAAGGATATGACTTATGCCTACTCTGTGAAGTCTTCATCTGCTCCTAAATGATCTACACCTTCTCCATGGAATCCCATTCAATCTCTGGTCCCACTAGTGCTAACTCCCCTGGGTCTGTCCTGCACAGTGGTGATTTGCATGGTCGACCATACAAGGCCTCAAAAGGTGACATACCAATGGTGGAGTGATAGCTGTTGTTGTAGGAAAACTCTACCAACAGTATGTGATCCTCCTAGCTACAACTGACGTTGAGGACACAAGAATGTAGCATTTCCTCAAGGTTCTGAATGGTCCACTCAGTCACACCATCTGTCTGAGGATGGAAGGCAGTGCTCAAGGTAATCTATGTCCAGAAAGCCTCTTTCAACCCCTTCTATAGCCGGGAAGTAAACTGTGCATCATGATCAGAGAAAATAGATGAAGTTACTCCATGTAGCTGCAAAATCAATTGCACATAGAGGATTCTAAATATCTCCACTGAACCGTGCTCTCTGATTGGTAGGAAGTGGGCCGACCTGTTGAGTTGGTCGACGATCACCCAAATCACGTCGTGATCCATGGATGTGTGTGGAAGGCCTATCACAAAGTCCATGGATATCTCATCCCACTTCCACCCTGGGACCTCTAAGGGATGAACCAAGCATGTTGGTACCTGGTGCTCACCCTTCACTTGCTGACAAGTGAAGCACCGTGAGACAAACTCCACTATTGACTTCTTCTTAGCTGGCCACCAATGTTGTCGTTGAAGGTCCTGTTACATCTTCGCCACTCTTAGATTTACCACTAGAGGGGACGTGTGAAACTCCCTCAACACTTTCTCCTGTAGTGACACTGGAACCATAGTACGTCCTCTGTAGAGGATGATGTGCTCACCATATTTGGAAAATCCATTAGGTCCCAGCCTTGTGTATATCTGAGCATGCCCTTTCTCGTAGTCAGCATCCCCATACTGTGCCTCCCTGACTCACTGAAGAAGTAGAGGAGTGACTGTAAGAGACTTTAGGTAGGCTGCTCCATCTCAATCAAGGAAGGATATCTATAAGGCAGGTAGCTGCTCTGTCACCTCTCCTAGCAGTTGTATACAAGATCTCTTGCGGAGTGCATCTGCAATAATGTTCCCCTTCCCAGGATCATAGACTATCTCAAAGTCATAGTCCGGGAGGAACTCGATAAAATGTCGTTGTCTCGTGTTCAGGTCCTTCTGTGGGAATATATACCTGATACTCTTGTGATTAATGTAGACTGTGAAACGCACGCCCATCTGATAGTGTTTCCACATCATCAAGGAGAAGACCACTGCTACAAACTCTGGGTCATGGGTAGAGTAGTTCTGCTCTTGTAGTCTCAGATGCTAAGAACCATACACGATCACAGCTTGCTAGTGCATTAGGACACACTCGGGTTCGATCCCTGATGTGTCGTAGTAAACTACGTACCCAACGCCTTCCTCTGGACATATCATGATGGGGGAACTAGTAATCCTCTACCTTAGCTCCTAAATGCTCTAATGGAACCTCTCTGAAAATATGAAGGGATTCCCCTTCTTCGTCAAGTATGATAGTGGTGCTACCACTCTGGAGAAGTCGGAAACGAATCTCCGGTAGTATCTAGCCAAGGAAATAAAAATTTGTACCTTTGACACACTCCTGGGTGGCTCCCATGAAATTATCGCCTCAATCTTCGCTGGATCTACTGCAACTCCATCCTCCGAGATGACATGTCCCAAGAAGTGAACCTATTGAATCCAAAAAATGGAACTTCGAGATCTTACCATAAAGCTGGTGCTCTCGGAGTGTGTCCAGTACTACCTGCAAATGATAGGCATTCTCCTCTTCAGTAGTCGAGTAGATCAAAATTTTATCGATGAAGACTACAACAAAGTGATGAAGGTAAGGCTGGAATATCCATTTCATTGGACTCATGAACACTTTTGTTGCATAGGTTATTCCGAAGGGCATAACCAAGAACTCATTGTGGCCATTCCGACACCTGACGGTCGTCTTCTGCACATCCTCGTCTCGAACTCTGAGCTGGTGATAACCTGATCTGAGGTCTGTCTTCGAGAACCACCATGCTCCCTTCAACTGATCGAAGAGGCCATCAATCCTCAGGAGTGGGTACTTATTCTTCACGGTCAACTGGTCCAGGGGATGATAGTTAACACAGATCCTCAAGCTCCCATCCACCTTCTTGGTGAACATAATCAGCGCTGCACAGGGAGAAACACTATGTCGGATGAATCAATGTCCCTACAAGTCCTCTAGCTGTATCCACAGCTCACAAAGCTCAGAGAGAGCCATCCGATATGCGGTAGTAGATACAGTGTCATCTCGGGGTTCATGTCAATATAGAAGTACACCTCTCTATAAGTAGGTAGTCCTGTAACATCTTCTGGGAAAACATCTGTGTACTGGTCCACCACTACAGCATAAGTCAGACTCTCCACCTCAACTGCTCCATGGGTAATGCAAGCCAACTGGTGAGTGATCAGCTGCACCCTCCTCCGAGTAAGTCTGTCTCATTCTGTAAAGGTTCCCTTCTTGCCGGTGAAGGTAATCCTGTCCCCATCCTTGCATACACACCACACTTTTCGCCTAATACATTAGATCAGGGCATGAACTGTAGATAACGAGTCTATACCCAAGATGACGTCGTAAGGTCTCGACGCTGATACTATTAGATTCCAGTCAAATATATCACCTCCTTTAGTATTCTCTCACTACCATAACCAGTGCATAATTGTCGAATCAGCTCCCGTAGGAGTCTCTAGCCATAAGGGTCAAGCCAACGGCTCCGTCAGAATCTATGAGCTCCGAACGAGGGAAGTGGCAATGAAAGAGTGACTAGAACCTATGTCTATAAGAACTATAGATAAGGTGAAGTAGACAAAGATCATACCCTGAATCATCTCCAAAGCATTGTGGTCGTATGCCTCAGATGCCTGAAGTTGAGATCTCCCATATCCACTTGTTCCCTACAGTCGGGGTGGACCTCCTGGTGGTGGGGGCGGTATCACCTCGTAATGTCGTCCATCGCCAGCTTCTCAATCACCTCCTCTGCCATGTCCGACTGTGCCCTACGGACCACCTCGATCGAATCTCATCCTCTGGTTGGGAGGTCCCACAACTATCTGGTGATCATCAAAATGGCGAGTCAGACAGTCATGAGCCATGTGACCCAGCCCGCCGCATGAGTAACACTGCCTACTCCTGGAAGGTAAGTCACTGCCCTAGGTGCCCTGAACAACAGTTCCCGAGTCTTGCAGTCGTCCACTAGTGGGTCTAGTCTTCTTGGACCTCTGCATCATTAGTCTACTTCCAGCTTCAGAAGAATCCAGTGCATGTCGAATAGGAGTGGGTCTCGGTGCTGGTGACTACTCAGCATAGAAACTCTCCACTATGAGGGCTCTCTCTAACACCCCCGCCTGTGTCGGGATGCTGAGGGAGATCATCGATGTCCTGATCTCTCACCTGATCCCCTACTCGAAGGTCTGGGCCCTGAAGAATGGGTCTTGTACCATATCTTTGGCGTAGCATGACAGGTCAGTGAACCTCGCTGAGTACTGAGGTACAATCATTCTACCCTACTATATATGTAAAAGCTCCTGTATCCACACCGCACGAATGGTGGCTAAGACAAACTCCGCCCAAAATTGGATCTTGAAGTCTGTCTAGAGTAGCGTCACCTCGTCATGAACCTGGAGCATCAGGCTCCACAATCTGCTAGCTGCTGCCTAAATGAGACTTGTGGAAAGGATCACCATGTAGTCTACTGGTGTCCCTACTAGCCTGAAGACTCTCACCCAAGCCTCTAGCCAATCCTCAGCTACTTGTGGGTCCGTCTCTCCCCAGAACCTGGGTGGCCTCTGGCACTGGAACTCATGCAATGCGCCCAAGCGGAGTGCTTCATCTACTTCTGGGGCAGGGGGGCATCGGTGGCCCAACAGGAAGTGGTACTGCAGGTGTCTCCACTATTAAAGGTCCTTGCACTGAGGCATCGTTTCTTGGTGGGCTGTCTAAGCGTACGACTCTTGGTGCTCTAACTAGTCATCTTCGGGGAGGCATCCTAAATGAAACAGATGCGACATGGTCAAAATAATATACCTTGTGAGATATCTTGGTTGAGCTGACTTAAATAGTACTTTTGAAAACACACATTCAATCAGTGTTTTCGTGCACTAAGTCGGAAATCAGAAATTAGAGTCTTGGTTTATGGATACGTCGGCCGACCGCACCAACACGGGACTCCCGGAACTGAGAACCACACATAGTACCCTTAACACTATTGCTTCACAGAAAAGAATGATCAGAGTTCTACGTTCTGTGGTAGAACTGACTCCTCGGGTACTAATTTGTTATGACCTGTCCCCCAGGGCCCATATCATGACTACCCCAAGCCAGCCTTCCATAGGCTAGTGGATGACGACTAGCACCAAAGGTGTAAATCCCTAAACTGGGAAGGCATTGCCATTATAACTGTAAACAATCACATCAAAGCACACAACAGGAAGTAAAACACTAAGTAAAATTGTATTCAAATGAAGTGCTGGAAAGTAAAAGGGGTATGAAATACATGCCCAACATGAAAGTACATGTACAACTGAAAGCATGTACAACTGAAGAAAAGTAAAGCAGCAACTGGGTCATCCTCTGGGGTTCCTACTGAAAGGGTAGGTATATATGGCCTCCTCAGCACTCCAAGTCTGCCTGGCTCCACTTTGTACCGACTCGTCATAAGGTCCACCTCCGGGTACCGTACAGTCCTGCTACCCTCATCCTCAGTCAGCGTTGTCGGTTGTTTACAACCAAGACAACGAGGTGCGAGCATAACTAATGCAGGGGTGAGTATAATGATACTCAGTAGGGACTTGAGAACTCCAAGGCGTCAGTAAATCAAAAAAGGGTAAATCAAAAAGTATGAATTCAACAGAAAAAAATACTTAGGTATATGCACATACATATACCTAAGTTATCTAGTAACCCATCTCAATCACGAGGAAAACACAAAATTCATTAACTCAACTCCAACCAAGATTTTATTATACGTGTAGTATCAAATAACATCCCTAGTTACACTGTCAGAACCTCGAATGATGGTGTACTCCTCCTCTATATAGTAAAGTGGGCATTCCGCATCACACAGAGGTTCATCTTACTATCCTGGACTTTTTTGGTACTCCTCCCATCGATGATCATGGGTCTGCTGCGCTCACATGGAGGCGTTCCCCACTGTGGGTCTGCCACGCTCACATAGAGGCCCTCCCCCTCATAGCCTACTGAGGTACTCCTCCTGTCGAGTACTTTTGGTCTGGTGCATCATACAGAGGCACTCCCCACTTTGGGTCTGTCGCGTCACACAGAGGCATTCCCTACGTGGATAGTCTAAACACTCTGATTCGAAAGGTCAGTAGTTCTTAGGTCTCAGCCAGCTACTAGGTCTCTGTACTCCACTCGCTCGTCTCAGGGAGGATCTGCTCTGCAAGCTACATCTAAATCCTCCAACTATCACGATGTCCCATATAGAGGTATCTCAAAAGTTCTGCCTTGTCATAGCGGTCTCAACGCAACAGACATCGCGTCAATCGGACGCTCAGTTTGTGAGTTATTGGCATTTCCGTTCCAGGGGCCCGGTTGGATTTTAGATTTATCCAACCTGACCGTACCCCAATTATGTCCAATTCTCAAGTGGGGTATTCACAAAGAACTTCCTCACTTTAAGATTTCTGTCTCCGTAGACGGTTCGTCGATCGGACACTCGTTGCCCAAGTTATGGGTGAAAAGGTGAATTCTGGCCAAACGAGTTTGAACTCGAGTCCGACCCGGTCCGCGGGTCCTACCGGGCCTGAGGGCATCCCATGCCGAAGGGGCGTCCCAGCCCGAAGGGGCGGCCCGACCCAAGGGGGTGGCCGGGCCCACATGGCTTGGCTGGCCAACTGCTGGCGGTGCCCTACAGGGCCCACCTTAGTCGCATCTAGGGGGAGTCCACGCGCCCCCTAGAATCCCGAACGACCGAGAAATTTTTTGTGGGTACCAAATTGGCACTAGTTGGCACCAGTCCATGAAGCGGGTCCCACTGGTTCTTGCTCCTACCGGATGGTCGAGCGGCCAGCCGCTTCCGCATCACCGACGACCTATCCGACGTCAGCCGCCTCTACTCCTCCGTCGTGGCCCGCCCTGGCCGCGACTTCTTCCTCGCGTGGCGTGACGGCGTCGCGCCCCTCCTCTACGGCCCACCATGGCTGTGACTCCTTTTCTCCGTGTAGTGTCGCGCCCCTTCGGCGGCCAAGCGGCCACCGATTTACACCACCGCGGCCAAGGGCCCCACCCTATTCTTCTGTGCGGCATGCTGGAGTCACGCCCTTCCGACAACCTGGCAGCATTGCGCCGCCGATTTCCTTCACGTCCGAATTTCTTCGTGGTGAGCCCGATGCCAGCCTCCATTGCTTTTCCACCATCATCAGCAAGCGAGGAAAAACGAAGGGAGAGGGTCAAGACAAGTTCATGCGGCCTGAGAACTCCACGTTATGGTGATAACATTTTGAGATTCCTAAAACAATATTTTTTCAATAAATAATGGAAAAAAAATCAATCTTAAATCCCCCTACCTCAGGTTCGTTGTTCGTTGACAATGCCACGGAAATGCGGTCTTTGTTTTATTGACGTCAGGAAGAAGATGAAGAACTCTAGGATGAAGTCGTCGGCGTTCTTCAAGTATGGCGCTTCCCCTTCCTGCCCCAATTGAAGATTATTCTTCGTTGGCTGAAGAAGCATTCTTCATTGGGAGAATTAGTTTCTCCAAGCTCTTTCAACCCCTCTCCCAAAGTTCCAGCAAAAGAAAATGCAAACCCAAAAATAATGGGTTAACATAACCCATTATTTAATTGTTGCCCAAAATATTCAAAAGATTTCAAATTAATTAATTCATTTTTTACGTGGATTGGAACATTAATGAGGGAAGTTAAAGGTTTCTCTCCACTTATGGGGAACTTTAAAGAGTATGAAAGCCCATGTGGTCCCCACCCCTTTAATTGATAAGATGTGTTTAGACCTTGGGTGTTCCCCACCACCATAACATCTCATGGGAGGTTATGGAGTGGTGGAACCCACCCTTAAGCACCTCTTGGAGGTTTTAACCACCAAATAAAAATAATCTACACACTTATTTTTATTTAATTTAATTCTTAAAAAATCCAAAAACTAAATTTCATTCCCGACCAACTGTCGTCCAGGTGAATGTCTTCATAAGCGAATATCGGGTCTGTGAGATCAACGATGCCCTCAGATTTCAATTTCGAGCACTAGTTCAAATGTTATAAAATCATGCTCGCACGTTTACTCAACGTACCCAATCAAAACTTCATAAATTTATTCCATGAATACTGGCCCTCAGAATCAAGCGCTCTAAATTTCCGCGGACTTGTAAAAATTTAATGTATTTAAGAAAACAAAATTACAGAAATTTTGGGTATTCACATATAGATTTCTTTAATGTCATGAAGGAATGCATAGTAATATTCAAAAAATTCTATAATGTTGTAAGAAAAGCTCAAATTAATGTACAAAGGGAATGGGAAGATGTTTTTTGTATGGAAAAGAAGGAAACAAAGAGAGTAATTTCCATGAAAAAAAATAAAAAAATAATTTAATGCAATGGAAAATAAAAATAGTCACCCTAAGGTTCCCTAAACAGTTAAAATTGTAAAATATGGAATGTTTTGGAATTATAAAAACCAATTAAATTGGGGGATGGTTGAGAAATTAATCAATAATGTACAAGAGTAATGGATTTACATATGATGTTGAAGAGACAAAGAATGACGTATGAATGGTATTTTTTTATAGTGTTTCTTAAGTTAAAAGTATAAAGAATTATTTTATTAAGTTTTATGAATCAAATACATGAATAAAAATCATATTATAGGAAATACGTATTGAAAAAAATAGTGAATCTTGGTTAATGTGTAATGGCCCGGACCACTCTGGCCCATTCCTTTTTCAAAAAGAAGGTCACGAATTGTTCTGGAGGGTAAAAAGGGATTTTCCCACACTTTTCATAATTTTTTTAAGTACACACTGTGTAGTGTGAGTACACACCATGTACCACCTTGTTGGGTATACCCCGTGTTGAATGCTGAATCCTTGCTGTGTGAAATAAATGAGTACACGTTGTGTGTCCAATACTACACGCCGTGTAGTCCCTCCCCGCGTATGCATTACCTTCAACCCGTGTGTTGACCAGTCAATGGCCATGTGCTGTGTTGAAGCCGTGTCCTTGTCGTGTGAAATAAATGAGTACACATCGTGTATCCAATACTACACATCGTGTAGTCCCTCCCCGCGTACGCATTACCTTCAAGTCGAGTGTTGACCAGTCAGTGGTCGCATTCCGCCTTGAAGGCCATGTTGGAAGCCGTGTGGTGACCGTGTGAAATGGTTGAGTACATGCCGTGTACCATAAAGTACATGTCGTGTACTTTTGATTTTATCGCCTGTAAATGTAGGGGTCCCCTCCTCCTTTTCAACTCACCCCTCTCCTACCCTTTCTTCTGAGCAGAGCTCTCCCAAGAGACTCGAAGGCTCCTTTTCTTCCATAACTTCTTTTTTCGAGCTCTGATTTACGATCCGTCAGCGGCCACGTGATCGTAACAACGAGGCAGACCTTCTGTGCTTGGATCCATTGTCTTTCCTTTGGCCTTTACTTTCCAACATCCACCCACGAAGGTTTTTTTGGGACTCGACAGAAGTGACGGGCGCCAATAGACATCTTCTAATGTTGATCCGGGTGAGCGTTGTGATCAGAACCTGTTGAGGTAGGGATCTTACCTTCATCTCTCTCTAAATTGTGCATCATATGGTGTGGGTATCATCTTGTTTTCAAGAGAAACAGTTGAACCAATAAATGAAGATAATAACTGGTTATAGAATGGGGATGGGGAAGTTGTTATGTTTATCTATATATCCTGTGATATTATGTTGTGAATTGAAATAGGCTTATGCCTACTGAAAATAATGGTCGTTGGGGGCCTTTTCTTGTGCAATTAAATGTTGCCTTATCTTCTAGACCATTTTTGTGAATTAAACCTTGTTCAATGTCGAATTTTGTTAATCACATAATGTTGGCTGATTAAAATATAGAACCCTTATGTGATCACCCCAGTAAAACAAACTGAAATAATAAACATGTCGGTGCTGGTTAGGGTTTGTTTATATGAAGGGGGTGTTATGTGGGTTGTTGTGGATCGGCTGAACAGCGGGGCTACGGTTGGCTTGGTTGTGGGTTGGTGTGAATGTTATAGAGGGGCTATGATAAATGGAATCAAGGGGAGATGATGTACGAGTATCGTTGTGTTTGTAGTTATGGTGGTTGCCAATGCGGCTGCAGGGATGGGTTTGAATGTGAATGAACTATGGGTTGTGAATAATAAATAAAAAGTGGAAGAGTTAATGAATGGTGGGACATGGTAATGGAACGAGATTAATAATTAATGGGATGGTAGGTTAATAGGAAGGGACTTGTTGTGCTTTTGCTTTCCTAACTTGATTTTTGGATGGAAGGGATATGATTTTACGAACGTTTGATGTGGTTGGTTGTGGATAGTTTCCCAGTAGTTAAAGAACTAATAAACCGATTCTGTTGAAAAATGAAAACCTAAATGGGGTTAGGGTTGTTTGTGGTATGCATGCTTTATAGTAGCAGTGCTGAGGCACGTGCTAAGTTCTCTGATTAGAAGGCATATGTTGGGCTAAGTGTTTGGTATATATATATAATATATATATATATATATATATATATATATATATCTTTTGTGTTTTATCGCACCCCAACCATGTTGAGCACTTAGTTCCGAACACTTCCATTTCATGGGAGAGGGTGTTTTTCCCCTTAGTTACATGCTCCTTCCTGCTCCTTCGTCCCTAGGATGTGATGAATTAAGGTGAACTTACACCCAAGACTCTTCGGGTAGGTTTTGATTGGGGTGGTTTTAGCCCAAGATGCTTCGGGCAAGTTTTATTGTTTCCCAAGAATCTTTGGGATGAGGCCCAGGTGTGTGTGGGTGGGATACGTGGTTGTGAGGTTTAGGTGTGTGTGGGCTGGATATGTGGTTGTAAGGCCCAGGTGTGTGAGGGCACGATACATGGTTGTGAGGCCTAGGTGTGTGCGGGCGGGGAGAGTGTGGCAGTGTCAGGACGTTCGCCATTAGGAAGAGCATCTTACTTAAGGTAAATGGTGCGGGGTACCAAATACTCTTGTTCTTATTTACTATAACCTGTTATGATTGTGTTTTTGGTGAGTGTGGCTGGTGAGGTTGGGTGGGTAGATTTCCTTGTTAGGTTTCTTCTGTTGTTCTCATGAGACATTACGATGTCTTCCCAGTTGTGCACGAGATATTTAGGTTTCCCTACTGAGTATACTTGTTTGCTCACCCTACATTTACATTCATGTTTCTAGGAGGACTACTAGGGCTGTGCGGGACCCTACTAGTCGGGACAGTTGGATTTTTTGTAGTTTCTATACACTTGTTTCTTTTGGTATTGTACTTTTTTACATTCTTGTATTTATACATTGTTTGAGAACTATTTTAACATGCATGTGGGATTGGTTTGGGTTTATTTCTCTTCACTTGTGCTTTTCCTTTTTGGTGGTTGACTTGTCATATTTCCCAATCTTAAATAATAAAAAGGGTAATTCCTCCCATATTTGTGAAAACTCATACCCTTGGTGCTAGTCACCACCCCGGGGCCTACTGGAGGAGGGACTTGGGGGTCATTATCTCCCTTTCACCATTTCCAGCTCAATAGGGGCATCCATGGTGGGAGGGGGTCATGACAGAATGGCATCAGAGGTGATGGTTGAGAGATAGGATGGAGTCCGGAGTATCGCACAGTGAGGATTGCATGGGATGGTAGGGCAACCATGTTGGTTAATCTTGGTGCGTGACATAGGCCAGGGAAGACCGGCAATGACACGGGATTTTAGGGCCCCCCTTGATCCAATGAAAGGACTCTGAGCCTACCTAACGTGTAACACCCCGACCCCAGCTACCCAGAGTCGGTGCATTACTTCGTAACATTGGCATGATCACAAAAGATCAAGTCTCGAAAGACCGATTAGTTTAGTAGCCTTGGAAACACTAGATACATTCATAAGTCTTTCATAACATCAAAAAGTAAACAAACTACAATAACATGGTCTTCATAGTCTACACTCATATCCATTTCTGACTACCCCTATAGGTCATTCATAAAATACTTCTTGACATCCTGGAAAATATTAAAACATTGAAAGGGGTGAGCTCAGATGCTCAGTAAGGATAACAATATTGCGGAAGCTTTCATAAATGAACATAAAAATTTAAGGCAATGTATAACTAAAACAAAAGCCTTTTAAACTTGAACATCAACATAATATGGAAAAAGTAAAATGAGATAATGCCATTCACTTCTTCACATGGATATTCTACTAGTCGAATAATCACATGCAATATCAAAAACCACTTTCATAATGAGGGAATGTATAATGCCAGACATTCTGAAAAATTTTGTCAAGGCCTCGGCCAAGACGTCTAAAATGATTAAGGCCTCGGCCAAAACCATAAATCAAATTGGGAAAGGGCCTCGGCCAATTCCACGTCTAGTTGTCTCATGCGACCTACTGATGCATTGAGGAGCTATAGCGGGCTCCACCTGTCACTTATTAAGTCCAATACATTCGTCATATGAATAGGTTTAAACATATTATAAACCATAACATAATCGTATCACATAAAACATGCATAAAGGAAACATAACATTTCCACATTTCAATCACAAGATATCAATACAACACATTTATATAATAAAAACGCTTTCAAAACCATTTTCAATACCAAAATAAAAGAAAGTTAAAACTTTGTATTTATTTTTCATTAAAAAAATGATGGCTTGTAGAGGAAGCCGAAACTCAAATAATGGTCACGACGGCGGAGAAGTCGTTGTTGCCGCATAAGTACGGAAAGAAAAACATTCCCTTTTGTCGTTTAGAAAAACGCTTCGTATAAAAAATATTCCTTTTGAATAAACGTACAAGTCAATGGGGTTTATACACCGTATAAAATAAAGTTGTGTATAAAACCAAATATGCCTCAATGAAAGGGGATTGAGACGATGTCCATAAAAAGATCATTTTTTTTAAATAAAGTACATCTATAATGTGTATTCACTATAAGTACAAATAAATAATGTAAAAATAACAGATAGGACATAATAATATCATGACATAATTTGAAAGTAGGAGATTAACCCAAAGAATGGAAATTGAGTTAAGAAATTCCCTTACCTCATGTCTAACTTGACTCAACCGTTCTTTAACCTCCTGGATAATAAACTAGAGTTAATATATACCTTATTAAGAACCATTTTTAATTTCATTATCCTTTTTATATCACTTATTACAATGTTATGAACATTATGTAATTATTTAAGTTAATAACGGTCGTTTGGTCGATCTTTGGTACTTGAGTCAACAATAAAATTCTTATAATTACAAGTTGTTCATGTGGTGAAATATCCATTATATCCAGAATTATATTCATGATGTATATATCATATATATGATATATATCCAGTATATACATTCATTCATAATGTCACGTAACCTTTAGAGGTAAGAAATGAAATGCACCGTTCATGGAGACGGTAAGCCGTACATATGCATGAACGCTACTTTCATTTCTATTTCATATTTAATGGAATGAAATCATAGTGATATAAATTTATAATATAATTACAGTATAATATAGTGTATAATACCATTTAATCCATCCTTTATACATCCCACATATGGCATTAACGATTCAAATCACTTTGAGGGGGCGGTAGTCCGCACTTCCTAAAATGAAATTATCGCGTTTTACCCATAATGGAAATCATAAAGTATGCCATAAATGAGAAATACATAATCATAAGTAAAACATAAACATATTATATATCATATATAAATATAGTGACATCTTAATGGCCACCTTTGAAGGTGTTATATGAGTTTTGAACAATCGTCGTTTCGTGAGGCAGAAATTCGCCATCCACAGAAACCGTATGTTCTTTAACCATTAGATGTAGGTGTGTGTATGTGTAGCTCGAATACTTCTTATAACAACATCCTAGTATATTGAGGATACTGGTGTTGTTACAAAAGAAATGAATAAAAAGATTTTAGGGGGTTGGAGAAGAAAAATAAAACAAAACAACATTAGAGAAGACATTATCTCAAAATCGGATAACTCTTTTTGATTTGAGCCAAAGGATTCCTTGGGAAGAGTTATGCCCAAATTGAGGCTTCTAGGAGTAATAGGGGGAAGTTGGGAGAGTATTTGGGCAGATTTTGGCCGAGCCAAATGGGTTGAAAGTGTGAATGAGGTGGTAGAGGTGGGGGCCTTTTATAAGTGGAGAGGAGGGGCACTCTTGGAAAGTAAGGGAATGTTACATTATTATACAATGCTTTTCGGATTCTAAAGGTCCCAAACTTATATAATTCGTGTCTAAGGTGATAAGGGTTCGAAATATACTCATCCAATAGGTTTTTGACAAGTGTAAGCCTTGGATTGTACATTATCTTTTCATTTTATTAAAATCGTTAAATAATGAGGTCATCGCTGCATCATCATGATGTCATAAATAATTTAATTTATTTAATGTTTAAAAATTATAAATAAAAACTAAGATGTAGGAAATCTTTTTATATTTCCAATGACTATTTATAGTCAAAAATATGACTTGTATAACCCCACGTAAAAATTGTTTTAGTAAAACATTTCATGATTGTGTCATTTTTTACTTTAACATTAAATAAAAGGTATTTATGTCATTTTCCAACTAAAGTGGCTCCATGGGGTCCCCAAGTTGACCCATGGATTTTCTTGGTCGGCCATGGCACATCCAATGAGAGTAGGACATGTGTCAAGCTCATCTTATATTTTTAAAACATTATTTTTACCTTAAACTACACTAATTACCTCTAATCGTGATTAAGAACTTAAAAGTTACTATTCACCAAAAAATTATTTTAATCTCATTGAACCAAATTTTACTTCTTAATGACAACCATGTATGTCGTATTTTTGAAAATCAAATCACAGAAGTGGTAATATTTCATTTAAATGAAAAATCAGTTATTTAACTACCACTTAGTGGTTTCACTATTCATCAAAAATTGAAGTTGTTCAGAACAATGCCAAAATTTCACCCTAAGCTATAATTGATATTCCGAATTCAAAAATGATGTCTATTTTATGAAATTACAAACATATAAGTTGCATTAATTAATTAATTCCCACTGTCACAACAAATAGCATGTTTTTAAGAAATAATTTATATCAAAAGATTGGAAATTGTTTATGTCCAATTTCAATGTTAATAAATTCTAAATACCACCATTGGATATAATGGTAAAAATATATTCTAATTATACTTTTAAACCACTAAATAGTATAATTTATCCCTAAAAATTATTTTGATTGAAAAAATTGTTTTTAAGTATTGTTCACTATTCATAAAAATTTGGAAGTTCTTAGAAAATTACAAAAAATTCAACATAGGCTAATTTAAATATTAGGAATACAAAAATGAATTCCATTTTGAAATATAAAATTTCTATAGTTTTAAAAAGTGGGTATTACTATTCATAACGGCTACTTTGATTAGTCGCGGTGTGTTAGAACTCGAACTTGCGTAAAATGCAAGCTATTGCATTATTAAAAGAGAGGTGTATCGTGAAAGCTCGGGGTGTTACATTCTCCCCTCCTTCAATAAATTTCATCCTCTCAATTTGAAATTTTTCATTGAAAATAAAAGGTTGAAAATAGAAAATACCTTTGTGGAAAACCCGCATCAGAAATAAGATTAATAAAATTTAGCCTTAATAAGAGGGAAAGGGAAATGAAAGAGTCACCACCCAATTATGATCTCGATTAGGAGAAAATTGGTGGAAATTAGAGACATATAATTGGAGGAAAAACGTAAATATTTGTAGGGAGTGATTGAGGTCATCAATCACAATCAACTGTCAAATTGAGGGCCTCAAAGCCATCAATCTATGTTGATTTAAAATATAATCAGTTCAACAAGACATAACGTATTAGGATATAACATTTTTTTGTTTTAATATCCCTTTACTAAAGTTTAAGAATTTATTCATTCATTGAATAAGAGATAGGTATATATATTTATGCTTGACAATTAGATTTTCAACCTTCAACTCATCTTTCACTCAAAAAGATAATAGAACTCAAAAATATTCTATTTATCCTAATTGTATAAGGTTTCGAATATTAACACATAACATTTATATTAGTAAAATTATTTTGTAATAACCAGGGACTTCCTGTAGTCTAGTGGTAGGAAATAAAGGCATGTCGCACTATGATTGTGGGTTCTATTCCTGCAGCTTTGTCCGACGCGACGAGTTATGCCCCACCCTGTAGGTTGTCCTTTTCCTAAAACTATAGTATTATAATATTCCAAAAATAATCTTCATAAATTTTTTAACCTTAAACAATACTATCCAAAGATCAACTTAATCCACTCCAACCTTTATAGTTATCCAAAATACCTCTGTCCAGACTTTCTCTAAAAGGTCTCTTAATTCCAAAATCAATTTATCAGATTCCCCAAACAAAGTAAAGTTTTGCTTATTGTCACATACTAAAAATATGATTACCTTCATCATATTAAAACCTTACTGAAATCAACAAGTACTACAGTACAATCCTTATATATATATATCACGTTATTCTAATAACCAGAATATAATCCATGAGTCCAAAAGAACCAATACATTAGTTATTCTGCTTCAACTGTAGTAATAGCATAAGATTGTCCTTGATCCCTTGGCCTTTTCTGAGGTAAGATTCCCTGACGCTTAGGACATTCATTTGCATAATGACCCATTTATCTACAACTGTAGCATTCAACTTTGATAGCCTCTTTCTTTCCCTTGCAATCACGAGCCTGGTGACCCTTTTCTCCACATTTATAACAAATTCCCATTCCTTTTAGGCAAGTACCAGGGTGATTCTTCCCACAATTATCACATAATGGAAAATCCTTCATTCCCGTTTTCCCTTTATCTATCTCTTGTTCCACCGTTCTCTTCTTCTCTTGCTTTACTTTGTTGTCATAAGACATAGAGAATTCCTTTTCTGTCTTGATAGCACACGAGACAATATCTTTGTATGATGAGAAGTATTATGATACTAAAGCTCGACAGAGAAATGGTTTTAACCCATCAAATAAACGATCAATCTTACCTCTCGGGTTACGTATATAATCTGCAGCATACCTCGCTAACCTTGTAATGTTTGCCTCATACTTTGCGACATTCTCATCCTCCTTTTGTTTCAGACTCAGAAATTGCCTTTCCATATCGGATCTATGGTCATGAGGAAAGTATTTTTCTTATAAAAGATCTTTGAACTCCCTCCATTCCATATTCTATAGGTCATCATCTTCCTTTGTGTTTTGAATCAGCGACCACCACTGATCTGCATCTCTAGTGAGGCGGTAAACTGCCATGACAACCTTCTCCCTTTCGCTACTCCCCAAGGCATGGAATATTTTCTCTAAGTAGTTTATCCATTGCTCAGCTACTAACGGATTTGTACCCCCATTAAATGTTGGTGGTTGTTGCCTCATGAGGCGGTCTATCATTGATCCTCCACGTTGTGGATCAGGGTGATCCATATGAGTAAGGTTATTATTCATAACTTGAGTGAGTTGTCCTAGTATGGTAATAATTTGATCAGCACCAGTTGTATCTCCAGATCCACAATAATTATCTTGAGCAGGAGGGAAATCCCTACATGGAGTGCGTGCATTGATACGGTTTCCATTCCTTCCACTAGGCGCAATTTCTAAACAATGGAATAAACTAGATTAGTTTATGAATCAAAATACATAATTCCATACTTGTAAAATACTTAACATAAATGGAACTATCTATGGATATAATCCATAATCATAAAAAGGTTTTATTTGAGGAATTATATACTCATAACCGTTCATAGTGGTTTGTAAAGAAAATGGGAATTATCCTAAGCATATCCCCCGAGAGTGTCGTAACCAAGAGTGCAGCAAGGCCCGTTGTCGTGCACCAGTTCCCGTTCGAGTCTAGCTCAAAGCGGTGTTTTCAGGTTTTACCCCTAGGTACATCTGTGCCAAAGACACCTCTACCTGCTCGTATCCAGACAGGGATGTATTGCTCGGAAAACTCACAAAATCTCTACAATAACAAAATTTTAGGAAGTTCTTCTATACTAATCCTCAAAGTCTATCTTTGGGCTATGTGCTCTAATCAGAGTTTATCTAAATCTAGCTTCCAAGGTTAGTACTAAACTGCCTCTGATACCAACTGTAACGCCCCGACCCCAGCTACCCAGAGTCGGTGCATTACTTCGTAACATTGTCATGATCACAAAAGATCAAGTATCGAAAGACCGGTAAGTTTAGTAGCATTGGAAACACTAGATACATTCATAAGTCTTTCATTACATCAAAAAGTAAAAAAACTACAATAACATGGTCTTCATAGTCCACACTCATCTCCCTTTCTGACTATTCCTGCAGGTCATTCATAAAATACTTCTTCACATCCTAGAAAATATTAAAACATTGAAAGGGGTGAGCTCCGATGCTCAGTAAGGATAACAATATTGCGGAAGCTTTCATAAATAAACACAAAAATTTAAGGCAATGTATAACTAAAACAAAAGCCTTTTAAACTTGAACATTAACATAATATGGAAAAAGTAAAATGAGATAATGTCATTCACTTTTTTGACATGGATATTCTACTGGTCGAATAATCACATGAAATATCAATAACCACTTTCATGGTGAGGGAATGTATAATGCCAGATATTCTGAAACATTTTTTCAAGGCCACGGCCAAGACGACTAAAATGATTAAGGCCTCGGCCAAAACCATAAATCAAATTGGGAAAGGGCCTTGGCCAATTCCATGTCTAGTTGTCTCATGAGACCTACCGATGCATCGTGGAGCTATAGCGGGCTCCACCCGTCACTTATTAAGTCCAATACATTCCTCATATGAATAGGTTTAAACATATCATAAACCATAACATAATCGTATCACATAAAACATGCATAAAGGAAACATAACATTTCCACATTTCAATCACAAGATATCAATACAACACATTTATATAATAAAAACGCTTTCAAAACCATTTTCAATACCAAAATAAAAGAAAGTTAAAACTTTGTATTTATTTTTCATTAAAAAAAATGATGGCTTGTAGAGGAATCTGAAACTCAAATAATGGTCACGGCAGCGGAGAATTCATTGTTTCTGCATAAGTACGGAAAGAAAAACATTCCCTTTTGTCGTTTAGCAGAACGCTTCGTATAAAAAAGATTCCTTTTGAATAAACGTAAAATTCAAAGGGGTTTATACACCGTATAAAAGAAAGTTGTGTATAAAACCAAATATGCCTCAATGAAAGGGGATTGAGACGAAGTCCTTAAAAAGATCATTTTTTTAAATAAAGTACGTCTATAATGTGTATTCACTATAAGTACACATAAATAATGTAAAAATACAAGATAGGACATAATAATATCATGACATAATTTGAAAGTAGGAGATTAACCCAAAGAATGGAAATTGGGTTAAGAAATTCCCTTACCTCGTGTCTGACTTGACTCAACCGTTCTTTAACCTCCTATATAATAAACTAGAGTTAATATATACCTTATTAAGAACCATTTTTAATTTCATTATCCTTTTTATATCACTTATTACAATGTTATGAACATTATGTAATTATTTAAGTTAATAACGGTCGTTTTGTCGATCTTTCGTACTTGAGTCAACAATAAAATTCTTATAATTACAAGTTGTTCATGTGGTGAAATATCCATTATATCCAGAATTATATTCATGATGTATATATCATATATATGATATATATCCAGTATATACATTCATTCATAATGTCACATAACATTTAGAGGTAAGAAATGAAATGCACCGTTCATGGAGACGGTAAGTCGTACGTACGCATGAACGCTACTTTCATTTCTATTTTGTATCTAATGGAATGAAATCATAGTGATATAAATGTATAATATAATTCCAGTATAATATAGTTTATAATACCATTTAATCCATCCATTATACATCCCACATATGGAATTAACGATTCAAATCACTTTGAGGGGGTGGTAGTCCGCACTTCCTAAAATGAAATTATCGCGTTTTACCCATAATGGAAATCATAAAGTATGCCATAAATGAGAAATACAGAAGCATAAGTAAAACATAAACATATTATATATCATATATAAATATAGTGACATCTTAATGTCCACATTTGAAGGTGTTATATGAGTGTTGAACAATCATCGTTTCGTGAGGCAGAAATTCACCATCCACAGAAACCGTATGTTCTTTAACCATTAGATGTAGGTGTGTGTAAGTGTAGCTCTAATCCTTCTTATAAAAAAATACTAGTATATTGAGGATACTGGGTTTGTTACAAAAGAAATGAATAAAAAGATTTAGGGGGTTGGAGAAGAAAAATAAAACAAAACAACATTAGAGAAGACATTACCTCAAAATCGGCTAACTCTTTTTGATTTGAGCCAAAGGCTTCCTTGGGAAGAGTTCTTCCCAAAGTGAGGATTCTAGGAGTAAGAGGGGGAAGTTGGGAGAGTATTTGGGCAGAGGTTGGCCGAGCCAAATGGCTTGAAAATGTGAATGAGGTGGTAGAGGTGGGGGCCTTTTATAAGTGGAGAGGAGGGGCACTCTTGGAAAGTAAGGGAATGTTACATTATTATACAATGCTTTTCAGATTCTAAAGGTACCTCACTTATATAATTCGTGGCTAAGGTGATAAGGGTTCGAAATATACTCATCCAATAGGATTTTGAAAAGTGTAAGCCTTGGATTGTACATTATCATTTCATTTTATTAAAATCGTTAAATAATGAGGTCATCGCTGCATCATCATGATGTCATAAATAATTTAATTTATTTAGTGTTTAAAAATTATAAAAAAATACTATGATGTAGGAAATATTTTTAGATTTACAATGACTATTTATTGTCAAAAATATGACTTGTATAACCCCATGTAAATTTTGTTTTAGTAAAACATTTCATGTTTGTGTCATTTTTTACTTTAACATTAAATAAAAGGTATTTATGTCATTTTCCAACTAAAGTGGCTCCATGGGGTCCCCAAGTTTACCCATGGATTGTCTTGGTCGTCCATGGAACATCCAATGAGTGTAGGACATGTGTCATGCTCATATTATATAATTAAAACATTATTTTTACCTTAAACTACACTAATTACCTCTAATCGTGATTAAGAACTTAAAAGTTACTATTCACCAAAAAAATTATTTTAATCTCATTGAACCACATTTTACTTCTTAATGACAACCATGTATGTTGGATTTTTGAAAATCAAATCACAGAAGTGGTAATATTTCATTTAAACGAAAAATCAGTTATTTAACTACCACTTAGTGGTTTCACTATTCATCAAAAATTGAGGTTTTTCAGAACAATGCCAAAATTTCACCCTAAGCTATACTTGATATTCCGAATTCAAAAATGATGTCTATTTAATGAAATTACAAACATATAAGTTGCATTAATTAATAAATTTCCGCTGTCACAACAAATAGCATGTTTTTAAGAAATAATTTATATCAAAAGATTGGAAAGTGTTTATGTCCAATTTCAATGTTAAATTAATTATAAAGACCATCATTGGATAAAATGGTAAAAATATATTCTAATTATACTTTAAAACCACTAAATATTATAATTTATCACTATAAATTATTTTGATTAAAAAAGTTGTTTTTAAGTATTTTTCACTATTCATTAAAATTTGGAAGTTCTCAGAAAATTACAAAAAATTCAACATAGGCTAATTTAAATATTAGGAATACAAAAATGAATTCCATTTTGAAATATAAAATTTCAATAATTTTAAAAAGTGGGCATTACTATTGATAACTGCTACTTTGATTAGTCGCGGTGTGTTAGAACTCGAACTTGCGTAAAATGCAAGCTATTGCATTATTGAAAGAGAGGCATATCGTGAAAGCTCGGGGTGTTACATAACTACAAAGAGAGACTAAATTGATTGTAGGGTAGAGACCCTAGGGAAGGTACATGCATCATCATGATTGTGTTTTACTTGATTTGGTTGTTTTGGGAAACAATTTGAAATAAAATGATAAAATGAAACCTTGAGAAATTTTTTGCAACTTGGACTTAGGAGATCCTTGATTACTGTATAGATATGGTACATAGACATCATCCCTGGGTGGCTCAGACGGCCAAGGCCCAGTAGATTCAGGCGGTCGATCAGTTGAGGATTGACTGAGAGGAGGAAGATAGCCAGTGGTAGAAGAATCTCCATTCTTTCCAGTGGCAACCCGTCAAGAAGTACGATGGTAGTACTTCAGATATGGAGACGGAGGGGTGGCTTGAGGTTCTAGGGATCACTTTTACTTGGATTCGTGCTCTGAGGGAGTACTGGGATCCCCTAGCTGTCAGTCAGCTGAGAGGGGCGGCACGACAGTGGTGGACTCTCTACCTCATAGAGATGATAGATGCAGAGGTTTCGTGGGCTGACTTTGAGAAGGAATTCTGAGAGGAATTCCTTTCTTCCATTATCAAGGCAGAGAAGCAGTAGGAGTTACTCTCCCTTCAGCAAGGGCGTTTGTTAGTATGAGAGTTGGGGATCAAGTTCAAGGATCTCCTGTGCTTTGCCTCATATCTCTTTCCAGATGAGGAGTCTTGGGCGAGACATTTGGAGGAGGCACTTCGTCCTTCGCTCCAGTATGCTGTCACCACCTTCACCCTTCTGACGTACATGGAAGTATAGAAGAAGGTTGAGGTTGTATAGAGGATTCACTCACAGGGAGGTGTGCCACATGAGGGGATCCAGCCAGGTTGGTCGAAGGGGAAGGCAGTCAGCAGCAGGTCTCCTACGACGGGACCTTCAAGGTTCAGTCCAGTGAGGAGCATGCCCCAGCAGTTCCATACCAGATCTTCAGGTCCTCGTCTCTTTCTCATGATCTTAGGACCGAAGTGTTTTTCTTGTGGAGGTTTTAGGCACGTTCAGAGTTGGTGCCCGACCCGAGCTCAGTACGGTGGAGGTGGGCAGGTTCAGCGCCCACCTCAGCAGCACCAGTTTCAGGTGAGGCCCTTCCAGCAGAAGGAGGACCATGCTCCTCTGAGGGATGACTTTGTAGGAGGAGGCCGACCTCAGGGTGATCCTCAGGGACCTCAACCAGGGCGTGGTCGGGGAGGTGGATGACATCCAAGTGTCAGAGGAGCTGGGCATGGACAGTTTCACACAGTAGAGTTGGCAGCTCCAGCAGGACAAGAGGTGGTGCGAGGTATGATTTATTTGTTCAGCACTATCATTTCTACCTTGTTCGATTCAGGATCTTTTCACTTCTTTGTTGCACCTGCTCTATCCCATGCTTTGGCACTAGACGTTGAGAGGCATTCCATACCACCGGTGCTGAGCACACCAGTTGGAGACCAGACCAGCGTGTCTTGTGTTTTCCGGGTATGTGGGCGGACGTTGGGACCACATCGATCTAGTGGGGACCTTCTTTTTTTATAGATGTAGCCATAAGATGTCATCCTAGGCATCGATTGGTTGTTTTCCTTTAGTGCTGTTATCCATTTCATCCGAATAAGGGTCGTGTTCTCCGATGTGGATGGGAAACGTGTAGCTTTTGTAGGTGAGAGGAGCTATCAGGTGGAAAACCATCGTGTGGAGCCTATCCTTTCCTTGTTAGGCAGGCTATTAGTGGTTCCAGCTGATACAGAGATGATGGATGTCCCGGAGGTTGTTGGGGAATTCCTCGATGTTTTCCCGAGGAGGTTGTGACTCTACCCCCCCTGACGTGACATTGAGTTCGGGATAGACTTACAGCCGGTGCCCATCCCATTTCGATGGCCCCTAATCGGATGGCACCTTCGGAGTTGCGGGAGTTGCAGATTCAGATTAGAGATTTGATGGAGAAGGGTTTTGTTCGACTGAGCGTATCGCCATGGGGTGCTCCAGTTTTTTTCGTGAATATGGCAGATGGTGGTCTCAGGCTATGCATAGACTACCGAAGGTTGAACCAGGTAACTGTCAAGAACTATTACCCTCTTCCAAGGATAGATGATCTCTTTCACCAACTGAGGGGAGCAGGTTGGTTTTCTAAGATTGATCTACGATCTGGATATCATCAGTTCAGGGTAAAGGACAGTGACATCTCAAAGATGGCTTTCAGGTGCAGGTATGGGCAATTCGAGCTTGTAGTGATGCCGTTTGGAGTTACGAATGCACTAGCTGTGTTCATGGGACTTATGAACCTTGTCTTCAAAGTGTTTTTGGACCGGTTTGTCGTTGTGTTTATCGATGACATCCTGATCTACTCAAAATCAGAGGAAGAGAATGTTGAGCATCTCTGGGAAGTCTTGGAAGTCCTTTGACACCACCAATTTTATGGTAAATTGTCAAAGTGTAAGTTCTTGAAACAAGAAGAACAATTCCTTGGGCACGTAGTGTCTCAACATGGAGTGTTAGTGGACCCATCGAAGGTGGATGCAGTTGTTTCTTGAGAATCACCCAAGAGCATGGTAGAAGTTTTAGATTCCTGGGGTTGGCAGGTTACTATCGGAGGTTCGTTTCAGACTTCTCTCGAGTTGCTGCTCCATTGAAAGATTTGACTAGGATGAACTAGGCCTTCATGTAGAGCGATTAGTGCTAGAAGGCTTTCGACTACCTAAAGGAGAAGTTGTTCAGTGCTCCCATACTCAGGTTTCCAGAGGAAGGGTTGTTGTATGAGGTGTTTTGTGATGCTTCTGGCCTTGGTCAGGGGTGCGTGCTGATGTAGAAGAAGGGTGTGATCTGTTATGGGTCTAGGTAGTTGCGCCCTCATGGGCGTAACTATACCAGCCATGACCCAGAGCATGTAGTAGTAGTGTTCGCGCTGAAGTTGTGGTGACATTACCTCTTTGGGGAGTGCTTTGTGGTCTTCTCATATCACAAGAGCCTCCGCCATATATTCTCTCAGCATGACCAGAACTTTCAGCAGCGGAGATGTGTTGAGTTCCTCCAAGGCTATGACTTCGAGATCTCTTACACTGAAGGTAAGGGCAATGTTGTGGCTGATTCCCTGAGCAAGAAGTCGCATAAGGAAGTGGTTTGGGAATCCACTGATTCTTGGAAAGTGATGGGAGAGTTGGCCTCCTTGCACTTGGATGTAAGGGTAGAAGGTGTTAGAGGCTGTTTGTTTCAGATGACGGTGCAGTCCTCCTTGTTGCAGCAGGTGGAAGAGTCTTAGTTGGGGGAATCCAAGGCAGAATTAATACAGGATCGTGTCGATCAGGGAAATGCTCCAGAAGTATGGTCAGAGGACAGCAGACATCAGATGCTTTTCCATGGAAGATAGTTTGTCCCAGAGGTGATGCGTGAGGGAGATCTCCGTGAGTTCCATAGCTCAGCCTTAGCGGTACATCAAGGAGTTTCAAAAATGTACTGAGGCATGAGGGAACAGTTTTGGTGGCCCGGTGTGAAATGGTTAGTGGCGATGTTTGGGGCTAAATGCCTAGTGTGTCAGAAAGTGAAGGCTAGACACCGTGTTCCCAGTGGTTTGTTGCATCCTTTAGATGTCCCCGAGTGGAAGTGGGATGACATCTCAATAGACTTCATCACAGGACTACCCAGAGCTCAGGGAGGTTATGATGCTATCTGTGTAGTGGTGGATCGACTGACAGAATCATCTCACTTCTTAGCAATTAAGGACTCGGGCCCTGTGAGTACCTTAGTAGAAACGTACGCAGACGAGGTGGTGTGTTTGCATGGAGTTCGGAAGACTATTGTATCAGATTGGGATACTCGATTTACCTCACGAGTCTGGAGGGGGTTACAACATGCTTTTGGCACCCAACTATGCCTTATCACTACTTTCCACCCCAAGACTGATGGACAGACGGATCGGGAGGCCCAGATACACGCTCAGTACCCGGAGTTGTTTAGACTTGTGTTTTTCCTTGTTCTTATGAGCTTTGTGTTGATGTTATACTATGTACCATTTATATATGGAATGCTTGGCTTGTCGATTGTGATACCTTTTGTTTCCTTGTTCTCTGAAAGAGTGTAGCATGTCCGGATGTGTGGGAAAAAGGGAAGAACCAGATCCTTAATCGAGACGCATTAATGCAGATGTCATTGAACTTGTGTGGGCGAGTCAGTGCCGCCTAAAGTGGATAATATCTCAGCATCGGGGAAGGAATTTCCACAAACCACATGTTCGCGCAGTGTGTTGGTTGTGTGGTGTTGGGGGTAGTGCAAGATGAAAAAAATCCTAATGTATGAAAGAAGGAAGACCCAATTCTTAATCGATATGCATTAATGAGGATGCGATTAAATCCATGCAGGCATGTCAGTGCCGCCTAAAGTGGATAATATCTCGACATAAGAGAGGGAATTACTAACACCTATGATTAGGGTTGTTGGTTGGGTTCCTGTTATAATGAGAAACCTAAGAGGTATCTTGTTGGGTTCCGATGGGTTGGTTTTGAATTCTCGAGGATGATAATGTTTTAAGAGGTATCTAATGTAATGGCCCGGACCTCTCCGACCCATTCCTTTGTCAAAAAGAAGGTCACGAAGTGTTCTGGAGGGTAAACTGGATTTTTCCTACATTTTTCAGAATTTTTGTAAGTACACGCCGTGTAGTGTGAGTAAACACAGTGTACCACCTTGCCGGGTATACCCCGTTTTGAAGGCCGTGTCCTTGCCATGTGAAATAAATGAGTACATGCCATGTGTCCAATACTACATGTCGTGTAGTCCCTCCCCGCGTACGCGTTACCTTCAACCTGTGTGTTAACCAATCAATGGCCATGTTCCATGTTGAAGTCGTGTCCTTGTCGTGTGAAATAAATGAGTATACGCCATGTATCCAATACTACATGCCATGTAGTCCCTCCCCGCATACGTGTTACCTTCAAGTCATTTGTTGACCAGTCAATGGCCGTATTCTGCATTGAAGGCCGTGTTGGAAGCCGCGTGGTGACTGTGTGAAATGGCCGAGTACACACCGTGTACCATAATGTACATTCCGTGTACTTTAGTTTTTCTCTCCTATAAAATGATGGGTCCCCTCCACCTTTTCAACTCACCCCTATCCTCTCCTTTCCTCTGAGCAGAGCTCTCCCATGAGACACGAAGGCTCTTTTTCTTCCATAACTTTTTCGTCCGAGCTCCGATTTATGATCCGTAAGCGGCCACATGATCGTAACGACGAGGAGGAACTTTTGAGCTTGGATCTGTTGCCTTTCCATCAACCTTTCCTTTCTAACTTCCACCGAAGGTTGTTTTTCTGGGCCACAACAGAAGTGACGAATGACGACGAACATCTTCTAAACTTGATCCTGGGGAGCGTTGTGATCAAAACCTGTTGAGGTAGGGATCATAACTTCGTCTCTCTCTAAATTGTGCATCATATGGGGTGGGTATCCTCTTCTTTTAATGAGAAATAGTTGAAACAATAAACAAAGATAATAATTGGTTAAATAATGGGGATGGGGAAGTTGTTATGTTTATCTTTATATCCTATGATATTATGTTGTGAATTGAAATAGGCTTATGCCTACAGAAAATCATGGTCGTTGGGGCCTTTGCTTGCATAATTAAATGTTTCCCTATCTTCTAGAACATTTTTTGAATGGAACCTTGTGGAATGTGGAATTTGGTTAATCATGTAAAGTTGGTTGATTAAAATCTTGAACCCTTGGGTGCTCACCCCGATTAAACAAACTGAAATAATAAACATGTGGGTGCTGGTTACGGTTTGTTTATGTGAAGGGAGTGTTTTGTGGGTTATCATGGATCGGGGGAACAGCGGGGCTACGGTTGGCTTTGATGTGGGTTAGTGTGAATGTTATAGCGGGGATGCAATAAATGGAATCAAGGGGTGATGATGTACGAGTTTCGGTGTGTTTGTGGTTATGGTGGTTGGCAGCGGGGCTGCCGGGAGGGGTTTGAATGTGAACGAACAATGGGTTGTGAATAATAAATAAAAAGTGGAAGAGTTAATGAATGGTGGGTCATGGTAATGGAACAGGATTAATAATTAATGGGCTGGTTGGTTAATAGGAAGGGACTTGTTGTTCTTGTGCTTTCATAACTTGATTTGTGGATGGCAGGGATATGCTTTTAGGAACGTTTGATGTTGTTGGTTGTGGATAGTTGCCCAGTAGTTAAGGAACTAATAAAATGATTCTGTTGGAACATGAAAACAAATATGGGTTTTGGGTTGTTTGTGGTATGCATGCTTCGTAGTAGTAGTGCCGAGGCATGTGCTCAGTTCTTTGAATAGAATCCATAGGTTGGGCTGAGTGTTTGGTATATATATATATATATCTGAATCTTCTGTGTTTTATCGAACCCCACCCATGTTGAGCACTTAGTGACGAACACTCCCATTTCATGGGAGAGGGTGTTTTCCCCATAGTTACTATCTCCTTCCTGCTCCTTCTTCCCTAGGCTGTGATGGATTGAGGTGACCTTACACCCAAGACTCTTCGAGTAGGTTTCGATTGGGGTGGTTTTTCCCCAAGACTCCTCGGGCAGGTTTTACTATTTCCCAAGAATCTTTGGGATGAGGCCTAGGTGTGTGCGGGCAGGATACGTGGTTGTAAGGCCCAGGTGTATGCAGGCGGGATAAGTGGTTGTGAGGCCAAGGTGTGTGCGGGTGCGATACGTGGTTGTGAGGCCTAGGTGTGTGCAGGCGGGGAGAGTGTGGCACTATCAGGACGTTCGCCATTAGGATGAGTAGCTAACTAAATGGAAATGGTGTGGTGTACCCAATACTCTTGTTCTTATATACTACTACCCGTTGTGATTGTGTTTTTGGTGAGTGTGGTTAGTGAGGTTGTGTGGATAGATTTCCTTATTAGGTTGCTTCTATTGTTCTCACAGGACATTAGGATGTCTCCCCACTTGTTCACGAGAGATTTAGGTTTCCCTAATGAGTATACTTGTATGCTCATCCTACATTTACTTTCAGGTTTCCAGGAGGACTAACAGGGTCGTGCGGGACCCTTCTAGTCGGGACAGTTGGAGTTGTTGCAGTTGCTATACACTTGTTTCTTTTGCTATTTGACTTTTGAGATTTCTTGTATTTATTCCTTGTTTCAGAACTATTTTAACATGCATTTGGGATTGGTTTGGGTTTATTTCTATACAATTGTTCGTTTCCTTTTTGGTGGTTGACTTGTCCTATTTCCCTATCATAAATAATGAAAATGGTAATGCCTCCTATATTTGTGAAAACTCATACCCTTGGGGCTAGTCGCCACCCTGGGGCCTACTGGAGGCAGGACTTGGTGGTCATTATCTCCCTTTTACCATTTCCAGCTCAGGAGGGGCATCCTTGGTGGGAGGGGGTCATGACAGAATGGTATCACAGGTGATGGTTGAGAGATAGGATGGGGTCTGGAGTTAGGCACAGTGAGGATTGCATGGGATGGTAGGGAAACATTGTTGGTTAATCTTGGTGTGTGACATAGGTCAGGGAAGACCGGCTAGGAAACGTGATTTTAGGGCCCCTCGTGATCCGATGCCAGGACTATGAGCCTACCAAATGACCAAGTGAGACTACATTGATTTCAGGGTAGAGACCCTAGTGAAGGTAAATGCATCATCATGATTTTTTACTTGATTTGGGTGTTCTGGGAATGAATTTGAAATAAAATGATAAAATGAAACCTTGAGAAATTCCTTGCTACTTGGCCTTAGGTGATCCTTGTTTACCGTACAACTATGGCACCTAGACATCGTCCCTGGGTTGCTCAGACGGTCAAGGCCCAACAGATTTAGGCAGTCTATCTGTTGAGGATTGACCGAGAGGTGGATGATAGCCAGTGGCAGAAGACTCTCCGTTCTTTCTAGCAGCAAACCCTCAAGAAGTATGAGGGTATTACTTCAGATATGGAGACAGAGGGGTGGCTTGATAAGCTAGGGATCACTTTTACTTTGATTCGTGCTCTGAGGGAGTACTGGGTTCCCCTAATAGTCAGTCAGCTGAGAGGGGTGGAACGATAGTGGTGGATGCTTTACCATGGGGAGAGGATAGAGGCAGAGGTTTCATGGGATGAATTTGAGAATGAATTCCGAGAGGAATTCTTTTCTTCCATGATCATGGTGGAGAAGCAGCAGGAGTTACTCTCCCTTCATGAGGGGAGTATGTGAGTATGAGAGTTGGGGATCAAGTTCAAGGATCTCTTGCGCTTTTCTCTGGATCTCTTTCGGGATGAGGAGTCTTGGGTGAGACGTTTGGACGACACACATCATCCTTCGCTCCAGTATGTTGTCACCCCCTTCACCCTTCCGATGTACATGGAAGTATAGAAGAAGGCAGAGGTTGTAGAGAGGATGAACTCGCAGGGAGGTGCACCATGTGAGGGGATCCATCCAGGTTCGTCGAAGGGGAAGGCAATCACCAGCAGGTCCCCTGCGACATGACCTTCCAGGTTTAGGCTAGTGGGGAGTAGGCCCCAGCAGTTCCAGTCTAGATCTTCAGGTCCTTGTCCCTTTATCACGAGCCCAGGATCGAAGTGTTTTTTCTATGGAGGTTTTGGCCACGTTCAGAGTCGGTGCCCAACCGGAGCTCAGTACGGTGGAGGTGGGCAGGTTCAGTGCCCACATCAGCTGCACCAGTTTCCCGTGAGGCCCTTCCAGCAGCAGCAGAACCATGCTCCTCCAAGGGAAGACTTTGTGGGAGGAGGCTGACCTCAGGGTGCTCCTGAGGGACCTAAAACAGGGCATGGTCGGAGAGGTGGATGAAATTAGAGAGGCAGAGGAGGTAGGTGTGGACAATTGCATACATCAGAGTTGGCAGCTCCAGCAGGACCAGAGGTGGTGCGAGGTACGACTTGTTTGTTCAGCACTCTAGTTTCTGCTTCATTCGATTCGGGGGCTTCACACACCTTTGTTGCACCTGGTCTAGCCCATGCTTTGGGACTAGATGTAGAGAGACTTTTCGTACCACCGGTGCTGACTACAACAGTTAAGGGCAAGATCAATGTATCTTGTGTTTTCCGGGGATGTGAGATGACTTTGGGACAACATCGATCTAGTGGGGACCTTCTTCTGTTATAGATGCAGCCATATGATTTCATCCTAAGCATCGATTGGTTGTTTTCTATTAGTGTCGTTATCAACTGCTTCTGAAAACGGGTCGTGTTCTCCGACGTGGATGGGCAACGTGTAGCTTTTGTTGGCGAGAGGAGATATTAGGTGGGAAGCCAGCGTGTGGAGCCTCTCATTTCCTTGTTAGGCGAGCTATCAGTGGTTCCAGCTGATATAGAGATGATGGATGTCCCAGAGGTTGTTGGGGAATTCCTCGATGTTTTTTCCAAGGAGTTTGTAACTCTACCCCCCCCCCCCCCCGACGTGAAGTTGTGTTCGGGATAGACTTACAGCATGGTGCCCGTCCGATTTCGATGGCCCCTTATCGGATGGCACCTTCGGAGTTTCGAGAGTTGTGGATTCAGATTGATGGTCTAAGGGAGTAGGGTTTTGTTCGACTCAGTGTATCGTGATGGGATGCTCCAGTTTTGTTCGTGAAGAAAGAAGATGGTGGTCTCAGGCTATGCATAGACTACAGATGGTTGAACTAGGTAATGGTCAAGAACCATTACCCCCTTCCAAGGATAGATTATCTCTTTGACCAACTGAAGGGAGCGGGTTGGTTTTTTATTATTGATCTACAATCTGGATTTCATCAGCTGAGAGTAAAGGACAATGACATCTCGAAGACGACTTTCAGGTGCAGGTATGAGCACTTCAAGTTTGTAGTGATGCCATTTGGAGTTACGAATGCACTAGCTGTGTTCATGAGACTTATGAACCTTGTCTTCCGAGAGTTTATGGACCGGTTCATCATTTTTTTTATCGATGACATCCTGATCTAATCAAAATCAGAGGAAGAGCACGTTGAGCATCTCAGGGCAGTCTTGGATGTCCTTTGACACCACTAGCTTTATGGTAAATTGTCGAAGTGTAAGTCCTTTACACAAGAAGTACACTTCCTTGGGCAAGTAGTGTCTCAGCATGGAGTGTCAGTGGACCCGTCGAAGGTGGAGGTAGTTGTTTCTTGGGCATCAACCAAGAGCGTGGCAGAAGTTCGTAGTTTCCTGGGGTTGGAAGGTTACTATCGGAGGTTCGTTTGGGACTTCTCTCGAGTTTCTGCTCCATCGACATCTTTGACTATGAAAAACCAGGCCTTCATTTAGAGCGAGCAGTGCCAGAAGGCTTTTGACTACCTGAAGGAGAAGTTGGCCAATTCTCCCGTACTCAGGTTTCCAGAGGAAGGGTTGTCATATAAGGTGTTTTGTGATTCTTCTGGCCTTGTTCTGGGGTGCGTTCTAATGAAAAATAAAGGTGTGACCTGTTATGGGTCTAGGCAGTTGCGCCCTCACGAGCGTAACTATGCCACCCATGACCTAGAGCTTATAGCAGTAGTGTTCAAACTGAATTTTTAGAAACATTACCTCTTTGTGGAGCACTTTGTGGTCTTCTTAGATAACAAGAGCCTGCATCATATCTTCTCTCAGCATTACTTGAACTTATGGCAGCAGAGATGGGTTGAGTTTCTCCTAGACTATGACTTCAAGACCTCTTACACTGAAGGTAATGGCAATGTTGTGGCTGATGCCCTGAGATGGACGTCGCATAAGGAAGAGGTTTGGTAATCCACTGATGCTTGGAAAGCGATGGGAGAGTTGGCCTCCATTCACTTGGATGTAAGGGTAGAAGGTGTTAGAGGCAATTTTGTTCAGATGACGGTGCAGTCCTCCTTGTTGCAGCAAGTGGAAGAGTCTCAGTGGGGGGACTCTGAGGCGGAAGTAATGCGGGATCATGTCGATCAGGGAAATACTCTAGAAGTATGGTCAGAGGACATCCGACATAAGATGATTTTCCATGTAAGGTAGTTTGTTCCAGAGGCGATGCATGTGGGAGTTATCCATGAGTTCCACAGCTCAGCCTTGGCAGTACATCCAGGAGTTTCAAAGATGTATCGAGGTATGAGGGAGCATTTTTGGTGGCCCGGTGTGAAACGGGCAGTGGCAGAGTTTGTGGCTAAATTCCTAGTGTGTCAGCAAGTGAAGTTTGAACACCGTGTTCCCAGTGGTTTGTTGCATCCATTAGATGTCCCTGAGTGGCAGTGGGATAAAATCACAATGTATATCATCACAGGACTACCCAGAGCTCAGGGTGGTTATGATGCTATCTGGGTAGTGGTGGACTGACTGACGAAATCAGCTCACTTATTATCAATTAAGGAGTTTGGCTAGATGAGTACCTTAGCACAGTGGTACGCAAACGTGGTGGTGCATTTTCATGGAGTTCTGAAGGATATCGTCTTAGATCGGGATAATCGGTTTACCTCATGATTCTGGTGGGTGTTACAACATGATTTTGGCACCCAGCTACGCCTTATCACTGCTTTCCACCCCCAAACCGATGGAGAGATGGAGCGGGAGTCCTAGATGCATGCTCAATACCCAAAGTTGTTTTGATTTTTTTTTTCTTTGATCTTCTGAGCTTTGTGTTGATTTTATACTCTGTAACTTTGATATATGTAATGGTTGGCTTGTCAGTTGTGAGACCATTTGTTTCCTTGTTCTCTGGAAGTGTGTAGCATGTCCTGATGTGTGGGAAAAAGGGAAAAACCTGATCCTTAATTGAGACACATTAATGTGGATGCGATTGAACCCGTGCAGGCGAGTCAGTGCCGCCTAAAGCGGATAATATCTCGACAGAGGAGAAGGAATTTCCCCAAACCACATATTCGGGCAGTGTGTTGGTTGTGTGGTGTTGGGGGTAGTGCAAGTTGAAAAAAATCCTAATGTATGAAATCAAGAAGACCCAATTCTTAATGAAGACGCATTAATGAGGATGCGATTAAACCCGTGTAGGCGAGTCAGCACCACCTAAAGCGGATAATATATCGCCATAGGAGAGGGAATCCCTAACACCTAGGATTAGGGTTATTGGTTGGGTTCGTGTTATAACGTGAACCCTAAGAGATATCTTGTTGGGTTCCCCTAGGTTGGTTTTGAATTATTGGGGATGATAATGTTTTAAGAGGTATCTAAAGTAATGGCACTGACCTCTTCGGCCCATTCCTTTGTCAAAAAGAAGGTCATGAAGTGTTCTGGATCGTAAAATGGATTTTTCCCACACTTTTCAGAATTTTTGAAAGTAAACACCATGTACTGTTAGTACACGTAGTGTACCACCTTGTCATGTATACCCCGTGTTGATGGCCATGTCCTTGCCATGTGAAATAAATGAGTACACGTCGTGTGTCCAATACTACACGCCGTGTAGTCCCTCCTTGCGTACGCGTTACCTTAAACCTGTGTGTCGACCAGTCAATGGTTGTGTGCCGTGTTGAAGCTACGTCCTTGCCGTGTGAAATAAATGAGTACACACAGTGTATCCAATACTACACTCCGGGTAGTCCCTCCCCGCGTACACATTACCTTCAAGCCATGTGTTGACCAGTCAATGGCTGCATTCCGCGTTGAAGGTCATGTTGGAAGCTGCATGGTAACCGTGTGAAATGGCCGAGTACACGCTGTGTACCATAATGTACACGCAGTGTACTTTTTTTTCTCACCTATAAAAGGAGGGGTCCCCTCCTCCTTTTCAACTCACCCCACTAATCCCCTTTCCTCTGAGTAGAGCTCTCCCAAGAGACTCAAAGGTTCCTTTTCTTCAATAACTTCTTTGTACGAGCTTCAATTTATGATCCATCAGCAGCCACGGGATCATAACGACGCGACAGAACTTCTGATCTTGGATCCGTTGTCTTTCCTTCAGAATTTCTTTTCAACTTCCACCCAAGGAGGTTTTTCTAGTACTCGAAAGAAGTGACAGATGCCGACAGACGTCTTCTAATGTTGACCCGGGGGAGCATTGTGATCAGAACCTATTGAGGTAGGGATCTTACCTTCGTTTCTCTCTAAATTGTGTATCATATGGGCTAGGTATCCTCCTGTTTTCATGAGAAATGGTTGAACTAATAAATGAAGATAATAATAGGTTATGGAACGAGGATGGTGAAGTTGTTATGTTTATCTTTATATCCTGTGATATTATGTTGTGAATTGAAATAGGATTATTCCTACTGAAAATCGCGGTCATTGGGGGCCTTTGCTTGTGCAATTAAATGTTTCCCTATCTTCTAGACCATTTTTTTGAATGGAACCTTGTGGAATGTGGAATTTGGTTAATCACGTAAAGTTGGCTGATTAAAATGTGGAACCCTTGTGTGATCACCCTGGTTAAACAAACTGAAATGATAAACATGTGGGTGTTGGTTTGGGATTGTTTATGTGAAGGGGGTTTTTTGTGGGTTGTTTTGGATCAGGTGAATAGCGGGTCTACAGTTGTCTTGGTTGTGGGTTAGTTTGAATGTTATAGCAGGGCTGCGATAAATGGAATAAAGGTGTGATGATGTACGCGTTTCGGTGTGTTTGTGGTTATGGTGGTTGGAAGCGGGGTTATAGGGATGGGTTTGAATGTGAACGAACTATGGGTTGTGAATAATAAATAAAAAGTGGATGAGTTAATGAATGGTGGGTCGTGGTAATGGAACATGATTAATAATTATTGGGTTTGTGGGTTAATAGGAAGAGACTTGTTGTGCTTGTGCTTTCCAAACATGATTTATGGATGTTAGGGATATGATTTTACAAACGTTTCATGTGGTTGGTTGTGGATAGTTTCCCAGTAGTTAAGGAACTAATAAACTGATTCTGTTGAAACATGAAAACCTAAATGGGGTTGGGGTTGTTTGTGCTATGCATGCTTTGTAGTAGCAGTGCCGAGGCACGTGCTCAGTTCTCTGATTATAAGCCATAGGTTGGGCTGAGTGTTTGGTATATATATATATATATATCTATATCTTTTGTGTTTTATCTCACCCCACCCATGTTGAGCACATAGTGTTGAACACTCCCATTTCATGGGAGAGGGTGTTTTTCCCCTTAGTTACTAGCTCGTTCCTTCTCCTTCTTCCCTAGGCTGTGATGGCTTGAGGTGACCTTACACCCAAGACTCTTCGGGTAGGTTTCGATTGGGGTGGTTTTATCCCAAGACTCTTTGGGCATGTTTTATTGTTTCTGAAGAATCTTCGGGATGATTCTCAGGTGTGTGCGAGTGGGATACGTGGTTGGGAGACCCAGGTGTGTGCGGGCGGGATACGTGGTTGTGAGGCCTAGGTGTGTGCGGGTGGGATACGTAGTTGTGAGGCTGAGGTGTGTGCGGGTGGGGAGAGTGTGGCAACATCAGGACATTCGCCATTAGGAAGAGCAGCTAACTAAAGGGAAATGGTGCAGGGTACCCAATACTCTTGTTCTTATATACAACTACCTGTTGTGATTGTGTTTTTGGTGAGTGTGGCTGGTGAGGTTGGGTGGATATATTTCCATGTTAGGTTTCTTATATTGTTCTCACGAGACATTAGGATGTCTCCCCACTTTTGCACGAGAGTTTCAGGTGGGACAGTTAGAGTTGTTGCAGTTTCTATACAATTGTTTCTTTTGGTATTGTACTTCTGAGATTTCTTGTATTTATACCTTGTTTCATAACTATTTTAACATGCATGTGGGATTGGTTTGGGTTTATTTCTATACACTTATTCTTTTTCTTTTTGGTGGTTGACTTGTCCTATTTCCTAATCTTAAATAATAAAAAGGGTAATGCCTCCCATATTTGTGAAAACTCATACCCTTGGTGCAAGTCGCCACCCTAGGGCCTACTAAAGGTGGGACTCGGGGGGTCATTATCTCCCTTTCACCATTGCCAGCTCAGGATGGGCATCCATGGTGAGAGGGGGTTGTGACATAATGGTTTTGTAAAGAAGTTAAATGATTGGTGCATTTATGTTTTTGGATTGAGTAATTATGTCTTATATGTATTATCCTAATTGTATTATAGTTATAAGAAGAACAAAAGAAATCAGGATTATTCCACAATATTTTTCCATAAAAGATACAAAAACATATTTTGAATTATACTAATTACCATGAAAATTGATTCAGTGGAATCATGACTTTTTTTAGAACAAAAAATTAATGGAAAATTATTATTGATTTAATATTTTTTTGTAGTAAAAATGTTATGGATGAAATTAAATGCATTGGTAACAATGAAAATGATTGTTGATAAATAAAAAAATATTTAATTCATCTTTGATGATGTCAATTGAATGTTTTTATTTATTTAATATATAAAATAGTTGGGAAATTATGATAAGAATAAGAAAAATGTTAATTTTAGAATAATTTAATTTTTTATGGGAATTTAACTCAAATTTTAAGGGCACCATCACGGGGTTATATGTATGAGGCCGATCATATGATCCAAAGAATCAACACACACTCTAATGTTTTAAATGTTGTAATATTGATAATATATTATGTTTTAAATGCCCTTTATGGTTCTAATATTATTTGATGATAAGTTAATTATCGACTACTAGATATATAGATACAGATAATCTTGATCGTTTACTAGTGATTCATTGACTATGTGATATTTTCAGAGATATTTATGGTATATTTATGGATTACCTTTCATATCATTATCTATATTTTATTAATGATATTTTTTGGAGGTTCATCATGTCACATGATAATATCATAATTTATCATGATGATTAATGTTAGTTGGGATATGGTTCTTAGAGTTTGGGTATATTTATCCCACAATTTTAACAATTTATTTGACAATAAATATTATATGGGAATAATGATTCTTTTATCATGTAATATAAAATGTATGATATAGTCATTTAGATTATAAAATTATTCCATGTTGTCATTATTGAGGTAATTAAGGATTTGGAGATTAATGATATATTTTTTCATATCATGGTTTATTAATTTTTTAATTATTGTACCTTGCGGTAATAATTTTTTAATTCTTAAGGGAATGAGGAATGTCATGTTATAATATTTTGATATGTAATATCATGATTTTTATATAGAAAATAACTTTATTTATCTCGAACACACACATATTAAGTAACAACTTTGATTGTGTTGAAAAATTATTAAATGATGAATTTATACTTTTCAATTAGGTGCATTTTTTAATTTTCATTACCTATAACGTACCATAACAACTATACTCTAGAAAAAGTATCTAAATAAATGTAGTCCTATGACATTAAATTATGATGAATGGATCATCTTTTAACCCTAAACTGATTCATGGGACTTTGGTTGTTAAAATTATCTTAAAATTATTCTATATCATGCTCTATATAATTATTTGTGTTAGTTTTCACATTCATGTCCATATTTTCACTTCTTAATAATGTTATCAAATTTCGATTCCTAGTTTTGTGGTCGCCTTCTTACAATCTTTTTCATCTTTTCAACGGATTATTTATAGAACATTATTATGATGTTGTTTTTCAGCATAGGAATTTTCAGAAACTAAACAATTGATTACTAGTAACATGATCAAATTCAATGTAATAAATTAAATAAAGAGGGGGAGAATGTATAAACCTTGTATTTTTGGAAAAAAAATTCTTCAAGTAATTTTATTTCATTGTTAACTTCTGTTACATGTAAAAGCATTTTTAAATAAACTGTGATATATTTGAAAAAGTTATTATTTATTATAGTTATAACATATATTTTATAATTGAGGGTATAAATTGTAATAATTTATTTATAAAATTTATAGTCATTTACTACTAAATATAAATTCTTTTATAAATTCTTAGTAATAATCCAAAATATTTTTATTTAATTAATTTAATACATAAAAAATTCATTATCAAGAAATGTTGATTTTTTTTGATTTATGCGAGAAACAATTATGATTAAATTATTTTTATTTTAGAATTTTTTTTTAAAAAATGAATCACTTTTTTACCATCTCAATAATAAATGTATATTAGGATAAATTTTTTACAAAAATTTATGAAATTATTTTCAATCTATTCTATAGTGACAAATAATAACTTTTATTAAAATAAATTAATTTTGTTTCAGGCATGTAAAAGGTATAATTTTAAAATGATTTAAGTGTAAAATTAATTATATTGTATTTAAAATAATCTAGTTATGTTCATTCGACTAAATTCTATGTTTAAATTTAGGTGAAAAAACTTTTTTAAGCATAATGGAATTTTTTTACTAGAAACATTATTTTTATTTGTTTAATGTTTTTATCATAATAAATTAATGTTAATACAAAATATGATTTATTTTATTATAAATTTTATATTTTATATTCAATAAAAATATTCAAACATGCATCTTATTTTTTTTACTAGTCTTGGGATAATAATAATTTTTTAGTTTTAAATAAAAACAGTAATTTTATAAATGTAGTTTTCAAATCATTTTTCTCAATTGTTTTAAAATTAATTTTTTCTAAATATATTTATTGAATTAGATAAAATTTAATACATATTTGGATTCATTATGTTCAAATTTGTTAACTAGGCCAATTTTGTTTTTGACAAATATGAATAGTAACGGTGGTAAAATTAATAACATCCTTAAAATGTAAATTGGGTTACTCTTGGTTATAAATATCTGATAAGGTCATAATTTTTTCATAATATTTATTATTTTATTAATATAATTCGACACTTTTAAATTTTTAATTTAAATTTAGTTTATTAATGCACACCTCCCATTAAAATAAACTTATATATTATTTAAATAATCAATGAAACAAAATTTTACAATCTTAGATTTAAATATCAATTATGTTGTCACATAGGGATACAAACAAGTTATGAATAAATATTAATATTAATTTTTTTATAATGAAATTATCATCTAGTTGGTAATTTATTTTTAATTTTTATGTATTAGATAATTACCATAAATGGTTACATAATAACGAGACCATATTTATTTAATTTATGTAAAAATTAATTAAATGAATTAAATAAAATTCAATGTGATATATTATGAGTATGTTATAGTTTTAAAAAAAATTTATAGGTGAATATTATATATTACTTTTAAAATTGCAGATAGACATCATATGAAACCCATTGCCAGAACAGTCACCACATGTCCTAAATTACGCCAACCCAAATACTGAAGGATATCAACTAGCCTAGAGGGTCTATGGATGTGATAATTGGGAGACTATACACTCAAGATCATTTTTTCACATAGTAATATCATGACATAAATAATAAAAATATGAGAAGTGACAAAAATAGATAGATATATCAGGATAAGAATAATGAAACCTAAATATAAAATATAGAATACACCAGTATAGAACAATTCACTCATTTAAAAATTATGATAAATAAAATAAAAAATAATACTTAAACCAAGAAATTTGATAAAATGTAGTGTATGAATAAGAAATAAGAAAAATACATGAGGGTGATCTCATTGGGCATCCAGAGCTTCAGCTCAGAACCTTGATCATAACTACTAGGTATATGAATAAGAGTGTAAACAACAATACATAGTTCCTCGAACATGATATCTACTTAGTTACCCCCATGAAATGGTGAAATGATTATGGTGTATGGTGTACTCGGTATGAAACCATTAATAGTGTTTATAACTAAATCATGTCCTTGAATACCTAGTGAACCAATGTGTAGGGATAAATAATAATAAACAATAATGAATAATTAAATTCCAGCCTTCTCAGGTTCCTGAAGGATTCATGGAGTCTCTACCTTATATGGATCATTTCAATAATGTGTGTTTCATCAGTAACAATAAATTGAGAAATATATATATATATATATATATTATAGTTATATACTATGTCGAAATATTTGCACTAAATATCTGCAGATGTAGGTATCCATATACTTGGAATAATAGATCTTTGCTAGACTGGGGGTGTAACTCGGGAATCCTTATATAAGATAAAAAATCTTATAAGCTCATGGAATGGGTGCAAGCCCTATATCTCATAATTAATGAGAGGCATCACTCCCTTAGCTCAAGAACATGGGCATCTCATCATGCCAATATTTGAAACAATGGGTCGTGGTATGTCATTCCCACCATCTAGATAGTTTCAATGGTGTGAGATGTAATACTAAACACCAAATATATGGGGTATTGAGAAGTTATTCCAAACAAGTACCTAACCATCATACAATTACAAATATCAATATATTAATTATAATAATAAAAATTTCCGTAAGGAATTACCTCTCATGCATTACACATATTAAGTTCAAATATCACAAAAGGCGAAATAATCAAATTAAAGTATATAACAAAGCAGGCAATGATTATCATGGAATTTTATACCATTATAATTCATTTCAATTAAACCATTTAACTTATAATGGTAATACAACAATAATGATGTAATTTGATTAAGATAATTAATCCAGTTAATTAAGAAAACATGGAAACTAAATTTTAGGGTTTAATAAAAAAATTATAATCTATCATTATCAGTTAGGAAACTACATAAAAAATAAATTACATTTCATAAAAATCACTCAATTTAAATATTCCATTTCATTTATCAAGTCATTGACATTTTTAATCAATGCATGACCACCCAGACAGATGGTGGTTGGAGATTAAAATAATTAGTCACCAAAACATCCATTCCTTTTTTTCAATCACATTAATATTATCAATAGGGACCATTTAATAAGCATTCCATATAACTAAAAACAAATATAAAGGCACACAAAATTCCAATTATATCATTTAAATAATGATTTTAAACAAAAAATAAAATTCTTTTGTATAATAAAATGCACCTCAATGGAAGGATTTTGTTACAAAACAAGATATTCTTTACAAATAATTCATTAAGGTCACCTAAGAATTAAATTTAAGAGTAAAAACTAAATTAAAAAAAAAGAATCAGTTTAGAAAGATAGAAAATAAGGAAAGTCAATATAGGAATAATCAATATAAATTAACACACCCTAAAGAATTGTTATTTATAATGAAAATCATGGATTATCATTTGATTTAATGAACACATCCGAAAAAGGATAATTTTGTCAAGGTAATATCCTATGACATTGTATTGGGTTAAAAGGTAATAAATAGATGATCCAAGCAATTAACTATTGAAAATTTATAATTTGGGCAAGAATCCCAAAATTTCCTCCATGGGAAAAAATGATGACATTTATAAATCTACATAAATGGGGAAAGAGGTATTGACCAATACCTTATACCATGTTCACCATACACATCCAATACTGTGGTTTGATTTGGTCCTTTTTGACATAAATGAAATAAATAGGCATCCACCCCATAAATAAGGAGTATTTCCCCTACCAAAATAGCATAATGGATATAATAAGAAACTAAAATAATAATCAACTATAATAGAGATCATACTGAGATCTATCCAATGATTTTTATATATCCTTATTCGGTTCCCAGATATAATAGTTATTGATGAACCTAAATATGAAGGATTTAATAACAGAAGATAAAAGAGAGAGCACCACATATTGGAAATGACATGGGAAATAATGGAATTTTGTATTTTTGTTCATTATGGTTAATATTGTAAATTCACCCTTCAAGATATGGAAACATAGTCTGGATGCATGATTTGTCAAATATTTAAATAGATAATGAATCTTCAACTTCATAAGAGCCACACCCCCACAAAATTTTACCACATGGTTTGACTAGACATCCACTACCAGTATATGAAAAAGTTCACACATAATGAAAAAATGTTACTAGGCATACAACCTTAGCCGGATGATTTGAAAAACCTTGCACAACATGCGAACTACCTCTAATAATAACATTAGAGACTCTCATGGAAGTGTTCCCTAACCATCACATTTTCAATCAAATTTTTTGGCCTCCTGATGCACTCAATGTTCTCATAAAAATTTCCCTTAATCGGCCACACAACATCAGAAAGATGAGGTGCCTCTTCTAGCTACCCCAATGTGGGATCCTCTAGAGCATGATGCTCCTAGAACACAATGAAGAACCTGACGTTTCTATTGGTCCTTTAACCAATTCTGAAAACAAAATGTTTAAGCATTTAAACATTAAATATATTTTTTAAGATTAGTTTTCATGGATAAACATCCCTCAAATGATAAAATTCAAATTCACTTGGAATTTTACCTTGGATCAAAATACGAGTCATTAAAACCCCCCATCTTAGAACTTATCATCATAGAGAAGTCTTGGGGAAACAACTAAATCATTACCCATCCTTAATTTGGAATGGATTATCATTCAGAGAGTATAATTATGTTTAAAAATTCCCAATGCACCCCAATGAATTACTTATGTCTAAGACACTTATGTTGTCCAAAGCCAATCAAATTATATTTTTATTATTGAAACATTAAAACAGTTCTACCTGAGCCTAAAAAACTAGATACATTCTCAAATAATCATATCTTTAAAAATATGGCCAATTGTGCTCCCCAGCACATGTTTTTTACATAAATAGTGGCCTAATCCAAGCGACGGTACACCCACCGTCAAAATTTCCTAAAAAGGACACGATATACATTCAAAGGATTCTATATGAATTGTTATTAATTGTTCAAATAGTCAATTCCACACCAACATAATTTTTCAATGATGAGTTATATTTTCATTAAAATACATGGCCGACATACATGACACTCATATTTACTTAATGATGTTCCAAAACTACTTCTTCATTAGCTAAATTCCTTAAGAAAAAAGAAACCATGTCGAGACAACTCTGGTTAACCATATTATAATGATATTCTTAGACAGCCTACATATTACATCCCAAAATTGAAAACCTTTTTCCAAGTCATTAAACATTATCAATAATCATGTTTACTAAATATCATCTCATACATTTTGTGTCGTTTAAATACCATCATCCATTTATGTTTTTGTGAATCAACATGAACATGGGGGTACACCTGATATAACACACATAGACCTTGATTCTAAAAAAACACCTGAGTATGATTGTGGTTCAAATTAACATTATAATCATCAAATTTAATTTGAGGATCTCATCCAAGATATCCAATAATATAACTACACAAATATTTATTAATTAAATTACACTTGATGTAATTAAATGTCATATTATGTAACATTATTATATAAAACACATGCACATCCTTGGATTTATTTTTTTGGATTTTGAAATAACATTATGAATTATTAGCATTTCTAATATAACTATTGAACAATGATCGCATGATTAGTATAAATAATGTTTTTAACAAACCCAATTTACTCAGAAAAAGGAAGTGATGGCATCAACCAATAGAATTTCTCTAAACGAACCCATTTTTTGGAGCTATGAATGGAGGTAGAATCACTGGGATTCTCTCTAGATCAATATCAAGCTGATCTTTAATACGTTAATCTTGAACGGAATCTTAGACATGTGAAGTAGATTTCAATAGAGATTATCACCCGACCGATGTTATCCGAGCTACCGAAGAGTCTGTCACAATCTCACACCTTACCTTTAGGTCTTATTCATTTTTTATAAGGGTTTATGTAACAAGAACATAGTACTATTATTATGTGGAATTTATTTTTTATAATTAATATAAATTCATTTTATCATTGTTCTTTGTAAAGGGTTGTTAATGCCCAAATAGTATTTTTAGTTAATATTCTATTAAAAAATAAATTATAATGAATTAATGGATTTTTTAATTATATAATATTTTAATAAAATATTATTACTAAATTATTTTTTATTAAATTTATTTGACCGGACTATTTTTATACAATTTTCATTTTTATAGATGTTTGAATGTTGTTTTTTGTAAATACCCATGAATTTTTGATAAATGACAGTTTTTATTTTATAATAGAAAATTATAATATTTAGAAAATTAATTATATAAAACGAATATTACTTTTGTACTTAAGATGTTGAAATTATCAGACGGTGAATTTTTAATAATTTTATGAGACAGTCGAATTTTAGGTTAAAATTTAAATATAGTTTAAATATATAATGTGTTTATGAAATCATAATTAATGAATAGTGGTTTAATAAATTACTATAAATGGAAAATTTTACCATTATATTTTTTACAATTATAATTATGTGATTACTGATTTGTTGGATTATTTTTTATGGTGCCTTGGGGGACCCTCCAAGACTTATAAAATATTTATGATTTTTTAAATGATTTCCATGAGACTATGACTCACATCCACATAATGAAGCCTTATATTTCAATTTTTTAGGCCATTTGTCTAGTAAAATAATTCCCCCCACTCCACTTTGTAAAAAATAATGGGAAAAATCATCATATGGTTTGTGGTTTTGATTAGTTTAATGTGTGGTGTAAAAAATCTAGATAATAATATATTCCCTCTCCTTTCCTATATAAACCCACTCAATATCCCATTCATCTTCACTCAAACGATTTTTAAATTGAGATACCTCTTCTATCCTCTCTCTATAATCCAACGAAGGTTCTTTAATCTCCAAATCAGCCTCTGTCAAGCCTCTTCCAAGCCTATTGGATCTCACTTCCATGTAAGGGATCCTCACTTTCATTCCTTCTTATTTATGACCAAGCTTCAATATATTCATATGAACATTTATTTTCAAGTAAAAATGATGGGATATGATTTTTAACCATTAAAATAATGCCCTCCTTAGGTTTTAATGATGAGATACCCCTTTTCTCTATCATTAATTCCTCTCATGTACACCTATTACCATGCCAAAATTCAGTTAGGGGTTTCCCTCTCCTCATTTACTTTCAAGCAATTATTTTTTACATGCATCTAAATTCCATTATATATATTGGTAAATTTATCTACATAACCCCCTTAATATCCATTTAATTTACATATGATGGTATATCCCTTATCTCTAATCAGCCATTTCTATGAATTTTTATGTCACACTATTATCCTGCCGAAATTGCACCGCAATTTTCCAAGCCATAGTCATTGTGTAGTGAACACCATTCCAATTTCATTATCAAGGGTAATCAACCTTATGAAAACTTATAAATATATTATATATTTATATTTATGTACTAGACATTCCATTATCGTGGAATATAAGATTATGTTTCATGATTCCTTGTTTTATGATCCATGTGGCACAATTATGCAACAAATGAAATGTTTACAAAGGGTGTTCCCTAATAGTGGTCTAATGAATTGGGTAAAGAATAGTATCATGATTTTACATGTTTAATGAGGGGTTACTCATCCTAATTAATGTGTAATTTGGGTTTATTCATGATTATCATTCGCAATGAGGGTTCACTCATTCTCCATGTGCAATGAGCTATGGCTCATGCTGATATCATGTTAATTGATATTGCCACATTTCCATGTTATTATTATCATGTTATATCATGAAATTTTGATCATATTTCTCCTATGTTCCATTTATATCCCTATTTCCTAATATGTATTGTATTATTTAGGTTCTTTCTTGTTTACCCACTTATTGGTCTATATAGCTCACCATTTCCTTTTATATATCCTTAGGATATCCCATGTAATGCTATGTCTGAAGGAATGTTGTGGTCATGTAAAAGATGTTTTCAATAAATATTTTTGGATTTTAGGTCTTAGGTTATCATGTCATGTTCCAAATTTTCCATGAAACTGGACGTCTCGATCCTTAGAGTTGTCTTAAGTTCACTTTTATGTAATAAAACATGATTATGTGTGTAATACATAGCAGAGTTGTTATAGTTGTTTTTAATTAATGGGTTATGTTATTTTTTCTGTTAGGATTACTAAACTTTATTGAACTTCTTAGGGATATGACAATTAATAATAAAAATTTCTATAAATTTTGGTGATTATAGAGTACGTGGTTTATCAAGAAAATACATCCACATCTTGATACGAACAAGTATAGGTGGATATCACACAAATGCATCTTGTGGTAAAACATGAAGACCCCATATTGAGCTAGAATTAAACAGGAAATAGTGGAAGACAACATGACTTGCTGCAATCTTGGTTTTGGAACTCCTAGGTTATATTATTAGGTAAATTCATAAGCCTAGTTTGAACTATGATTAAGGGAATAAAAAATCCCCTACGAATATATGATGGGAAGTATATCATGAAAAACATATATTGAAGACTATAAATTCATAAGTTATAGAAATAAATGTCATTTATATGTTATACCTTTTTTAATTGGATTCCCCTTTATGTGTTACCCATAAAATTTCTTTTATTCTATCTAATGGACGGTAATAGGAGGAATCGGCATAACAAAGGATGTGAAGATCAATGTGATGACTTTTCTAATGATATTTCCAAAATAATGGGACTGTGAATTACAAACACTATCCTGATACTCTATCAGTTAACTCATATTTTTAATAGAATCATTGGTTATGGGGAAATTTCCACCCCCCAAGAAAGAAACAGCTCAACCGAGAGCTTCCTAAGACACTGAACTCATACTTTTAGTGGATCATTTGAACCATCGATCGCTGAAAAATTGATCAACTCCATTGAAAATGTATTCTCAATCATTCAGTGTTCCGAACAAGAGATGGTTCATCTAGATTTTTGTCATGTTTTGGGTGATGCTGATTAATGGTGGACATTGATAAAAAATATGAAGCATGAGGAAGAGTTCAAGGAATTGGAATTGAATGATATTTGTAAACTGTTTTTCGATAAAAAATTTCCACACACCCTATAACATAGGATAGAAAGGGACTTCATTTACCTCAAGAAAAAAGTTGACAAATCCATAGAGGCATTTGATTCAAACATCACAAGGCTTTCACAATATGCCTCATGCATTGTCCTTACCTTTTAATGCAAGGTTAAATTCTTATTTGGTGGGCTAAAACCTAGAATAAGGAATGCCCTAGTGACTTGTGTCTTCGATTACTTTCAGGAAATTCTCTTATGGGCCAAAAAATAAGAAATGGAGATTGGATAATCTCTAGGGTATCATGGGGATGAGAAGAAAAAAGTGGACTTCAATTCTTGCATTCAAATGGATAAATCCAATGGTGCTATGAAATTCCACCACACCACTTTCCAATGTGTCGAAATAAGCACACTATAAATTTTCTTGAAGGGGATAACAAAATTATTTAGGTGTGGAAGAGAAGGGTACCTGGCCATTAACTACTGATAAGAAAACCCCAATACTATGAAAGAGTAGTGGAAAGATTAGTTCGAACCTCAGGTAGTTGTTCATTGATTCAACCACGATGGAATAGAAAACTTATCAAACAAGTTCCCATGAATAGGGTTTTGGGAGGCATCCAACAACATCCAAGATAACAAGGGAGATATTTCTCCATCACTACCTCCAAATATATCCCTGAAAATGAAGTGGTGACAGGTACTCATGGTATTCATTCAAGAATAGCGAACGTATGTTTTGATTCTGGTTCTACACAATCTTTTATATCCCAAATTTTTAGTAGAACAGTCCCAACACCACCACAAATCATGGAAGTTATGATGTTGGTGAGAATAGAAAATGGGAAAATTATTGCATTCCATGAATATAACTTCTCTCATATCACAATATGTTTATTTAAATTCCCAAAGAATCTTTCCATACTTTCTCAGGTAAAATTTTATGCATTTCATGGCATGGAATGGATTCCCCTGTATATATCCAACATAAATTTCTTTGAGTGCGAAATCACTCTCTATATGAAAAATCAACCCCAGATTCTATACAAGTGACATGAAAACATTGAATCTACATTAGCACCATAAACTTAAACATGGAAATTAATATCACATGAATATGCATATCAGTATCAAAATATTGAGTCTAAGGAAGAAACCATCCTTGAAGACATGCTTATTGTGAGGGAATTCGCTGAAGTGTTTTTCAAGGAATTTCTTGGTCTTCTTCGTAGAAGAGATGTTGAATTATCGACTGATATTATACAATGGTCATTGAAAATATCCAAAAATTCATATATAATGGTTATTATGGATCATGTGGATGTAATAAAACAACTACAAGAGAATCTGGATAAATATTTAATGCCCATGTGCTTTACCATGGGGTGTTGCAGCCCTCTTCCTCAAGATGAGGGATGGGTCAATGCCCCATTGCATTTATTATTGTGCAGTCAAAAAAATAATGATAAAGAACATGTAACCTATTCAATGAAATGATGACTTGTTTGATCTACTATGTAGTGAAAAATACATGTCCAAGGTGGATATTTGGTTGGGATATTACCATGTAAGGGGAAAGAAGGAGGATATACCTAGACTAATTTTTGTACAATGTACGACCACTACTAATTCATAGTAATGCCTTTAGGACTCACTAATACTCCAAATATCTTCATGTACATGATGAATATACTCATTAGGAATTACCTTTGCAAATTTTTTGTAGTAATTAATGATGATATTCTAATATACTGAAAAACCAACTGGAGTATAATGAGCATCTAAGAATGGTACGGGAGACCTTTCCAAATAAGAAGATCTATGAAAAGTATATCAAATGTGAGTTATGGTTTAAGGATATCTCATTCATGGGTCATATAATCACAAGAAATAGGATAATTGTGGATACCTGCATGGAAAATGAAATTGAGGCATGGCTGTAGCCAATGTCTGTGACATATATCCATATCTTTTGTTTGTTATCTGGATATTATTACCGATTTGTGAGAAATTTCTCATGAATTTTGAACCCTATTACCAAGATAACGCGGAAGAGAGTTCGGTTTTCATGGAGTGATGAATGAAAATAGAGCTTTAAGGAGTTGAAATTGAGTCTTATCACTGTGAATGTGCTCACACTACCCAGAAGTGGGGAACCTATCATGGTATTCCGTGATCCATCGAAGAAGGGCATGGTCTATGTGTTGATGGAAATTTTCAATGTCATTTCCTATGCTTCAAGGAAATTGAATGTTCATGAGAAAAACCATCAAACACATAATCTGGAGTTGGATACAGTAATATTTACTTTAAAAATTTGGTGACATTACCTCTTTCGAGAGAAGTGTGAAATATATACAAATTAAAAATTCCTTAATTAAATATTCACATAGAAATATCTGAGTATTTTCCAATGAATATGGATAGAGATGATAAAATAATATGAATACTCATTTTACTACCATCCAGGGAATGCGAACAAGGTGGAAGGTGCTCTATGTAGAAAGGATCTAGTAACACTCTCATTGATAAGAATTTAAAAGTATATAATCTTCATAGATTTGATGAATATGGACATAGGAATCATATAGAAGTGAACATCATCAATCACTTAAATCATTATTGCTCTATCATCTCATTTGGAATGGTTAATGGTTTCCCAAAATGAATGATCTGTGAATTCATAAGAAATTGGAAACTCTTAAAAAAGGTAAATCCTCAGAGCTCAATGTTAATAAAGAGAGAATTGTAATATATGGCTTAATACAATGAGTTTCATCAAATCCTTAGTTAAAGAATGAAATTTTGAATGATGCATGTAGTTCAAATTTATCCATTCACCCCAGAAACACAACGATGTATCATGATCTCTGAGAGCATTATTGGTGTGATAACATGAAGAAGGAGATAACTGCATATAGATCAAAGTGCCTAGTGTGTCAACAAATGAAGGATGTGAGGTATAAGTCTATGGGAATGATGTAACCATTTCCTATAATAACATGGAAAATAGAGAACATCACTATGGACTTTTTCGCTAGACTTCCGAAAACATCCAAAGGAAACAATGTTATCTGTGTTATTGTAAATCAACGTACAAAGACTGCTCACTTCATTGAAATTTGGTAGGATTTTTCATTAAATCAACTAGACTCGTTATACATCAGAGAAGTGGTCAGGATACATGGAGTAAAACTATCAGTTTTATCTGACTGAGATCCAAGATTCACCTCTATGATCTGGATGAGTCTCCAACATGCTCTAAATACTAAGCTGAATATAAAAACAACTTATTATCCTCAAACTAATGTCCAATCTAGGCATACTATCCAAACACTTGATGATAGTTTGATAGCATTCATTGTTGACTTCAAAGGGGAATGGGATCGACATCTTTCTCTGATTGAGTTCTCTAACAATAACAGTTTATACTCAAGCATCCAAATGGATAATTATGAGACCCTTCAAGGGAAGTGTTGCAGAACATCGACATGTTGGGAGAAAGCTGGGGTGTGAAAAATCCTATGTTCATAAATGATCATTGAAATTGTAGAGAAGATTTTGAATATACAACATAATATTATTTCTTCTCAGTGTCAAAAAATTACTATGCAAAAAATCATCAATGATACCTAAAGATTGATGTTGGAGTCATGGTATTCTTCCAAATATCACCATGGAATTGAGTTATGTGATTTGAGAATAAGGGAAAGATTAGTCCAAGGTTAGTTGGATCTTTTTATATCTATTATCGTATTGGAGATGTTTTTTTATCAATTATCACTCCCACCGATCGTATCCCACATGCATGATATATTCGATGTATCAATCTGAAGAAAGTACATATCTGACCCATTACATGTACTAAATCCAGAGGTGGTACAATTGGAGTATGGCCACTCCTATGAAGAGATACCATTAAAGATCCTTTGTCTTATGGAAAATGACCTACAAAATAATATAGTTTCCCTCGTCAATGTGTTGTGGAGAAACCACACCATTGAACAAGCAACGTGGGAACATGAGGAATTGTTGAGGTGGATCTACCACCATATTTTTTAGTGTGGGGAATAGAAATTTTAAAGGTGATATTTTTTATGGGGGGAGATCATCCTAAACCAAACATTAATTAATAAATATTCCTCATGATCTAGTTAAATGTCTTATTATATAAAATTATTATATTAAAAATATTTAGTTAATTAGTTTTATGTTTTTGGATTTTAAAACAAAATTAAGAATTGTTACCATTTCAAATATAGGTGTTGAGTGTTGATCAAATGATTAGTATAAATAGTGGGGTTTAACAAATCAAAATTTACTCAGACAATGAAAGTGATGGCCTCATCCACTAGAATTCATCCATACGAAGCATGTTCTTTGGATCTCAGAAAGGAGGTAGTGTCACTGGGCTTCACTCTAGACCAAGCCCATTCCAATATAAAACAAGTTAAGCTTGTACAAAATTGACTATGTGAGAAGTAGAAGTTAATATAGGAAACCATCTGAATGATGTTATCTGAGACATCCTAAGTGTTTTTCACTGTCCCACACCATACCCTTATGTCATATCTGGGTGTTAAAAGGGGTTATGTAAAAATAACCGAGCAATATTATTATCCACATTAATTTTTTGTAATGAAATAATATTAATCTTATCATTTTTAATCTATAAATAGTTTTTAATTCACAAATTTTATTTTTAATTAGTATTTTATTAAGAAATACATTTTTATTAATTAATGGAATTTTTTGAATGAAAAAATATTAAAAAAAATATTATTACTTATTTACTTTTTTTATATATAAATGATCATAAAATTTTTATACAATTAGAATTTTTATAAATGTTTGAAACTATTTTTTTCAAACCCCATGAAATATCAATAAATGTTCGTTCATTTTAAAATAAAAAATTTACATATTTATAAAATTATTTTGATGAAATGAATTTTATTTTTGGATTCAGGGCATCAAAATTATCTAATGGTGAATTTTTCATATTTTCTTGAGACAGTCCAATTTTTGGGTAAAAATTAAATATGATTTAAATATAGAATGTGTTTTATGACATCATACTGAACTGATATTGAAGTAATAAAATAATACGAATGGTATATTCATAAAATTTATGTTTCAAATTTAAAAAATGTTATTTTAGATTTTGTTTATTAATTTTTTGATGGCTCAATGGACCCTCCAAGTATTATAAAATATTTTGACTTTTTAAAATGATTTATAGGAGAGGGTGACTCAGATCCTCTTAAGAATTAAAAATATTTTAATATGTATGGCCATTGTACTAGTATATTAATGTTTTACACTCCTCTTTGGAAAAATCAATTGGAAAAAGCCATGGTATGGTTTGTGGTTTTGATTAGTTTAATGTGTGACTTCCAAAACCTAAATAATAAAGAATAATTTCTCCATTGATATATAAACCCACTCAATATCTTATTCCTCTTCACTAGAACCATTTTGGGCTTTACCAACCTATACACTCCTATCTCTATAATCCTCCAATGTATACTTAATCTCCCAATAATATTCTCTCAGACCTATCCCAAGCCTCTGGGATCACACTTCCATGTAAGTGATCCACACTTTCCTTCCTTATTTATATCCAAGTTTCCTTATATTGTTATGCCCTATTATTCATTTACAAATGTTGGGTTATTTCCTAAAACATCCCTCATAGTTTTCTACAAGTGTTTTAATTATTATTGAACCCTTTTACCTCTCATTAATGCCTCTCATGTACACCCGTTACCTTTGAAAAATTCTGTATGGGAATTCTCTCTCCTCTTTTACATTCAAGATATTATTTTATATTATGCATCTAAATTCCTTTAAAGATCATGGGACATGTATTTATATTACCCCCTTTATTTCCATTTCATTCAAATATGATGAGATACCTCTTCTCTATTATAAACCATTTTTACGAATTCTTATGTCACACTGTTATGCTGTCGAAATTGCACTACAATTTTTCATTCCAATGTCATTGTGCAGTGAATACCTTTCCTAATTCTCTGTCAAGGGTATTCATGTTTATGAAAATCTAAATATTGGTTATAGAGTTTCCTGTATGTTTTACACATTCCTTTATCTAAGAATATATGATTATGTTGAAAGATTCCATGTTGTATGATCCAAGTGGAACATTTATGCATGAAATGAAATGTTTATAAAGGGTGTGTGCTGATAGCACTCCAATGCATTGGGTAAAGAAAAATATCATGACATGACATGTGAAAGGAGGGTATAATATTGTTAATTATATACCAATGAGGATTTAATCATGCTAATTCTAGTAAAATGTGGGTTTTCTAAGGCCCTATGTAAATTGAGCCTTGACTCATGCTTATATCATGTTAAATTTTGTTGCCACATTTCCATGTTATAGTGATCATGATATATCATGAAATTATGTTCATGATTGTACTATGATCCATCGATATGCCTATTTCCTAACGTGTATAGTATTATTTATTTTATGCCCTGTTTACTCCCTTATTGTGCTTTATATATCACCTTTTTCTTGTGTATGTTCTCAGGTTATCCCATGAAATGATATGTATGAAGCAATGTTGTGGTCATGTAAAAGAAGTTTTTAATAAAGATGTTGTATTTTATTTTTTATGTTTTCATGTAATGTTCCTAATTTACCAAGACACTATACCCCTAGATTCTTAGTTTTCTTATGTAAAGACCCGAAAATTTCAAGGAAATTTTTTTCTTAATTTTCTTTGGAATTTTACAAGAGCGCAGCTTCAGACGGCACCTGATTCCGAGGCCCGGTGTGCCCGGAATCAATTTCCGAAGTTTGGCTCGGGTACGTTCAGTGAACGGACGAGCGGGTTTTTCTATCTTTTGAACCGGTGCCCGGAATCGAATTCTGAGGGCACCGATGAAATCGCAGCGCCGGTATTTGCTTAGAAATGCCTCTTCCGGAGTTGCGTTTGCTCATACGTGGTTTTTAAATTTTGGGGCTTTAAGTCAGAAATAAAATAAAATTTGTGTGACAACTTTATTTTATTTCACTTAAGCTGCTTGGAAGTCACTTGGAAGCCACTTGAACTGAGTTAAAGCGGATAGGGTGCTATCCGGAAATATCCTACCCCTTGTTAGGATATTTGTGGGGTGGGGCCCGCACAAGCCCCGCCGTTTCTTTCGCTAAGTAACGCACCCGCGAAAACCCGTCAAAGTAACTGAAAAGTCAACCGACGCGTTTTCTTTAATTTCTTAACAGACCATTTAATTGGGAGGTTTATTTTGTGAATTAAATGGGCTGTTTCATTCGTTGAATTAATTCAACGAATTTAATGGGTCGTTACTTACGTGTTTTGCGTTTGTTGGCAAAATAATAAAATAGACAAACATGTCTATTTTGGAGGATTGCTATCGTTGTGCAATTCCTCTGAACCTCCACCCTCCCCGCGAAGAACGCGAAGAACGCGAAGAACGCGAAGAACACCGGCGACCGGAACTCGACGATGCACACCGTAATCTGCGACGTCGACGAGCTCTACCCGCGACGTTCTTCGGCGACGCCTCTTCTTCCACGGCCGATCCTCGTTCGGCAACTAAGGTGAGAATCGGATCGTTTAATTCTCCTTTTTTTTAATTTCAATGACGACGGATTTAATTAATTAAATCCATTTGTTCTAGATCCGGAGATCGTCGGCGCGACGTTTTTCCCGCAGTGCGACGAACGTCCCTTCCGCAACGAGCGATTCCACGACGACCTCACGTCCGACGACGACAAGGTAGGGATTTAATTCTTGATGATTCTTTCCCGTGTTTATTCTTTTAAAGTAAAGAACCTGATCTCCGAACAATTTTAATTTATTTAAAATTGTTGTTGATTATCTTCTTTTCCTCCCGTTGAGTTTATGACTAACGCGGAGGGTGCGGGTCTAACGAACAAGACCCGGCAACCCTCCGCTGATCTTTTTGTTGTGCGGATTTGGCGGACGACGACGAACCGCGCGGCAGGGGCGATCTGTTGATCCCGCAGTGAAGATCGGACCCCGGGAGGAGCAACGGCGCAAACGGGAGGCAAAACGGGCCACCAGAGCAACTCCGGCGGCCGGAGGCGGCGGCGCCCGGCGCGCCGCCGTGGAGGAAATCCGCCGCGGCTGCAGCCGCGGCGGCTGCGGCCGGTTCCGCGGCCGCGCGGAACCGGGGAGGGACGCGGCGGCCCGGCCGCGTCCGCGTGATAGGCGGCCCCCCGCGGGGCCGCGTTCCACCTAAGCCGCGGGTCAAACCCGCGGCGGCTCTTCGGCCGCTCGGCCAAAGCCGAGCCGGCCGGTCCGGTTGGCCGGGCCGCACCCAGGCCGGACCGGACCCGGCCTAGCCGGATCGGGCCGGGTCGGGTCGACCCGGTTCGGCCGACCCAGGGGGGGTTCGGGCCGGGTCGCCCCGGGCCCAGAACCCCCGTTTTCGGGCCCTCTTCGGTCTTTTTCCATATCTTGGGCCTGGGACCTCCGATTGACGAACCGTCAGCGGCTACGCGATCCTTGGATCGATACGGTCGTTTCGGTATATTACACTCAAGGTTTCGGAAGTCTTTGGGTTCGGCCGGGTTGGTTCGTACACGAAACCAACCGGGCCCTCGGAGCGGAAACGCTCATAACTTGAGCTACGGACGTCCGATCGACGTACCGCCAGCTGTGGTAGTTTCCTCTAGGTGAGACGGAACTTTTGGCATACTCCGCCCGAGGATCGGACGCAGGCGGAGTACGGTCGGGTTGGTTTTGCCCTAAAAACCAACCGGGCCCCTGGGACGAAAATGCCAATAACTCTCAGACCGGGCGTCCGATTGACGCGCCGTCTATTGCGTTGAGATCCTGTTGTCGATACGAAACTTTTGGATACATCAACTTTGGACTACGTGTCAGTTGATGTATCAGCCTCTCGGCTCGTGGAGCGGACCCTCCTAAACGAGCTCGCTGTGTGCGGGAACCCTAGCGCTGGCTGTGACTTCGACGACAGAGCAGAGATCCTCCGTGGACTGCGACGACGGCAGAGCAGAGATCCTCCGTGGACTGCGGCGACGGCAGAGCAGAGATCCTTCGTGGACTGCGGCGACGACTGCGCAGAGATCTTCAGTGGACTGCGTCGACTACTGCACTCAGCAATCCCACGTGGATCAGTGCTACAGGTTCTCTGTGAGCCCGATCCTATGTGGGTCCTTACTACCGGTTCTGTGTGAGCCACTGCCTACAGGTTCTGTGTGAGCCCGATCCTGTGTGGGTCTTTGCGGGGGTTAGTACCTATCGATCCTTCGTGGGTCCGACGACTTAGATGGATCAGTGATCATCTTTGACGTCATCTGAAAAAGTATACCTGGTTGAGCTGAATCTTATGTTACTCTCCTTTGTGGATTGTGTTGAACTATCCTTTGTGGATTTACTGTTTACTCTCCTTGTGGATTTGAGTCTTGCTTTCCTGCATGGATTGAGTTGTTCTTGAGCTCGTGAGCAGAGCTAGAATTGGGGACTTAGGTATACGTATGGGCATATACCTAAGTCGAGTCAGATGTTACTTCGTGATTGCATCTTTCTTTTGTGCTATATCCTTTGTGGATTTCGGGAGACCTTCGTGGGTCTCGGGGTCCTTACTGAGTAGCTTATACTCACCCCTGCACGGGCTATGCCCGCACCTTGTTGTGTTGGATGCAGACGACGGACAGCGCTGATCGCGGTTGGGGCGTGGAGCAGGACGGTACCTGGAGGTGGACCACTGGGCGGGACATGCTCGGAGCGGACGTGGGACCCGAGGAGCCTGGAGGCTATCTGTACCCACCCTTCAGGTGGGATTGCCTGTGGACGACACGAGGCCGCCGTCTTTTCTTCAGTTGCTGCTCTTTACTTTTTCAGTTGTACTTTCAGTTGGGCTTGTATTCCGGCCCCCTTTACTTTTCTGCACTTTGTAGTTACTTTCCGCTTGCTGACTCTGTGGTGGTTGTTACTTATAAAGGCAATGCCTTCCCTGTTTACCGGGATTTTACGCCTTGGTGCTAGTCGCCAGCCCCTGGCCTATGGAAGGCGGGCTTGGGGTAGTCACGGCACGGGCCCCGAGGTCGGGTCGTGACAAATTGGTATCAGAGGTGGTCGGTTCTACCACAGACTCTGATCGTCTTTTCTTTCTATATGAAGCAACAGTGTTTAGTGTATTGAGTGTGGTTATCAGTTCAGGGAGCCCAGTGTTGGTGCGGCGGCCGACGTATCCGTACACCAGGACCCTGACTCCTGATTTCCGACTTAATGCATTAAAACATTGATTGCGTGTGTGTTTCAAGTTTTCTTGGTGATTACTTGTGCCAGCTCACCAGGTATACTGTTCTGACTGTGGTGCTCTTGTTCTCCTTTTCAGGATGGCCCCGCGACGACAGCCAGCTAGGGTTCCGAGTGTAGGGCGCGACGGCAGCCCACCGAGCGACGAGGCCTCGGTGCAGGGCCCTTTCCCAGCAGTGGCACCGGCGGTAGCTTTACCCGCCGAGCCACCGATGCTACCAGTACCAGACGCTGACGATGCACGTCGCCTCAGGGCACTGCATGAGTTTCAGAGCCAGCGGCCGCCCAGGTTTCGCGGTGAGGCGGACCCCCAGGCCGCCGAGGACTGGCTAGAGGAGGTGGTACGGATCTTTAGGCTAGTGAGGACACCAGCGGATCTCATGGTGATTCTCGCGGCGAGCCTCCTGCAGGCGGTGGCATGACGATGGTGGAGCTTGATGCTCCATGTTCACGATGAGGCATCCTTGCTCTGGACGGACTTCGAGAGACTCTTCCGCTCTGAGTTCGTCCCGGCCACCCTCCGAGCGGTGCGCATCCAGGAGCTTCTCCAGCTGCGCCAGGGCAGCATGACGGTCGCCCAGTACGCGGCGAGGTTCACTGACCTATCTCGCTACTCGACCGACATGGTACGGGACCCCTTCTTCCGGGCCCGGACCTTCGAGCAGGGCTTGCGACAGGAGATTCGGGCTTCGCTGATCTCCCTCAGCATTCCGACCCAGGCGGGAGTGCTGGAGCGAGCCCTCCTGATCGAGAGCTTCCTGGCAGAGCCTTCTTCTGCGGCGAGACCTAGCGCAGGGTGGCAGGTAGCTGAGTCTTCAGCAGAAGGTAGCCGACGGATGACTCTCGGGTCCAGGCAGACCATACCCCCACGCAGACGGCCTCAGGACACCGGCTCAGCAGTGCGGGGCACACAGCGGAGTGCCAGCCTTCCGAGAGGCAGGCTGTGCTACTCCTGCGGCGGGCAGGGTCACATGGCTCGTGACTGCCCGACTCGCCGACCAGAGGAGCAGCAGACGGTGGAGGGGCCACCCAGGCAGAGGCAGAGGGTCGACCGTGGCGGTCCGCAGGGAGGAGGCGGACGAGGCAGAGGAGCTGGCCGAGCAGCGGGTGGTGGGTGACGCTTCCAGGCTCTACCCCCACCACCACCAGGAGGGCCACCTCGACCACAGGGAGCTGGCGGGCAGGGACAGGCCCAGCTCCAGGCAGTGGAGGCGTACGACCCCGACATGCCAGAGATGATTCGAGGTACGATCTGTGTCTATTCCACCCTTGCTGTAGTACTTATAGACACAGGAGCGAGTCACTCTTTCATAGCCTCTGCCCTTGTTCGGAGCTCGGAGATTCCGACTGAGCCGTTGGCTCGATCCTTACGGCTAGAGACTCCTACGGGAGCAGACTCGACGATTACGCACTGGTGCCAGCAGTGTGAGATTACTCTAGGAGGCGAGAGCTTCGGCTGGAATCTCCTTGTAGCGGCGTAGAGGCCTTACGACGTCATCTTGGGCATGGATTGGCTATCCACGGTTCATTCCCAGATCGACTGTTTTAGGCGCAAGGTGCGATGTGTTCGCACCGACGGGAGCAGGTTTACCTTCACCGGCGAGAAGGGAACCTTTGCAGCACAGGATGGACTTCCGCGGAGGAGAGTGCAGCCCATCTCTCATCAGTTGGCTAGCCTCATCCTAGGAGCAGTGGACGTGCGGAGTCCAGTTTTTCCTGCAGTGGTGGACCAGTACGTGGACGTTTTTCCCAACGACGTTCTAGGGCTACCTCCTCGTAGAGAGGTAGACTTTTACATCGACTTGTACCCCGGGACAGCCCCGATATCTACTCCAGCATATCGGATGGCCCCCGCCGAGCATCGAGAGCTGCGGGTACAGTTGGAGGACTTGCAGAGCAAGGGGTTTATCCGACCCAGTGTTTCACCCTGGGCTTCCCCGATTTTGTTCGCCAAGAAGGCGGACGGGAGCTTGCGACTGTGTGTCGACTATCGTCGCCTGAACCAGGTGACAGTGAGAAACAAGTATCCGCTACCACGGATTGATGACCTCTTCGATCAGCTCAAGGGAGCGCGGTGGTTCTCGAAGATAGACCTCCGGTCGGGCTATCATCAGCTCAGAGTTCGAGACGAGGACGTGCAGAAGACGACCTTCAGGTGTCGGTATGGCCATTATGAGTTCTTGGTTATGCCGTTCGGCGTAACCAATGCTCCAGCAGTGTTCATGAGCCTCATGAACAGGATCTTCCAGCCATACCTCGACCGATTTGTCGTGGTCTTCATTGACGACATTTTGGTATACTCGACGACTGAGGAGGAGCATGCCTACCACCTGCGAGTTGTGCTAGACAAACTCCGAGAGCACCAGCTTTATGGAAAGCTCTCAAAATGCCAGTTCTGGTTACGTGAGGTCCATTTCTTGGGGCACGTCATCTCTGAGGCGGGAGTTGCAGTGGATCCCGCGAAGATCGAGGCACTGCTAGCTTGGGAGCCACCCAAGAGCGTGACGGAGGTGCGGAGCTTCTTGGGCCTAGCCGGATACTATCGGAGATTTTTGCCAGACTTCTACAGAGTTGCGGCACCACTCTCAGCCTTGACAAAGAAGGGGAAACCCTTTGTGTGGTCAGACAGATGTCAGCAGAGCTTCCAGGAGCTGAGACAGAGATTGACCAGCGCACCTATCTTGAGGTTGCCTGAGGAGGGAGTTGGATACGTAGTTTATTGCGATGCATCAGGGACTGGACTCGGGTGCGTCCTGATGCAGGAGCGGGCCATGATCGCCTACGGATCACGTCAGTTGAGGCCGCATGAGCAGAACTACGCCACTCATGACCTGGAGTTAGCAGCAGTGGTCTTCGCTCTGAAGACTTGGCGGCACTATCTGATGGGCGAGCGCTTCACAGTCTTTTCTGACCACCAGAGTCTCAGGTATATCTTCTCTCAGAAGGAACTGAACCTGAGACAGCGGAGATGGCTTGAGTTCCTCCAGGACTATGACTTTGAGATAGTCTATAATCCTGGGAAGGGGAACGTGGTAGCCGATGCCCTCAGCAGGAGGATGGGCATTCAGCTACTTGAGGAGGCGACGGAGCAGCTAGCCTCCTTACAGATATCCTTTGTGGATAGAGACGGAGCAACCTTTCTTCAGTCTCTCACAGTCTCTCCTCCACTTCTACAGCGGGTCAGAGAGGCTCAGCGTGGGGACGCTGACTGTGAGACCCGGCGTGCACTGATATCCTCAGGTCAGGCGCCTGATGGCTTCTCCCTTGGAGCAGAGCACGACATCCTTTTCAGAGGACGTACCTTCATACCAGTCGCTTTACGAGAGGAGGTGCTGAGAGAGTTTCACACTTCTCCCTTGGCGGTGCATCCCGGAGTGGCGAAGATGTACCAGGATCTCAGATGACAGCACTGGTGGCCGGGCATGAAGAAAGTTGTGGCTGAGTTCGTTTCACGATGCCTCACCTGCCAGCAGGTGAAGGTAGAGCATCAGGTACCAGTAGGCTTGGTACAGCCCTTGGAGGTCCCGGAGTGGAAGTGGGACGGCATATCTATGGACTTCGTGACTGGACTTCCACGCACTTCCAGAGGTCACGACTCCATTTGGGTGATTGTCGACCGACTCACCAAGTCGGCACACTTCTTACCCATCAGAGAGCAGGGCTCAGTGGAGAGCTTGGGACGTCTTTACGTCCAGGAGATCGTACGGCTTCACGGTGTGCCATCGTCTATCGTCTCCGATCGAGATGCTCGTTTCACTTCCCGGCTTTGGAAGGGGTTGCAGGAGGCGTTCGGGACACGGCTCCATCTGAGCACAACCTTCCACCCTCAGACGGATGGTCAGACGGAGAGGACCATACAGACACTCGAGGACATGCCCCGTGCATGTGTTCTCGACTTTGGTCGCAGCTGGGAGGACCACCTACCCTTGGTGGAGTTCGCGTACAACAACAGCTACCACTCCACCATCGGGATGGCACCATACGAGGCGTTGTACGGCAGACCCTGCAGATCACCGTTGTGCTGGACAGACCCTGGGGAGTCAGCACTCGTGGGACCAGAGATGGTCCGAGCCACGACAGAGAAGGTCCAGATCATCCAGGAGAGGATGAGGACAGCTCAGAGCCGGCAGAAGTCATATGCTGACAGGAGGCGGAGGCCACTAGAGTTCGAGGATGGTGACCACGTCTTTTTGCGTGTCTCACCTCGACGTGGTTTACGGAGATTTGGCCGAGGCGGAAAGTTGTCTCCACGCTTCATCGGGCCTTTCCAGGTCCTCAGCAGGATAGGAGAGGTGGCTTATCGCCTGGCTCTACCACCTCAGTTGCACCGGGTGCACGACGTCTTCCACGTGTCTCAGCTGAGGAGATACGTGCACGACCCGACGCACATCATCGACTTTAGGGAACTGGACGTGGACGATGGGGCGACTTTTGCGGAGGTCCCAGTGGAGATCGAGGATCGACAGGAGCGGGTCCTACGTGGGCGGTCGATTCCTCTTGTGCGCGTCAGATGGCAGCACGAGAACCTCCAGGAGAGCACTTGGGAGCGGGAGGCTCAGATGCGTGCTCAGTACCCCCATTTGTTCCCCTAGTTTTTTTGATGTATCTTTACGGGGACGTAAAGCCCTGAGGTGGGAGTAATGTAAAGACCCGAAAATTTCAAGGAAATTTTTTTCTTAATTTTCTTTGGAATTTTACAAGAGCGTAGCTTCAGACGGCACCTGATTCCGAGGCCCGGTGTGCCCGGAATCAATTTCCGAAGTTTGGCTCGGGTACGTTCAGTGAACGGACGAGCGGGTTTTTCTATCTTTTGAACCGGTGCCCGGAATCGAATTCTGAGGGCACCGATGAAATCGCAGCGCCATTATTTGCTTAGAAACGCCTCTTCCGGAGTTGCGTTTTCTCATACGTGGTTTTTAAATTTTGGGGCTTTAAGTCAGAAATAAAATAAAATTTGTGCGACAACTTTATTTTATTTCACTTAAGCTACTTGGAAGTCACTTGGAAGCCACTTGAACTGAGTTAAAGCGGATAGGGTGCTATCCGGAAATATCCTACCCCTTGTTAGGATATTTGTGTGGTGGGGCCCGCACGAGCCCCGTCGTTTCTTTCGCTAAGTAACGCACCCGCGAAAACCCGTCAAAGTAACTGAAAAGTCAACCGACGCGTTTTCTTTAATTTCTTAACAGACCATTTAATTGGGCGGTTTATTTCGTGAATTAAATGGGTTGTTTCATTCGTTGAATTAATTCAACGAATTTAATGGGTCGTTACTTATGCGTTTTGCGTTTGTTGGCAAAATAATAAAATAGACAAACTTGTCTATTTTGGAGGATTGCTATCGTTGTGCAATTCCTATGAACCTCCACCCTCCCCGCGAAGAACGCGAAGAACGCGAAGAACGCCGGCGACCGGAACTCGACGACGCACACCGTAATCTGCGACGTCGACGAGCTCTACCCGCGACGTTCTTCGGCGACGCCTCTTCTTCCGCGGCCGATCCTCGTTCGGCAACTAAGGTGAGAATTGGATCATTTAATTCTCCTTTTTTTTAATTTCAATGACAACGGATTTAATTAATTAAATCCGTTTGTTCTAGATCCGGAGATCGTCAGCGCGACGTTTTTCCCGCGGTGCGACGAACGTCCCTTCCGCGACGAGCGATTCCGCGACGACCTCACGTCCGACGACGACAAGGTAGGGATTTAATTCTTGATGATTCTTTCCCGTGTTTATTCTTTTAAAGTAAAGAACCTGATCTCCGAACAATTTTAATTTATTTAAAATTGTTGTTGATTATTTTCTTTTCCTCCCGTTGAGTTTATGACTAACGCGGAGGGTGCGGGTCTAACGAACAAGACCCGGCAACCCTCCGCCGATCTTTTTGTTGTGCGGATTTGGCGGACGACGACGAACCGCACGGCAGGGGCGATCTGTTGATCCCGCAGTGAAGATCGGCCCCCGGGAGGAGCAACGGCGCAGACGGGAGGCAAAACGGGCCACCGGAGCAACTCCGGCGGCCCGCGGAAGGCGGCGGCGGCCCGGCCTCGTCCGCGTGACAGGCGGCCCCCCGCGGGGCCGCGTTCCACCTAAGCCGCGGGTCAAACCCGCGGCGCCTCTTCGGCCGCTCGGCCGAAGCCGAGCCGGCCGGTCCGGTCGGCCGGGCCGCACCCAGGCCGGACCGGACCCGGCCTAGCCGGGTCGGGCCGGGTCGCCCCGGGCCCAGAACCCCCGTTTTCGGGCCCTCTTCGGTCTTTTGCCCATATCTTGGGCCTGGGACCTCCGATTGACGAACCGTCAGCGGCTACGCGATCCTTGGATCGATACGGTCGTTTCGGTATATTACACTCAAGGTTTCGGAAGACTTTGGGTTCGGCTGGGTTGGTTCGTACACGAAACCAACCGGGCCCTCGGAGCGGAAACGCTCATAACTTGAGTTACGGACGTCCGATCGACGTACCGCCAGCTGTGGTAGTTTCCTCTAAGTGAGAAGGAACTTTTGGCATACTCCGCCCGAGGATCGGACGCAGGCGGAGTACGGTCGGGTTGGTTTTGCCCTAAAAACCAACCGGGCCCCTGGGACAAAAATGCCAATAACTCTCAGACCGGGCGTCCGATTGACGCGCCGTCTGTTGCGTTGAGATCCTGTTGTCGATACGGAACTTTTGGATACATCAACTTCGGACTACGTGTCAGTTGATGTATCATCCTCTTGGCTCGTGGAGCGGACCCTCCTAAACGAGCTCGCTGTGTGCGGGAACCCTAGCGCTGGCTGTGACTTCGACGACAGAGCAGAGATCCTCCGTGGACTGCGACGACGGTAGGCAGAGATCCTCCGTGGACTGCGGCGACGGCAGAGCAGAGATCCTTCGTGGACTGCAGCGACGACTGCGCAGAGATCCTCAGTGGACTGCGTCGACTACTGCACTCAGCGATCCCACGTGGATCAGTGCTACAGGTTCTGTGTGAGCCCGATCCTATGTGGGTCCTTACTACCGGTTCTGTGTGAGCCACTGCCTACAGGTTCTGTGTGAGCCCGATCCTGTGTGGGTCTTTGCGGGGGTTAGTACCTATCGATCCTTCGTGGGTCCGACGACTTAGATGGATCAGTGATCATCTTTGACGTCATCTGAAAAAGTATACCTGGTTGAGCTGAATCTTATGTTACTATCCTTTGTAGATTGTGTTGAACTATCCTTTGTGGATTTACTGTTTACTCTCCTTGTGGATTTGAGTCTTGCTTTCCTGCGTGGATTGAGTTGTTCTTGAGCTCGTGAGCAGAGCTAGAATTGGGGACTTAGGTATTCGTATGGGCATATACCTAAGTCGAGTCAGATGTTACTTCGTGATTGCATCTTTCTTTTGTGCTATATCCTTTGTGGATTTCGGGAGACCTTCGGGGGTCTCGGGGTCCTTACTGAGTAGCTTATACTCACCCCTGCACGGGCTATGCCCGCACCTTGTTGTGATGGATGCAGACGACGGACAGCGCTGATCGCGGTTGGGGCGTGGAGCAGGACGGTACCTGGAGGTGGACCACTGGGCGGGACGTGCTCGGAGCGGACGTGGGACCCGAGGAGCCTGGAGGCTATCTGTACCCACCCTTCAGGTGGGATTGCCAGTGGACGACACGAGGCCGCCATCTTTTCTTCAGTTGCTGCTCTTTACTTTTTCAGTTGTACTTTCAGTTGGGCTTGTATTCCGGCCCCCTTTACTTTTCTGCACTTTGTAGTTACTTTCCGCTTGCTGACTCTGTGGTGGTTGTTACTTATAAAGGCAATGCCTTCCCTGTTTACCGGGATTTTACGCCTTGGTGCTAGTCGCCAGCCCCTGGCCTATGGAAGGCGGGCTTGGGGTAGTCACGGCACGGGCCCCGAGGTCGGGTCGTGAAAAATTGGTATCAGAGGTGGTCGGTTCTACCGCAGACTCTGATCGTCTTTTCTTTCTATATGAAGCAATAGTGTTTAGTGTATTGAGTGTGGTTATCAGTTCAGGGAGCCCAGTGTTGGTGCGGCGGCCGACGTATCCGTACACCAGGACCCTGACTCCTGATTTCCGACTTAATGCATGAAAACATTGATTGCGTGTGTGTTTCAAGTTTTCTTGGTGATTACTTGTGCCAGCTCACCAGGTATACTGTTCTGACTGTGGTGCTCTTGTTCTCCTTTTCAGGATGGCCCCGCGACGACAGCCAGCTAGGGTTCCGAGTGTAGGGCGCGACGGCAGCCCACCGAGCGACGAGGGCTCGGTGCAGGGCCCTTTGCCAGCAGTGGCACCGGCGGTAGCTTTACCCGCCGAGCCACCGATGCTACCAGTACCAGACGCTGACGATGCACGTTGCCTCAGGGCACTGCATGAGTTTCAGAGCCAGCGACCGCCCAGGTTTCGCGGTGAGGCAGACCCCCAGGCCACCGAGGACTGGCTAGAGGCGGTGGTACGGATCTTTAGGCTAGTGAGGACACCAGCGGATCTCATGGTGATTCTCGCGGTGAGCCTCCTGCAGGCGGCGGCAGGACGATGGTGGATCTTGATGCTCCAGGTTCACGATGAGGCATCCTTGCTCTGGACGGACTTCGAGAGCCTCTTCCGCTCTGAGTTCGTCCCGGCCACCCTCCGAGCGGTGCGCATCCAGGAGCTTCTCCAGCTGCGCCAGGGCAGCATGACGGTCGCCCAGTACGCGGCGAGGTTCACTGACCTATCTCGCTACTCGACCGACATGGTACGGGACCCCTTCTTCCGGGCCCGGACCTTCGAGCAGGGCTTGCGATAGGAGATTCGGGCGTCGCTGATCTCCCTCAGCATTCCGACCTAGGCGGGAGTGCTGGAGCGAGCCCTCCTGATCGAGAGCTTCCTGGCAGAGCCTTCTTCAGCGGCGAGACCTAGCGCAGGGCGGCAGGTAGCTGAGTCTTCAGCAGAAGGTAGCCGACGGATGACTCTCGGGTCCAGGCAGACCAGACCCCCGCGCAGACGGCCTCAGGACACCGGCTCAGCAGTGCGGGGCACACAGTGGAGTGCCAGCCTTCCGAGAGGCAGGCTGTGCTACTCCTGCGGCGGGTAGGGTCACAGGGCTCGTGACTGCCCGAATCGCCGACCAGAGGAGCAGCAGACGGTGGAGGGGCCACCCAGGCAGAGGCAGAGGGTCGACCGTGGCGGTCCTCAGGGAGGAGGCGGACGAGGCAGAGGAGCTGGCCGAGCAGCGGGTGGTGGGAGACGCTTCCAGGCTCTACCCCCACCACCACCAGGAGGGCCACCTCGACCACAGGGAGCTGGCGGGCAGGGACAGGCCCAGCTCCAGGCAGTGGAGGCCTACGACCCCGACATGCCAGAGATGATTCGAGGTACGATCTGTGTCTATTCCACCCTTGCTGCAGTACTTATAGACACAGGAGCGAGTCACTCTTTCATAGCCTCTGCCCTTGTTCGGAGCTCGGAGATTCCGACTGAGCCGTTGGCTCGATCCTTACGGCTAGAGACTCCTACGGGAGCAGACTCGACGATTACGCACTGGTGCCGGCAATGTGAGCTTACTCTAGGAGGCGAGAGCTTCGGCTGGAATCTCCTTGTAGCGGCGTCGAGGCCTTACGACGTCATCTTGGGCATGGATTGGCTATCCACGGTTCATGCCCAGATCGACTGTTTTAGGCGCAAGGTGCGATGTGTTCGCACCGACGGGAGCAGGTTTACCTTCACCGGCGAGAAGGGAACCTTTGCAGCACATGATGGACTTCCGCGGAGGAGAGTGCAGCCCATCTCTCATCAGTTGGCTAGCCTCATCCTAGGAGCAGTGGACGTGCGGAGTCCAGTTTTTCCTGCAGTGGTGGACCAGTACGTGAACGTTTTTCCCAACGACGTTCCAGGGCTACCTCCTCGTAGAGAGGTAGAATTTTACATCGACTTGTACCCCGGGACAGCCCCGATATCTACTCCAGCATATCGGATGGCCCCCACCGAGCTTCGAGAGCTGCGGGTACAGTTGGAGGACTTGCAGAGCAAGGGGTTTATCCGACCCAGTGTTTCACCCTGGGCTTCCCCGATTTTGTTCGCCAAGAAGGCGGACGGGAGCTTGCGACTGTGTGTCGACTATCGTCGCCTGAACCAGGTGACAGTGAGAAACATGTATCCGCTACCACGGATTGATGACCTCTTCGATCAGCTCAAGGGAGCGCGGTGGTTCTCGAAGATAGACCTCCGATCGGGCTATCATCAGATCAGAGTTCGAGACGAGGACGTGCAGAAGACGGCCTTCAGGTGTCGGTATGGCCATTATGAGTTCTTGGTTATGCCGTTCGGCGTAACCAATGCTCCAGCAGTGTTCATGAGCCTCATGAACAGGATCTTCCATCCATACTCGACCGATTTGTCGTGGTCTTCATTGACGACATTTTGGTATACTCGACGACTGAGGAGGAGCATGCCTACCACCTGCGAGTTGTGCTAGACACACTCCGAGAGCACCAGCTTTATGGCAAGCTCTCAAAATTCCAGTTCTGGTTACGTGAGGTCCATTTCTTGGGGCACGTCATCTCTGAGGCGGGAGTTGCAGTGGATCCCGCGAAGATCGAGGCAGTGCTAGCTTGGGATCCACCCAAGAGCGTGACGGAGGTGCGGAGCTTCTTGGGCCTAGCCGGATACTATCGGAGATTTGTGCCAGACTTCTCCAGAGTTGCGGCACCACTCTCTGCCTTGACAAAGAAGGGGAAACCCTTTGTGTGGTCAGACAGATGTCAGCAGAGCTTCCAGGAGCTGAGACAGAGATTGACCAGCGCATCTATCTTGAGGTTGCCTGAGGAGGGAGTTGGATACGTAGTTTACTGCGATGCATCAGGGACTGGACTCGGGTGCGTCCTGATGCAGGAGCGGGCCGTGATCGCCTACGGATCACGTCAGTTGAGGCTGCATGAGCAGAACTACGCCACTCATGACCTGGAGTTAGCAGCAGTGGTCTTCGCTCTGAAGACTTGGCGGTACTATCTGATGGGCGAGCGCTTCACAGTCTTTTCTGACCACCAGAGTCTCAGGTATATCTTCTCTCAGAAGGACCTGAACCTGATACAGCGGAGATGGCTTGAGTTCCTCCAGGACTATGACTTTGAGATAGTCTATACTCCTGGGAAGGGGAACGTGGTAGCCGATGCCCTCAGCAGGAGGACGTGCATTCAGCTACTTGAGGAGGCGACGGAGCAGCTAGCCTCCTTACAGATATCCTTCGTGGATAGAGACGGAGCAACCTTTCTTCAGTCTCTCACAGTCTCTCCTCCACTTCTACAGCGGGTCAGAGAGGCTCAGCGTGGGGACGCTGACTGTGAGACCCAGCGTGCACTGATATCCTCAGGTCAGGCGCCTGATGGCTTCTCCCTTGGAGCAGATAACGACATCCTTTTCAGAGGATGTACCTTCGTACCAGTCTCTTTACGAGAGGAGGTGCTGAGAGAGTTTCACACTTCTCCCTTGGCGGTGCATCCCGGAGTGGCGAAGATGTACCAGGATCTCAGACGACAGCACTGGTGGCCGGGCATGAAGAAAGCTGTGGCTGAGTTCGTTTCACGATGCCTCACCTGCCAGCAGGTGAAGGCAGAGCATCAGGTACCAGCAGGCTTGGTACAGCCCTTGGAGGTCCCAGAGTGGAAGTGGGACGGCATATCTATGGACTTCGTGACTGGACTTCCACGCACTTCCAGAGGTCATGACTCCATTTGGGTGATTGTCGACCGACTCACCAAGTCGGCACACTTCTTACCCATCAGAGAGCAGGGCTCAGTGGAGAGCTTGGGACGTCTTTACGTCCAGGAGATCGTACGGCTTCACGGTGTGCCATCGTCTATCGTCTCCGATCGAGATGCTCGTTTCACTTCCCGGCTTTGGAAGGGGTTGCAGGAGGCGTTCGGGACGCGGCTCCATCTGAGCACAGCCTTCCACCCTCAGACGGATGGTCAGACGGAGAGGACCATACAGACACTCGAGGACATGCTCCGTGCATGTGTTCTCGACTTGGGTCGCAGCTGGGAGGACCACCTACCCTTGGTGGAGTTCGCGTACAACAACAGCTACCACTCCACCATCGGGATGGCACCATTCGAGACGTTGTACGGCAGACCCCGCAGATCACCGTTGTGCTGGACAGACCCTGGGGAGTCAGCACTCGTGGGACCAGAGATGGTCCGAGCCACGACAGAGAAGGTCTAGATCATCCAGGAGAGGATGAGGACAGCTCAGAGCCGGCAGAAGTCATATGATGACAGGAGGCGGAGACCACTAGAGTTCGAGGATGGCGACCACGTCTTTTTGCGTGCCTCACCTCGACGTGGTTTACGGAGATTTGGCCGAGGCGGCAAGTTGTCTCCACGCTTCATCGGGCCTTTCCAGGTCCTCAGCAGGATAGGAGAGGTGGCTTATCGCCTGGCTCTACCACCTCAGTTGCACCGGGTGCACGACGTCTTCCATGTGTCTCAGCTGAGGAGATACGTGCACGACCCGACGCACATCATCGACTTTGGGGAACTGGACGTGGACGATGGGGCGACTTTTGCGGAGGTCCCAGTGGAGATCGAGGATCGACAGGAGCGGGTCCTACGTGGGCGGTCGATTCCTCTTGTGCGCGTCAGATGGAAGCACGGGAACCTCCAGGAGAGCACTTGGGAGCGGGAGGCTCAGATGCGTGCTCAATACCCCCATTTGTTCCCCTAGTTTTTTTGATGTATCTTTACGGGGACGTAAAGCCCTGAGGTGGGAGTAATGTAAAGACCCGAAAATTTCAAGGAAATTTTTTTCTTAATTTTCTTTGATATTTTACAAGAGCGCAGCTTTAGACGGCACCTGATTCCGAGGCCCGGTGTGCCCGGAATCAATTTCCGAAATTTGGCTCGGGTACGTTCAGTGAACGGACGAGCGGGTTTTTCTATCTTTTGAACCGGTGCCCGGAATCGAATTCTGAGGGCACCGATGAAATCGCAGCGCCGGTATTTTCTTAGAAACGCCTCTTCCGGAGTTGCGTTTTCTCATACGTGGTTTTTAAATTTTGGGGCTTTAAGTCAGAAATAAAATAAAATTTGTGCGACAACTTTATTTTATTTCACTTAAGCTGCTTGGAAGTCACTTGGAAGCCACTTGAACTGAGTTAAAGCGGATAGGGTGCTATCCGGAAATATCCTACCCCTTGTTAGGATATTTGTGGGGTGGGGCCCGCACGAGCCCCGCCGTTTCTTTCACTAAGTAACGCACCCGCGAAAACCCGTCAAAGTAACTGAAAAGTCAACCGACGTGTTTTCTTTAATTTCTTAACAGCCCATTTAATTGGGTGGTTTATTTCGTTAATTAAATGGGCTGTTTCATTCGTTGAATTAATTCAACGAATTTAATGGGTCGTTACTTACACGTTTTGCGTTTGTTGGCAAAATAATAAAATAGACAAACTTGTCTATTTTAGAGGATTGCTATCGTTGTGAAATTCCTCTGAACCTCCACCCTCCCCGCGAAGAACGCGAAGAACGCGAAGAACGCGAAGAATGCGAAGAACGCCGGCGACCGGAACTCGACGACGCACACCGTAATCTGCGACGTCGACGAGCTCTACCCGCGACGTTCTTCGGCGACGCCTCTTCTTCCGCGGTCGATCCTCGTTCGGCAACTAAGGTGAGAATCGGATCGTTTAATTCTCCTTTTTTTTTAATTTCAATGACAATGGATTTAATTAATTAAATCCGTTTGTTCTAGATCCGGAGATCGTCAGCGCGACGTTTTTCCCGCGGTGCGACGAACGTCCCTTCCGCGACGAGCGATTCCGCGACGACCTCACGTCCGACGACGACAAGGTAGGGATTTAATTCTTGATGATTCTTTCCCGTGTTTATTCTATTAAAGTAAAGAACCTGATCTCCGAACAATTTTAATTTATTTAAAATTGTTGTTGATTATTTTCTTTTCCTCCCGTTGAGTTTATGACTAACGCGGAGGGTGCGGGTCTAACGAACAAGACCCGGCAACCCTCCGCCGATCTTTTTGTTGTGCGGATTTGGCGGACGACGACGAACCGCACGGCAGGGGCGATCTGTTGATCCCGCAGTGAAGATCGGCCCCCGGGAGGAACAACGGCGCAGACGGGAGGCAAAACGGGCCACCGGAGCAACTCCGGCGGCCGGAGGCGGCGGCGCCCGGCGCGCCGCCGTCGAGGAAATCCGCCGCGGCTTCAGCCGCGGCGGCGGCGGCCGGTTCCGCGGCCGCGCGGAACCGGGGAGGGACGCGGCGGCCCGGCCGCGTCCGCGTGTCAGGCGGCCCCCCGCGGGGCCGCGTTCCACCTAAGCCGCGGGTCAAACCCGCGGCGCCTCTTTGGCCGCTCGGCCGAAGCCGAGCCGGCCGGTCCGGTCGGCCGGGACGCACCCAGGCCGGACCGGACCCGTCCTAGCCGGGTCGAGCCGGGTCGGGTCGACCCGGTTCGGCCGACCCAGGGGGGTTCGGGCCGGGTCGCCCCGGGCCCAGAACCCCCGTTTTCGGGCCCTCTTCGGTCTTTTGCCCATATCTTGGGCCTGGGACCTCCGATTGACGAACCGTCAGTGGCTACGCGATCCTTGGATCGATACGGTCGTTTAGGTATATTACACTCAAGGTTTCGGAAGACTTTGGGTTCGGCCGGGTTGGTTCGTACACGAAACCAACCGGGCCCTCGGAGCGGAAACGCTCATAACTTGAGTTACGGACGTCCGATCGACGTACCGCCAGCTGTGGTAGTTTCCTCTAAGTGAGACGGAACTTTTGGCATACTCCGCCCGAGGATCGGACGCAGGCGGAGTACGGTCGGGTTGGTTTTGCCCTAAAAACCAACCGGGCCCCTGGGACGAAAATGCCAATAACTCTCAGACCGGGCGTCCGATTGACGCGCCGTCTGTTGCGTTGAGATCCTGTTGTCGATACGGAACTTTTGGATACATCAACTTCGGACTACGTGTCAGTTGATGTATCAGCCTCTCGGCTCGTGGAGCGGACCCTCCTAAACGAGCTCGCTGTGTGCGGGAACCCTAGCGCTGGATGTGACTTCGACGACAGAGCAGAGATCCTCCGTGGACTGCGACGACGACAGAGCAGAGATCCTCCGTGGACTGCGGCGACGGCAGAGCAGAGATCCTTCGTGGACTGCGGCGACGACTGCGTAGAGATCCTCAGTGGACGGCGTCGACTACTGCACTCAGCGATCCCACGTGGATCAGTGCTACAGGTTCTGTGTGAGCCCGATCCTATGTGGGTCCTTACTACCGGTTCTGTGTGAGCCACTGCCTACAGGTTCTGTGTGAGCCCGATCCTGTGTGGGACTTTGCGGGGGTTAGTACCTATCGATCCTTCGTGGGTCCGACGACTTAGATGGATCAGTGATCATCTTTGACGTCATCTGAAAAAGTATACCTGGTTGAGCTGAATCTTATGTTACTCTCCTTTGTGGATTGTGTTGAACTATCCTTTGTGGAATTACTGTTTACTCTCCTTGTGGATTTGAGTCTTGCTTTCCTGCATGGATTGAGTTGTTCTTGAGCTCGTGAGCAGAGCTAGAATTGGGGACTTAGGTATACGTATGGGCATATACCTAAGTCGAGTCAGATGTTACTTCGTGATTGCATCTTTCTTTTGTGCTATATCCTTTGTGGATTTCGGGAGACCTTCGGGGGTCTCGGGGTCCTTACTGAGTAGCTTATACTCACCCCTGCACGGGCTATGCCCGCACCTTGTTGTGTTGGATGCAGACGACGGACAGCGCTGATCGCGGTTGGGGCGTGGAGCAGGACGGTACCTGGAGGTGGACCACTGGGCGGGACGTGCTCGGAGCGGACGTGGGACCCGAGGAGCCTGGAGGCTATCTGTACCCACCCTTCAGGTGGGATTGCCAGTGGACGACACGAGGCCGCCGTCTTTTCTTCAGTTGCTGCTCTTTACTTTTTCAGTTGTACTTTCAGTTGGGCTTGTATTCCGGCCCCCTTTACTTTTCTGAACTTTGTAGTTACTTTCCGCTTGCTGACTCTGTGGTGGTTGTTACTTATAAAGGCAATGCCTTCCCTGTTTACCGGGATTTTACGCCTTGGTGCTAGTCGCCAGCCCCTGGCCTATGGAAGGCGGGCTTGGGGTAGTCACGGCACGGGCCCCGAGGTCGGGTCGTGACATCTTAAGTGTAATTTTATGAAATAAATCATGTTTATGTGTGTAATAAAGAGCATTTTTGATATATATAATATGAAATTTACAAGTGAAATTTCATTATAATAACGAAACATCAACAAGAAATGAATAATAACTAATCCCAATTGATGTGAATTCAAGAACTAGTTGTTGTTCATTAGTTTGACCAAGGAATTTTTACTTCGGAATCCATGTCTCACATAGGACTACCCATACCGATAAAAAACCATGTTTTAGAAGCATAAATCCAATGTATTTTACTTATTGATCCAAACAAAATTTACAATTTATCTCATCCAAATCTAATTATTTCTCAACGTTCCTAGATGATATCAATATAGCAGATACAATTTTCACTAAAACAAGATAAGGGTAAGAGGATATTGAAGATTACCTAGAAGATTTTAGAAACTAATATCATATCCAAGACAAAGTGTTTAGTAAGTATTCCAACCAACAAAATTCAACTATAGGAAGTATGAGTATTGATTCCACTACTGGTCTACTTATTTTGGATGTATCCAAGCTTCATCTACCAATGCAACATCATCAACTAATGACAATGAGTATACCACCATAGGAATCCAATGATCACTCAAGATCTACCATCAATGTGAATTAGTGATATAAGTAATTTCCAATGGTTTTATATACAACCTACCATTTCATTGTCGCTCTACCTTGCAAGATGTGACACATTATAAAACACTCAAACCTCACAATCATTAAAAAACTACTCTAACCATATTCAAATAGTGTTCCTTGGTTGTGATCCTTATACATAAAAGTTTCAATATTCAGTTGAACTAATGGGAACTTCCGCACCTTAGGAGTTTCCAAATCTTTGAAAGAAAATATAGATGAGTCATTCATAAATTCTCTAGATCAGATTCACCTTAATCACTCTCACATATGTCACATATTTTGGAATCATAGCCAAAACCAACATTACTAAAATATCAAAAACACCCAGTCCTATTGGAATTCCATCTCATGAATGGGACATATTGTTTCATTTAATTCCATGATCACTCTACTTTATAGAAGACCCGGTAACCTACTCAACTATTTAATCCTCAATGATTCCATGTAACATGACCAGTTCATTACATTATTTATGATCTCAATGGTTATCACATATATGAACCCCCACTACCCCAGAGGGTTTAAATTAAAGATGAAAAATACTCCATAATACCCATAAGATGAATTCCCGATGAGTCAAAAAATAAGGTCTTCCATAAGAGAGATTTAACCTAGAGTAGTATTTTTTATAGTAGCATTTACCTACATGATGATGTATTGTGTCTTTCATAAATGAAGAAGTGGAGTGGGACATGAGACCTACTAAGTCGATGAATATTCCCTAGGAATGACCATTCTTCTAAAACAGAGCAATACGTGGTGCTCATTCCCAGAACAAGGGTTAATGATATAATGACCACCCAAAAAAACAATATTTTAATTTACAATGTAAGACTACTATGAAATAAAAACCGGAACAATAACATATGACACAAATATTACAACATTTAGAATGGAATTTAAACTCTTAGGGTGCTTCAATCTATTAGATAGACCATTAGAAAATTATAAATATTGACCCTATATCTTGTTCATGAAAAAAAAAAATTCATTAAGCCCTATGTATATCACCTAATCTATTGATAAAGAAATAAAATTTCCCATGGAAACTTTTCACATTTTATTTCCAATGAAACTCAAAAAATGGTTAAAATATACATACATGATCATTTAAGCTAAGGATATGAACTTATGTTTCATTTTATGTGATTGCATTTATTCAAATAAATTATTTAGTCATTTAAAATATTTAAAATACAATTACCATAATCTATAAGAAGACAATAATTGGGTTAAATACTAAGTCATAATAAATAATGAGAACTATGTGTGTCTTATTAAGACAACATGGGTTAATTAGAATGAAACCCAGTAGTAGTGGTTTAATTATAATTGTTTTAAAACACCCATAATGTATTATCTCATATGAAATATTCCCTAGCTAACCTACATGGGTCATATTGTAAATTAATGAAATTTATTGTACAGATCATTGTTTCTATATGATAGAGTTAAAAAACATTATTGAGGAAACAATCAAAATTGTAAATTATTTATATTTCATAAAATGTGTTTTATCTAATAACATTAAATACCATAAAAAACCTACATGGGCTGAGTAACATAAATGTTATATAGGAAACCTATTCATTTTTGATCAAAATTTAATTAAACATACATTTTCCACCATCTCATATTATACAATTCTTTATTAAAACGATTCAATTATATGGGTTTCCATCTACCAATCCACAAAGTTCCCATACACTTAACTGATTAGAATTTTGATCCCATTAATCCAAAATAATATATTTCATCACATGAAACCATGTATTTATAAAAATCTTAAGTAGTAATTTTATCAAAAGAAATAAACATAGGGGAACTTGATAAAAAGCATTGAATCATGAAACATTGTCAAGAAACAATGTAAGCCGGGGAAAACACCCAACTATGGTATTCAATGGATATGTTAACAATCAAAATAGTATAGAATATAATTACAAAATAATTATAGTAAGTTGAAATAATAAAGAAATAAGAAAGAATGTTATATAAAAAAGAATTTTATATAAATAACTAAACAGGTACAAAACAAAGCATTTCAGTAAAATAAATAACATGGAATATATTAGTCAGTTTAATAAATAGACAAGGCACATCATCAAAATCAATAGGTAGCCTATAAATACAACTAAATGTCATGGATTATGAATGAAATTTGAATAAAAATAATCATGTTATTAGGTATTCCATGTATCTAGAAATAACCATAAAAAAATTTGGAATCACTACTGCCATAAATCCAAGAAGGATTTTGAACACCAATAAAAACTTTTTAATTTATATGATAATGAACCAAAGCCTAGGGGTTTTGTTTCAAAAAAAATACATTTAAAAAATCATTTAGCTAAAACAATTGTAAATTTAAGTTTCACAACTCAATTCACAAAAAATATGATCATTTTAGAAATATACCAAACATAGAAGTACATCACATGCCTAGTCAAATTAATTTAACACACCCCAGGGGTAGATTATTCATAAATAATCCCACTGTATGTCATGTTATTTAATGAAATCACATGAAATTGGATGATTTATGATAAGGTCATCACCTCAAACCATGTATCGGGTACTACAGTAGTCCCAATATTATATAGCATTTTAATGAAAATAATTACATAATTTAGTGGTGACACCTAAATTTTCGGACTTATAGAACAACAACTCCATTTATAAAATAATGGAAATTTGGTGAACGATATCTAAAAAACATTCCATTTTCTCTAGACCCATTAATTTTCCAATATTGAGGTTTTATTATTTATGTTTTGAGGTAAATTGATGAAATAGACATTATCATTAAGAAAAGGGTAAATGAGATCTCACAAAAATAGCGTATAGGATATGATGAGAAACTGATATAGGAATCAAGAGTAATAGAGATATTACAAAGAGATATCCAACTCCAATAGTAGATCTTAATTCAATGCTCATATATCTGTGTTATTGAAGAACCTAGAGTAGGGAGAAGTTAAACCCATTGGAGAAAACAGAGAGTAACACTAATGAGAAATGAGAGGGAAAAGAAATGGGTTTAGGTTTTTAAGTTATTAAGGGTAAAATTGTAAATTCACCCTTATTTACAGGGTCTCATAGTTTGGAAAAAAAAATGCACTAACAGTTCGTCTTCTGTTACATAAGAACCACATACCACAAGGTTAAAACACATGGTTTTACCCACCATATACAAATTATGCACCAAACAGTACACACATACCTTGTAAATGGAACTATGTATGCTAGCTTAGCTACACAGGATGAAAATCCAAACACATCCCATTCACACCCTCTATTAAAAATTTTAGATCCTAAAATGATTGAGAACTCCAACACACATGACATCAGTCAAACTGTGCAGTCTCCAGTATCATGAAAAGTTAATCACATGGTTTCTCCTTCAGGGTTGTACAGTTTTAGGGAAACCATGCACCTCTGACAGCTTCTCCCAATTTGGATTTTTTGTTACTCGATGCTCCCAGAATATGACATAGCACTGATGAATCTCCAATGAGTTTAACAAAATCCAATAAACAATGATTTTAACCATACCAACTATTTGAATTTTATTCCATAGACATGTTTTAAAAATGGGACATCCTTCAAATGATAAAATTCAATTTCCCTTAGAATATTACCTTGACTCAAAACATGGTTTATCACATTACTGTTTCGTATAAAAATTATCTATGAATTCAGGATTTTTCATTGTGTATTTTTAGTCACATTAAATGAATGGTTTCAAAATTGGGGAAAATAACATTTTATCAAAATATTAATTAATTAAAATATTTAAAAATAATAAATATTTTTAAATAAAACATGTTGTATAGGATATTTTTTATAATTTCAATAAATCCCCATTTCAAGGAAAACAATAATCTTGTATGAATAAAATAACAACCCTTTAATAAAAAAAATAATTGTTATCCAAGTTTAAATTTAAATTTCTTAACTAAGGGTTAATCAAATTGATAAGGTTTAAAATGACATATTTTTTTTCTAATTGTATTAGTTGATGGGATTAAAAACTAATCCCATGATATATTTGAATAACTACATTTTTTAGAAATCTTGAATTAGTGTGAATTTAAAATAATTTAAATTTTGATATATTTGGAGCATTCTCCTCGAGTAAATTATAAATGGGAGCCTCCTCCCTCATTTATTTACATCACATTGAGCATTATAACACAAAAAAATCTAGAAATTTTTCTTTTAAAATATATAGAAACATTTTAAATTTTATGGTATTTCCAACTGACAATCCCTTGTTCCCTTTATAGGATTTATATAGGTTCCATTTCAAATAATAGGTAGTTTCCTACAACAATTATTTTCATTTCTATTATACATTAGTTCATCAAAATATATGTTATTAATTATAATATATTAATTATATTATACTAAATATTAATTAAAAATATTATTTTACTATTATTATTAAAATTAATACCATTATAGATCAACACCCCATCAAATTATAAGTTAAATCACCGCTCGTGCATATGTATGACATATCATCTCCACATAGAGATACAATTAATTTTTCATCACAATCATTTAAGGATGTGTATTAATATACTATTAGTATTTATATATGATATCTATAAAATAACTATACTTATAGAATTATAATATCACATATACCTTTTTCCAATCTAATCCTTTGGGAAATGACAATGCCTCTCTTGCATATTTGTTGACTACCACCTCCACCAAGAAATGTAATTGGTTTTTCATTTCCATTTTAAATGGATTATAATGAGTATATATTTATTAAATATATATGATATGTATAACAAGAAAATGAATCTTGAATTGTGCTATATTATTTACCTTTCTGCTCTTCCATCTACTGAAAAGTGCAAACAAAGTTCATGCTTATGGTTGACCTTCCTTATCCATGAATAATTTAATTCATTTTTCCATATATTACATTTATGTATGAATCTATATAAGTATATAATAAATATATAATATATTAATATCTTTGTTAAAATATATAATGTGATGTAATTATGATCAATGTATATGGACTAGAGATATCTGATAAAAATAATCTTGACAAATGAAACAGTTAACACCCAAAAATTATGATATTGAGTAATTTTTAAGAAAAAGGGATCATGAGATATTTTAATGGGATCGTATATAATAGTATATTTTTTTAAAATTACTATATTATTGTTTCCGACGCTTTCGCCGGGGCGCGCACGCATCCGTCCGTCATGCGGAGGGGGACGCATGACTTTGTAGCCCCGCATTCCCGATTTACAAAGGCAGGCGGCATTCGTTCCTTGTTCAGGTACGTCTTCTCCTTGATCGAAACGGGATGATGGGATGTCGGTTCTTCCTTCTGGGGATTCCTCCTCAGAACTCATCACCTAGTCCGGGTCTCCCTCATAGATTTCATACGTAGTTCGTGAAACTCTTCCCAGTGCCATGTTTCCTTGGACGCCGGTTAATTATACTACTTCTGTCAGGACATTCCAAAGGGTCCGGTTAGGGCAGCAACCTTCAGTCGGGGGAGTAGTCACGTTGAGGCATCAGTAGCATGTCTGGATGCTGGGGGCCTGGCATGTCTATCTCTTATCCCTGGTCATAGGGCTTCTCGAGGGCGTGGAAGCCCGAGGCATCCCACATCAAGCGCGGGGAATTATATGTCATAGACTCATATATGAGGTTTTCCTCAGCATCCCGTGTTTAACACAGGGTACGCCGTGAGTTTAACGTCCAGCGGAGACGGAAGGATTGATGGAATACAGTTTAACGTCACACGGGACGACAGTGAACCCTGACGCGAATGAACGACGGGAGGTGGGTGTCGAAGAACCGACGTAAATGAGGTCGGAACGACCGGATGGTGGGTTTGAACCTCGTAGAGGCTTCCTACGTACCATGCCTTGACATGGATCAAAGTCCTCGTAGTTCGGGTTGGTCACAACGGCTTGCCGTCGGACTGGAATTGCAGTTTAACATCATGATGGACATAGGTAGAACACGACGGGAATTGGATGATGGGTGGGATTGAACCTCGTGGGGGCTTCCTACGTACCATGCCTTGACATGGATCAAAGACCCCGTAGTTCAAAGGGTTTCATCGGTGAACCGACGTGAATGTAGACTCGTGGGTCCCCTAATAGTGGGCTTTAACCTTGGGAAGGTTTCCTACGTACCATGCCTTGACATGGATCAAAGACCTCATAGTTCAAAGGATGATGAATCGGGGTGTACACAGAGGACACCGAACCAATGATGTGATGGGGATTACACATAGAAAGCGGCCCATGCGCCGCTAGGAGCAGCTAGGAGGTGGATGGCATGATCCCACCGGGATGTGGCGGCCCGGGTGAGAATCAGGATGGGTGATGGATGGATGAATGAAGTGGAGGGGGAATGAAATGAGACCATCGCAGGGGCGACGGTGAAGTTGGGCTTGAACCTAGAAGAGGCTTCCTACATATCCCTATGGCAGGGAATCAAAGTCTGTGTAGTTTGGGATGGTGCCGGTGAACTGACGTGAAGGTGGACCTTGGTCCGATGGACATCGTCAGCGAACCAACGTGAAGGTAGACCATGGTCCGATGAGTGGTGGGCTTGAACCTTTGGAAGTCTTCCTACGTACCATGCCTTGACACAAATCAAAGACCTCGTAGTTCAGGTGGGAATGAGTGTGCAGTTTAATGTCATGCAAGACAAAGGGTGCATACAATTTAACGTCATGATGGACGAGGGCGAAACTCAACGTGAATGAAAGACTGAGCAATGTGGCTTGAACCTCATGGAGGTTTCCTACGTACCATGCCTTGACATGGATCAAAGACCTCGTAGTTCAGGTGAAAAGGGGGTGGGCTTGAACCTCATGGAGGCTTCCTACGTACCATGCCTTGACATGGATCAAAGTCCTCGTAGTTCGGGTGGGTTCGTCGGTGAACCGACGTGAAAGTAGACCCGGGGGTCCACTATTGGTGGGCTTGAACTTTCTGAAGGCTTCCTACGTACCATTCCTTGACATGGATCAAAGTCCTCGTAGTTCGGGTGGGTTGTGCAGTTTAACGTCATGCTGGACGGGAATGAGACCCGACGTAGAAGAATGATGGGTGGTCTTGAACCTCATGGAGGCTTCTTACATACCATGCCTTGACATGGATCAAAGTCCTCGTAGTTCAAAATATTGAGGGGTCAGGGTCGGTGCTCACTCTAAGCCCACGTGAGTCATGCTCGGTGTGAGAAACAAGAGGTTGCAAGGACCTGATGATCATGTCGCGAAGGGTGCGCCCGTGAGAAGCGAAAAGGGGCTTACGTGTTAGGTGGCCCATGGTGTTGGGACTTACTCCAGGATGGAGGCCCAAAGTGCGACAAATCTCGGGAAAGATGGACCTTGGTCCAAGGATGGGAGGTGCCTCGTTCCATATCACGCCCTCCACTGACCTTGGTAGTGGGGAAGTACAGAGATGCAGAGGTGCAACCATCCGTCGGGGAACTAGGGTCGCCCTTCTCCTACGAACATATGCCACTCCAATAAAGAGCATATCATCCCTTGTGGATGGGTGATTCCAATCCTGTGGAGACGAGTGGTGTAAAAAATGTTCGACCTGGGGGGACCCTTCATGAGGGAGACGAGGTTGGGTCATAGTTTAACGTCATGTATTGAAGACGTGGTGCTTAGAAGTTTAACGTCCTGTAGCTCGGACGAGGTGGGTTCACTCCGCACCCCTAGGACATACATAACCGGTACCCTATGGTCCTTGGGGAAGGGAAGGTACCAGTAAGGCCATGGTTAAGGGGGGTTGTGGAACGAACCATCGAGGGGTCCACGTTAGTGTGGCTATGCGAAGAAGCAATAGCCGTTAGCGTGCCTATGTGAAGAAGCATTAGGTGAAGCAACGCTACGGGTGGTTTTGTCCATCGGACTTTGAAATCACATCGTGCAATCCTGGAGGGTCACACGGGAAGAGGAATCTCTAAGAAAAAGAGTGTTCTTCGTGAAGTGGAGTGCCTTGGCCTTGGCATGGCGCGTAGGTGTGAGTGGAAGGTGCTTCGCAAAGTGGAACTGTGTTCGTGGAGCATTGCCTCGCGAAGAAGGGGTGTCTCGCGACGCAGGGTCCTGCGAAGCAGTGTGCTTCGCGATGTGTAGCGATCCTGCCTTAGCATAGGGATCACTAACATGGGTTGGGTGTTTCACGAAGCATAAGTGATCCAAGGCTGCCCGGGATCCCTTGGGAATACCCTTCCTTCACGAATACCCTTGAGCTTTGAGAAGGGCATCCCTCTCGGAAGAGGGTCTCAAAACGAGACAAAACAGAGGTGTCTCGCGATGTAGAAATACCTTGTGGAGCTCATGATTCCCGGGGCAATGAGTGCTTCGCGATTCGGGAGAAGAGAGTCGAAAGGTCGGATTGTCCGTCCCCGAGACTCAGGGGGAGTCCAGTATTTATAGGGAAGGGGCGCCGCGAAGCAGAACTCGCCCGCAGCCGCCTCCGGTGCTTCGCAGCATGCTCGCAAACGTCAAATGCATTCGCGGAGCATTACCGCCTCAGGAGCTTCGCGGAGCATTACCGCCTCCAGAGCTTCGCGACGGCTCGCAAACTTCAAATGCGTTCCCGGAGCATTACCGCCTCCGGAGCTTCGCGGCGGCTCGCGAACGTCAAATGTGTTCGCGGATCATTACCGCCTCTGGAGCTTCGCGAGGCCGCCATGGTCGTGGCACTTCGCGGAGGGGCTTCACGTGGGTGCTTCGCGGAGGTGCTTCGCGAGGCAGTGCGCCAGCCTTATTTGTCGTTTCTTTCATTCGGGCCATATTTTGGCACCAAAAAATGCCCCCCCTCAGACGTGGAGCCACAGAGGGTGAAGGGTCGATGTCTGAGGGAAAATCTCCAAAATTGTCGGTGGTTCGCGATGCCGCTACGCGAAGGGGCCCCGCGGTGCTCACCGGGGCCACCGACCCGGGCGCGCCGCGATGCTCCGTGCGGGTGAGGCATGCCGCGATGCTTCGGGGTCGCCGCCTATAAATAGGGGGGTCGACCACTTTTGTCTTCACGTGCCTTCCTTGTCTTTTTGTGCTATCAACTTCGTGAAGCTCCGCGTACTCCGCGACAGGCCTCCGCGAATCGAGCTTCGCGGCGAACCGCGGGTCTTCGGCTCCGTGTCCGCGCCAAGCGAATCTTCTGCTTGGGCCTTTGTCGGACTTCATGGCTTGGTCTCGCTACCGATCATCGTGATCCGGCTTCGCGATTCAGCTTCGCGGTCGAGCTTCGCGGTCGAGCAGAAAAAATTCTTTTCTGAGGGCCAGAGTTAAGATGGCCCATCAAGAGGCTGTATTGGGGGTGCTTGCAGATGCTGCTCGTCGAGATGAGATGGCCAACCGTCCAGGCCTGGGGGAGATGGTCTGAAGCCACTCAGACCACACTCCTTTGAAAAATCTTCTATCGGAGGGTCAGAAGGATTATCCGTAGTGCAAGAAACTGCCCTTGTACGGCTTCGGGTTGAGGGATGACGTCTTCATCCTAGAGGCGAGTAGGGACGAACCAGCTTGCTAGTTCAAGAGCACACCATGCCAGCACCAATGGTTCAGGGCGGCCGATGGTCACGCGCGGGAGGACTTCACACCCGTCACCACTGATTGTCTCTACAACCATGTGAACGATATTGATGGGAGGCCATTGCAATCGGAGACGTCCCCTCCACTCTACCGTAACATGCTGAAGGTGGCCTTGCAGGATACGAAGAAGGGATGGTCCAATGAGTGGGACCTGTGCCAGGGCGGCAACTTTACTGATGATTGGTCCTGGGCCTACTGGGTAGGCGCCTCATGCGAGGAGTTCGGGGCCGAGCTGAGGTGAGTGGGGTTGTATGAGGTGGCGTGGGCCTCCCAATTCCATATTTACCAACCCAAGCAACTGATGCCGGAATTGCTGAGCAGATGGTCGTCTAGGACCAACACTTTTCACCTGCATCACAGGGAGGTGGACATAAGCCTGTGGGATGTCCACCAGATTTTTGGGGTTTCGATCTTTGGGGCCATGTATGACGAATGCCTCCACGTCGTCAGCGCGTGGGGGGATACAGAGAAAATTTCGTGACTGGCATCGGCGCTGATGGCACTTGTCCCTGGAGAGGACAAGGGGGCAGTGAAGGATGTCCCTTTTAGGAGATGGTTCAAATGCTTCCTGAATTTCCCAGAGAATCGAGAGTTCCCTCCGAGGCCTCGAACTTGTCCAAGGGCGGCCCAACGGGGTAAGGGGCACTCGTATTGGCGGGTCTTGGAGGACATCCAATGGAAGACTTGGGGTTTCAGTGTCAGCACAGAACAACAGCCGATAGTCAGGCTGGCGGCATTCATCACGGCTCTCATCTGTGGCTGGATCATACCGGTGAGAGATACAAGCATAGGGGTGCGGACCAACTCGTTTATCATGGCGATGATTTTGGTCATGGGGCAACGGATCAATCTGGGGATTCCGATGCTCACCAAATTGTACAGAATGCTGCGGCATGTTAGTGAGGGAAAGAAGCCGCCAAGGATATGCGGGCCCATCCACCTCCTGTATGGGTGGATCGCAGCGCATATCAGGGGGATTTATGAGTATCCGAACCCCATTTCGCCGCCAGGATCGAACTTCCGCCCCTCCATCCTGAACGCGGTCGGGAGGTTCCCGTTCAAACTGGCCATTCTGATGGTGCTGAATCGGGTGTGGAGGGTGGACGAGTTCAACTTCCACCACTTCCCCTTGCCGACGGGGATAATTACCGATGACGGGCGGGGAATGGAAGAACATCGGGCTTACCTCCTGGCCTTCCGAGGAGGATTTTTGGTGGCACAGATAGATCGTGAGCCACTCTGTGAACCGTACACCCCACATCGGTTTGCGAGGCAATTCTGGTGCCTCCAGCGGCTGACCCCGCGGGTCTACTGGGAGGTGCGTCATGAGGTGCACCCGTGTGTGATGAGGCATTTGTGGCTCATGTTCACACGAGAAGATGGGAAGATGTGGATTGTGTTGCCTCCATCCACCGCCGCTTTCGGATTGGTGAAGGAGTACGCCATCAGTTGGGAGGCTGCTTACCCAGGGGAGATGCTGAAGCAACCAACTATCCGAGACGGTGACGGTGGGCCTCCTCTATCTCGAGGTCAGGGTCGGAGGGCAGCTAGGGCCGCTCGCGGTAGCGGGGCTGCCATGGTGGCGAGAGCCACACCGGCCGAGGGTATGGCAGCAGCAGTGGATTCGGTGATTCCGGAAGAGCAGGGTCATCTAGAGGGGCGGCCACTGAGGGGATTTCGTAGGATATTCACTCAGGCTCCGGGTAAGCGCCTGCGTCATATTGACATGGTAGAGGATGTCGTCTTCCAGGAAGCTTGGGACATTTGGGATGTCAACCAGCAATTCCTCAGCCCACCCGAGATATGGGCCCACCTGAATCGCCTCGGGATGGAATTACCGGGTATAGGCCCAATTCGGGCTGGATTTATGGCGTCTCCGGCAGAGGAAGAACAGTACCTGGACGATCTGGAGGATTACGTCCACTCCAGTGGTGTCCCTCGCCCAATGATAGACCAGGTGAGGGTACTGTTGAATCAGATAGTCCCCCTACAGTTGTCGGCTGCCGATCTGAGGGAGCGCTTCCCCTTGCCGGAGGAATCAGAGGACTCCTCTCGGGAGGATGAGGCTGGAGGAGGGAGCCTGTTATAGGATGGCGAGGTCGGAGACCGAGGCTCAAAATCTGACGACTTCTCTGAGGCTCTTGAGGTAGCATTCCGAACTTATCTCCTTACGATCTGTTCTTGGGTCTTTATGGACTTCTCACCAATTTTTGAGCCATGCAGGAGGAACTTGTTTGCAGGCCTCATTCTCGCTTCTTGGCGGGTGATGATGCAGGACCGTCAGGATCTGCGCCTATGGCTGCGTCTAGTTCCGCGTCTGGTGGGACCAGAGCACCCAAGGTGGCTCCTATAGAATCTTCAGACCTTCCAACAGTATACGGAGGGCCTCGCCTTGGGGTCCCGTCAGTACCGGCTCATGAGTAGCACCAGGAGGTCGATCATTGTATGTCTCCTCTACCGGTCTCCTCGTTGTCACATGTAGGCCATGCCAACTAATGTTTATGTCCCTCTTTGTTGTACAGTTCTTCAACTGGTGTGGACTGCTGTGGCAAGACTGGTAGGGATGTCTGGTGGTGCCCCTCCCAGGGGCATGCCGGTGATGGTGGCGATAGTCCCCCCATCTACTCAGGCTGCGACGCACGTCATAACTGGCGGGACCATCAGCAGGGTCATACCCGAAGTCATGGAGGTGGACTCTGAGGAAGAGGATCAACTGGTCGGTCCCAGTCCTGTCGCGCCTGCTTTGGCGCCATGTGTCGTACTGGATTCAACACCAGATGTAGATCCTGCCGAGGATTTCCTGCGGGTGTACCCCACGTATGAGCCTGCCAATCGTGCAGACTAGGACGAAACGACCTCCGACGAGGAAGACAGTAGCATAGTCTGCCTCCGGTCATGGACGCTAATCACATGCTTTATCAAGGACACCCCAAGCGCAATGGCTGGCCGAAATGGATAGACTCTGCTCACGATTGCGCGAACTGTGTGCTGGGGGAGTGGATGCCCAACGTCCTCACGCACTCATCCGAGATATTATGGCTGAGAAGATCCGAGAGCATGATCGTGGGCTCAGCGTGGGATGGCAGTGGAGGAAGGAGACTAGCATTAAGAAGCTCCAGGAGGCCGAGGGCGAGGTCCAACAGATGCAGACCCGGGCAGATGAGCTTTCAGCCTCCCTTGATGCACAATCTGAGTTGGTCTCACGGTTGAAGGCCCCACTGGAAGAGGAAGAAGAGCATATGAGGCAGACCTCTGGAAGGATGGCTGCTGTTCAAGCTGATGTAGAGAGGGCCAAAGCCATGACTGATGAACTGTGCCCCGCCGCTGCTGAGGAGGAGCGGGAGGTGATTCAGCGGCAGCAAGCCTTGGATGCCACAAGTCAACGGGAGGCGGAGCATCAATGCTCTTTTGAGGGGGTCAAACCGTCCATGGGGGGAGTCGACCCCCGAGTATTGTAACAAAACCAAAACCCTTTTATTGGTACTTTCGTGCTTTAATTTCTTTCCTTTGTTTTGAATTCCGTAGCGCGCACGATTTCCACTGTTTGAATTTCCTTGTTACATCCCTACAATGTTTTTGGGACGTTCGGCGACAATTCCTCAAGCCAGTCCAGATTCCCGAAATATGGGGAGGCTTGATCAGAGGAGGAACTTCCAGGATAGCCAAATTACCATTTCTTCAGCGTGCTCTTATGCACGAATGGGGCAAAGCCATGGGCGCTGAAATCGGTCCAAACAGATGAAAATGGCAAGTGTGAATCATGATACCCAAAATTCGGAACACTGTGGGGATGTCGTGACAATAAGGGACGAACTTTAACCTTAGAGGATAAGCGGTGCCCTTACTGCATTAGCCTGTAATGGGCACAACAAATGAGGGTCGACCGTTGACCATGTTCGAAACACGGGACCATGTCACAAATGTTGTCGATCAATCCTTCAGAACGTTGGCCCAGGACAGTTGGCGGACCATAGGTCAGACATCCATACTATTAGGGGGTCCTTCCAGACATGACCAGTCTTCCAGAACATTGGCCCAGGACGGTAGGTGAGCCGATGCGGTATGAGACCAGGCCATTAGGGGGTTCCTTCAGACATGAAAGGGCAAAAGGGTCCGAATAAGGGGCACGCAAAGCGTGGAATATGGAGTGATGGCTTGTCCGAACAGAATCCAACACTTAGGTAGTTACACCACCGTGGTGGGAGTACTCCAGATGGGCGCATCGGTTTGATCATGGATCATTCCTTCTTTGGGACAGGGCCTCTCTGACGAGGGAACCTGTAACTTCCCAGTGGGATCTTGGGGCATCTTAAACTTGTTCAGGGTAGAGCCGCAGTTTAGTGTCATGCATTGAGGACACACAGACTCCCGTAGTTTAACATCATACGATAGGACGTGGACAAAAGGAAAGATCCTAGGGAGCGTGTGGCGTGGTGGATATGAAACCGACGTGAATGAGGACTTGGAGTCCAAATCACACCACATACCCCCGGAGGAAACTATTCAGGTCAAGGGACCAAGAGTGAGGATTGGGTTGGCCCCGAAGCAGAGTGGTCGGGCGTTCTACGTATCCCATGAGGATGGGAATCAAGCCATACGTAGTTCTGGAAGAGCAGTTTAACATCATGTGGGACAATGAAAAGCCTGGCCATGTTGGTACACATCCTTCCAAAACTACTAAGCCCACGTGAGTCGTGCTCGGTGTGGGAAACAAACTGTAGTGGTGGGAATTTCCCGACACAAAAGAGGCAGGTTAGGGAAAAGGGATGCTCGGTGAATACTGGCCCACTGACACTAACATGATCATTTAGCTCACCTAGATGTGCGAAGAGAAAGAGCCGAGTATGATGGAATTCTACTTGAACATGAGGAAGTGGAAATGTGTGAATCATAGCGCTCGAGATTCAGATCATGATGATGGCGGCATGACGATGGAGGATAACTGCTGACCATGTTCGCAACACAGTATTCTGTCACGTTAGCCCATAATGTGACAAACAAACGAGGGTTGACCATTGACCATGTTCGAAACACGGGACCATGTCACAAATGTTGTCAAATATCCGTAGGGACATTGGCCCAAAATGATTGAAGGGTCCTTAGGTCCAGCATTCATGGAGAGCCCTTAAGCCTAGTATCCATGTCATCCGTGGGACCTTTTAGATGTGGAAAAGGATGAGGATCCAAATAGAGAGCTCACGAAGCTTGGTCATGGGACGAGGGGAATGTCCGCATGAAAATCCCACACTTTGGACTCTTTGTCGAAACACATTTGAATATGAAAATGAGACGTATTAGATAGAGGGAGTAGATTCCTTTCCTATGGGGATATCTTAGTTTAAGGTCGTAGAATTCGGACCATGGATAGGTAAGGGGAGCAGGGGATACATGGCAAGGCGGTTACAAAACCCAGTGTGAATGAGGACCTAAGCCCTAGTTACCATGCATTCTCTAGAGAAGTGATCGAGTCGAGGGACCGAACACACAGGTTAGGCTGGGCCCGCGGGGAAGTGCCTGGGTGCTCCTACGTATATCATAAGGATGAGAATCAAGCCATACATAGTTTTGAAGGGTGGCACAGTAAGGTACCAGTGCCAGGGGAAAAGGGGAGTGTGGGCGTGGCCCTTGCACTAAAAGAAGCGGAATTTGATGATCTTGTTTGTTCTTTAAGGTGAATGGTTTTTTTTGTGAAGCGAGAGACCTAGAATAGTAGGCCGTGATGTCGTCACAAGGATCAAGATGTGATGGGTGTTGACAAATGGCATGGCACGTGACCAATACCCAAGGTGATGTCCCTCTACAACGAGGTCACAACAATGCAGTGCCGTTTTTTCGTCGTGCGGCCAGGACGATAATGTCACAGTTTAGGGTCGTATGATAGGACCATGCATGCATTTTCTCATCATGCAGCACAGACGTAGCAGAGACGATGCTAGGCGGGAAATGTGCGCAGTGTTATAAAACACAATTGACAGAGACATGATCCCACATCAAATTTTATGCCATTCGGAGAGGGAGACCTTAGGCCGAGGGGCCTATATAGAGGTAAGAGGTGAAACCGGGGGATGGACTGGCTCCCTAAATGGGATGTACCCGAAGACAGGGAATTTGGGGGTCCTATGTATCCCATGAGGATGGGAATCAAGCCACACGTAGTTCTGAATGGATCTTAGTTTATGGTCTTAGAGCTCGGACCATGGGATCCCCGAAGGACGCCATATTGCAGCTTTGTCCCCCTGACATGCATAGGTGCACTGAGGGATAGTGCCAAAAGTGTCGAGATTCCACCTGGACATGATGGGGTGGAAAATGATGTGAATCATGCAACCAACATTTGAGGACTGAAGGGGCTGGTGTGACGACAGATGATTAATGCTGACCATGTTCGCAACACAGCATCCTGTCGCGTTAGCCTGGAATGGGGACAAACAAATGAGCATCGACCGCTGACCATATTCGAAACGTGGGATTTTATCGATTTTTTGTCCAAAGCCCTTGAGGGCATTGGCCCGTAACAGTAGGAGAGCCCTTGAGCATTGTATCCAGGCCGTTCTTGGGGGTCCCTCTGGGTGTGAAAGGTGATGGAAGCCCGAATGGAGGGGAACACGAAGCTTGACAAGTGGAAGGGACTTGGTCAAGTTGAATCTGAAACACTTGGTCCTAGACCAGAGTACTCTTAATACATGGGTAAACCACTGAAAGTGGTCAAGAGACCCAAGTTAAGGGTAACCAAGATATGGCGGGTTCCCGGGGGAAGGGGGCACGGTGCCCAAAGCCTTGTATCATACCTATATATCCCCCTCCTGGAGAGGGATAGACCAAATGGCCTAGGTGATCGGGAGATCGGGAGATCTCCAAGAGGTGGGGCTGACCCGAATCCTAGACATTCAGGTGGTCCCTACGTATCCCATGAGGTTGGAATCAAGCCACACGTAGTTCTGGAGGGTACCTTTTAACGTTATGCGGGACAAGGAATAGGAGGGCTGACTCATAGAACGGGGTGCACGTGGTGCAGCTATTGCAAACCTGGTGTGAATGAGGACGCAATCCTACACTACGCCACGCGGTCCCATGGTCGGGGTCCCAATGGCAGGACACGAGAGGTAAATTTGCTGAACTCAAGCTGGGCCCAGAGACAAGGGTCTGGGCATTCCTACGTATCTTGTCAAGATAGTAATCAAGCTGAACGTAGTTCCAGATGAGAATCATAGTTTATGGTCTTAGAGCTCGGACTGTGGATGGTGACAACTTCCCGAGTAAGCATAGATGTCAACCCGATCCCTAAGCCCACAAAGCTAAACTCGGTGTGGGAAACAAGGGGGGAATCCTCATCGCAATACTTGGGGCGAGTCAAACGGGAGTTGGTAGAAGCCCCGAAGGACACATTTGATGCAGTTTGTTCCCACAACGCGTGGACGTGCACGAAGGAAAAGTACCAAGAGTTCCGAGAACCTACTTGGACATGATGAAGTGATGAAGGGTGTGAATCATGTACCCAACATTTTGGGCTTAATGGGTTGGCGTGGAGATAGAGGAAAACTGTTAACCATGGTGGAATCACAGTGTCCATATCATGTTAGCCTGAGGTGGGAACAACAAAACGGGCATCGACCGCTGACCGTATTCGCAACACGGGATTTTATCGATTTGTTGTCCGAAACCCTCAGGGGCATTGGCCCGTAACGGTAGGAGAGCCCTTGTGCATTGTATCCAGGACGTTTTTGGGGGTCCCTCTGGGTAAGAGGGATGATGAAAGCCCTGATGCAGGGATACACAAAGCCTGGAAAGCGGGTGCGGACGTGTCCGAGCAAAGCTTGGGATTCCGGGTAATGAACCAGAGTACTCCCAAGCACATCGGTGGACTGCCGGAAAAGGATCGACGAAACAGCTTAGTAGGGAGAGGTACATGGCGGTCATTACGAGACTGATGCAAATGAGGACATAGTCCCACACCACACCATATATTCCTCTTATGAAGGAAGGGTAGGTCAAGGGGCCAAGATGGGATGAAGATTCCCAAGGGATGGGGCTGGACCCGAATCCTAGACGTTCAGGTTGTCCTACATATCCCATGAGGATGGGAATCAAGCCACACGTAGTTCTCTAAATGTAGTTTAACGTCATACGAGACTAGAAGGGGAGTAATATACCCCTAAACAAGGGAGGTATGCGGTATGACAGAGAAGCCGACGTGAAGGAGGATATAGTCCCACACCACACCGTACACCCCGGGTAAGAAGTTGGGCGGAGGGGCCCGAGAAGGCCAGGGGCCTATGGTCAGGTATCGGTCAGGAAGTCCTGACTGGTTTGCAGTTTAACATCTTATATGAGGACGAGGGTCGGGGACCCGAGAAGGCTAAGAGGCCTAAGGCTGGGCCCCGTAAGGGGATGCGTACGACATGGTACATGATCCTAACATGAATGAGGACATAGTCCCACATCACACCGTACACCATGGGTAAGAGGGGACCTGGCCGTGGTCCCGGAAAGGCCAAGGGGCCTAAGGTCAGGCCTCAGTCAGGAAGGCCTGACTGGTTTGCAGTTTAACATCTTACATGATGACGGGGGTCGGGGACCCGAGAAGGCCAAGGGGCCTGAGGCTGGGCCTCGTAAGGGAAGGCGTACGGCATGGTACATGATCTCAACGTGAATGAGGACATAGTCCCCACATCACACCGTACACCCCTATGAGGAAGTCGGGGTCGTGGGCCCGATCACTAGCACCACCCGGGGGGAAGTTTTGTCGCCTCGGGATGGGGCGGAATGAATCACTGCACTCGATGTCTGGGACATCTCGAGGTGGACCCGAAGATCCAGGACACTGTTGGACCATGTTTGAAACACAACGTTCCTATGGTGACCCAATATGGGAGCAACAAATGACCATCGACCGCTGACCAAATTCACAACACGGGACTTGTATCGGCTTGTTTCTTGAAAAACCCTCGGGGGCATTGGCCCGTATCGGTAGGAGAGCCCTTGGGCGTAGTATCCATGCCGTTCTTGGGGATCCCTCTGGGAGTGCAAAAATGATGGAATCCCAGTCAAAGGGTGGGTGAAGCATAGCTGTATCCATCCATGAAAGAGGCAAACATCTCCAGGGGGGATGTGCAGCCGGGTCGAGGCTTGCTCGATGTGAGTTGGGGAAAAAGTGTGCACCCTGTCATGTCTTGACCGGAGGGGAAGATTTTGTCTTTTGGGCAGGGCCAACGGACAAAATGTTTGGGCATTCCTACGTATCTCATGAGAATGAGAATCAAGCCATACGTAGTTCTTGAAGGCCATGCAGTTTAGAGTCGGGCGGTGAGGACGTGAAAGGATAGAAGAACGGGAGTGGGCACATGGTGTGAACCTTACAATCCTTGTGCGAACGGGGTTGTATGAGAGGGGATAAGAAATCCTAATCCCTGCTACACAAAGGTCCTCTAAGGAAACTACCCTTAGGGGGGATAGTGGAAGAGAAAAGATTGGGGTTGGGCTCAAGATGAGGCGTCTGAGTGTTCCTACGTATCCCATGAAGATAGAAATCAAGCCACACGTAGTTCTTGAAATGCATTTTAATGTCCTGCAGGATGAGGAGCATCTCATTTGGGGATGTGTACGGTGCGGCAAGTATTCCGACGTGAATGAGGATGTAGTCCTACACCACACCGTACGATCCCGTAAGAGGGTAAGTCGGGGAAAAAACCAAGGGGCCTGGGGCTAGACCGCGGTTAGGGAGACCTGACCAGCTTGTGGTTTAACATCTTCCAGTGAAGACGGGGGCCGAGGGCCCAAGGAGGCCAAGGGGCCTGAGGCTGAGCCTCGGTCAGGAAGGCCTGACTGGCTTGCAGTTTAACATCTTGTAGTAAGGACGTGGATGCAGTTTATGGTCGTGCTGGACTTTACAGTTTAGAGTCATGTTGGACCATAATGTGCATTTTATTGTCTTGCAGGATGAAGATGCAGTTTAAGGTCGTGCGGGACTATTTTGAAGTTTAGGTTCGTTCAGGATGAAGATGCAGTTTAAGGTCGTGCAGGACTATTTTGCAGTTTAGGGTCATGCAGGACCCTTTTTGCCCTAGGCAAAGTATTGCTTGAGGAATTTGGAATTGGTGGGAGGGGTTATACGCTCTCCATCTGTGGTCACCAAGGAGTATGCTCCATTGGGATAAACCTTATGGATGATATAAGGCCCTTCCCATTTAGGTTCTAATTTGGGCGGTTTCCTACCGAGAATCATTGGCGCTCGAAGGGCCAGTACCAGGTCGCCCTGTAGAAAAGAGCGGAGATGAACCTTCCTGTCGAAGTCCTTCGGTATCTTGTCCTGATGCCTTTCCAGATTGTGCAGGGCATGACGCCGGTTCTCGTTCAGTGCTTCCAATTCAGCTAGAAAGATCTCAGCTACCTCATCTGATGTTTGGTGATCATAAACTACAGTGCGTCACGACGGCAGCTGGATTTCAATGGGTAGGACAGCCTCAGCTCCATACACTAGGGAATATGGGGTCACCTGGGTGGAGTTGCGAGTCGTCGTCTGGTAAGCCCAGAGGGCGTTGGGGAGCTTGTCCGGCCAAATTTTATTGTTCTGACCAACCATCTTCTGCAAGATGTTTGAGAGGGTCTTATTGAACGCCTCGATATGTCCATTCGCATGCACGTGGTAGCGGGAGGTATGGTTCGACCAGATGTCGTACTTGGCGTACAATTTCTTTAGTTCAGCCGCTCGAAAGTTGGTGCCGTTATCGGTGAGGACAGTGTGAGGTACCCCAAACCGGTGAATAATATTGGAGCTCACAAAGCCAACGATGGAACATGCCTTGACCTCTTTGAGTGGAACTGTCTCTGCCCACTTGGAGAAGAAATCTGTGGCAGTCAGGATGAACCTACACTGGCGGGCTGTTGCTGGTGGATATGGTCCTACTACATCAAGCCCCCATACCTAAAATGGCCAACAGTACTTGGTGGGGTGGAGGGGTTCTGGCGGCCGATGCAAGAAGTTGGCATGAACTTGGCACGTGTGGCATCTCTTGGAATACCCAATACAATGGTGGATCATAGAGGGCCAAAAGTACCATAACCTCCAGATTTGACGGGACAGATTCGGCCCATCTTGATGGGCCCCGCAGGAACTGGAGTGAACCTCTTGCATAACTTGAGGTATCTCTACTCCTTGGATGCAATGGAGGAGGACACCATCGAAGCTCCGCTTATAAAGGATCTGTTCAAGACTGGGGCCGCTCTGGAGGGTAAATTGCAGCGCGCGGTGTCGGATTCGTTCGCGCTCGGCCCGGTCGTCCGGGAGGCGACCATTTTGGAGCTACTCGACAAAAGGTGCCCTCTAGTCGGGAGTGGATTCAATCACTGCGTCTGACGAACCCCGGACCCCTGACGCAGAGGGTCCGGCAGTGAGATGACTTACCCGCAGGCCATCATTGTCCTCTTGGGTGATGGGGGCAATGACTCTTCGGTGTGCCACATGTATGATCAAATCATCTTGCTCGGGTTCTGCGAGCAACGCAGCTAAACCAGCCAGGGCGTCTGCTAGGCCGTTCTGTGACCGTGGGACATGGGTAACCTCTGGTCAAGAGGAGAATTGGGCCATTAGGAGGAGGGTGTATTCCAGCAAAGGTGAAAGACATGGCTTCCTAACGACGTAGCTGCCATTAACCTGTTTGATTACCAGCTCAGAATCTCCCTTCACATGTAGATGGGGAACATGGATCTCCGGGGCTAAATCGAGGCCGGTGATGAGAGCCTGGTACTCTGCCTCGTTGTTCGTACAACCTTCTGACAACAGGAACAAGTATGGAAGGACGGCCTGCGCAGGGGTAATGAAGACAATACCCAGGCCCACTCTATTGAGCTTGGGATCGTTGAGCCTCCTACCGGTGGGGCTCCGGGAGGCGCCGTCAAAATGCATTTGCCAACATGGGACAACATGATCGACTAAGAGGATCGTCTCATCAGGGAAATCTAGGTCCAAGGATTGATCCGCGGAGGTTGGATGGGCTGCTAAAAAGTCCGCCAATGCCTGTCCCTTAATGGCCTTCTGAGGTACAAACCTGATATCAAATTGCTGGAGAAACACTGCCCACCGTGCTAGTCGGCCAGTCAGCATGGGGCGGTTCAGGATGTACTTCAGTGGGTCCACCTAGGAGACCAGTTGCACCTCATGGTGCTGAAGGTAATGTCGCAACTTCTTCATGGAGAATACGAGCGCAAGGTAGCTCTTTTCGATGGGGGAGTATCTGACCTCCGCATCGAGAAGCATGTGGTTGAGATAGTAGAGACTGTTCTCAGTACCCTCGTTATTCTTCTGGGCGAGCAGCGCGCCAAGGAATATCTCCAGGGCGGTCACATAAAGGACCAGTGGCTTTCTGGAGACGGGGGGCATCAAGACCGGAGGTTTGAGCAGATACTGCTTGTTTTCCTCGAAGGTGGTCCAACACTCCTCATCCCATTCGTAGGCGTCACCCTTCTTCATGAGCCAGGAAAAGGGCCTACACTTGCCGACCAGATTCATGATGAATCGGCGTATATAGGCTAGGTGGCCTTGAAGGCCTCGAATCTCCCGAATGTTGCTCGGGGGAGGCATTTGGCTGATGGCTTTGATCTTCTCTCGGTCGATCTCGATACCTCGGTATCTGACAACAAAGCCCAGAAACTTCCCGGAGGTGACCCCGAAGGCACACTTCTGCGAGTTCATCTTCAGGTGACGGGAACAGAGGAAACCAAACACTTTTTCTAGGTCTTTGAGATGGTCCTGGCGCTGACATGATTTGACTACGAGGTCATCCACGTAGCATTCCACCAATGTCCCAAGGATCTGTTTGAATATGCGGTGCATGGCCCTCTGATAAGTGGCACCTGCATTTTTCATACCGAATGGCATAACCTGGTAGCAAAAGGCACCTTGGGGAGCCCTGAAGGCAGTGGAATCCTCGTCTTCGGGGGCCATCCAGATTTGGTTGTACCCGGAGTATCCTTCCATGAAATAGAGGGCTTGAAACCCGGTCGTGGTTTCAATCAATAATTCCGTCACCGGGAGTGGGAAGTCATCCTTTGGGCAGTGGCGATTAAGATCGCGAAAGTCAATGCAGACTCTGATCTGCCCATTCTTCTTCCTGACTGGCACAACATTGGCAAGAAACTTGGGGTACTGGACCTCCTTAACGAAGTTGGCTTTGATTAGCTTATCAAATTCGGCCTCAACCATAGCACTATGAGATGGGTGCATCTTCCTGGGAGGCTGCTTAAACCCACGACGTTTTCCCGGGAGGCCCAGACGGTGAACGACCACCTGGGGATCTAGCCCCGACATCTCGTTGTAACTCCAGGAAAACACATCACAGTGCTGTTTGAGGAAGTCTACATACTTCTGCCGCACCTCGAGGGACATGGCTGCACTGATCAATGTGGGTCTCGGATCTGCCTCACTGCCAAGGTTCACCTGTACCAGTTCATCAACCGTGGTAGAGACGCCTTCTTCAAAGGCGGGGGGAGTATCCTCCAGGTCTTCCTCCCCACCCATGGGGGGACTTCCCGCGATGGAAGATACTTCTGGATTATCAAGATCCGTGGGGTAGCTGGTGCCGTCTCGGGCAGCAGCGGTCATCACATCGGGAGACTCACTTGCCATCGAGATCGCAGCAATGAAGGCAGTCGACCCTATCCCATCTGGCCTTCGGCCTAAGGAGCCACATTTCATGATGTCCAAACAGTGGTGGCGTGTCAGCCTGAGTCGGTTGATTCCAGCCTGACAGAAGTGACACGTATGGCACACCACTGTCGTCATAATCTTGACATCCCGGTACCGTACATGGGTAGGAGGTTCCGGGATCACCTAAGCCTGGTTGATGTAGGAGTACGAGGTGATTTTCCACCGTCGCTTGGACATGGGAACATGCCTTCCTTGCGTACCCGAAACAACAAAACATTGCCCCATTTCGGGGGTCGTGGCCTCCAACCGGTGGATCGGGAGGATGTAGGCGTCATCCATGTTTTCTCAGGGATCACTTATGACCGGGGCGGGTTCATCCTCGCTTACTAGGATCTTTTTATCCTTACTTTTTTAATAACCCGCATCCAAGTAGTGGGCCTCACAAGATGAAAAAGGGGACTCGTCTCCTTGGAGCACGCCTAATTGACCATTGAGCGAGTACTTGAGGCACTGGTGATACGACGAAGGGACTGCTGCATGCAGATGGAGCCATGGCCTACCCATTAATGCGTTGTAGGCGGTGTCCTGAGAGACGACCATGAACTTGGTGCTGGCAATTAAGCCACCGAACTGAGTCTTCAGGCGGATCTTGCCGACTGGGGTTTTCTCGGTCCTGTTGTACCCCTGGATTCTGAGGTCAGAGGGAGTTAAATCACCTTCAGACAGACCCAGCTTTCGCAACGTCCGGGTCGGAATTAGATTGATTCCGGAAATTGTGTCAACGAGGCAGCGGCGGACATTCACCCCATTGAAGTGGCCAGTGATGTACAGTGGGCGAATGTGCCCCTGTATAGGAGGGTCCTCATCTTCACCTGAGAAAGAGATAACCGCCTGACATTCGGCGTTTTCAATTGTCTCGGTATGGGAGGCTTCTGCAGCTGATACCTCCATCTCAAACTAGAGGGGGCTCCTTAGGGCTTCGTAAAGTGCCTCGCGCATTTCGAATGACAGGAGAAGGGCCTCAAGGATGGAGAGTCTCACCGGAATGTCGGCAAGGTGCTTCAGGACATCATACGTTCATGCCAAATGCGAACCTCTGCTTACAGGAGGTCGTTCGACATTTGGAGGCATAGCGGGTCCTGCCGGTTGAACCGGTGATCGACTAGTGTTGGGTACATCTTACTGCCTACTAGTAGATGCCTAGAGAGTAGTTGCCGGACTAGGATTGGACGACGAAGGCTGGCCTGTAGCCAGGCAAGACTGACTGTTATACGAACGAGGCAGCTCCCCCCGATCCAGTAGCACAAACGACGGTGGAGGTAGTGCCGAGGGCGTTAGATGGGGCTGCACATGCAGAGATCTACACTGAGCCTGCTGCCTGGTCTCAGTAGCATGCACGTCTTGGCCAAAAGTGCCTGATGACGTACCTCGATGACCAGTACGGTTGCGATTCCGCTGACGTTGACGTCGGCTGGAAACGTTGGGGAGGTTTTCCTGGCGCCCCCCTCGTCGGGAGTCATATAGGGCTTTATCAGCTCCACGGTGTTAACCGAAGTGTACCCTTGGCTGTCACTCAAGGAGTCATCCACCGCTGGGCGGATTCTGGGAGGAATCCCCATTTCAGGGGGCATAAAGTCGCCGAGAGTGCGGGATGACGACGGCACCAGCGGTGCGCGTTGATTCTTCTTGCGTCGCCGCTGCTTGCCCTTTTGGGAAGAGGCCGATTTTGAAGATAATGCGGAGGCACCGACTACTTCTTCTGAAGGTTCCGACTACTTCAGGCGTGCCCGAATGATATCTTGGGCACGTACGACAGTTTTTCGGGCCATCCAGTCGTCGTATTTCCGGGATCCGCGGCTGGGGACCTGTTGCCACTCGCCTTCGCTGTCACTGCCGATCTATGATCCTGCAAAGACACCTTCCACTTACGCTGGTGCTGGGCCCAACATGACTATGTTGTTGTTGACCTGGTCTTGAAGCCAGTCTTTAAACACATAGCATTGCTTGAGGGTGTGCCCCAGGATCCGATGATAAGGGCAGTAGTTGGGGTGATTGGTGAGATTTGCCTCTGCCGGCCTTCTTCACTCAGGCAGACGCACAATCCCTTGCTCTAGAGCACTTCGGAAGTAGCCAGGGACCTAATTTTCGTTGAACGAATAAGTCTGGTACCTTCTTTCCGGATAGGGGGCCATGGGGGCCTGGCCCTGACGGGGTGCCGGAGGGGCCTGCCGAGGAGGCGGCGCCTGATTGTTTCGCCTAGGTGGCGGTGGAGCATTGCGCGGGGGAACCTGTTGGTTTTGAGGCGATCGCTGCTAGGCAGGAGCCTATGCTTGAGGTGGAGGACCTCTGCGGGGTTACGGGGGTGGTGCCGCCGGCAGTAACTCCAGCTACCTCGTGGCTTCTATTTGGGCCACCGCGGTGGGTTCAGCCTTGGCGGCCCTCCTGGCCGGGATCATTGGGGGAAACAAACGCGCCTGACTAGCCTGTTGTAGGGCTTCCTCAAGGGGCTGATCCTTATCTGAGAAATCTCTGAACCCTCCAGGGTAGTTCAAGGTGATCAGGGAGGGTACCAGCTCTGTCTTGATGTTCCCCACAAACATAGTCAGTAATTGCTCCTGAGTCAGCGGCATATCGAGAGAATACGTCAGTCCCTTCCACCGGGCGATGAAATCTGCAACCCGCTCATCAGGTCTCTGCTTGCACATGAATAGGTCCGCAATGCTGGTCTTCCGCGTGGTGGAGATGAACTGGTATAAGAACTGTCGGCGAAGATCCTCCCAACTGGTCACCGATCCGATAGGGAGCTGGCTGTACCAGACGAATGCCGGACCTTCCAGTGTTTGTACAAAACATCAGAGTTTGGCGGATTCTTGCTGAGCCGGGGTCCCCAGCATGGGGCCTCACCTGGAAGAGAAATGAGCCAAGTGCTGGGGTGGGTCCCCTGTCCCGTTGAAGGGAGAAAAAGTGGGGTTCCCAAAACCCGGAGGTGTAGGCATATCATCCACCCACGCGGGATACGGCTTGCCGTCCGGTGGGACCGCCACCTGTCGCGTCTCTAACGCTTCAAGGTGGGCAATGAGCACCGCAATAAGACCATCCGAGCGGGGGTCCCTGTCATGACGGGGATCCCTTACCACAAGTGCATTTCCAGGTTCTTCAACACGGTAGATGGCTTCGGCCGCTCGTGGGTCAACTAGATGGACGACCTGCGGGGCGACTGGGAAAACCCGGACTGGATTCTTTAGATTGCCCCGTCGCTCGGGGGGATTCAGTGAGACGTATCGTGCCCTCTTTCCATACGTTCTGGATTCCTCCCTGTCTACGGCAGTAGCATGATCAGGGTTGCCCGGAGGCATCTCACCGGGGGAAAATTGTTCCTGCCCCTACTGCCCCGGCCTGGGATCACCATAGTCGGGTCGCCGCTCTACGGCGCTCTCAGCCATGAGTTCGTCAACCAGCCTCTTCTGCTCAGCAAGCTGTTGGTGTAACGTGTCCTTCTCAGGATCCTTGTCTGTTTTCTGCACAGAGGCAGACAGGTCGGAGTGGTTGACAGTTCTTACATGCTCTTTACCCTTGCCGGTGTTTCGACCGAGCACCAGCGATTCGGTGGGTACGGGGAGGCCTAGCAGGTTCCTCTGCTGACAGGTAACTCTCCCTGATGGGTCCAGTAGTGGCGGTACGCCCTCGGGGGGTAATTCTCCATCAAGGAATTCAAGCTCATCTTCCTTGTCCACAACATCGGCCATGTGGACCGAGACTCCTCTCGAGGGCATGTCCTCGATATCACATAATGAATCGGGCTGCTGTCGGATAGGGTCGAAGAGTAGAGCGGTATAGTGTCCCCAACCACAGACTTGCACATGGGGGATGGCTTCCTTGACAATCATGCAGAGTGCATTAAAACTCTGAACGCATTTTCGTTGAAGGGCGCCCTGGCGGCCTGACGACTCAGGGTGCTGGGCCACAAGGAGTGCGGCTGCATCAATCATGTGGCACTGCACGCCAATTTCTTTGAAGTGCTCTCGACTTATGGGGTACACCACCCGTTCGTAATGAAGGCGGAAGTGTGTCGTCCATAGGGTTCGACAAAAGCACCTCACTACTTCAGGGGTAAGAGACTCCGGTATGCGAAAATTCAGCGCCGTCGTCGGCCAGAACTTCTCCAGGAAGTAATCCGCTGCAAGAATACTCCAGAAGCTCCTGGGCTCGGACTCAGGGTCTGGCCTTGTGTTTCCCCACCCATCATCCTGGGGCGGCTGAGGGACCGGTAGTGGTACCGAGGCAGACCTCTGAGATAGTAAGCTCTGCGGTGGAGAATATAGCGAACGACCTGACTGGCTGCCAAATTTCGGGCCATCCTTCGAAGAACAAGGTGACCTGGCCACGATGTCACGATATGACGGGCTAATAATCACAGCTTCCGGAACAGAAGCTGCAGCTACCGGCGATAGGTCGTGTCATCGCTCTACCGTCGTTGGACCCAAAAATAACTCTCTATGATCTCTGGTAGAGGTAGAGGGCACTTCTGGTGACAAAGGCGGTGATTGCGTGGTCGAGACCTGCAGAATTCCCAAGATTTCTTCCTATTGGATGTACCTACGGAGAAAGATGGGAATCTGGTGGACCTCAAATTCCGGGAGAATGAGTCTAACGCGTCTGGTTCCTGCCCCAGTCCTTGATATGGAGGAGCTGGGAGAAGGTTCCATCGTTGAATCGCATTCCGCTTCAGATTCGGAGAAGCGGGCGGGTTTGATCTCCACCCGGGCTTTCCCAGGACTCTTCTTGTGGCGGAGATGACCTACTCTCCTGCCCCGGGGTGGCTCTTCGGGACAGGGTTGATCCCTATCATGGAGTCTTGAGGCGACGCTGGCGCCGTGGCAGAGAGGTCCCCCACTCGAGATGGCCGAGGCGCGAGGGGCACCGGGGCAGATGTCGAAGGGTATATGGGGAGGACCTCCATGAATAGCACCCATGCAGGCGGGGCCTCTATTGGAATTGGCAGGAGCATGGGGAGGACCTCCATAGTCGATGTGAGTGGAGCGAGGCTGACCTTCACTCCTCGAGTTTCTGGGGCGAGGAGGACCTTCGCCGGTTGCAGAGAGGACGTAGGGAGGGCCCCCACATTGTAGAAGGACTGGATGGACGGTGCTTTCAGGTTGGCGGCCGGGGCAGGAGGATGTACTCCATACCCTGTATAGTGGGCGCGGGAAAGGTTTCCGCGCTGAGCGTCACTGCCGCGGGGTAGGTCTTCCGTCGGGATGGGGGTAGCATGAGGCATGCCTCCATGACGAAGTTCGGAGCGGGTAAGGCCCATGCTCTGTGGAGTAATGGTATGGGGAGGACCTCCGTACAGTGTGACATTACCGCGGGTTAGTTCGCGGCGATCACCACTTGGGCCTGCAACCCGGAGAGTCAACCCAGCCTGACCGTGGGGCGGTTGGGGTCTCGATCCTGGTTTGGTGAAGGAGTGCCCCTGCTCAGTGTATACAGGGGCTTCACAATGCATGTCGGTGGTGGCTCGGGCCACTATATCTATCGACGTTGACGCGCCTAGGCGAGCGTCCTCAGCCCGGGACCGGCGCTGACGTCAGGTCAGGTGAGCTGGTGCAGGCGGTGCAGGGACGTAGTCTGCCTGCTCTTCCTGCGGGGCCAGACGGCGGCACTGACGCGGCCGAGCGGGAGCTCTTTCCTGGAGCCCATGGGTCGGGACCCTGAGCGGGCTGAGCCGGACGACGCCCGCCTCATCAGCGTAAGGCGAGGAGTTTTCAAGGCGTTCCGGAGACAAGCTCCCGAAACGGTTGAATATTGGGGTGGGGAGCAGGGGCTCCCTGCGCGACCTGTTAGGGCGGCGTTGATGGTGGGGCCTGGAGGCCTCCAGGTCCAGGCGGCCCATATCCCGAGTTGGGATGAACCCTTCTTCCTCATACATGCGCACGAGGTTGTTGATCACCCTTCGCTGGATGACCTCTGATGGGGAAAGGGGACGTGGGCACCCCGTATTCCGCAATGTGGCAGCCGTTTTGCCAGTAGCAGAGCCATGTGGGGTGGATGTGGCGTTGTTGCCCCTGCCCCTGCGTGGGCGAGGAGCGGACGGTGATCGTGTCGCTGTAACAGAAACCTAGTTCCTGAGAAACGAAGGGATCAACTCATCAGCACTGGGAGGAAAAAGGATCGACAACCAGTGCCCCATCATCCTTCCATTCTCCACGTCTGTAAGAAGGATCCATGCCAACACACTGCAGGATGGAGTGCCTCACGTTCTACTGCCCCAGCTTTCGGTGAGTTTCATGACAGACCCGCTTATTTGCTTTGCGGGACCAGGCGCTGGATATCTGGATCCGGTGACATGTAAATCTACTGGTGTCTCGAATGCTACTAATCTCCATATTGAGGAGAAGAATTTCACATCGGGTTCACCATTTCTGTTTCCAACGCTTTCGTCGGGGCGCGCGCGCATCCGTCCATCACGCGGAGGGGGACGCGCGGCTTTGTAGCGCCGCATTCCCGCTTTCCAAAGGCGGGCGACATTCGTTTCCTGTTCAGGTACGTATTCTCATTGATCGAAACAGGATGATGAGATGTTGGTTCTTCCTTCTTGGGATTCCTCCTCAGAACTCGTCACCTAGTCCGGGTCTCCCACATAGATTTCATACGTAGTTCGTGAAACTCTTCCCAGTGCAATGTTTCCAGGGACGCCGGTTAATTACACTGCTTCTCTCGGGACATTCCAAAGGGTCCGGTCAGGGAAGCAACCTTCAGTCGGGGGAGTAGTCACATTGAGGCATCAGTAGCGTGTCTGGATGCTAGGGGCATGACATGTCTGTCTATTATCCCTAGTCACAGGGCTTCTTGAGGGCGTGGAAGCCCGAGGCATCCCACATAGAGCGCGGGGAATTATATTTCATAGACACATATCTGAGGTTTTCCTCAGCTTCCCGTGTTTAACACAGGGTAAGCCGTGAGTGTAACGTCCATCGGAGACGGAAGGATTGATGGAATACAGTTTAACGTCATGCAGGATGACAGTTAACCCTGACACGAATGAACGACGAGCGGTGGGTGTCGACGAACCAACGTAAATGAGGTCGGAATGACCGGATGGTGGGTTTGAACCTCGTAGAGGCTTCCTACGTACCATGCCTTGACATGGATCAAAGTCCTCGTAATTCGGGTTAGTCACAACGGCTTGCCGTCGGACTGGAATTGCAGTTTAACGTCATGCTGGACATAGGTAGAACACGACGTGAATTGGATGATGGGTGGGTTTGAACCTCGTGGGGGCTTCGTACGTACCATGCCTTGATAGGGATCAAAGACCCCGTAGTTCAAAGGGATTCATCGGTGAACCAACGTGAAAGTAGACCCGTGGGTCCCCTAATAGTGGGCTTGAACCTTGGGAAGGTTTCCTACGTACCATGCCTTGACATGGATCAAAGACCCCGTAGTTCAAAGTATGATGAATCAGGGTGTACACAGAGGACAACGACCCGAAGATGTGATGGGGCTTACACGTAGAAAGCGGCCCATGCACCGCTTGGAGCAGCGAGGAGGTGGATGGCATGATCCCACCGGGATGTGGCGGCCTGGGTGAGAATCAGGATGGGTGATGGATGGATGAATGAAGTGGAGGGGGAATGAAATGAGACCATCGCAGGGGTGACGGTGAAGTTGGGCTTGAACCTTGAAGTGGCTTCCTACGTATCCCTGTGGCAGGGAATCAAAGTCCGCGTTGTTCGGGATGGTGCCGGTGAACCGACGTGAAGGTGGACCTTGGTCCGATGGACATTGTCAGCGAACCGACATGAAGGTGGACCTTGGTCTGATGAGTGGTGGGCTTGAACCTTTGGAAGGCTTCCTACGTACCATGCCATGACACAGATCAAATACCTCGTAGTTCAGGAGGGAATGGGTGTGCAGTTTAATTTCATGCAGGACAAAGGGGGCATACAGTTTAACATCATGCCGGACGAGGGAGAAACTCGATGTGAATGAACGGCCGAGCAATGTGGCTTCAACCTCATGGAGGCTTCCTACGTACCATGCCTTTACATGGATCAAATACCTCATAGTTCAGGTGAAAAGGGGGTGGGCTTGAACCTCATGGAGGCTTCCTACGTACCATGCCTTGACATGGATCAATGTCCTCGTAGTTCGGGTGGGTTCATCGGTGAACCGACGTGAAAGTAGACCCGGGGGTCCACTATTGGTGGGCTTGAACCTCTTGAAGGCTTCCTACGTACCATTCCTTGACATGGATCAAAGTCCTCATAGTTAGGGTGGGTTGTGCAGTTTAACGTAATGCTGGACGGGAATGAGACCCGACGTAGAAGAATGACGGGTGGGCTTGAACCTCATTGAGGCTTCCTACGTACCATGCTTTGACATGGATCAAAGTCGTCGTAGTTCAAAAGATTGAGGGGTCAGGGTCGGTGCTCACTCTAAGTCCACGTGAGTCATGATCGGTGTGAGAAACAAGAGGCTGCAAGGACCTGACGATCACTTCGCGAAGAATGGGTCCGTGAGAAGCAAAAAGGGGCTTACGTGTTAGGCGGCCCATGGTGTTGGGACTTAGTCCAGGATGGAGGCCCAATGTGTGACAAAGCGCGGGAAATATGGACCTTGGTCCAAGGATGGGAGGTGCCTCGTTCCCTATCACGCCCTCCACTGACCTTGGTAGTGGGGATGTACGGAGATGCAGAGGTGCAGCCATCCGTCGGGGAACTAGGGTCGCCCTTCTCCTACGAACATACGCCACTCCAATAAGGAGGATATCATCCCTTTTGGATGGGTGATTCCATTCCCGTGGAGACGAGTGGTGTAAAAAATGTTCAACTTGGGGGGACCCTTCGTGAGGGAGACGAGTTTGGGTCACAGTTTAACGTCATGTGTTGAGGACGTGGTGCTTGGCAGTTTAACGTCCTTCAGCTCAGACGAGGTAGGTTCACTCTGCACCCCTATGAATTACATAACCGGTACCCTCTGGTCCTTGGGGAAGGGAAGGTAACAGTAAGGCCATGGTTAAGGGTGGTTGTGGAACGAACCATCGAGGGGTCCACGTTAGCGTGGCTATACGAAGAAGCAATATCCGTTAGTGTGCCTATGCGAAGAAGCATTGGGCGAAGCAATGCTACGGGTGGTTTTGTCCATGGGACTTTGAAATCACATCGTGCAAGCCTGGAGGGTCGTACGGGAAGAGGAATCGCTAATCAAAGGAGTGTGCTTCGCGAAGGGGAGTGCCTTGGCCTTGGCATGGGGCGTAGGTGTGAGTGGAAGGTGCTTCGTGAAGTGGAACAGTGTTTGCGGAGCATTGCCTTGTGGAGAAGGGGTGTCTCGCGAAGTAGGGTCCTGCGAAGCAGTGTGCTTCGTGATGTGTAGCGATCCTACCTTAGCATAGGGATCACTAACATGGGTTGGGTGTTTCGCGAAGCATAAGTGCTCCGCGGATGCCCGGGTTCCCTTGGGAATCCTCTTCCTTCGCGAATACCCTTGAGCTTCGCGAAGGGAATCCCTCTCGGAAGAGGGGCTCAAAACGAGACAAAACAGAGGCATCTCGCGAAGTAGAAATACCTCGTAGAGCTCATGGTTCCCGAGGCAAATAGTGCTTCGCGATTCGGGAGAGGAGAAGCCGAATGGTCGGATTTTCCGTCCCCGAGACTCAGGGGGAGTCCAGTATTTATAGGGAAGGGGCGCCGCGAAGCAGAACTCGCGTGCCGCCTCCGGTGCTTCACGGCGCGCTCGCGAACGTCAAATGAATTTGCGGAGCATTACTGCCTCAGGAGCTTCGCGGCAGCTCGCGAACGTCAAATGAGTTCGCGGAGCATTACCGCCTCCGGAGGTTCGCGGCGGATCGCGAATGTCAAATGCGTTCGCGGAGCAATACCGCCTCCGGAGCTACGCGGCGGCTCGCGAACGTCAAATGCGTTCGCGGAGCATTACCGCCTCCGGAGCTTCGCGAGGCTGCCATGGTCGGGGCGCTTCGCGGCGGGGCTTCGCGTGGGTGCTTCGCGGCGGTGCTTCGCGAGGCAGCACGCCAGCCTTCTTTTTCGTTTCTTTCTTTCGGGCCATATTTTCGCACCAAAAATTATAGATTTATAAAAAATTTAAATTTATTATAAAGGAGGTTATATTACATTTAATGTTTGGAATACGCAATGTACTTATTTTTATGTTACAATATAATAGTTTATTGAGATTGGGAAAGACTAAGTTCTATTAATGAACATTTATGATCAACCTCTCAGGAAACATTTTAGTTTTATACGTCATTGGTTATTTTTTAGAATACATGTTTTCTTTATTTTTCAACATATTTAGTACTTATGATACTGAAAACCTATTTTATAGTTTTATAAAATCCTTTTCTTTCTCACTCAGAAAGACATTTTCTTACATATCTATGTTTTCAACAAATCATTTGATGATGTTTTTAATTATTCATCTATGACTATTAAATATCATTTTTATCCACTATTGACATTTAAAAATATGGTTCAAAATAAATATTATTGTAATTTTTGGAGAAGGTACATTGTGATTAAAAAAATGTTTAAATGGAAATATTTTTATAATATATGTAGAATGAATTCATTTTTATCCAATCAGGAACACAAATTTATTCGAAGGAAAAATTAGAACTTTATAATGATCTGTTAAATAAATATATTTTTATTTATATTTTAATGTTTTTTGTTATGTGATTTTAAAATGGATATTTTATTTTCCATAATAATATTTGAATGATATTTTAACTGTATATCTACTCCTAATAGTCAATAACCCTTGATTTATATTATAAATATAAATGCTAAAAAATGAGAATCATGACAATAAAAATTAAAACTGATTTATGAATATGGGTATAGATTCCCCTGTAAAGAAAAGGAAGATGAAGGTATCCCTGATCACACTTATCGCTTGAACCCCCAAAATACACATGATCCAAAAAATTGGAAGGACGTGTAGATGGCCATTCATAGATCATATCCCACATATTATCCTGAGAATGCACATTGAAAAATCAGCTTGTTCTTGAGATGTCATCCCAAGAGATCACTAATTATGCGGCAACAACCATATAAATCTCCCCCAGGTCATGTGACTTGTCTGTTTCCAGACACCGAATAATCCCTCCATGAATAGTAGGAAAATAAAATGAAAATATCCAAAATTAGGGACCCACTTGCAGTCATAAATATCACACGTGGCATCACTGATAGGTTAAGTGATTACCCTCAACATTATTCATACAACATTAACGGATCCCCAATAATTGTAAAAAAATTAATATTAATAAAAAGGAAGAAAAGGGATCCTATTGTAGTTATAAAACTCTTGTGGAAAGCCTATAAATCCCACAAGACTCTAAATAATCACCATTTGGATGTATGGATCATCATAAATTAATCTAGGGGCCTATCACCCTTGCCACGTGAAAGGATATGTACTTATGTAGGAAGTATGACACTCCCCATTTGGATCCATAAAAAATTGATGAGTTTTTTCATGACATTCCTATGCATTACTACAAGAACATTTGATGGTCACACGACACATCACTAATAGGGAATGTTATTGACATTTACAATACTGGTGCAACCTGATGAGATCCCAAATGTTTTTATGATAAACAATAAAATAAATAATGAATTTATTGGAGACTCTCGTGTCCTTAAAACTCATTAGATATGCATAGGTTGTCCATAAAAAAACTCACAATTTCACCTAGAAAATTATACTTGTCTCATAGAATTTTCTATACAAGGTAAAGAAGATCATTCAAGGACTTTCAACAGCCACCCTGAACTCAAAAAATATATAGACATGTCGTCCTGATGATATAGAGGACCCTCAACTTGTCTGCAAGACTTAGAATGACCCCTTTAATGGTAAATAATCAAATAAATGAACCATTTTTTGGATGACCTTGTAGTGAATGATAGTCATGCGTCACCCCTAGAATAACATATAGTAGGATGTCTGAGAAACGTGATGCTGAATCCCTCCACCGACTCTACCCTAGATTCGTGTGACATTCACTACAAAAAGTGGTGAATAACTAAGGGGGAGGGGCCAATAAATCTGTCACAACCCGTCCCCCGTGGCCCGTGACGTAACTACCCCAAGCCCGCCTTCCTTATGCTAGGGGTTGGCGACTAGAACCAAAGGAATAATCCCTAATACTGGGAAGACATTGCCTTTATTACATGTTAGAACACACAACCAAGCACACATCAAGATACAAAATCTTGTAAACTGAACAGTTTACATTGTGAGTGCAGTAAGTAAAAAGGGCCAGAATACATTCCCAACTGTAATGTATAAGGAAAACTGGAAAGTACATGATGGATGATAGGTTAAAAGAAGCAATTGGATCGTCCACCACAAATCCTACCTGAAGGCTTTGTACAACTCATGAACGGTCATCTCTGCAGTTCACCTCATCTAACGTCCACCTTCAAGATAACTATAATCCTGCTACTCTCATCCTCAGTCAATGTTGTCCACCGTCTGCACCAAACACAATAGGGTGTGGGAATAACCCATGCAGGGTGAGTATAATGATACTCATTAGGGATCTTGAGACCCATAAGTTCACACAAAATCCACAAGTATAAACCCCAAAGTATGACGTCAACTATCAACCCTACTTAGATATATGCCCATACATATACTTATTTTATCTTGTATACCCATCTCAATCATGAGGAAACATAAGGTCCAACCCAAAATCCAAATGCTCAACCATTTCACATAGGGAAGAATACCACAAAGGTATGTACCACACAGTTACGCCACACAGAAGAATACTAACAACGTATTACAACGCAAGAAAATTCCATAAGGTATAGACTTAGATCACACTAGGCAAAACTTAAGTATAGTAGTATAAATGTTTAGATATAACTACTGAATCATCTAAATCTATTAAGAGGCTCTGTTGCTAATCCACACCAAATCGATCGGTGCTGACCCACACAGGATCACTCGGTGCTCACCCAGACAGGATCTCTCAGTTTAGACCCACACATGATCGCTAGGTGCTAATCCACACAATATCGCTCGGTACTGACCCACAAAGGATCACTTGGTTCTGATACACATGTAATCACTAAGTGTTGACCGGCACAGGATCACAATTCATTATTCACATTGCAGCCAGATACTGGGTTCCTACACCAGGCTTTCTCATCTCCAAGAGGGTCTTCTCCTCAAGCCACTGTTCGACAATAAAAATACCACGATGTCCGAAGAAGATGTATCTCAAAGGACTGCCACGTCATAGGGGTATCAATGCAACAGATCAGGCATCAATCGGAAGCCATGTCTGTAAGTTATTAGCCTTTTCATCCCGAGGGCCCAGTTGGAATCGTGCATGATCCAAACCGTCTGTACACCAACATTACCCAAATCACCAGTGTGGTGTACTCAAAGGGACCATCTCACTCCGAGTTTTCTAGCACCGCTGACAGTTCATCAAACAAAATTCCAGTACCAATGATATTGCCAAAAGAGCGTAAATGGGTCGAAGTGGGTCCGAATTCGGCCCAACCTGTCCTGGTACGATCCGGTTTGGGTCAACCAAGCCCTCTGGGTGGCACGGGCCAGCGCATATGCTGTGAGGGTGGCGAGGCCATGGGGTGGCACGATGTGGTCATAGATGGCATGGGAGGGCAGCGGGGTGGCGTGACATGCAGCAAATAGCGTGGTGGGGCCACAGGGCGACAGTGGCCATGAGGCTGTGCCATTGCGCCATTGCCTTCGTCGTGGCCAACGATATGCCGGTCACCGCATACGTTCATCGCCATGACACAAAGTTGTCTTCTTCCATCGTGAATGAAATACCATTCAAGAAGAATGACGGAGGGGTCGATCAATGTCTATTAGGCCCGCACCCTCCGCGTTATAGTGGTAGCCAGCGGCTCAACAAGAACGTAAATGAAAAATTTCCAACCCTAACCACCCATATTGATTATTCCCAGGCCTACAAAAGATATCATTCGCGGATCAACTAGTTAGAGAGTTGATCCACATTCTTTTCTTTATAAGGGAAGAACATGGGAATATATACTCATACACAACTAAACCCCTACCTTGATTGCATGTTAACTATGAAAGGGGTGAAGTTGGTGACATCGACATTTCCTCGATCATCGATTCATTGTTGTCGAAGACATTCCTTGTTAGCGTTAGTGTTCTTCATTGTGGAGCGCGTTCTTCATTGGAGAACGCGTTCTTCATTGGATATAGTAATCGTATCAAAGATTCTCCTCTCCCATATCCACCAAAATGAAAATTATCCAACATAATATAATATTTTGTTTAATTTAATATTGGCACACAAAAATAGGTTGGCTTAATTAAATAAAGGAGATTTGGCTTAATTAAATAAAGGAGAGTGGGTATATTTAAAGTAGGGAGTTGTGAGTTTTTTCTCCCATAATGAGTAGTTCATGTGGTCCCCACCACCAAGAATTGAATTGGGGGTTTTACCATCTCGGGTGGTCCCCACCACTGAGCATTCAAGTTGGGAGGTTTTAACCCCTCGTGGTCCCCACCTCTATAGCCTTCACATGGGAGGCTAATTAGAAATAAAATAAAAGTTTGTTTTATTTTATTTCTTTCATTCCCATGAAACCCCCCAAAACTATCTTTCACCCTCGACCAACTGTGGTCGAGTTAAAGTTCCCCTTTAGCAAATATTAGTGCTGAATGTTCAACGGTGTCCCCAGTTTTCAATTTCGAGCATCTGTTCTAAAGTTAAAATAACCTGCTAGTACATTAACTGGACGTACTCAAAAAAAATTCAGAAATTCATTTCCGGAACACTAGGCCTCAGAATCATGCACTGTCAGTTTTCGTGGGCTCTTAAAATTCCCATATATTAAAAACAATTAACTTGAATTTTTAGGTCTTTATATTCTCCGACATCAGGGATTTGCATCCCCGTAAGCCACAACTCAAACTAAGGGAACACGTGGGGGTACTGAGCACATATATGAGCCTCCCACTCCCATGTACTCTCCTCGAGGTTCTCGTGCTACCAATGAACGCACCCCCATGGTATCAACCACCCACGAAGGACCTGCTATTGTCAATCTTCAATCTCAACTGGATCCTCTATAAATGTAGCCCCATTGCCGACGTCCAACTCACAGTGGTCGATGATGTGAGAAGGGTTGTGCACGTATCTCCTCATCTAGGTTACGTGGATGATGTTGTGCACCCGGTGCAACTGAGGTGGAAGAGGTATGTGGTAAGCCACCTATCCAACTATAATGAGGACCTTGAGGGGTCCAATGAACCTTGGAGTTAATTTTCTTCCATGGACAAATATCAGTAAACCTCGTCGAGGTGAGACCCGTAAAAAGTTGTGGTATCCATCCTCATACTCTGGAGGTCTCCGTCTCCTGTCGGCATATGACTTATGCCTACTCTGTGGAGTCTTCATTCACTCCTAGGTGATCTTCAACTTCTCTATCGTAGCGCGAACCATCTTTTCTCCCATGAGTTATGACTTTCCTGGGTTGGTCCAGCACAATGGTGATGTGAAAGATCGCTCGTACAACTCCTCAAAAGGTGTCATCCAAATGGTGGAGTGATATATGTTGTCGTATTCAATCTCCAATAAAGGAAAGTGATCATCTCAGATATTACCAAAGTTGAGGACGCAAGCACAAAACATGTCCTGGTGAGTCTGAATGATCAGCTCAGTCTGGCCATCCGTCTGAGGATGGAAGGTGGTGCTCAAATAAAGATGCATCCCGAAATCCTCTTGCAACCCCTTCCATAGTCTGGAAGTGAAACATGTATCATGATAAAAAACAATTATTGAGGGAAATCCATGTAGCCACACAATCTCATGCACATAGAGGTGTCCCATGATCTCTACTGAAACCTTCTCTCTAATCAGTTGGATGTGGGCCGACTTGGTGAGCCGGTCTATGATCACCCAAATCAAGTCATGTCCCCTAGATGTACATGGATGTACTATCAAAATTTCTATGGATATCCCATCCTACATCAACTCTGAGATCTCCAAAGGTTGAACCCATCCTACCAGTACCTGATGCTCCGCCAGCACTTGAGGACAAGTGAGGCATCACGAGACAAACTCTACAACTGGTTTCTTCATTCCCAGCCACCAGTTCTGTCGTCAGAGATCCTGGTAAATTTTCACCACTCCTGGATGCACCGCTAGAGGTGTAGTGTGGAACTCAATAAAAACATCCTCCTAAATTAACACTGGTACCATGGTATGTACTTTGAAAAGGATGACGTACTCCCCACATTCAGAAAATACATCAGGTGCATGTCCTATGGATATCTGAGCACGCCATGTCTCATATTCATTGTCCCCATGTTGCGCCTCCTTGACTCACAGTAGAAGTGGGAGAGTGACTGTAAGAGACTGGAGAAATGCTACTCCATATTAATCAACAAAGGATATCTTCTAAGCGTCCAACTACTTCGTCGCCTCGCCTAGCAGCTGTATACTAGACCTCCTGCTGAGTGCATCAACTACAATGTTCCCCTTCCCAGGTGTGTAGACTATCTTGATGTCATAGTCCTTGAGGAACTCAAGCCAATGTCACTGTCTAGGGTTCATGTCTTTCGGAGATAAGATATTCCGGAGACTCATGTGATCTGAGTAGACTCTAAAGAGTTCACTCGTCAGATAGTATCCCCAAATATTCAAGGTGAAGGCCACTACTGCTAACTCCTGACCATGGGTAGCATAGTTCTTATCATGTTGTCTCAGCTATTGGTAACCATATGCAATAATTGCTTGCTCCTGCATCATGAAACATCTGAGCTCGGTCCTGGATGTGTCACAGTAGACATCGTACCCTATGCCCTCCTCTCAAAGCTTCATGATGGGGGCACTTGTCAGCCTCTAACTCACATCCTAAAAACTCTACTGGCATCTCTCCGACAACAAGAATGGTTTCCCCTTAATTGTCAATGCTGAAAGTGGTACTGCAACTCTAGAAAAATCTATCACCAATCTCTAGTAGTATCCAACCAAAACCAGGAAACTCCATACCTCTATCACTCTCCTGGGTGACTCCCAAGAAAGTACCACCTCAATCTTTGCTGGATCTACTGCAACTCCATCCTCCGATATGAAATGTCCCAGAAAATGAACCTCTCGGGTCTAGAACTAGCACTTCAAGATCTTACTATAAAGCTGGTACTCTCGGAGTGTGTCCAGTACTAACTATAAGTGTCAAGCATGCTCCGCCTCAGCAGTTGAGTAGATCAGAATTTTGTCGATGAAAACTACTACAAAGCGATTAATGTATGGATGAAAGATCTTATTCATGAGTCCCGTGAACACTGATGAAGTGTTGGTCATGATGAACAGCTTGAACAAAAACTCGGAATGGCCATACCGAAATATGAAAGCCATTTTCTTCACATCATCATCTCGTATTCTAAGATACTGATAGCCTGATCTAATGTATATCTTCAAGAACCACTGAAATCCCTTTAGCTGACCAAATATGTCATCAATCCTCAGGAGTGGGTAATTTTTCTTCATGATCACCTGATTCAGGCACTAGTAGTTGACACAATGTTTCATGCTCCCATCCTCCTTCTTGGAAAGAAAATGGGGGCTGCCCAAGGGAAAAAACTAGGCCAGAAGAACCCCATCCCCTATAAGTCCTCCAGCTATACCCGCAACTCACGAAGCTCCGCGGAATCCATCCAATAAGTTGGTGTAGATATCAATGTCATCCCGGGGTACAAGTCTATGTAATGGTCCACATTTCTGTGAGAAGGTTGACCCGAAACATCATAAGGGAAGATGTCTGCATACTAGTCCACCACTATAAGATATCTCAGACTCTCCACATCAACTGCTCTGAGGGTAAGTCTAGCCAACTAATGAGTGATCAGCTACACCCTCCTCCATGTAATTTCATCATCTGCTGCAAAGACTATTTTCTCTCCGGTGAAGGTAAACCTGGTCCCATCAATGCGGACACAACAAAATTTGTGCCTAATACAGTCAATCTGAGTATAAACTATAGATAACTAGTCTACACACAAGATGACGCTGTAAGGCCTCGACGCCGCTACTAGGAGATCATATCCGAAACTCTCGCCTCTGAGAGTAAGCTTAAATTGTTGGCACCAGTGCTTAATCATTGAATCTGATCCCGTAAAAGTATCTATCCATACGGATCGAGCCAACAAATCTGTCAAAATAATCAAGCTCTAAACGAGGGTAGTGGCAATAAAATAATGATGGGAACCTATGTCTATAAGTACTATAGTTAAGGTGGAGTATAAAAAATTTGTACCTCGTATCATCTCCAAAGCAACATGGTCATAAGCCTCAGCTACCTGGAGCTAAGTTTTCCCCTATCCTCCTACTCCCTTTGGCCAGGGTGGACCACCTAGCGGTGGTGGCAGTAACATCTCGAATCATCTCCCACCATAAGCTGCATGACCAGTTCCTCTTCCACATCCTCCATCTCCATGAGGACCACCTTGATCGAACCTCTGTCTCTACCAGGGTGGTCCATCAACCATCTTCTGATCATCCGTACGGTGAGTCAGACAGTCACGAGCCATATGACCATGCTCGCCGCATGGATAACACTGCCCTCTCCGGGCATGACTGGCTCTACATCGGGTGCCCCGCACAACCGACCATGAATCCTGCAGTCATCCACCTGTTAGGTCTGGTCCTCTTGGACCCCTACAACATCTATCTGCTACTAGCTATAGAAGAATCTGCTATGTTATGACTGGTGGTGGGTCTCGCTGCTGGTGACTGCTTAACAAGGAAAATCTCAACTAAGAGGGATCTCTCTAACACACCCTCCTGCGTCAGGATGCTAAGAAAATTCATTGAATCCTTGATCTCCCGTCTGAGTCCCTGTTCAATGTTTCGTGCCTAGAAGAATGGGCCATTCACCATAACAATGGGGTATCATGAGATTTAAGTGTACCTCAAAGTGTACTGAGCCACAGTCATGCTTCCCTTCTTTATATGAAGCAGCTCCTGAATTTTCATAACATGAAGAGTCGTTGGAAAAAAATCTCCCCAAAACAGGCTCTCAAAGTCTGCCCAGAAAAGAATCACCTCATCGTGAACCTGGAGAATCAAGCTCCACCATCTAGCTGTTTCTGCAAGCATAAGGCTAGCGGTATGGATCAGCATGAGATCAGCTGTTGTCTCTACTAGTCAGAAGACTCTCACCATGACCTCCATCCAATCCTCAGCTGCATGTTAGTTTGTATCTCCACTGATCCTGGGTGTCCTATGACGTTTGTAACTCATGCAACGCGCTCAAGCAGTGTGTACCCTCGGCTAATGGGGCTGGTGGAATTGGTGGCCCAATGGGAAATGGTACCACTAGTGCCTCCACTAGTGCCTCTACTAGAAGAGGGCCCTGCACTGAGGCCACGTCGCTCGGTGGGATGTAAGTGAATACTACTCTCAGAACCCTAGCTGGCTGTCTACGTGTAGGCATCCTGAAAAAAAAAGATGTGTCATGGCCAATAAGTTATACACAGTGAGATGAAGGTGTCCCAGATCACACTTATCGCTTGAACCCCCAAAATACACATGATCCAAAAAAATTGGAAGGACATGTAGATGGTCATTCATAGATCATATCCCACGTATTATCCTAAGAATGCACATTGAAAAATCAGCTTGTTCTTGAGATGTAATCCCAAGAGCTCACGGATTATGAGGCAACAACCATATAAATCTCCCCTAGGTCATGTGACTTGTTTGTTTCTAGACATAGAATAATCCCTCCGTGAATAGTAGGAAAATAAAATGAAAATATCCAAAATTAGGGACCCACTTGCAGTCATAAATATCACATGTGGCATCACTGATTGGTTAAGCGATTACCCACAACATTATTCATACAACATTAACAAATCCCAAATAATTGTAAAAAAAATGAATATTAATAAAAAGGGAGAAAAGGGACCCTATTGTAGTCATATAACTCTTGAGGAAAGCCTATAAATCCCACAAGACTCTACATAATCACCATTTTGATGTCTGGATAATCATAAATGAATCAAGTGACCTATCACCCTTGTCAAGTGAAAGGATATGTACTTATGTAGGATGTATCATACTCCCCATTTGGATCCATAGAAAACAGATGAGTTTTTTTTGGACATTCCTATGCATCACTACAAGAACCTTTGATGGTCACACGACACATCACTGATAGGGAATGTTATTGACATTTACAATACTGGTGCAACCTGAGGAGATCCCCAATGTTTTTATGATAAACAATAAAATAAATAACGAATGTATGGGAGACTCTCGTGTCCTTAAAACTCATTAGATATGCATAGGTTGTCCATAGAAAAATCTCACAATTTCACCTAGAAATTTATACTTGCTTCATAGAATTTCCAATACAAGGTAAAGTAGATCATTCAAAGGCCTTTCAACAGCCACCAAGAACTCAAAAAAAATATATAGACATGTTGACTTGATGATATAGAGGACCCTCAATATGTCTGCAAGACTTAGAATGACCCCTTTAATGGGAAATAATCAAATAAATGAACCATTTTTGGGATGGCCTTGTAGTGAATGATAGTCATGCGCCACCCCTAGAATAACATATAGTAGGATGTCTGAGAAACGTGATGCGGAATCCCTCCACCGACTCTACCCTAGATTAGTGTGACATTCACTACACAAAGTGGTGAATAACTAAGGGGGAGGGTCCTATAAATATGTCACAACCCGTCCCCCGGGGCCTGTGACGTAACTACCGCAAGCCCTCCATCCATATGCTCGGGGCTGGCGACTAGCAACAAGGGCCTAATCCCTAATACTGGGAAGATATTTCCTTTATTACATGTTAGAACACACAACCAAGCACACATCAAGATACAAAATCTTGTATACTGAATAGTTTACATAGTGAGTCGAGTAAGTAAAAAGGGCCAGATTACATGCCCAACTAGAATGTATAAGGAAAACTGGAAAGTACAAGATGGATGATAGGTCAAAAAGAAGCTATTGGTTTGTGCACCACAAATCCTACTTGAAGGGTATGTACAACTCATGAACGGCCGTCTCTGCGGTTCACCTCATCTAACATCCACCTTCGAGCTACCTATAACCCTGGTACTCTCATCATCAGTCAATGTTGTCCACCGTCTGCACCAAACACAATAGGGTGTGGGAATAACCCGTGCAGGGTGAGTATAACGATACTCATTAGGGATCTTGAGACCCATAAGGTCTCAAAAAATCCACAAGTATAAACCCCAAAGTATGAAGTCAACTATTAACCCTACTTAGATATATTCCCATACATATACTTATTTTATCATGTATACCCATCTCAATCATGAGGAAACATAAGGTCCAACCCAAAATCCCAAAGCTCAACAATTCCACATAGGGAGGAATACCAGGAAGGTATGTACCACATAGGTACGCCACACAGAAGAATACCACCAACGTATTACAAAGCAGGAAAATACCATTAGGTATAGACTTAGATCACACCAAGTATAACTTAAGTACAGTAGTATAAATTTTTAGATTTAACTATTGAATCATCTAAAACTGTTAAGAGGCTCTGCTACTGATCCACACCAGATCGATCGGTACTGACCCACACAGGATCGCTCGGTGCTCACCCACAGAGGATCGCTCGGTTCGGACCCACACATGATCGATGGGTGCTAATCCACACAAGATCGCTCAGTACTAACCCACATAGGATCACTAGGTGCTGATCCACACATAATCACTAGGTGTTGACCGACACATGATCAAAATTCATTATTCACATCGCAGCCAGCTACTGGGTTCCCACAGCAGTCTTTCTCACCTCCGAGAGGGTCTACTCCTCATGCCACTGTTTGACAATCAAAATCCCACGATGTCCCATGAATATGTATCTCAAAGAACTGCCACGTCATAGGGGTATCAATGCAACAGATCGGGTATCAATCGGAATCCATGTCTGTAAGTTATTAGCCTTTTCGTCCCGAGGGCCCGGTTGGATTCGTGCACGATCCAACCCATCCGTACACCAACATTACCCAAATCACCAGTGTGGTGTACTCAAAGGGACCATCTCACTCTGAGGTTTCTAGCACCACTGACGGTTTGTAAAACAAAAGTCCAGTGCCAATGATATGGAAAAAAGAGCATAAATGGGTCGAAGTGGATCTGGATTCTGCCCAACCCGTCCTGGTCTGACCCAGTTTGGGTCAACGAAGCCCTCTGGGTGGCACGTGCCGGCGTATATGCTGCGAGGGTGTCAAGGCCATGGGGCGGTGCGATGGGTTCGTAGATGGCATGGCAGGGAAACGGGGCGGCGCGACAGGCAGCGAATGGCGTGGTGGGGCCACAGGACGACAGTGGTCATGAGGCTGTACCGTTGCACCGTTTCCTTCGTCGTGGCCAACGATGTGCCGGTCACCGCATACGTTCATCTCCATTGCACAAAGTTGTCTTCTTCCATCGCGAAAAAAATATCATTCAAGAAGAATGAAAGAGGGGTCGATCAATGTTTGTTAGGCCCGCACCCTCTGCGTTATAGTGGTATCCAGCGGCTCAACAAGAATGTAAATGAAAAATGTCCAACCCTAACCCCCCATAACGATTATTCCCAAACCAGCAAAAGAAATCATTCGTGGATCAACTAGTTAGAGAGTTGATCCACATTCTCTGTTTTATAATGGAAGAGCATGGGAATATATACTCATACACAACTAAACCCCTACCTTGATTGCTTGTTAACATTGAAAGGGGTGAAGTTGGTGACATCGACATTTCCTCGATCGTCGATTCATTGTTGTCGAAGACATTCCTTGTTAGCGTGACTGTTCTTCATTGTGGAGCGCGTTCTTCGTTGGAGAACGTGTTCTTTGTTGGACAGAGTAATCCTCTCAAAGATTCTCCTCTCCCATGTCCACCAAAATGAAAATTATCCAACATAATAGAATATGTTTTGTAATTTAATATTGGCACAAAAAAATAGGTTGTATTAATTAAATAAAAGAGATTTGGATTAATTAAATAAAGGAGAGTGGGTATATTTAAAATAGGGAGTTGTGAGTTTTTTCTCCCATAATGAGTAGCTCGCGTGGTCCCCACCACCAAGCATTGAATTGGGGGTTTTACTATCTCGGGTGGTCCCCACCACTGAGCATTCAATTTGGGAGGTTTTAACCCCTCGTGGTCCCCCCTCCATAGCCTTCACCTGGGAGGTTAATTATAAATAAAATAAAAGTTTATTTTATTTTAGTTTTTTCATTCCCACGAAACCCCCCAAAACTATCTTTCACCCTCGACCAACTGTGGTCGAGTTAAAGTTCCCCTTTAGAGAATATTAGTGCTGAATGTTCAACGGTGTCCCCGGTTTTCAATTTCGAGCACTGGTTCTAATGTTAAAATAACCCGCTCGCACATTAACTGAACGTACTCGAAAAAAATTTCAGAAATTCATTTCCGGAACACCAGGCCTCAGAATCATGCACCGTTAGTTTTCGTGGACTCGTAAAATTCCCATATATTAAAAACAGTTACATGGAATTTTTAGGTATTTATATTCTCCCACATCAAGGATTTGCATCCCCGTAAGCCACAACTGAAACTAAGGGAACCCGTGGGGGTACTGAGCACATATATGATCCTCCCACGGCCATGTACTCTCCACGAGGTTCCCGTTCTACCAATGAACGCGCCCTCACAGTATCAGCCACCCATGAAGGACCTGCTTTTGTCAATCCTCAATCTCAACTGGAACCTCTGTAAAAGTATCCCAATTGCCGACGTCCAACTCGTGGTGGTTGATGATGTGAGAAGGGTTGTGCACATATCTCCTCATCTAGGTTACCTGGATGATGTTGTGCACCTGGTGCAACTGAGGTGGAAGAGCTAAGTGGTAAGCCACCTCACCAACTCTGTTGAGGACCTTGAAGGGTCCAATGAACCTCGGAGTTAAATTTTTGCCATGGCCAAATCTCCGTAAACCTCGTCGAGGTGAGACCCACAAAAAGATGTGGTATCCATACTCATACTTTGGAGGTCTCCGTCTCCTGCCGGAATATGACTTCTGCCTACTCTGTGGAGTCTTCATTCACTCCTAGGTGATCTTCAACTTCTCTATCGTAGCCCGAACCATCTTTTCTCCCATGAGTTCTGACTTTCCTAGGTTGGTCCAGCACAAAGGTGATGTGAAAGATCGCTCGTACAACGCCTCAAATGGTGTCATCCAAATGATGGAGTGATAGCTGTTGTCGTATTCAATCTCCACTAAAGGCAAGTGATCATCCCAGCTATGACCAAAGTTGATGACGCAAGCACAAAACATGTCCTTGTGAGTCTGAATGGTCCGCTCAGTCTGGCCATCCGTCTGAGGATGGAAGGTGGTGCTCAAACAAAGATGCATCCTGAAATCCTCTTGCAACCCCTTCTATAGTCTGGAAGTGAAACATGTATCATGATAAAAACAATCGTTGAGGGTAATCCATGTAGCCACACAATCTCTTTCACATAGAGGGGTCCCAAGATCTCTACTGTTCCCTTCTATCTGATCAGTTGGATGTGGGCCGACTTGGTGAGGCGGTCTGTGATCACCCAAATTGAGTCATGTCCCCTAGATGTACATGGATGTCCTATCAAAATTTCTATAGATATCCCATCCTACTTCAACTCTGAGATCTCCAAAGGTTGATCCAATCCTACCAGTACCTGATGCTCTGCCTTCAATTGAGGACAAGTGAGGCATCACGAGAAAAACTCTACAACTGGTTTCGTCATTCCCGGCCACCAGTTCTGTCATCAGATATCCTGGTAAATTTTCACCACTCCTGGATGCACCGCTAGAGGGGTAGTGTGGAACTCAATCAACACTTCCTCCTAAATTGACACTGGTACAATGGTATGTCTTTTGAAAAGGATAACGTACTCCCCACATTCAGAAAATACATCAGGTGCATGTCCTATGGATATCTGAGCACGTCATGTCTCATAGTCAGTGTCACCATGTTGCGCCTCCTTGACTCATAGAAGAAGTGGGGGAGTGACTGTAAGAGACTGGAGAAATGCTGCTCCATATAAATCAACAATGGATATCTGCTAAGCATCCAACTACTTCGTCGCCTCGCCTAGAAGCTGTATACTAGACCTCCTGTTGAGTGCATCAACTACAATGTTCCCCTTCCCAGGTGTGTAGACTAACTTGATGTCATAGTCCCTGAGGAACTCAAGCCAATGTCGTTGTCTAAGGTTCATGTCTTTCTGAGAGAAGATATTATGAAGACTCATGTGATCTGAGTAGAATATAAAGAGTTCACCTGTTAGATAGTATCCCCAAATATTCAAGGTGAAGACCACTGCTGCTAACTCCTGACCATGGGCCGCATAGTTCTTCTAATGTTGTCTTAGCTATTGATAACCATATGCAATCAGTGCTTGCTCCTTCAGCATGAAACATATAAGAATGGTCCCTGATGTGTCGCAGTAGACTTCATACCCTATGCCCTTCTCTCGAAGCTTCACGATGGGGGAACTTGTCAGCCTCTACCTCACATCCTAAAAAATCTGCTGGCATCTCACCGACCACACGAAGGGTTTCCCCTTCATCGTCAATGCATAAAGTGGTACTGAAACTCTAGAAAAATCTATCACCAATCTCTGGTAGTATCCATCCAAACCCAGGAAACTCCATACCTCTGTCACTCTCCTGGGTGACTCCCAAGAATGTACAACCTCAATCTTTGCTGGATCTACTGCAACTCCATCCTCCGATATGACATGTCCCAGAAAATGAACCTCTCGGGTCTAGAAATATCACTTCAAGAGGTTACAATAAAGCTGGCACTCTGAGAGTGTGTCTAGTTCTAATTGTAAGTGTCAAGAATGCTCCGCCTCAGCAGTTGAGTAGATCAGAATTTTGTCGATGGAGACTACAACAAAGCGATTAATGTATGGATGAAAGATCTTATTCATGAGTCCCATGAACACTGATGAAGTGTTGGTCATGCTGAACAGCATGACCAAAAACTCATAATGGACATACCGAAATTTGAAAGCCATTTTATTCAAAACATAATCTCGTACTCTAAGCTAGTGATAGCCTGATCTGAGGACTATCTTCAAGAACCACTGCAATCCCTTTAGCTGACCAAATATGTCTTCAATCCTTAGGAGTGGGTAATTTTTCCTCATGATCACCTGATTCAGGCGCCGGTAGTGGAAATAATGTTTCATGCTCCCATCCTCCTTCTTGGAAAGAAAATGGGGGCCACCCAAGGGAAAAAACTAGGCCATAAGAACCCCATCCCCTATAAGTCCTCCAGCTATACCCACAACTCATGAAGCTCCGCGGAATCCTTCCAATACATTGGTGTAGATATCAATGTCATCCCCGGGTACAAGTCTATGTAAAGTTCCACATATTTGTGAGAAGGTAGACCTGAAACATCATAAGGGAATATGTCTGCATACTAGTCCAACACTAAAAGATATCTCAGACTCTCCACATCAACCGCTCTAAGGGTAAGGCTATCCAACTAATGAGTGATCAGTTGCACCCTCCTCCGGGTAATTTCATCATCTGCTGCAAAGACTATTTTTTCTCCGGTGAAGGTAAACTTGGTCCCATCGATGCGGACACAACACACTTTGTGCCTAATACATTCAATCTGAGTATAAACTATAGATAACTAGTCTATACACAAGATGACATCGTAAGGCCTCGACGTCCCTACTAGGAGATCACAGCCGAAACTCTCACCTCCGAGAGTAAGCTTACATTGTTGGCACTAGTGCTTAATCATTGAATCTGATCCCGTAAAAGTATCTATCCATACAGATCAAGCCAACAGCTCTGTCAAAATCATCAAGCTTTAAACGATGGTAGAGGCAATAAAGTAATGACGGGCACCTGTGTATATAAGTACTGTAGTTAAGGTGGAGTAGAAAAAATTTGTACCTCATATCATCTCCAAAGAAACATGGTCATAAGCCTCAACTGCCTGGAGCTAAGCTCTCCCCTATCCTCCTACTCCATTTGGTCAGGGTGGACCACCTAGCGGTGGTGGCGGTAACATCTCGAATCATCTCCCACCATAAGCTGCACGACCAGTTCATCTTCCACATCCTCCAGCTCCATGAGGACCACCATGATCGAACCTCTTTCTATGCCTAGACGTTCCTTCAGCCATCTTTTGATCATCCGTACGGTGAGTCAGACAGTCACGAGCCATATGACCATGCTCGCCGCATGCGTAACACTCCCCTCTCATGGCATGACTGGCTCTACATTGGGTGCCCCGCACAACCGACCATGAATACTGCAGTCATCCACCTGTAGGACTGGTCCTCTTGGACCCCTGCAACATCTGTCTGCTACTAGCTATAGAAGAATCTGCTATGTTATGACTGGTGGTGGGTCTCGCTGCTGGTGACTACTTAACAAGGAAAATCTCAACTAAGAGGGCTCTCTCTAACACCCCCTCCTACATTAGGATGCTAAGAAAAATCATTGAATCCTTGATCTCCCGTCTGAGTCCCTGTTCAATGATTCGGGCCTAGAAGAATGGGACATACACCATAACAATGAGGTATTGTGAGATGTCAGTGTACTTCACAGAGTACCGAGCCACAGTCATGCTTCCCTGCTTTATATGAAGCAGCTCCGGAATTTTCATAACATGAAGAGTCGCTGGAAAAAAATATCCCCAAAACAGGCTCTCGAAGTCTGCCCAAAAAAGCATCACCTCATCATGAACCTCGAGCATCAAGATCCACCATCTAGCTGTTGCTGAAAGTAGAAGGCCAGCGGTAAGGATCACCATGAGATCAGCTGGTGTCTCTACTAGTCGAAAGACTCTCACCACGACCTCCATCCAATCCTTAACTGCCTGTTAGTTTGTATCTGCACTGATCTTGGGTGTCCTATGACATTGGAACTCATGAAACGCGCTCAAGCAGTGTGTACCCTCGGCTGATGGGGCTGGTGGAATCGGTGGCCCAGTGGGTAATGGTACCACTGGTGCCTCAACTGGTGCCTCTACTAGAAGAGGGCCCTGCACTGAGGCCACGTTGCTCGGTGGGATGTAAGTGCGTACTACTCACAGAACCCTAGCTGGCTGTCTATGTGTAGGCATCCTGAAAAGAAACAGATGTTCCATGGTCAATAAGTTATACACATTAGGATGAATCAATGCGACCACAAAGAAAAATCTTCAAAACACATATGCAATCAGTTTTATTGAGCACTAAGTTAATAAAAAAATGCCATGTTCCTGGTATATAGATATGCCGACTATCACACCAACACCGGATTCCCTAAACTAATAGCCACACTCACTACACTTAACACTATTTCCATTAAAAAGAAATATAAGAGTCCTATGTTCTACGGTAGAACCGACTCCTATAATAAAAATTTTCCACGAACCGTCCCCCGAGGACCATGCCGTTACTACCCCAAGCCCACCATCCATATGCTAGGTGATGGTGACAAGCACCAAAGGGATATTCCCTAAAACTGAGAAGGCAATGCCTTTATTACCTTTAAGCACTCACAACCCGGAACACAAAAAGATTCAAACTCAAGTAATCTCAATTGTAAACATAGTGAGTGCAGCATGTAAAAGGGGCCAGAATACAAGCCCAACTGGAAAGTACAAGGAAAACTGTAAAGTACAAGCAGACTGATAGGATAAATGCAGCTCTTGGATCTTCTACCATGAATCCTACCTAAAGAGTAGGTACAACTCACGAACAACCATCTCTACTGTTCACCTCTTCTAATGTCCACCTCCGAACTACCTCTTGTCCTGGTACTCTCATCCTCAGTCAGCGATGTCCATCATCTACACCAAAAACAATAGGGTGTGGGAAGAACCCATGCAGGTGTGAGTATAATGATACTCAGTAGGGACCCATAGACCTTCATGGTCTCACAAAATCCAGAAGAATAAACCAAAAAGAATGAAGTAAATTTTCAACATTGCTTAGGTATATGGAAATCCTTATAACTAAGTTATCAAGTATACCCATATCAATCATGATGAAATACAGGTTCCAAACCAAAAGCTCAAAGCTCAACCATTCCACATAGGAAGGAATACCACGAAGGTATGTACCACACTGGTACACCACACAGAAGAATACTACAAAGGAATTACAACAAAGCAAAATACCGTAAGGTACAAACTCAGCTCCCACAATGTATAAATGAAGTAAAATAGTAGAGATGATTATATTTAACTACTGAATCATATTACTCTTTTAAGAGACTCTACTGCTAACCCACACAGGATCGGTCGGTGCAGAACCATAATGGATCATTCAGTGCTGACCCACACAAGATCGCTAGGTGCTGACCCACACATGATTGCTCGGTGCTAACCCACACAGGATCGCTAGGTTCTGACCCTCACATGATTGCTTGGGGCTGACCCACATAGGATCGCTAGGTGATGACCTGCACAAGATCACATGGTGTTGACCCACATATGATCTCAATTCATTCTTCACGTCACAACCAGCTACTCAGTCCCCGCATTAGGCTTGGTCATCTTCATATGGGTCCACTTCTCAAGCCACTGGTTGATACTCCAACTACCACAAAGACCCAAAAATATGCATCTAAAAGTAATTCCATGTCATAGGGGTCTCAATACAATAGACAACACATTAATCATAAGCACAGTCTGTAAGTTATTAGCCTTTTGTCCTGAGGGCCTTGTTGGATTCATGATCGATCCAACCAGATCGTACTCCTACTCTACCAAAATCTCTAGTGGGGTAAACTCAAAAGTGAAAATATTTCTCCAATGTTTCTAGCATCGCTGACGGTTTATCAAATGGACTTATGGTGCTACATATTTGTCTAAAAGATCATAAATGGGTCGAAGTAGATCCGAGTCTGTTTTGACCCAGTTTGGGTCGACCCGGCCCAACCTACTGGGTCTGGCCCGACACATTGTGCGGCCCGGACTATACTGGGCGGCATGGCCTGTGCAGTGTGAGGCGGTGTGGAGGTAGCGGGGTTGTGAGGGCGGTGAGGCCATAAGGCGGCGCAGTAGGGCCGCAAACGGTGGGGTGGGGCTGCGGGGTGGCACGGCGGGGCTGTGGATGGCGCTGTAGAGGCCTCTTGGTGGAGGAAGCCGTGGGGGGGGGTGTCGCTGTGCCATCGCCTTCGTCGTGGTCGGCGATGTGACAGCCGTTTGCATTCAGTCATCGATATGGCACAAAGTCGCCTTCTTCCAACGCGAAGGAAACACCATTCAAGAAGAACGATAGAGGGGTCAGGAAATGTTTGTTTGGCCCGCACCCTCCTCATTAGAGTCGTATCATGTGGCTCAAGAAGAACATGAATGAAGAACATCAAACCCCATCCTCTTTCAATGATTATTCCCAAACCCGCAAAAGATATCATCTTCGGATTGTCCATTTAGAGAGTTGATCCATGTTCTTTGTTTTAGAAAGGGAGAACATGGGAATATATAATAATACACAACTAAACCCCTACCTTGATTGGTCATTTATGTTGGAAGGGGTGAAGTTGTTGACATCGGGATTTCCTCGATCTTCAGTTCGTTGTTGTCAAAGACATTCCTCATCAGTGTGAGTGTTCTTCGTTAGGGAGTGCGTTCTTCATTGGTGAACACGTTCTTCGTTGGAGAGATTAATCCTCCAAAAGGTTCTCCTCTCCCAAATCCACCAATTTGAAAAGTATCCAACATAATAGAATTTGTTTTTTAATTTAATATTGGCACAAAAAATAGGTTGGCTTAATTTATTAAAGGATAGTAGGCTTAATTAATTAATGGAGAGTTGGGATAATTATATTAAGGAGTTGAGAGGGTTTTTCTAATAATGAGGGGTTTGGGTGGTCCCCACCACCATGTTATGAATTTGTTGATTTAATAGCTCGGGTGGTCTCCACCTCCAACCATTCATGTTGGGTGTTTTTAACACTTCGTAGTCCTCACCTCTATCTCCTTCACATGGTAGGTTTATTAGAAATAAAAGAAAAGATTTTTTATTATATTTTTTTCATTCCCATGAAAAACCTTAAAAATTATCTTTCACCCTCCACCTACTACAGTCGAGGTGAATGTTTCCTTAAGAGAATATCAAAACTACGATTTCAATGGTGTCCTTAGTTCTCAATTCCAAGCACAGATTCAAAAGTTACAATAACCCGCTCGTACGTTAACTGAACGTACGAGATAAAAAGTTCATATATTAATTCCGGGCACATCAGGCCTCAGAATCATGCACTGTCATTTTTTGTGGACTCGTAAAATTCCCATATATTAAAAAATATTAAATGGAATTTCCTGGTCTTTACAAAATCCCACACCCTAGAAAAATTAGGATGATTCTTTTCCAAATATATGTATACAACATAATACTTGGAACCTCACAATGGAACACGTTGGCATCGAGCAGATTTCTATGATTGGTTGATCATGTGATTATGATGCTTTCCATCGTTAAGGTCCAACAAAAAACTATATTTCTCATGAAACATGAATTACGAATTCACATGATCTCTCAAAGATCACACAAAGGACATTTTCTAAGAAACACAAATAAAATCAAACACATATGTTAAAACTCATGAGATTAAGAATAACCTAACACTGAACAAATCAAAGTGATATGGCATAAAATACTAAAATAAAAACTAAAATATGGGAGAATTCTAAGAAGAATATATATGATAATCTTTATGTGCATCTCAATATCCAACTAGGTCATGTTACAAAGCTATGACATGTTCAGAGATATTTTTACATTCATTTGGTATACAATTTAGATCATGCAATGTCCACTAGACATGTCAAGAGAATTCACCTTGCATCCTCCAAGTACAGAACCCTTGTCTTAGGGAAACCCATAGGAACCACCATCCAGACCATGTGGTTTCATTCAAAAATGTTTCTAAAAACATATAAAGGAAATTATACATGTTATTTGAGTATTGAAATCAAACTACGACATGTGAAATAAATCTCATGGCACCCTCGGGACACACCGACCATAATATATGATGTCCTTTGAACATGACACTGGATTCTACTATGTACTCCAGACATGTCTTCTTGGATAATTCATCACCCTATATACAAGTATCATTACCTCTAATGAAACCCTACCCGTGTTTCATCCATCTCTCATTATGACACATAGGAAAGTAAGTTTGATAATGTGACACCATATAAACAAGTCAGTCAGGATCATATGATGGTTTCTAGGACCAACCAACCAGGTCAAACAATGCCCTCCGGACATGAAATCCTTGATCATCTAAATACCTAAACAAATTTATATCCAGATTATGATAAATACCTCATAAAATACAAATAGATACTTCCATTTTTTTCTTTTAACATGTTAGGGAGAAATACTCTAAAATTTCAATTAGAAAATCATATAATGTTGTTCAGAAAATCAAGAAATGTCGATCATGAAATCTCTTCATGTCATGAAGTAAAGTAGGACATGTCCCTCATGCATCCCAGGACTTGATAATAATGCCCTTCCTCAGTTTGTATCACCCAATCAGAAGGTTTACCTTAATGTGTAAATATGAATAAAATAACTACAATGACCCAGATTCATACTATTACCAGAATATATTAGATGCATCTATGAGGCCGAAAGTACATATCAAATTCTAAAGTATTTTAAAAATTAATAAGACCTGCATCTATATAAAATGAGACTTATCATTTTCCTTCACTTATTTCTCACACAGATATTAGCTCACATGTGTGTGGGGAGTTTCAATAATCATATCCTTCACATCATAAGACTCTACCATGAAAAGGGAATCCTTAGTGTGTAATCCCCGACCAGTGACATAATATAATAAATATCGAAAATAATTGGAACCCCAATAAGTAATATAAGTCCCCATCATTAAACATTACATAATTTTGAGTTATGGAGTGAATTCACATTGAGTAGATTTTTAGGTATATATTTTTAGATAATTAGGCTTTAACTATTGCATAACATCGAAAAAATTACAAAGTAGACACTCCTAATCTATCCAATTTTTTCACAATAATAAAAATACCTGAATTAAATACGAGTTATTTTCTTGATATAAATATTCTTGAATAAATACTTTATCTATCTATTCTTTATACCTTATGAAAAACATTTCAAAAAATTGGGATGAGTATAAAAATCCCAGAAAAGATTATAAATAAGGAATGAAAACATTTTCCATCAATACTTTCAAATCAATGAAATCATACTTCTTCATCATAAAACCAATTCTCATTAACATACTTCATGCAATCATATGATTTATAAATAACACATAGAAATCATAAATCATAACGATAACATGTGGAATCAATAACATACATAGATTATATCATTCACAGCTACACAGGGAATTAATTTTGGAATATCCTTCACAATATGTTCCCTAAATATATTAGGAGAAACATTAGCAGTTACATCTTTCACGTTACCCAACGTATTGTAGAGCTATCTCACGCTCACCCACCCTAAGATTATCTTGGAAAAACCTATATAAATAAAAAATGCCCAAGAACCATAAAATAACCGTAAAACACAAACCGACCTAAAGTAAAGATAACTCCTCTAAATTGAATTCACAAGTTATCAGTTTAAGATATTCATAAAATCAGTCCATTATCAAAACCATTTCAAAAAATATAAAAAGCAATTTTTTAATCAATGTGTCCAATACAATATTGAACCTTTTAAAATAATTTACATTTTAAAAACTCATGTCCATAGAATTAAATCCCTAAAATCATTTCTAAAACGTGCACATGAAAGAGAAATATTTAGAAAATAAATCATTAAAACATTCGAATCGATGTTTTAGTTATAGAATCCCTTACTAATTAAGAAATTATTGAATGAAAATCAATAAAAAATAACATCAATAGAAACTATAAATGTCATGAGAATATTGAAATTCATGAAATATAATGTCAAAATTGTTGTATATAAACCTTATAGGATAATAAAAGTGAAAGATATCAATGTATTCCTAAATGAAAAGAGATTGAGATGTAGTCCCGTTCGAAACATCGGTAGCCTAACAGCGTCACATAAGAATTTAGAAACTGAGTTGATGAGAGAGAAAAGTGTCTCTAATAATTTGGAAAAAATTGACAGAAATATGGATATATAATAAAATACCCCAAAACAATAAAATGGATATTAAAAGATATAACATAAAATAATGACTTGATTAAAATAGGAGGGTGAAAGGTTCCATTACCTTGAGTCTGACTAGTTATGTATGATCCTTATTCTTCCTGAATAATAAACTTATGTTGATTTATAATTGATTAATAACCCTCTCCAAGTTTATTATTCCTTATAGATCACTTATTATCGTTATATAACAATTATATAACTATTCACATAAAAATCGGTCTTTTGGTGATGATCAGTACATGAGTCAAAAATAAAATTATTATAATTACAATTTATACATGTAGTCAATAGTCCATTGTCTTCTAAATTTTATTCATGATTTAAATATAATATATATCCAATATATATTTATTTTTAATAGTCTATAATGTTTGCATATATGTAATGAAATACACTGTTCATGGAGACGGTAAGCCATACGTACGAATAAACGCTACATTAATTTATTTTTCATATTTAAGAGAATGGAAAATAAATTATACATATGTATATTATAATTCCAGTATAACATCTATGTTATAAATTTTCTATAATTTTATTAATTACATCTTATATACATTCCATTTATATCATAAGAGATTCATTTCACTTTGAGGGGCGATAGTCCACACTTCCCAAAATGAAATTATCATTTTTACGTGTTGTGGAAAGAATAATAGTTTGTTGTAAATGAAAAATAAATAAGGAAAGATTCAATATAAATATAACATATATCATATATAAATATAGTATAATCATAATTACTATCATAAGAGGCGGTAGTTGACAATTGAATAATCATCGTTTTGTGAGACGGTAGTTCGCCGTCCACAGAAACTCTATGTTCTAAATATATTATATGGAGTTGTGTGTAAGTGTAGGTCGAATAATTATCATAAAAACATACTAGTATACTTAAGACAGTAGGTTTTTTAGTTAAATAATGGAATAAATAATTATTAGGGGGTTTAAAAAGGAAAAATAAATTGAAGAAGCTTGAGAGATGGCATTATCTCAAATCAGGTAACTCATTTTGATTTAAGCTAAATAGCCTCTTCGAATTGACTTATACCAAAGATTAGGATTATAGTAGGGATATAGGGATGTTGGGAGGTTATTTTAATATTTTTTGGTTGAACCAATGGGGCTTGAGAGGTGTGAGTAAGGGATAGAGGTGGTGGCCTTTTATAAGAGAGAGGAGGGGTACTTTATAAAACATTGAAATATTATTTTTATATAAAAAAATTTCGATTTTCAAAAGGTAAATAACTCATTTATCTTGAAGATAAGATGAGTATTGTTCTAAATCCTCTCAAAAAAATATTTTTAGACATGTTTTGGTTACAAATTTAACCATATCATTTAGTTTTAACCCTTAGTCAACTTATTGGACTCTTACCATGGCTTCTTGTATATTCATATTATATGGTGAATATAGTTACTATAAAATGCCAATAGAACCACAGGTGTTTCATTGATGAAATTTACCACAATAGTTAACTCATTTGGATGAATATTAGATTTTTAGGACTATTATACCACTTAATAAAATAGTTTTTTTAAAACTCGTTTATATCATTTTATATACTATTCATATCATGACTTTTAAAATAATGATAACAACATTATTTATTTGAAAAAAAAGTTATGCATTAAAATATAAGAAGTCATAATTATCCATAAAAATATAGGATGACATAAAATATTTCAAAACAAAATTATTTTAATTTTTATAATCTCATTTATTTAAAACATTCATTAATAATGCAATCAATACATCATCGTTGGATAATAAATAAATATATTTATATAATGTAAAAAAATTATAAATAAAATATCATGATGTAGTAAATATTTTTATATTTATAATGAATATATATATTCTAAGTCATTAATTAATGAAACCTATATAAAATATGTTTTAATTAATGATATATGTTTATGCTATATTTTCCTTAACATTAAATTAATATAATTAAATGTCATTTTCACACTCAAGTAGCCCCATGGGATCCTAAAATAGACCTAGTGATTACCATGGTCTGACAAATCTCATCCAATAGGATTTTGACATTTCTTATGTCAATATAATATTATTATAATATTATTTTATATGCTTATTTACAAGATTTACCCATTAACCATGGTAACCAAAATATTTACTAAAGTTACTATTCACAATGTCTAAAAATAAAAGTTAGCTATTTAAAAAATTTGGTCCTAGTGATTAAAAATATATAATCCACTTTTACAAATTCAAAACACAGAAGTTGTAGAAATAAATTTAAAATTTATTCATGTTTTCAAAACAAAAAGCCTGTTTTTAAGAAGTAGAAACTACCAAAAGATTGACATGTTTTTATGTTCAATTTCAAAGAAAAATTACATAAAATGACCTACATTATATTAATTCATAGAAAGTTATTCTAATTAAAACCAATTAGAAATATAATCTATCTATATAAATAGGTTAGATTAAAATGCATTTTTGAATTAAAATTCAGTATATTTCACTATTTAATAAATGATGAACATTATTAGAAAAATACCAAAATTTAATCCAAATAAAATTTTGATTCCCCGATTATAACGAAGAATTTTTTGTCAAATACGACATACAATAGTGACAAAAACCAGATTCCAAAATGGTTCTCCATCAAAAGCTGGTAAATCATACTTTTAATGAATATTTAAGTATTTAATGATTAAAATTAGATCAATTATTTTTTTAAGCCTCTAAAATTTAATTGATAAATGTTAATATAATTAAAAAACATGTGTAAAAATAATTTATTTAGATGTGTTCATTCCTATCAATACAACGACTATGTGTTATATACCATTTAATATAATAATAATAATATCTTATTTCTCATTATAACTCAATGTGGTGTGTACAACACGATTTCAAGAAAATCCGTTGTTGGGTGGTGAGTATGCTATCGGAAAAAGTGTCATATTTAATATATCATTAATATCTTATTCATAAATAATAATAAAAATGTGAAATGTATTAATTAATAAATACCGTGATGGTTACATCCTTCCCCACTTTTGGAAATTGCATCATCATAATTATAAAATTAGGCTTGGAAACATCATTGAACGTCCTACATTGGAAAAATAGTCAATAAAACTATCACATTAAAAGAATGAAATATAATAAAAATTGTCACCCAAGATAACCCATATGAGGGTTCCATGTATGAAAAAAAGTATTTGAAAGTGAAAACTAACCATCAATTTCTGATGGAGAGAGATTGAAAACATGATTAGGAAAAAGTTAACTACCAGAAAACCATAAAATCTTGATAGGTTAAACGATCATTGATTATCCAATAAGAAAAAGTGAACGGAAAATGATTTTTGTTTTATGATCATTTTCATAATGTTGCTGAATTTATTTATGATATTGACTAAGAACATAAGGAAATATACTTTCTTTTAAAATGGAGTTTCATCCATTAATAATTTTCTACCACAATGTCATATTTTCTCCAAACAATGGGTATTCAAGATGACCTTGTCACAACAGAATCACTAGAATCAACTTATAATGATTAACATAATCCAAAAAAGATGAATTATTAATTTCACTTGTCTTTAGTCATTAACAAAAAAATAATTATTACAAGATCAGATGATCCCAAAAAAATTTAATCAATTAGAGAAATAAATACTACTCCAAATCTCTAAAATTATACAATTTATTCCCAATGTTCATCAAAGACCATTTAATAAACAATTATCCTTAAAATTCGTCAAAATAATCCAAACTACGTTTTAAACCCAAAATTTTAAAGGATTTGATAACATTTTATCCCCTAATAAATATAAACATTTATCCTCAAATAACATCGACTCTTAAATTCACACACATAAAAGAAATTAATGTCATCCCATATTTTCAATGACAGGTTAATCATTTTAATAAATTACCCAAATTTCTATATATATATATATATATATTAAATACATAGATTCTTCCAAAATAAAATTTCACAATTACTTCTAAAATTAAATATCATTGTATTCTATTTTCCATAGGCACAAATTTTTATAAAAAGAGAAAACATCTTCCAAAATAACATTTTTCACATAATCACCTAATCATTTTTTTGTACTACAGATTTTCCATTTGATAAATTATAAGTTCCCAAAGTTAATATATTATTTATCCATAAATTCATTTAACTAATATGAATTTGTCACACTAACCATGTATTACACGTAGTCTAGTGGTAGGCAATAAAACCAAGTTTCACATTAGATTTGGCTTCGATTTCCACAACTTTGTTCAATGCGACAGGTTGTCATATGGTCTTCATATTGTCATTTTTCAAAAACTATATAATTTGCTACCATTCCCATCAAGTGATGACATATAATTTTCTCAAATTCAAGGATCATATAAAACCATATGGTTAATTATAAATATATCCACAAAAGAAAAGATAACTCTTCCTCCGATAGAATTTTCACATTACAAACTACATGGACAAATATATAATGGAAAATTATTCCAATGTAATCGCACCAACAAATAGCATTAATACTTTTAAACATTTCATAACCCATATATCTATCATATATCTTTAATTTTTAAAATTCAGACAACTTAATCATCCAAAATTCCCCATGACCCCATAACAATATTATTCAACTAAGTCCTTAATAATTATTTATTACAGACAAAATCATGGATCCTATCTTATGATTCCATAATATCAAAACATCATCTAAGAAATAATCCATTCCTTTCATAGGTCATTTCCAGTTTCCTCATCCTCAATGGGAATGGAATTGGGAATTGGTAAACATATATTTGTTTGGAACATCTGATCAAATTCTTGAACCTTATTTGTAGGACATTTATTTTTGTAATAACCATGTACGCCCATTTAAAACATTCAGTTGATCCCTCAAAAATAAATTCTCCTTTTAATGGAATCAACTAGACACATCCTTTATTCTTGGGAGTTTATTTATTGATGACCATCGTTACAACATATATAAAATCACCCCGTCCCTTTGAAGCATTTACCTAGGTGTTTTTTACAAATCCTTGCCACATTGTTTTTTAAATATACATAACTTTATGATTATTACTTGAAAATCCATAGGGATTCATTTATCACATATATGTTTCCCTATAAAAATACCAAAAGTTCATGTGGTCAGTCATGAATCTTGAATATCGGTTATTAGTAACCAAAAGAGATTTAATTATAACCCCCAATTCATTTGGTTTCACATTCCAAAAACTATCACTGTTTTTTTCACATCCATTATTACTTTGGTGTAAGAAAGATCCAGCCATTTACTAAAACCAAAAAGGTCTGTGTGAGTATATAAAAAAAATCATCATATAATATCATATGATTATGGTAAACTTGATGAAATACATATTGATGTTATCTTAAACTCATTTATTATATCTAAAATAACTATAACTCTTTATAATATGCTAACCATTATGGTTCTGTCACCTATGCTTAAATAACACCCCATCATCTAATGTTTTCTATACCTACCTATGATACCATCTATAACGCCCCCGCATTAATCATTCCATAATCTTGATAAATGTCATGAATTAACATTTAAGATCTATTCCGGTTTAGAGATTTGTAAAATTAGGTCGTAACTATTACATTACATCCCAAAAAATACAATGTAGACACTTATACTGTATCCAAATTTTTCACAATAATAAAACTCCATAAATAAAATAAGAGTTATTTTCCGGATATAAATCTTCATGAATGCCTCCTTTCTCCCACACTTCCCTATACCATGTGAAAAACATTTCAAAAACATAGGATGTGCATAAAAATCTCAGTAAGGGTTATAAATTAAAGAAAGAAAACAATAGTCCAACAATACATAGAAATCAATGAAATCATATTTCTCAATCATAAAAAATATACTCTTTAACATACCTCACGAAATCATATGATTTATGAATAACACATAGAAATCATAAATCATAATGCTAACATGTGGAATCCATAAAATACTTACATTGTAGCTTTCATAGTTACATATGGAGTTATTTCTGGAACACCCTTCACTGTATATTATCTAAATATCATAGGAGGAACATTAGAATTTACCTCCAACACATTACCCATTTCATTAGAGAGCTATCTCGGGATCACCCAACCTAGGATTATCTCAACATCACCCGTATACATAAACAAATACCATAAACCATAACATAATCATAACACATGAAAAAGAACAAAGGAACAAAAAATTCCCCACATTGCTATCAGAAGATATCATTTAATGTTATTGAAAAAATCAATCCATTATCAAAACCATTTTAAAAAATTTAATAAAAGGATTTTTTAATAAAAATATCCCATTCCACTTTGATATAAATAAAGGAATTTTCAAATTAAAAATATAATGTCCATATAAATAAAACCTTAAAATTATTTCTAAACCAATTACATGAAATGGAATGATTTACAATACTAAATCTTTAAAACATTCCAAAGTATGTTTTAGTTAATGAACCCCTTAGCACTTGAGAAACACTTTTAAAAAAATTATTAAATAATTACATAAAAAAATTTAATATCATGAGAATATAGAAATTCATGATATAAAATGTAAAAATGGTTGTATATAAACATTATAGGACAATAAAAGTTCATAATATCATGATATGACTCAATGAAAGAGGATTGAGATGTAGTCCCTTATGAATATTTGATAGCCTAACATTATCACTATATATTTAAGAAAATGATTTGATGAGAGAAAAAGGGTCTCCCATCACATGGAAATAAAATAGACCAAAATAAGGATATTTAATAACATACCCAACATAAGTATATGTAAATTAATATAAATAACATTAAATAAGTCTTTGATTGAAAGGGGAGGGTGAAAGGTTCCCTTACCATGAGTCAGATTCATCATATATGTTCCCTGTTTTTCATGAATAAAAAACATAAGATAATTTCTACATGATTCATAACCTTTTTAATGTTTATTATTACATTTATATCACTTATTATATTTCAATAACAACCATTTAATTATGAATGATCATATTGGTTGTTTTGTTGATATTTGGTACATGGGTCAAAAATGAAATTGTAATAATTAAAAATTGTCCATGTGGTCAAAATTAAATTTTCTAATGATTGGTATTAATGATTTAAATATCATATATATTCATTATATATGTATTTATAATAGTCCATAACATTTGGAATTATGAAATTAAATGCACCGTTCATTGGAGACTATAAGTTGTACGTACGCATGAACGCTACTTTCATTTTTTCATTTTTAAAGGAATGAAAAAAATGAAACATAGGTATATTATAATTCCAGTATAATATATATGTTATATATGTTAAATAAGTTCATTAATGACATATTTTATATGTTTTATGTATATCAGAAAAAGTCATATAACTTTGATGGGGCGATTGTCCACACTTCCTCAAATTAAATTATCGTATTTACACATTATAGAAAGAAAAAAGGTATGATATAAATGAAATATAATTATGAATAAGGAAATTATAAATATAATATATATCACATATAAATAAAATTACTTCATAATGGAAACCATGAGGCCTGGTAGGAGATAATTGAAATGTCATCATTTCGTGAGGCAGTAGTTCAATGTCCACAGAAACAGTTTTCTCAAAATCCATTAGATGGAGTTTTTTGTGAGTGTAGGTAAAATATGTCTCATAAAAACATCATAATATACTAAATATACTGGTGGTTTTATAAAATAGTGTAATAAAAAGAGTTTAAGGGGTTTGAGAAGGAAAAATAAATGGAGGAAACCTGAGAAAAGGTATTACCTCAAATTAGGTAGCTTTTTTTGATTTAAGCTTAAAGGTCTTCATGAATTGACTTCTTCCCAAGGTAATTATTTTTAGGATGAATTGAGGGATGTTGGTATATTATTGTGTCATGGGATGGACGATCCAAGTGGTATGGATAGGAGTGAGTAAGGGTTATAAGTGGTGTCCTTTTATAAGATGGAGGAGAGGTACTTTAAGAATGTTTGAAAGATTATTCTATTATAAACAGAATTTCGACACTAATAGATCCAAAACTCATTTATATCGAATATAATATAAGTATTGTTAGAAATAATTTCAACCAATAGTTTTTTGGATTATATTTGGTTTCAAATTTAATCTTATCATTTAGGTTTAAACTTTCGTTGACTAATTTGACACATAACATGTATTTTGTATATTCACACTATATGGTAAATATAGTTACTGTAAAATACCAATAAAACCATATGTGGTTAATTAATGAAATTTTCAACCTTATATAATACATTTGGAATAATATTTGAATTTTAGGAATATTATATCATTTAATAAAATTTTATTTTTTAAAAACCCATTTATGTCAATTTATATACTATTCATATCATGACTTTTAAAAAATCCATAAAAAAAATTATTTCAAAGAAAAATAAATAATTAAAATATAAATGTCATAATTAAACGTAAAATTAATGTATGAAATAAAATTTTTCAAAATTAATGTTTTTTAATAATCTAATTTATCTAAAACATTCTTTAATAAGGTAATCACCAAATCATCATTGTGTGATAAATAAATTTATTTATTTAAGGTCTAAAAATTATAAATAAAATAGCTTGATGTAGTAAATCAATTTAGATTTATAAATACTATATATAGTCAAATAGATCAATTAAATAAACCTATATAAAAAACTATTTAATGATATAAGTTTATGTTATATTATCCTTATCATTAAATTAAAGGTAATTTAATGTCATTTTCACACACTAGTGCCCCCATGGGGTCCTAAAATAGACCCAAGGATTCCCATATAAATAAATATATCATTAAAATGGATTAGGACATGTGTTAGGGTAATTTATTATTATTATAATATCAGTTTTTACCCTTTTTTACTTTCTTTACCCTTTCACCATTGTAAGTAATATATTTACTGATGTTACTATTTATAATCTCTAAAAATAAAAGTTACCTAAATACACAATTGGGACCTTTTGATTCCAAATGTAGAATCCATTAATTCAAATTCAAAAAACATATGTTTTAGAATTTAATTTAATATTAATTTTTGTTCTCAAAACCAAATGTTTGTTTTTAAGAAGTAAAAACTACTTAAATATTGACATGTGTTTATCTCCAATTTCAAAGAGAAATTAAATACAATGACCAAAATTGGATTAAATGATAAAAATATAATCCAAATACACATTAAAATCAACTAAATATACATTTTATCTATATAAATAAATTTTATTAAAATGAAATTTTGAATTATGATGCAGTATACTTCACTGTTAATTAAAAAAAAGAAATTTATTAGAAAAATAAAAACATTTCATCAAAAGTAAATTTTGATGTCCCTATTCTAATGAATAATTTTATATTTTTCAAATATATTATATTGAAGTGACAAAACAACATTTAAAAAAGTTCCCCCTTAAAAGGTGGATAATCGCCCTTTTATTGAAAATTAAAGTATTTCATGCTTAAAATAAGATTCCTTCTTATATTAACCCTCTAAAATATATTAGATAAATGTTAAAACATTAAAAATACATGTGAAATAAAAATTTAGTTAGTTATGTTCATTTCCACTAATACAATTAATATGCATTAACTACTATTTAAAATATTATTATTATTATTTTATTTTTCTGTGTAACTCAGTGTTGTGTGGAACGTAAGATTTAAAGGAATCACACTGTTACGTGTTGAGAATGCTATCAGAAAAAGTGTCCTATTTAACATAAAATTATTATCTTATTCATAAATATTAATATTAATGGAAAAAATATTAATATAAATATATGTGTCATTACATCCTTCCCCCCTTTTGGAAATTGCATCCTTGTGAACATAAAATTGGTCTTGGAAACGTCATTGAATTTCCCAGATTGTAAAAGGTGTCAATAAAACTATAACTTAAAAAAATAAAGAGAAGAAGAATGGTCACCCGATATAACAAAGATTAGGGTTCCATGTTGGAAAACATGTTTATAGAAGAGAAAATAAAACACCATTTTCTGATGGAGAGTGATAGAATGCATGATCCGGGGAATGTTATCAACTGGTAAACCATACAATTTTGATTGGTTAAAAAATATTTGATTTCCCAGTATCAAAAGTGAACAGACAATGTTTTTATTTTTTATGTTACTTTTCATAATGTAGCATAATTTATTTATGAGATTGACTAATAACATAAGAAAATATAATAATATTTTAATTAGAGTTTCATCCTTTAATATGTTTATAAAAAAACACATATTTCCTCCAAATGATGAGTATTCAAGATGAACTAGTCACACCTGACGTGCATGAATCAACTTATAGAGAATAACATAATCCAAAAAAGTTGAACTATATATTTATTTTGTCATTAGACAATAAACAAAAGAAAAATGGCTAGTACAAGATCATATGATCCCCAAAAGGATAATCATTTATAGAAAGAAATACTTCTCTTAATCTCCATAATTAAAAAAACAATACCCATTGTTCAACAAAGACCAATAAATAAACACCTATCCTGAAAATTATTCAAAATAATTCAAAATATGTTTGAAACCCAAAATTCTTAAGGTTTTGATCACATAGTGTTCCATGACAAATCATAACATTTATCTCCAAATAACATCGACTACTCTTAATGTCACATACATAAAAGTAATTAACCAATTCACATATTCTCTATGATAGGTTTATATTTTACATAAGAAACCCAAATCTCTATATGTTAACAATAAAAAGATATATTTTTCCAAAATAATATTCCACTATTAGTCTTAAAATGAAATACCAGAGTATTTTATTTTCCTATGGCATATGTGCTCTCAAAAGATCCAACATATTCCAAAATAACATTTATCGCATTATCACAAAAATATTTTCCTATATTAAGCATATCCATTTGATAAATCATAATATCATAAAATCAAGATATTTTTGATCCATATAATCATTTAACTAAAAATAATTAGTCATACAAACTGGGGACCTCATGTAGTCCAAGGCTATGTGATAAATCCCAGTCCTTCTTTGGTTGTGCGTACGATTCCTAGAGCTTTGTCTGACACGGCGAGTTGTTACATGATCTACGTGTTGTCCTTTTTAAAAACCTATATAATATTATTAATTTAAAAAAAATATCCTGTAATTACCTCAAATTCAAGGATCATATGAACCCAAATGGATCTTTAAAACTATATCCACAAAATAAATGAAAATTATTCCTCAAATAGATTTTTCACATAACAATATGCAGGGTTACACATTCAAGAGAAAATTCTTCCAATTTAATCCCATGAACAAAGAGCATTAGTATTTTAATGAATTTCATCACACAAATATCTATCATATCTATCGAATTTCTAATATGTGGACATCTTAAGCATCCAGTATTCTCCATGATCCCTTAACAATTTTTTTATGTTATATTGTAATTCTTCATTTTTAAAAACAAAATCATGAATCATATCCTAAGATTCAATAATATCAAAACATAAGCTATGAAATAATCCATACATTTCATAGGTCATTTCCAGTTTCCTAATTATAAATTGGAATAGAATTGGGCATTGGTAAGCAAATATTAATATGGTACTGCTGGTCCTTTTTCTAAACCATATTCACAGGACATATATTTGTGTAATGACATGTAAACCAATTTAACACATTCAATTGATCCCTAAGAAATAACTTTTTTCCTTTTCGAAGAGTCAACTAGATTCTTCCATTTTCAATGGATGGTTATTGATTTATGACCATTGTTACCACATCTATATCATCTTCCCATCCCTGTGAATAATTTTAGTTGTTTTTTCTTTCCACATCCTTGGTACATAGGTTATTTAATAAAATTACCTTCATGATTATTACCTTAACCTCACACGGTTTATTTCTCTCATTTATGATGCCCTAGAAAAATCCCTAAATTTCATGTGGTCAATCAGAACTCCAGATAGTTTGTTAAGAATAACCATAATATTTCTCATTATAGACCCCATTTAATTTTAATTTCCATTCTGAAAACAGTCACAATTTTCATCACATCAATTTTTCTTTATTTCATACTAGATCAAGCCACTTACTTGAACCAAATATTTTATTTTGAGTATATCAAAAAAATCATCACATAACATCTTATTATGAGGGTAAAAATAAGATATAATTATTCTTATTATGTTAAACTCATTAAATATATCTAAAATAACTTTGACTGTTTATATTATTCTATCCATTATGGTTATGTCACTTATTCTTAAATAACACCCTATCCTTTAATGTTATCTAAAATAACCAATGATGCAAACTATAAGGCCCAATCCTAAAACATAACAGAATCTTTAGTTATGTAAAGAATTCACTTTGAGGATATTTTCATTTTTATAGTTTTAAAGAATTAGGCTATAACTATTACATTAAATCCCAAAAATAACAATGTAGACACTTATACTATATCCATAATTTTCACAAAATTAAAACTTCTTAAATAAAAGAACAGTCCCTTTACTAATATAAATCATCATGAATACCTCCTTTCTCTTACTCGTCCTTATACCATGTGAAAATCATTTCAAATACATGGGATGAGTATTAAATGGCCAGTAAGGGTTATAAATTACATAAAAAAATATTATTCCAACAATACATACGAATCATTGAAATCGTACTTCTCAATAAAGAAACATAAGATCTTTAACAGACCTCATGAAATGATAAGATTTATGAACAAAAAATAGATATAATAAATCATATAGGTAACTTTTGGAATCCATAACATACTTATATTGTAGATTTCAAAACTACATAGGGAGTTAATTTTGGAATAAATATCACAATATATTCCCTAAATCTCTCAAGATAAATGTTGACATTTACCTCCGTCACATTACCCATTGCATTTGAGAGCTATCTCGTGCTCACCCAGCATATGATTATCATTGAACCACACATATACATAAACAATTTCCATGAACCATAACATAAACCTAAAACTTGAAAAAATCATAAAGGAAAGATAACAAATCCACATTGAAATCAGATGATATTAGTTCAATGTATTGAAAAAATCAATCTATTATCAAGACCATTTTAAAACTTTTAATAACAATATTTTTGAATCAAAGTGTCCCATACCACATTGAATATTTTAATGGAATTTACATTTTAAAACACTCATGTCCATATAAATTAATCCTTAAAATTACTACTAAAATAGGGACATTTAAGGGAAGATTTTAGATGGTTAAATCTTCAAAACATTTGAAATGACATTTTAGTTAAAGAATACCATACCCCATGAGAAACACATGATTAAAAATCATTTAAAAATAACATCAAAAGAAACTATAAATGTCATGAGAATATAAAAATTCTTGAAATATAATGTCAAAATGGATGTATATAATCCTTATAGGATAATAAAAGCGCACAATATAAAGATATTCCTTAACGAATAGAGATTGAGACGTAGTCCCTTAAGAAAATTTGACAGCCTAACAACAACACATAAAAATCCACAAAAAGAGTTGATGAGAGAGGAATGGTCTCTCATCAAGTGGACATAAAATGGGCAGAATTAAAAATTTATAATAACACACCTCAAGATATTAAAATTGAAATTAACAGAAATAATATAAATGAAGTCATTGAATAAAAGAGGAGGGTGAAAGGTTCCCTAACATTGAGTTTTAGTCTTCACATATGTTTCATGTTCTTCATGAATAACAAAATCATGTTAATTCATACTTTATTAATAACTTTTCAGTGTTTATTATTTCTTTTATATCACTTATTACCTTTTTATAACAATCAAATAATTATTTATGTTCATATCCATAGTTTTGTCGATGTTCGGTACTTCAATCAAAAGTGAACATGTTATAATTACAAATATTCCATGTGGTCAAAAGTAATTTATTTCTAAAATTTTATTAATTATTTAAATATCATATATATACAGTATGTATATATTTATAATAAACCATAACAGATTTATATAAAAATGAAATGCACCATTCATGTAGATGGTAAGTCGTATGTACGCATGAATGGAAGTTTCATTTATTTTTCAGATTTAAGGGAATGAAAAGAAAATGATATATATGTATATTATAATTCTAGTATAATATATATGTTATATATGTTGGATATGTTCATTAATTTTATTGTTTATATGTTCCATGTATATTATGAATGAGTCATATTTCTTTGAGGGGGAGGTTGTCCACACTTTCTGAAATGATTTTTTTCTATTTACGAATTAGGGAAAGCATAATGGTATGATATAAATGAAAAATATATAAGAAAATAGAAAATATTAATATAATATATATAATATATAAATACAGTTCCTTCAATATCCCCACCATAGAAAGTGGTAGGAGGTAATTGAACCATCATTATTTCGCGGGGCTATAGTTAGCTGTCTTTAGAAATAGTATGTTCTAAATACATTGGATTGAGTGGTGTGTGACTGTATGTATAATAAATCACGCAAAAACAACCTAGAATGCTGTTGATACTGGTTTTTTTATAATGAATTTAACAAAGAGTATTTAGGCGGCTGGATAAGGAAAAATAAATGGAAGAAGCTTGAGAGAAGACATTACCTCATATCGGGTAACTCCTTTTGATTTAAGCTAAAGAGGCTTCTTTAATTTCATTCTTACCATTGTAAGGCTTCTAAAAGAAATACAGTGATTTTGGGATATTATTTTTGTAGTGATTGGATGAGCAAAGGTAACATGAGAGGTGTGAGTAAGGGTTAGAGGTGGAGGCCTTTTATAAGAGGGAGGATTGGTACTTTAGGAAAGTCTGAATTATTATATTATTATAAATTTGATATCAATTTTTAGAAGGTCCAAAACTAATTTAATTCAATGATACGATATGAATTGTTTGAAATCATCTCAAAAAATAATTTTTAAATATTTTTTGTTTTCAAAATTAACCTATCATTTAGCTTCAACCATTAGTTTACTTATTTGACTCTTACCACATCTCCTTGTATAATCATACTATATGGTTAATATAATTAATGTAAAATTTAAATAGAACCAAAAGTGGTTCATTAATGACATTTTCAACCTTATATATTTTATTTGAAAAAATAATATATTTTGAGGACTATTATATCTTTTAATAAAATATTATTTGTTTCAATAACTCATTTATGTAAATTTATATACTATTAATATCCTGAATTTTCAAAAATCCATAACAACTTTATAAATTCAAAAAAACTTCAATAATTTAAATATAACAAGTTTTAATTATCCCTAATTTTTTTTATTATATACAAAAGGTTCAAAATTAATTTATTTTAATTTTTATAATCTCATTTATTTAAAAAATTAATTAATAAGGTAATCATTACATCATCATTGTGTCATAAAAAAATTTATTTATTTGATGTTAAAAAAGTATATATAAAATAATGTGATGTGGGAAATATTTTAAAACTTATAATGAATTTTTATACTTTAAGAGATTACTTAAATAACACCATATAAATATTGGTTTAGTAAAAGATATATGTTTCTGATATATTTTTTTAACTTTGAATTAAATTTAACTTAATGTCATTTTTACAAACTAGTTGCACCATTAGGTCCTAAAATTGACTCAAGGATGCCCATCGATGTACATATCTCATTAAATAGGATTGGGACATGTGTTAGGGTAGTTTAATATTATTATAATTTTATTTTTACCATTATTTACCATTTTTACCCTTTAACAATAGTAAATAAAATATTTACAGAACTTACTTTTCATAATGTCTAAAAATAAAATATACTTACTCACAAAATTTGGACCTTATAATTATAAATTTGGAATCAAATTTTCTAAATTAAAAACATTAAACTTGTAGAAATTAATTTAAAAATAATTCCCATTGTCAAAATCAAAAGAGTGTTTATAAGAAGTGAAAAATACCAAAAGATTGACATGTGTTTATGTCCAATTTTAAAGAGAAATTACTTAAAATGACCAAAATTGGATTAAATGATAAAAATATATTCCAATTACACTTGTAAACCAATTATAAGTACAATATATCTATATAAATAAATTAGATTAAAGGGCAGTTTTGAATTAAAATGCAGTATTTTCACTATTTATTAAAAAAATGATGTTTATCAGCATAATACAACAATTTAGTCCAATGTAAATTTGGATTTTCCACTTATAATGAAGAATTTTGATATTAATATAAATCATATAAATGTGACAAAAAATATATTTAAAAAGGGATCTACATAAAAAAGTGGTAAATTGCCATTTTAAAAAATATTAATATATTTCATGCTTAAAATCATATTTATTTTTATTTTAAGGCTATAAAATTTATTGGATAAAAGTTTAAAAATTTAAAAAACATGTGTAATCATAATATAGTTAGTTTTTTTCATGCCTAGAAATATAATAACTATGCATTAACTACTATTGAAAATAATAATAATAATATTTTATTTTTCTGTATAACTGAAAGTTGTGTGCAATGAATGATTTCTAGGAAAACAATTGTTGCGTGGTGAGAATGCTATCGGAATAATTGTCCTATTTTACATAAAATTAATATTTTCTTCATAAATATTTGTATAAATGAAAAAAGTATTATTATATATATACATGTGTCGTTACATGTAATCCTTGATAAGTGGCACAATATGATATGAATTTCATATAAAAAAATATCAGTTCATAAGCCCCGACCAAATAAATTATGAGAAATCTGATTCCTATCGAAATGGAATACATAGGATTCATTCCTATGGATCAATCTCAAATGGTCATCCATGTAAGTGTTTGTACTTCCATGCTTCTAATATTCCAACAATCAGGACCCAGTCATCCCAATGGTATGATCAACATACCTCATCTATCATAGTATTTGTAATACAACTGATGTAATAGAACATTTATTCCTACCCAAACAAGGATATGTAGGATTTCTTCATATGACCGGATCTGAAATGTGTATCCATTTTTATTAAATCCTATACATATCTCTAAAATTAGAACAGTCGGGTCCCAATATCTCCTTGGGTATGATCGTCATTCCTCATCCATAAGAAGACTAAAAATACAACTGAACTATAATGACTCAAATTACTGTAATAACCATGATATGTTGCAAGACATCTTAAGGCATGATTCTATATTTAACATCCCACGGGTTTTCCAAACACATTTTTTCTGCATCCTTATGTAGTGAGATTGATTACTTGTTATCCATTAATTATCACACTGACCATAGATCACATGGTTATAGAGAGTTACAATGGTTAGATCATTCAAATCATTCATCTCCACCAGCTAAGGAAATCAATATATGTAAGCCTTGATGAGTACTATGATATAAACATCTTTAATATAAGGGAATATACCTCTCATCCAGTCTTATAGACATGATCGAACAATGGTAAAAATGATTCATGCTATACCCAAGATACATTTGATGTCACCTAGAGACTCAATCTCAAATATTTGGTTCCTACATTCTCACACATATGTAAGTTCTACATGGAATTAAACTGAATAGGGTTAAAAAACAACATGGGTTTTGATTTCCTTTTTAAATACAATATGTTGGAGGCCCTATGATGGCTCGTTGCACTCCTTATAATATTAACAGCCACCCTACATGGAAACAATTATGATGTCCCTAGTTAGGAAGCTTTAAAATATATAAATATGTCCACCCAAGGGAAATATTTGATGAACCTAATATGCATACAGATAGATTCCCTAATGAGATACCCATTTCTTATAAATAAATGTATTTAACCTATGATATTTTTTAGGGTAACTAGTCCAGTGTCATGATTAGGAGGATACTAATTAATATATCATAAATTTATAAGACGTTCCCTCGGTTGGAAACAATTTCCCATGATAGATATGATGATACTAACCTCCCATTTTTTTTAAAAAATACGAGTTCCTTAGTATCATTTGGTATGAAACCCCAACTAATAGTCTTCCTTTAGAATGCATGTCTCATCCTCAATTTGAATGTGAAAACCATTTTTGGTTTCCTTAAAAAACAAAAATGGTGGCATGATGTCAATGATTTTGAAAGAAATATAACCTCCAACAATCAACTATCAGGCCAAATATAATTCACCAATATTCTCTCATTCTCGTGAAAATAAATTTTTTTATCATGATGTGAAATTATTTAATCATATAATATCATCCACCACATAACAATGGATATAATTACCAGTTCTCATCCAATTATTATTATTTTTATTTAGGAAATACAATAATATCTTTTCCATCTAAATAATGGTGAACCCAACTTTAATATCTCTAATAAAAAAATTGATTAGTTAATTAAGTGTCATGCAATTTTATTTTGAATATTCTAAATAATATATTAGACTGATATAAAACACTCAAATAGAAGGATAGTCGACCTTCCAAGATTCATAACAATTTTATGGAATATCAAATATAGATAATATTATGGATATAAATAATATCATCAATCCTCTACAACTCGGGTTCTTAGGAAAATTGTTCATCCTTATTTTAACATGTCCAATTGAGCAGAATGGATAGATCCTATATAAAAGGAAGATTGTTTTAACCATGCATAACTGATTGGTAATGAATCTTGCCTACCTTATTCACTAATCAGTGATATAAGAACCAGATCTTGTATTTTATGTATGTTTTCCTTTTCTAGTCACTTTGGTGAAAAAGTTGAATTTATTAAAAACTTCGATGTACAAGTCATGAACATTATGAGTACAGACCTTGTACTTTATGAGTATAAGCCATGTATTTGGTTACCCCAGTTATCCGTGTGCTGGCCGTGTAGCGGCCATGCACACGACCATGTGGGGGTGACCAGGAGGCCGCTTAAAATGGAGTACAGAAAAGGCATGTACATGCTGTGTAAATCAAAAGTACACGTCGAGTATTTTATTTTTTTCATTAAACGTATTGGGGTCACATATAATCGCCAAAACCCTCTCCTTCTAGGTCTCGTTCGACTAAGAGCACCATATGACTATAGATCATTGATAAACCCCCGAGCATGTGTCCTTCCTCCGAATCAAACACCGTTGGTTGCATTGGAATTGTATCGGTGAGTTATCTTTTCTCCTTGAGCACCATCTTCTATTTTATCATCTCTTGTGAGATATCATGGGATGAATGTTTTATACATTTTTTAGATCTACCACATATAGGTCGATCCAATGGCCAACAACAGAGTATATCGATCTCCCAACACCGAGGTAGGTCGTTTGTGCCTTTCCGTTGAAGGTTTTTGAGTTATATGTTCTATTTTGGTTGATACCCTTAATCGGGATATTGCAGGTTTACTATATTACCCTTGTTAACTACCTGCAATGCTTGTATGCTTGAGTAGAGGTTATTTGGATATGAATAAGTTTCAATACTATTCATTGGATGTGGTCACCCATGCATGTTACGTTTACGACCGTTTAGTCCTGCTGAGGCATTTTGGCCACCATTCCTTTTTTCCCATGCCTAGTGTTGTAGGGTAGAGTGTTTTTTCTAACATGATTGATATGTTTTTGACATATTAGTCAAGTAGTTCTTGAGGTTTACTTTGGCCATATTGCATTGCTATTCTCATTGAATTACACAGGGCCGTGAGAACCTGGTGTAGTAGACTATAAGGGGAATTGACTGAGTGATATTCCTCAAAGAGTCATTGTGCACATTGGACTATACGAGGAATTGATCAACTAAGCTTCCTCATAGATTCTTTGATCCACATTGGGATATATGGGGAATTAACCGAGTGATCTTCCTCAGAAAGTCATTAAACCACTTTCGGTTGTAAGAGGAATTGACCGAGTGAGCTTCCTTAATGTCCCTAGGAACACTAGGGTCTATAAGGGGAATTGACCGAGTGAGATTCCTCATAAAGTCATTGAAAACATTATAATATAAGGGGAATTGACCGTGTGAGCTTCAATAGAGAGTCTTTAATCACATTGACTATTAAAGGAATTGACTGTGAGTACTTCCGCAGAGAGTCTTTATTTATTCAAATGACTGAAACAGAGGTGATAGGCTACGTGTACTTTCTAGAGGGTTACATTGCTTTATTATATTATTGTTTGATATGTGGAATTGTTTATTGCTGATTACTTTCTTGTTTACTGCTTTGTTGATTATTTCCTGCCATACATATTCACTGACTGTGAGGCTCAGATCCTTGGGTGATTTCATACTAGGATTTAGTCTCACACCCTATTTTAGTCATGCTTGTAAGCCCATAAAGTATATATTGTTGTGGGTATTGATTAGGGAAAGCTCCTTTCTACTTCAAGTTCCTGATTGACTGTGGAGCTGGAGAGCATGGGACCAAGCTATGGCTTGTGATGCCGAGGAGTTGTTTATTTTCTTTATTTTTTATTTGGTTTAGGACTATTTTATTCCATCATTGTGATTACTTTCCTATACATATGTATCTTGTATCATTCAAATATATATGTGTGTGCTCCAGTTTATTATTTTCCAGTATTCCATTGTTTCCTTCTCTACGGATTATTACAACTTCCGCTATTGCTATTGTTTTTCTTATACTATGTTACTCTAGCAGGGATGGCATTATTTCCCAAAAATCACACCTAAGGCCCTCTCTACTAGTCGATAGCCTCTGGCATTTGGGTAAATGTGCTTGAGTCCATGCGACTAACAGGGTATGGGGCGCCTTTGGGTGGCTTCCAGAACTAGGACGTTACAAAGTTGTACTAGAGAAATGCTTTTATCTTGACTTATTGTTTGGAGCCCTAGAAATGGATATTATGGAATCGGTACTTGGAAATAAGTTGTGTCCGAGAGTAGTAAACTCATGTAAAGGGGAAATCCAATTTACCCTGTTTTTTGCATGTTTTCTGATTTTTCAATTTAACTTTTCATTTGATTTTCACTGTTTGGTGACTCACAATTTTTGTGATTTTATCATTGATGTTATTGAGGTTTTATTTCTGTCGCTACCATATGAGATGTGGGTATTCCATCTCATGAATCATATATACACTTACTATAAATCACAATTCATGAATTTCTCCCATGCCATCTAGGATGCATTATCGATTGAATGTTGTTGTGATAGATATTGTATAGAATATGCTTACTATTGTGATAGATTTCTTGATAAGAATACCTTCAATTTTATAGGGTATTTTTTGAGTAATATTTGTTTGAATGATCACCAAACTATGGTTCTTGAGGTGTTATGGGCCCTCGTGGACCGTAATTTGTTGGATCATTGCATTTGGTTCCCTTTTTATAACATGTATAAGATGTCAATCTTTGATTCACGGGGAGTGTGGGCCCTCACAGATCAGAATTTGGCACTTTCATTGTTCATTTCACTATTTTTATGGGATTTGGAGTTGTTTCTAAGGCTTACTGTCCGGAAAAACCTAGAATACACGACATCTAATGTTAATTACATGACATGTGTTCTTCTGTTCGGGAAACAATGTTTTTCTTTCGTACAAGCCATGTAATTTATATACACGGCTTGTAGTTTCTTACTGTGTCATACACCGTATGAGCGGAGACACGGGATAGGAAACATCAGGTGGGAACACACTCTGTACTAGTTGTGCATGCCGTGTAGTGTTGACCCAGTGTCTGCCCATATGACTAACAACACAGACGGATAAACCTTAAGGTATACATGTTGTGTTAAACATGAAAATGTAGTGTAGTCTAACCCAGGTACCCAGTCATTTCATTAACATCATGGGTTATTGTTATCTTTCCTTGTACACACTGTGTTCATCTGGAACACGATGTGTAGTGTGAGTCAAGTGTTAGGTTGTGTCACTAACAACACGGGCTAGGTAAATCTTTCCTTGTACACTTTGTGTCTATTTTGAACACACCATGTATTCTTATCTTAGGATAGACATGTGGCTTAACCATGTAAAAGGACTCGGGTAGGTAAATAGGTTTCAAGTACACACCATGTGTGTGGACAACACACCGTGTTGTTTGAGTGTAAGATGACCAGTTTTGGCAGAAGTAAACGCCCATGTGAATGGATTACTGAAACACGCTGTGTAGGAATTATACACGCCTTGTAGTCATGTTTTGTAAAACATGAATGCTTTCATTCTATTGATCCCTTCCGATTATTATAGTTTTTAGTCCTTGATAATGATGATCTTTGGTGTGTGCTTGACCATGCAGAGTCATGTCACCAAGACATCCTCCAGTTGTACTCCAATTTCTAGGAAGTTATCAGACACCAGATATGGCTGATTAGGGACATCCATAAAGTCCTCTTGTTGTGCTAGTTTTGGCATCAACCATTATACCTGACACATGTGTTGATGCATAGTTTAGGGAGAGATTTGAAAGGATAATGTGGACTTTTCAGGGAGTGCTGCTTCCTGCCCCGTCGATGGAAGAATTGACACGTGTCTTTCAGTAGTAGCATCCTCCCACATTCTCAGGGGATGGAGAACCCCGGGAAGCAGAGCCATGGCTAGAAGCCACAATGATGATTTTCGAGCATCTGGAGATACCTCTAGAGAGGAGGGTGTTTCTCACTACCTACATTCTTCAAGACTCTGCCAAGAAGTGGTGGGATGTGATCTCATAGGTGGGACACCAGTAGAATATGGCATGGTATGAGTTTCAGAGCATCTTATATTATTACATCAATCTGGAGACCATGAGGGCCGATTGATCTTGAGTGTTCATGAGTCTGAAGCATGGTACTATTACTATTATGGAGTATTCCTCTCACTTCAGAGAGCTGCAATATTTCACACCTATTCCATGATGTGATGAGTTGTTCCTTGCAAGGTAGTTCGAGGATGTTCTCAGACACGACTTCAAGTAGACTTCGATATCCTCCATAGTCAACCACACACTAATCACAGAGCGCAATCTGAGGAATTATGGATCTGTGAACTAGGGAATTTCACCATCTAGAGTTAGTATTCCTCATAATACTAGCAAGAAGAGCCATACAGAGACTTCATAAGGAGACTAGTGTAGGTGGGATAAATATTCTGGAAGCCAGGTGGTGTGATACCAGTGCGAGATAAGAGGGCATATGAGGCCACATTGCCTAAGAGACCCAGTGGAGTGTCGATCATGGAGCAATACGGGTCTTCTTCAGTGCTCCTGTCAGATCCTCTCACTTGAATATGGTGATAGAGGTTCTTCTATGACTCTGCGTGTAGGAGCAGTGCCACCAATTTCTCACCAGTATAGAAACAAGAGGTCTTTCAGCCATTCTAGACGAGGTGGAGGTCGTGGCCAGGGTGGCCGGTCACCGGTGTTTCAATTACAGGAGGGGGGATTATCTCAGAGTAGTTAGGCAGGGTCACAGGGCCCCATCATAGGCTATACTTTTTTGTTTGAGCAGAACCAGCAGGATCAGGATACCAGACCCTCTATAGTTCAAGGTAAAATCATAGTAGCCTCGGTTTTATCTTCTTTACTTTTCGTTACAGGGGCTTCCCATAGCTTTATATATGTTTCTATCATGGAGAGCCTTGGTCTCTTCCTCTTTTCTTCTATTGGTATCTTGACACTAGACACTCTATTGGGGACTAGAATGGTGAGTGTGAATCTATGCAAGGACTTCCCTTTAGAGGAAGGTGGGTGTCACTTCTTAGGGGACCTCTATGTCCTAGAGATGATATGCTATGATTTTATTCTCGGGATGGACTGGTTAGTTCCCTTCTAGTCGATTTTTATCATTTTAGGGTGAGTTTCATATCACCAAAGGGTGGATATTTTCTTCGTAGGAGAAAATATGATGTTTAGGCGAGCAGATCAGGACCCGAGCATCATGGGTTGGGAGGAGTTACAACACAGATTTCTAGTTTGTATCTGGATGAATAGAGGAATTTATAGTTAGGCTTTCCTCCAATGGTGGATCTTTTCAGGGATGCCTTTCCAGAGGAATTTTCAGGTTTTCCTCCAGAGTGCGAGGTATAATTTTCTATTGAGCTTGTTCCAAGAGAAGCACTGGTGTAAATTTCTTTTTATAGGATGGCTACACCATAATTGAAGAAGCTCAAGAAGTAGTTTGAAGAGTTGCAGGAAAAAGGTTTCATCTGACCCAGTAATTCTCCTTGTGGTTCTTCTAAACTGTTTGCGAAGAAGGAGGACTGTACCCTGAGTCTTTTCATGGATTCTCGGATGTTGAACCAGTTGATGGTCAAGAACCGATATCCCTTTCCTAGGATTGATTATCTCTTTGATCATCTTTGAGGTGCCCGGGTGTTCTCGATGATTGACCTAAGATCCAGTAATCATATGTTGCTTGTTAAAACATATGATATTCCTCCAACAGCCTTTCTAAGCAGGTATGGTATATATGAGTATATGGTTTTGCCGTTTGGTTTCACAGACGCGCCTGTAGTTTTCATGGCACTGATGAACCGAGTATACCATCCATACTAGGATTCGTTCATGGTGGTCTTCATGGATGATATCTTAGTGTAGTCTCATACTCGACATGACCATGATACCCATATTGATATCAGTCTGAGTACACTGAGAGACCATCGGTTATATGTTATGCTATCAAAATTCCACTTTTGTATGGATTAGATTCACTCCTTGGGTCATGTTATCTCTGTGATTGGAGTATCTGTCAACTTAGAGAAAGTGAGAGCAGTAGTTTCCTGGGAGCAGCCAAAGAACTTATATAAGGTAAGAAGTTTCTTGGGTATGGATGTACACTACAGAAACTCCATACAGAACTTTTCATGTATAGAATCACCACTGACAGGTCTGACTAAGAAGGATACAATATTCTTGTTGTAAGATTCTTGTGAGGCTACCTTTAAGGAGCTGAAAGGGAGACTGACTATATCATCCATAATAGTCATTCTAGAGCCAGGAAAGGGCTATAGTGTTTATTGTGATGAATGAGGTATGGGGCTGGGAGTTTTGTCTATGCAAGGAGAAGGAGTCATTGTGTTCGGGTGTCGACAGTTGAGGTCACAAGAGAAGAATTTCCTAATGCAAGATCTCGAGTTGGCAGTACTTATTCATGCCTGACACTATTGGAGAAATTATCTTATAGGAGGTCATTTTTTGGTTTTCACTAACCAAAAGAGTCTCATGTACATCTTCACTCAACGTGATCTAAATTTGTGACAATGAAGAAGGGTAGAGTATGTTCAGTCCTTTGATTTCAAGCATGCCTATAAGCCTTGGAAAGGCAACACAGTGGCTGATGCATTGAGAAGGAGGACCCAGATACAAGTAGTTTAGGAGGATAGCAGTGAGTTGAAGCTCATGGCTCAGTTCATTGAGATGCATTTGGAGGTTCATGACAGCCAGGGGAAGACGTTTCTTTCTTATGTAGTTGTTACCTCTACTCATCTTGATCGGGTGAGAATGAGGAAGCTATGAGACTCAGAAGGCCTAGTCCTATGGCAAAGCGTGTAAGGAGAGAACCCTTTTCCAAGATGGACTATAGGCAAGGATCAGATATTGTGTTTATAGGGGAGTTTATGGGTGCTAGAATACATATGTGAGAAGCTGATGTGGGACATTAATTCCTCGGTTTGGGCAGTTCATCCTAGTGTCACCAAGATGTATCGTGATTTATAGTGTCAGTATTGGTGTCCAGGTATAATTAGAGATGTTTCTGATTTTGTAATGAAGTGATCCACCTGTCAGTAGGTGAAGGTGGAACATCAGTGACCAACAGAGATTTTCTAGTAGTTTCCTATGCCCGAGTGGAAGTGGAATGATGTCCTGATAGATTTTGTGACAGGGTTTTTGATGTCACCTCAGGGGAATGATGCAGTATGGGTTTTCATTGAAAGGCTCACAAAGGTTGCTCGCTTCTTTCTGATCAAGGGGACCTTCAGTGTTGATGAGCAGGGACGGTTGTACGTCCGTGATATTGTGTGCTCACATGGAGTTCCACACTCCATTGTTTCTAACAGAGATGGACATTTTATTTCTCGTGTCTAGTATGGGATTCAGAAGGCTTTGGGAACACATGTACTTTTGAGTACATCTCACCATCCCCAGATATATCTCTAGTCTGAGTGTATGATTCAGGTGGATGAGGAAATTCCTCATGCATGCATCCTGGATTTTGGTGGTTCTTGGGTGAAGCACGTACCTCTTGTGAAGTTTTCCTACAACAACATTTTTTAATCAACTCTTCAGATGGAAGCTTATGAGGCTTTGTATGGTAGACCATGATGATTACCCTTATGTTAGTTGGAGGCAATAAAGGCAGCTATGTTGGGAACTCGTCTTGTTTAGGAATCCAAATAGCTGATAGAGTTGATTTGGAAGTGGAAGGCTACTGCACAGTCTCAACAGACGTCTTATGCAGATCATCGGAGATGACTTCTGGAGTTTGAGGTCGTGGATCAGGGTTTCCTATGCATTGCACCGAGGATGGGACACCGAAGTATTAGGAGACAGGGTAAGCTTTTTCCGATGTATGTCAAGCCATTTGAGGTGTTGGAGAGAGTTGGGATGGTTTCCTACCGGTTGATGTTACCTCAGAGGTATCAGGCTATGCATGACGTCTTCCATGTTTCTTAGCTTCGAGGATACTTCTCAGATTTATCTCATTTCATCCAACCAAAGTAGGTTGAGTTGGAAGTGGATGCATCATTTGAGGATAATCCTATACGTATTTGCAATCACAGTAAAAAGGTTCTGTGTGGCTAGTCTTTTCCTCTGGTATGAGTATTGTTGTAGAACGGGTGAGTACAGTATTATACATGGGAGAGGGAGGCTGATGTATGATCACAGTGGCCAGAGCTTTTTTGGATTTCTTCATCTACACCGCCTTTCTAGGGAAAATCAATGAAAAATTTATTTTAGGGGGAATGTTTATAAGAACCCATATCTTCTTTTTTAGGTATTTTTTTCTTTTTCTGGTCGTTTTTGAGAAAAAGAGTAATTTCAGGATATTTTCGAAGTACACGCTGTGTACTATATGAATACACATCATGTACTCCGTTACCAAAGGTATTTGTGTGATGGCCATGTAGCATCCATTCACACGACCATGTGGGGGTGACTTGATGGCTTCATAAAGCATAGTACAGAAAAGGAAAGTACACACCGTGTACTTTATAAGTACATGCTGTGTATTTTGTTTCATTAAATGTACTGGGGTCACGTCTGATCACCAAAACACTATCCTTCTAGGTCTCATTCAACCGAGAGCACTGTACGGCCGCAGATCTTCGACGAACCCTAGAGCGTGCATCCTTCCTCTAAATCAAACACCATCAGTTGCATTGCAAACACATTGGTGAGTTCTCATTTATCCTAGAGCACATTTTTCAGTTTTATCCTCTCCCGTGATATATCGCGGGTTGATGTTTTTAGACGTTTTTGTAGATTTACACTATTCTATGTCTATCCAAGGACTGACACCAGAGTATGTCAATCTACAAACACCATTTTAGGTGGTTTGTACCGTTTCTATTGAATTTCACTGAGTTATATGTGTAATTTGTTCCAATACCCTTAATCGGGGTATTGTATGTTTACCGTTTTACCCTTATTAATTGCCTTCCATGATTTTAGGCTTGATTAAAGGTTATTTGGATATGAATAGGGTTGATAGCTATGTTTTGGATGTGTTTTCCCATGCATGTTCTGTTTATGTCTATTTGGACCTACTTATCCTTTTTGGGTACCTTACATGTTTTTCCAATGCCTAGTGTTGTAGGGTGGACTGTTTGTTTTCTAACATGTTTGATATATTGTAGACCAATTAGCCAATTAGTTCTTTGAGGGTTACTTTGGCCGTATTGAATTGATATTCTCTTTGACTTACACAAGGCAATGAGAACCTGGTTTAGTAGACTATAACGGGAATTTACCGAGTGAGTTTCCTTAGAGAGTCTTTGATCACTTTAGACTATATGGGGAATTGACAGAGTGAGCTTCTTCAGAGAGTCTTTGAACCACTTTGGGATATAAGGGGAATAACCGAGTGAGCATTCTCAGAGAGTCTTTGAACCACTATTCCCTATAATGAAAATTGACCGAGTGAGCTTCCTCATAGATTCCTTGACTACCTTAGACTACATGATGAATTTAGTGTGAGATTCCTCAGAAAGTCTTTAATCACTTGGACTATAAGGGTAATTTACTGTGAGTGCTTCCTTATAGAGTCTTTATATATTCTAGGGACTGAACAAGAGGGGATAGGGTGCATGTACTTTTCATAGGGTTACCTTGCTTGATTAGCTGTTTATTTGTTATGTGGAACTGTTTATTATAGAGTGAATTCTTGTTTACTGATCCTTTTCTTATTACATTCCATATATATTCACTAACTATTAGGAACTGATATTTAGGTGGTTTCCTACTAGGATTTATTCTCACACACTATTTGGGACATGCTTTTGGGCCCAAACATATTATATTGTTTCTTTTATAGATAAGGGAATGTACCCTTCTACATTAAGTTCTTTATTGACTATGGAGTTGGAGAGCATAGGACCAAGCATTTGCTTGCGATGCTGAGGAGTTGTGTATTTGCTTTCATTTGTATTTGATTTAGTATTGTTGTATTCCAGCATTGTAATTTTTTTGACTGTGTTCCTTGACATATGTATCAAGCATCATTAATATATATATGTGTGTGTTCCAGTTTATTATTTTCCCACCTTCCGTTGTTTCCTTTGGTATGGATTATTACTGCTTCCACTATTCATAATGTTTTCCTTTTGCTATGATACTCTTCCATGGAGGGAATAGTTTCCCCACTATCACACCCAAGGTCCTCGATGCTAGTCAGCAGCCTAAAGCATTCGCGGGAATGAGATTCAGGCTATGTGACCAACCAAGTACGGGGTGCCTCTGGGTGGCTTCCAGAATCCAGACGTTACAAGTGACCTTGTTCCTTGTTTTCTACATGATGACAAATACTAATCTGATCAATAAAATATTAATCAGATATGATGTCTTCATCTATTGACCAATCTAGTAAATCAACAATTTCTGTAAGTCCAGTGGGACAAAAAATGATATGGCATGCCTTAATGCTTAAATGTTGGGTGGAAAACACAATGGAATGGGAGTACCATCATCATGATGTAATCCCAACCATTGAAGATTCTTATGTGGGAATCTGAGTACTGATATCAATGAGTTTGTATCTTCCAGGGAATGTTGAAAATAATCTAGTGTCCCTCGTCGTCACATCTATCTACTTCAACAGCATATCTTTGGAATGTGACAATCACCACATTTAGTATCTGATGAAGGAGGATCATGCTGCCAAATATAGCTACCTAATGGTTCAATAGTAACAGATGAGGGCTCCTATTTACCACCTTCTCAAGCACCATCTAATATGAACCCATCAATCACCTACTTAGGTTACCAAAAAACAAAATTCTACCTATGGTACCTATAAAATGATGAAAACTAAGTCAGATAGATTGAGGAAGGCTCTATATATCCATGAGTGGGATCATATCCCAACTCCCCCAGACATGGAATTCTGACACATTCTAGTCGTAACAAGCTAGAAGGCTCATGTCCAAACTCCCACCAAATATATCTACATCCATATTATTATGAATTATCTGGATAAATATGGGTGGGACCATAACCCAACTCTTAATGATGATGTTTTCTAGAATATTACTAAATTAACTAGTGGAGAGACTCATATCTCTACTCACATGGAATAAGTCTATAGGATTATTCCTACAATAGTCACTGTGGTGGTTCATATCCTTTCCACCATATAAGATGCCCATAAGAATTTTGTAGTTCCATAAATATTATAGGTGTGGGATCATATTGTTGCTTCAATCAATGATATCTACTAGTATGTAGAGGATATGGAAAATTAGTAGGCTTATAGCCTTGTATAAAGTTTTATAAAATTACAATTCATCATAATGACAATTAAAGAATTACATCAGCATCATCTGACACTGGTAAAGATACATGGACAAATTTATATTCTTATCCATATAGCCAGGGCATCTCAACACTTTGATCATTATGAATTTGTTTCTCCAAAGCAAAAAAAACATTTTTTATATTTTCCTAAAGGATTATCATCATATTTTCATCAAGGATGAGGCATAAAACATGGTTCCGATTCTCATTCGAACTGGGGCTCACCTAGTGAGTGTGACACATGCCTTAGGGTAGGGAAACATGCTTATTGAAAAGGTCTGATGGCATATTCTTGTGGCCAAGGATAAAGATTATATTACCATTTTGGCTAGGTATCATGATGTGATATGTGACCATTCGAGGTTACATTCTCATCTTCTTTTTAAAATTTTATCGAAACATACTCCAATGGACTAGGATCACACACATATCTTCATTCTGGATAGGGATTACCACGTGATAATAGAGTGTGCCTCGAGACCAACTCATATAATAGTGAGTGAATCTTCCTACCATATTCTAGTAGGTAAAAGAAGCCATACAAATATTCCTACTTCCATTAATGTGTGATTGTACCAATATCCTAATGAGGAAATACCAGAGTAGTAGCACATCCCTTCTCACATTATGGAAAACCATCGACATAATAAAGAAGAGAATGAAAAAATTGACCAGGATCATATTCATGTTCTAACTAGGGACCACTATGTCAGAGAAGAAGATGCCTTGTGGCAGACTCATATAACTTCCAATAAAACTAGAACCATATTCCAATGGATTGGGATCATGCTCATTCACCCTTTTTGATAGAGGATCACATAGTAATAATGGATCATGCCTCAGAATGGTGTTATATTCCTATAAATAATAATGAATATCATAGGAGTATTCTAGTAGCTACTTATCAGTGGGATCAAACTCCCATAGCACAAGACATATATAAATAATGTATGACAACTGTCATGAAGCAGGATCATATTACTACAAAATGCCATAAGGTAGGTCAACATATTATGTCCACAACATACAATGAGGCTCATATACCTAATATGCTCAATTCTAGTGTCATTGAGATTATTTGAGACACATTGTCATAACCTCAAGGGTTCTTCCAAATTTTAACCAATGCATAAAACAATCATTACATTGATTTTCCTCTTCACAGAAATGTGGATATGGATCACATAAACCGAACTTCAATCATCCACCAGGGATAAAATCCCCATGTTGATACGTCCCACATACATAAAAATCCTCCCATTCCCAAAAACAACCATATAATGCCGTTATTCAAACACATATACCTATTTATAGAGTGTTTCATGGAAAATATAATTCAACCACATATGGTTCCCCATCATCTCCCAATAGAACACCACTATAGTCAGCATGCATCCAGAGAAGCTTCTTCTATGGTTAGATAGGATCGATATGTGTATATATGATGAATAGGCTGATAAAAATGATATATGGAGTGAGTTATCTAGAAAAAACATCCCAACATATTCTTTACCCACACTAATTCGGACTATGAGATCCCAAATAAGAAAAAAAGAGGTAATTGCTTGTCTATGAAAAAATATATGGGCAACTCATAAACAAATGAAATATATAAATCTCCCCAATTCTAGATATGGTTGTCACCATCATATCATAAATAAACATATTTTTTAGCTAGATAAGTATGACTTCTTCAAAGACCATAACATTGGAGTGGAATAGAATGAAAAAATTCATACATAGTGTTTGTCACCGTGTCTCAATAACCCTATGCTAACTGACTTTCCAGAGTATCTTTAGACGTGTGTATCCACAGATGGGTGAAATATGGAGCATTGCAGTACATAATGACTCCATAACAATAGAACCCTTCCAATATAGTGGCATGAAATTTCATATCCTCCTATGATATCATAGGACTGGGCAACATCCATTCAAATGCGTCACAACAACATAATTACCCCCAAGTCGAAAATTCCCATAAATCCTGAATGGATAATTAGGATAGCCAATATGACTTTGAACTAGGCCCCTTATTGAAGAAAATAATGTATTTTAGACAAGGAATCCAATATTCAAATACAACTAAAAACATCCTATAGAAACTAACTCCCATCATTGACTTCCACTATACCCAGCTCCTACACAGGAGTAACTATGATACATAAAACTAGACACAGAAGTAGCTTCCATAACATCCATACAGGTGTTAAAAAAGCTCACCGATCTAGAGGAACATCTAACATTTCATCCACCATTCAAATCATCATTTCCTATTAGGATTCATGAAATATCAATAGTAGATGTGAACAGGACCCATCCCATAAGGATGGAGGAATTTATACGTCAGTACCCATCACTAGTTTCATGATCTCCTGATAGGGTCTCCGGAAAATTAATAGTGATTGTAGATCAACACTAAACCACCGGGACGAGGGAATTTATTTCTCGATCCCCATCCTATGAGTTATCAAATCCAAGACCTAAATAATTATATCCTAAATAGTAGGATCTATCAATGCCAATTGAGGCCCCAAATAACCCCCATCCCACATGGCTGGGGGTATATTTATCATCATCATCACCATAATGAGAATGTATTTCCTTTTGGTTTGGAGGTAGAAATTGACTGGAAATATCCCATCTGTTTGTCCTACCCCAAGATAACTATCTGCTATTTCGGGGCTGTTTGATAATCATGACTGGTAAATAACTCTAGAGAATTAGTCAAAAGATGATATTGGAGAAATTTATATGGAATTCAATCTGAACCTGAAAGGTTTAAATAAAAAATATCCTAATATTCCATTGGGTTTGAGGAGTGTCCCTAACAAAAGTAGTGAGGAATCCTCTAGTTCCATTGAAAATAATGTAATGAAAACCATTTCTCAATACGTTGTTGTAATTATCATCATTATCAACAGGAAAGTCATTCTGGATGAAGAAACAAACGCAATAGGCTATAACACAGAAAACCTTCCTGGAAAAGATGGTTATCTAGATGCACCAACTGAGGCTACATACACCCAGAACCATAGTAGGATGAAAAACCAGGCACCTAAAAATACCACATTTCCACCTCTACAGAGGAACACTAGAAAAGAAAAGGGGAATGATGTAGATATGTCCTGATCAATGCCCTGAATAATCAATGTTACTTCCAGAGAGGAATAGTTATCATTATATGAGAATGATATAAAAAATCTCATAAAATTCAATGATGATCTACACTGGGGAAATATTCTCGCTAGGTATCATCTTATGGCGGAGATGAATATTCAATGTATCATTGCCGATCTACTTCCTATATAGATATATGAGCTTCAAAATAGATCTAGATCATGGCATATTGTTTACATAAATAAATAATATTAAATGATTGTGACCTCCTTCCATTTTGGTGAAATCCTATCACACACCAGGGTGATCATTCAGTGTTAGGGAGAATCAAAATCAATGGGTGACAACGTCTCAGCCACCTCATTGAGCCACACATTCTCACTATAAAAAGTATGAATATCATAAAGAAATACCCCAAATATTTTCAACAAAATTTTGTCTTTGGATAATCAAATTGAAGCCATGGAAAGGCGACATGAACCTATACAGCCCGAGGAGAAGCAATTATTGAAAGGGTAGATGAATCTTTTCCTCAATTTTTCTGGAAATTCTTCATTATATTACATTGATAGAATGGGGGAACCTGGAAATCATCACAGACATTACATATATAGATGTGGACAAAGGATGGTCCCCTATGATCAGTAAGAGGAAACTAAGATGAGCAGTTTTGTACAGAATCTAAAAGACCCATCCTTTGTTTGGTATAAAATTCATCTAGTATAATTCATTATATGATGGGAAGACCTTCTTCATCAATTCCATTACCAATTTAGAACCATGCTAAAGAAAATGATAATAGAAAACCAGATGAGCTATACACAATTAAAAAATTGAAGGATTCTTTTCTTCATAGCTAGATGGAAAGGTTAAAAAAAATTAATCATCATTCATCTATCACATGAAAATATTTATTACTGTAGGATTAATATAACTAGGATAAATTACAGACATCTCTAATCCCAATGATGTATTAAGGTGTGTTATGTAAGTTTAACAAAATATTCAAAAATTAGGAATACCACATTCACCAAACATGATCCAAATGTCATCTCATTTCCATGGTATAATGGGAAAATATATGAATGGTAAAAGTTGATGTCATCACTCTCAATATAGAATCAGTACCCATCTAAATACCTAGGTATCTCCCAAACCACCAAACACCTCTTATCTATTGGAGGCAACCTAAAAAGCACATGAAACAAGAAGAATATAAAAATTATGGTCTAATGAGAATTTAAAAATAGATGAATAAATATTACTCCTTATGAAATGGACATGTAATTTGTTATTTCCTAGATTCCCTAGAAAGTAACCATCTCATGTAACCAACAATTAGGGTCCCCGATGAGTTAAACTGCACAGATCATCCAGACTACTTCCCTTTCCATAGATGGTTGGAACATTATATCCTATATATATTTTTCTTCAATTAAATAATTCAAGTAATAAATGATTCAATATAGGTGTTTTTAGTATTCTCCCTAGAAAAAATTTCCTGCATCACCATATCCCAATTCGAATTAGTGGGTGACTGGAAAAAAGTTTGTTCCAAGTGTGAGTGGAAGTTCAACAATGAGATGACATGGAAAATAGTTTACTGATCACATTCCACCCTATGAGAATGTCTATGAATAACCACAATCACTACACCACATGTGGAGGTAACATGATAATACATCCTAATGGTGGACTTAACCATAAAAGGTATGAAAAAAATAGAGAGGATAGTCTTATTCTTCTCCAATAATTTTTTTGACAATGATAGAATTATTCAATGAGACATCTAAACCATAGGACTCACTACACAAAATGAAACTGCCATTGGACAAAGTGGTAACAAATTTTTCACTTTATTACCCATGGAAGTCCCCATATGTGATGTCGAATATGCCTTAGAATATGAGTTTTTCACACATAATAGGTGACCATGAGTCACCATATATAGGAACTGAGGATACAATGGACCAAACAAGAATGGTCCAACATAAAAGTTTTGAAATATCTTGACATATGACATATTTGAAGCTGAAACCCATGCACATGAACCCTATTAGGCCCATAAGGGGCACAGAGGTGTCCCAAAACACTTCATGAGTCACCCATGCCCAGTTATCTTAAATTATTTCCTAGTAGGGGTGTGATTATCTGATTGTCCCACAAAATAGTGAATTCTAATGAGACTAATTCCATTATTATAAGATTACCCTTCATCCTCTATATAAGAATCTAGCCCATCCACATTATTTATTTGGGTCATAATCCACATGTTATGGTGAAACCCAACTGCAAGAAGTATTGACCATTAGTACAAAATTAATAAATATTGAAAAAGTTTGTGAATGTCCTGACCAAGCTCTCAATCATAGTTTCACACCATCATTGAAAACAACACATGGATTATATTTTTGAGGCACTTTGGAATCCTTATGAGGTTGAGGTAGAAGTCACTAAAGTTGAGGTTTATCAAGTGGAGACCATGCAATCATAATAACATGTCTCTATCTTTTTCACAAATAATTATCACGAAAAGTCATTCATAGACACATCAGACCCCTGTATGTTTTTGGGAGACATAATAATGACATTATTTGATGGTATATAACTGAAAATGGCTATGGGATCAATCAAATATTTATTATAACCCTCTAATGTTGGGGATACAGGGAAGGGTATTTTTCACCGGTGAAGATGATCAGTCAAGGATATGATACGCATGATAAGGGAAATTTTGGGATGACCAAACTCAAAAAATAGATTCATTATCTAAAAAAAGATGTTGAGTTTATGTATATCTAGAAATCCACTAAATGAAATTTCTTTCTTGGAAGGGCATGGCTTCATAGTCACATGGCGGTACCTTTAGCATTACCTCAATTTCTAAAATACCCCATTGATTGAAATATCAGGATAATAATTGTGGACAATTACCCCTTTAATACATATAAGGAAAAATATATTGAAGCTCCATTATAAAAATGGGGAGACAAAAAACCAATGATGGATGAGGCTATATTGGTTTTAGCCCCCCCAAAAAAACTAGGTGACCACCCCTGAAAATACATAGAGTATGTTCGACAATGACAATATGATCCCTATAAATCCAGTCAATGTAACAGACCATCTCCCAGAGGTCCAAGCCCCTTCTTTTACAATTGACTGCGTATTATTCAATCATATCAAGAAGATATCTATAATGACTCTGGAAATATAGCAAGATGATATATCTCCTTATGGCCTCTCTCACTATAACAGTGAAAAATAATTCCCTAGATTTCAAAATTCAATTGAAAATATTTCCACAGACTCAGATATGAAATAAGTGGAGAATAGCCTCTAGAATGCGACACCCATATTCATGGAAGGTTTCTCCTCCACTATCAATGAGATCAGGTGTGTAAATCTAGGAACAAAAGAGGACTCATGACCTATATTGATTTGAGCATCCATTCCCCTTCAAGATAAATATATGTATATCACATTTCTAAAGAATCATCGATATTTTTTCTCTTGGATCTATAAAAAAATTACTAGATTGATAATCGATGTGCCTATGAACCATATCTTCTTACCTAAAGACAATCGAGGCATCAATCCTTCAACAAACAAAATACATGAAATTTTATTCCGCCAATATATAGGTGTAATATGAAAAATTTATCAAAAATTTGATTTTATGAGAAGTGAAATACCGAAGATTTTTTTCCAATATCGTAAATGTCATGATAAAAATGGTATGATTAGGGTGTTAATTGATTTCATATATATTAATCAGCTTTACCCAAAAGATGAATTCCTTTTTCTCATAAATTATTTTCTTATTTTAGGAAACTACTATATTTCAATTCACTTTCTATAATGGAAGTGTATTATGGGAAAATTCTAATATTGATGGCCCCTGATGAAGAAGAATACAACACCTTAATATCCCTTTTGGGGGTATTTTTCAATCATGCCATTCCCTTCATCTTAATAAAATCTTGATCAACTATTCAACATGCCAGGAAACCAACCATTAATCCATTCATGGGAAGGACAACTAAATGTTATGTCGATGACATGGTTTCCAATTCATGATGTTGATGTGATCACTTCAGGGGTATTTAAAGATTCTTCAAAAACCTATGACATCATATTCTAATGATGAATCCATTTAAATGTTCCTTTCTGGAAACTGTAGGGAAGTTCCCTGTATATATGGTACACCACCGTGGCATCAAGGATGAACTACAAAAGAATAATTCCATTTTAAAAAATTTCAGCCTTAGAAGTATCATAGGAATAATGGTATTCCATAGTCACTTTACATAAATTTTGTGTTTCATGGCCAACTAGGCCATAAAATATGTCCCCATAACCAGGTTAACGATGAAGGTAATAACCTACCAATCTGAGGAGGAAAACCAAGAATACGTTGATAGTATCAAGAAATATCTACATCAGAAACCAGTTTTGATTCCTCTTGTGGATGGGAGGAATATAATATTTTATGTGGCCACTATGGAGTGATAAATAGGAACCCTCCTCACATATTAATATGATGATGGAAGAAGGAACAATATCTACAACATCATCTAAAAGGGGGAGGTACCGAGACATTATAATTTGATGTCGATAAGAAATTTATTGAACTCATATACTCACCATAAAATATATCATCTTAAATTTACCACCATGAATTCTACATGGCCTCTCATATTAATCCGATCAACAAGATCCATGATCATCCATTTTTCATGCATTCCTATTTTGAGGGAATCGTTTTGCAGGAATACAACATCTAGTTCATATCATAGAAATTGATGTAATAGAAAGATCTATAATATTTCCTTCAGACACATCCCACCCAAGAAAATATAATACTACAAACCAAGAATCCATATTTAGAGTACATATATTCACATCAAACTTCTCATTCATGGGAGATTTATTTTCGTGGAACCTCCTAGAGTCCTGTAGAAAAAAAGATTGAAAATAAGAATCTCAATAAGATTGTGTTAGGGGTTGTATTTTTTTATTGAAATAATTTTTTTCCTAATATTTATCTCTACCTGGATGTTACATAAATAATGAGGTAGAATACCAATCCTTCATTAATAATTCATAAATGTCCTTGTATCTTCATATATCCTACCAATTTATCCAAAAGAATTCAGAATTAGTAATAAAGAATATTAATAAAATGTAGGAAATAAAAAATAAATAAATCACTCCCATCATAGGCTACATTAAGGTAATGATGGTAGAGTTTCCATTTGACCTAATTCCCTTTAATGTTCCCCAATCATAGAAATATCATGCCGACATGTTTTATAATGTTTCCATAGTCTTGACTAACCCTAATTCAGAGGAAGAAATATTCCCTATCATCCACTAATGTATGGTATTGTCGATCACCATCCTCAATATATAAGATATAATTTTTGTAACCATTACCCCATGTCATTATTATCCAATGTCCAACACTAAATGGATGGATCCAATAATCACTTATCTTCAAAACAAGTCTCTTAGGATGGATCAATCCAGAAGGGAATAGATTTGGTACGGTGAAGTAAACATTACCATACAAGATGAACCAAATGAGGAAATATACTTATATATGTGTGGATATGATGGAATCCTCCTTAGATGCATAGAGAGAAGATATATTCACACTATCATGAAAGAAGTCCACATTGGTTCATACGATGCAAATCAGTCTATGACCAGTATCTCCAGTGAAATATGGTGGCTAGGATACTTCTGAAAAAAATGATTCCCAACTATATAGAATTCACTATGAAATGTCATGCATTACAGATCCATGCAATCTTTATACATCATCCCCCACAATTACTAAATATATATAAATATTTGTGGAAATTTTTAATTTATGTTGTGTATATTGTGGGGCCGAATTCCCTAGCCACAACTAAGTATTTCATGCACATACTTACTACTATTGACTTCTTTTCCAGTTGGGGTGAGAAAATAACCCTTAGGAATGTTGGGATGAAGAATTTCATTAACTTCATAAAGTAACATATCATCACCAGTGTATAATGGATATATTGAGGACTATAATAAGGATCTGTCAAAAATACTACAGAATACAGTGAATAATGAAGACATTTCACGAAAAATAAGCTCCTCTAGGAATTATGGGCCTACTTTACTTCTACAAATACTACTACAAAAGAAATTTCATACATATCGGTGTGTGGTACCAAGTTATTGTAACCCATAGTAGTTGAGAATCCATCACTTGAAATATCCATATGTATACAACTCTCAGATGAATATAAATCACCAAAGATACTCGATGAATTGGATTTATTCTATGAGATCATGTTCAGTACATTTCACAACATTGCAGTCTATCTGAATAGGATCACACGAGAATTTAATAAAAAGGATCCCCTCCATTCATTCCTATGAGTAGAACTAGTGTTAGATATTAGTACACGAATGATACGAAGAAAAAAACCTCCAAATATAGAATCAAATTATGAAAGACCTTACATCATATATAAATTCTATCATATTGAACATTACATATTGGAAAAAATAGATGGGGAATGTGTCACCCCCCCACCAATGTGATATTTTTCACAAAAATATTTTTACTATTTTCATCAAGAGTAAACTCTAGGATGAATGACTTTAAACTATATGGTATCCCTTGTCTTGACCACATGATGATAAACTATATAGTGTATTCCTAGAAAGAAGGCATTAAACAGCTTTGCATCTCCCATCATGGAAGAATGATGCTAAACTGCAAAACACTTAAAGTCCTTGAAGTATGACTACAAATAATGTAGAAACCCATGTCCTTATCAAATTTTATTAAACTATATGAATTATGTCCTTACATCACCACATTAAACATCATGGGTTACTATAAATGCATGTGGCTTCAATCCTACCATAATAGGATATGAAATGACAACTGAACCTATTGCCTTAGACCCAACAAAAATATTATTTTCCATTCACATCGGGTGTTCCAAATCCCTGTCAAATGATGTTAAACAACATTGAAAAAATCTTTACCGGATGTTGTAATAATGCATAGATCCACGACATCTATCTTCATTCATATTTGGTGACCTATGACCGTATCACAAGATGCCAAATTGCACGACTGATTCACTGTCATCGTGAAATTAAATTGCATATGCTTTTTATAACTACATTTGGATTGATTCTCATTTCAATGAGTTATGTATGGATGCCTCAATCATTTATCTTGGTCCAGCCACCACATGATGAATAATGACCCTTTCTTATCCTTAATCTCCTATCCATGGTGAGATTATACCTTTCTATTTTTTTCTCAATCCAACCATAGCTCAGATGATCATATAAATTTCATTAAGTGTTTCCCCATATTGAGAATTCATTTAAAATCATGATAGACTCATCATGGTCTTGAATTCAATACAGTAAATGTGTATCCTAAGTTCTCACATCATTACATAAAATATCATAATTTATTTCCCTTACATGACATAAAACTCCACATTTCCAAGGACCTTTCTCGAGAGGACTACTATTGTTGGTGTTGACTCCCTAAAATACATCCATTCAAGAACAATATGTGACATGATTCCAGACATAACATGGTATATAGTGACACTATATTATTTAATTATTGTCCTAGTCATAAAATGTATAACCCCTCTCCCATCTATGATTATTGTCCATAATTACAAAAAAAAAATCCTTCCTCAATAACTAAATATATCTCAAATCCTATTATCAGAGGATTCCTAGTGACACCTAAATATCAATTATAGGATGCAACCACAATAACCCATTTTCAAATTGTGAATCTAATGTCTGTACCGCATGATATTAAACTACACAATCATTCAAGAACTAGGATTGTCTTGTTTTATATCATTAGAGGATACATAGTGTCGTTTAGATCTCCAATAATTGTCATGATAAAATAATAAATGGAAATAACTCCCACCTCTACGTGAATGAAGAGCCTATATAAATAGTTTACTAATCAAGAACTACACATTTCGTGATTCTTTTCATCAGCAAAGACATAGTGATTCTCTGATATCAAATCATGGGTTTATCTATAATAATTGATAAAATCCATCCTGAATACGTAGGGGCTGATTGAAAAAATATTTTTTTGGACTATGTATTAGTCAGATCTATATAATCTTGTATGTGCATGAAATATATCATGAAAATTTTCCCACATCTGTTCCCACATCCTTACTAGATGATGTTAAAATGTAGACAAAATAACTTTTTACGATAAGAATTTTAACAAAAATGAATAAATTCTGACATCAGTACCCAAAATTAAACATTTCTGAAAATCACATATTATCATCCATTATTAGAGGAACACATATGCCTTAAACTGTTCTACAAGTGTATGTGGTGCTTCAATCATCTTTTAAACACATCAATACCTAAATCACACTTCATGTCTCATGATCCTCATGTTTTTGTAAATCATTCATGGCCCTTGGAAAACTAAAACATCATTCAAACGAGCATTTGTTTGACTATGCATGCATGAAAATGGAACCTTCATATTTTCTTACGGTCATCTTCAAAATACATCACATTGTTAAAATATATTTCTATTATTTACAAGACCTGACATCAATGTGGAATACATTAACATCTCAGTGCCTTCTATGATATTCTAGATTGATTGTCCAAAATGATTTATCATGAAATTTGAACCTCGAGTAGTGATTTACAACATTTTTAGCTTCCAATTAGAAGCGTGATGGGGTACTCATAACCAAAGGTATCCTAAATAGGATCATATGTATCATCCTAAATGCTAGGTCAATGAACATGTTAAGTCATTGTGCATCACAAGGTAAAAAATTATATACTCTACTAAAAGCTATACGACCTTAAACTCAAGCCTCTAATAGATGAAATTGATATACCTTTATCCACTATAAAAAAAATATTATATGGTTGAAAATGTACACAATGTGTCCTGATCAAAAGTATATCATCTCTCAGTAAACTATTTTTCACGAATTTTTCATAAATATTATGGAACAAATAAATAATGAATAATGATCATAGGGCTTATTCTATAGAATTAAAAAAATCTCATCCATGGTTGTTGGACCCTATATACCAAGATAAAGTTTTAGAAATTTTATTCCCATGGAATCATTATAAGAATATTTTATCTAGGTAATGAATGAAATTTTAATGTGCTCGAACACCTCTTGGATATCAAACATTCCACAAATCAGAATTCATGATTTGAGAGCCTAAAATCACCATAAACCTTCCCTAACCCTTGTAATAGGATTCCCAAATTCAAAATCCCCCTATCCAGAATATTCAATTATTTATATTGATCCATCATATTCCCTCTATTCTCCTCAATCAAATTTGTCTTTGTGCTAAAAGGGGTTTCAGATCCTCCTGATCTATGACATCACAACGACGGAGCACAATACCTTAGTGTGTTTTGAGCCATCTCTAAAATTATTTTACCATACTATCAATCTGACATGATCTGTTTAGACTATTATTTATAATCACATACCAAACGATCCATGTGTATTCAACATCCTTGATGTTACATAACATTGTTTTGATTCCATTCCAAATCCATGAATGTGACTCTCCTTTCGTGACTATTTGATGGACAACACCTCATGATTCAAAAGTAATGGGTCTAGGGAATGAGACTCACAATTAAGATCTGATATTCCCTAAAGTTATATAACCCTTCTTGTATTGATTTAATTCCATCACCAAACTCACCGTCTTGACGCTTGAGTCTTCATGAACCCTTCATGGACCTAATAAATTAGAGGAGATCTTATTTTCTGGACCATAATATCGGCACATAAGGACTTTGACATACCAACTAAAGGAATATCCTCATTTTAGGAAAGTATATTTAATCATTGTGATCCCTAAAAACAATGAGGAACAACTAGTCACTTTTGGGTGTTATAAATCTTCCACGATGCGTGATTCCCATTTCACAATAATATAATCGATCATTTGTGTTAGGATTTACATAACTCATTTCCCAACTATACATGCAGTCCTTACATTCAAATTATTTCTCCCTCACCCAATATTCCATCCATAATCCTTCCATGACACATTTAAAATATTAGAGATTCCTCTCTTTAAAAATTCTAATGAATCATATGTTATTTTACATACTAACCAAAGGAACCACTTCCTTACAAGATGTGAGACCTAATCCTATAGAGCCTCAACAACACCATTGAAGAACTAAACACCCTATGGTGATCAGTCTCATTCATGGAATTTATTCACTATATTTCAAGATCATAAATAATGTCTTTTTAGATGGATATTAAACTACTTTAAATCCAAAATACTAGGCTCAAAGACCATAAAAACAGTGATTGATGTTATGTGATAAAAGGCCATACAATATAGCGACAGAAGCTCCCAACTAAAAGACCCTAATCTACATTGATAGAAGTACTGAGCCAAAATAACCTAAACTAAACCTATATAAGGTCAAATATAAAATAAATTTAAATTAATTTATATAGTGTACAAAATGAAAGAATTTAAACATCAATGATATATAGTCCAACCTATAATACCAGAATAATAATTTCAATAAAGTCTGAGGAAAAACAACAAAATATAAACTGATAAAAGGGAAGAGATAATAAATCAAAAACTAATTTGATTCAAGGTCCTATCTGAAATACCCTAAACTATATTTATATAAGGTATGGTCTAAGAGACCCTAAAACTAAAACATAATAGTGATATATTTTTCAATAATGGAAAATATTGTAAGGGCCACCATATGGAATTGAATAAAAATAATATATTGATTTCCAAGCCTATCGACAATAGAAAGTTAAATAGAACCCTCCCACTAATAAATATATTATACCCAATATTCTTTTTGTGATGAAGAAAATCTCAATATAGAAGGAGAAGATATATCAGTTCGGTATATCATCCTCATGGTCATTCATGGGATCTGCTCAAGTAGAATCTATTATGATTTAAATATACATATCCCAAAATATAAGTTTACTTGATATAATGAAAAGTATGTATGTCATTTTTGACTCATATAATATTGGATCAATGAAGAATAATGCACATCATTAATTAAAAAATGGAAAAAAAACATATATGTTCAAAAATTCCATTCATTAAAATTTTGTAATAGAAGAATCGATGCATTTGTGATTCTCTCAATGAATCTAATTAATAAATAGAGTGCATATCAATGGCATAACTAAAATATTATTCAATAGGATAATCCGAAAATGATGACAGAAGTGTGGAGTGAAACGTCAAATGAATGTCGATGTGCTGCTCACCACACCTATCCAAATTTTCCCAAGGATGGAGAGTCTTGACTGAAGTAATTAGCTCCTCAACTCTCTTTTCAGCAGAACTAAATGAGAATGATGATTATCAACAGACATACCTCAGGTGAGCTATTATTTCCTGATACCTATATATTTTCAAAATATAATAATTCATACGGTCATGAAATTTTGATATACATAAGTGACTCTACTCTAGTGCCTCCAACACCTCCTTCAGCTCTCTAGAAAGGGGAACTTAATCTCGAAGATCTTTCAAGACCCTCTCAACGGTGGAAAAATATTATAGAGTATGGTTTAATTTCTTCTTGATTTCATCCACTATTTTTCGATCAAAAACATCCAGCACTAAGTCATTAAATAATTGATGAAGGTGTTTCCCATGATCGTGATATTTCTCAAGAGAAGTCTTAATAACCAATATGTGAATATGCTACATGAGAATCCTACACCATGTATGAGTTCATGTGATTGATGGGTTGATAATTTTGAAAGGATGAATTACATGATGAGCTATAAATGATGTCAATGAGGTGGATCAATATATCCACACCTCGTTAGAGGTATCACCCATCACCTGTTTTAGATGGATGATTTAATTGACCTATTTGGCACCAATATAAGGATATTCATCACCAAAATGAGGGTTCGTCCTCAATGTATCTCCAAAGGCATGAATTAACTCAATAATTTCCATGAACATATTGATTGTCATATAAAATTTATTTTCCACATGAAAACACAATATTTTTAGTAGACCATCTGGATGGGCTACTATTCAAGAATGTGCATAATATCATGATTTAAAGGAAAGAGAATAAATAGATGGATGAATGATATTTGTATCTATGTTATCATGTGACAACATCATCAAACATTGGAAAATGTGCCTATGGTTTCTCTCTATTCATAATTTAATTGTAGGAAGAGGGTAAACCATTTGGGTGAATCCAAAGAGCAAGAAAATTGATAATGTGTTTGTGGATCATAGAAAATCACATTGTCTAATGTCGAAACATGAACATTGTCCAAATGGGAGTTATATATGACCTTTCATTGAGACCGTTGCATCCCTTATTAGCGATAGTTCCAGTCATTTCGTGATTATGGGTAAAACAAAACATATTAGATTGAATCAACAAATATGTAAACTTGTCAGAGTTGATTTAAATAGCCCCAAACCTAGATATATTGAACAACCTATGATGGGATAAGGAATTGGGGATCTCAGTGGCCATGTAGAAGTAGAGATAGTGGTAATTATCCCCTATCAAGGCAAATAAGAACTACAAAGGACCACTTATCCTATAAGAATTACTGCCTTGTTTAATGTGGACTAAGAGTTGGTAAAGGGGAGTAAGGGTTGGGATTTCCATATAATGGTGTCATCTCTATTATAGCCTAGATTCCATTTCCATAGTACTAAACTAGATTCTATGACAAACATCCCTAGTTGGGAAAATCCACCCATTCATGACCATATTCATGAAACCCTCCAATTTTAGGCTCAGAGATATATCTGTTTTCACAAAATATCGCCTTGAAGTATGAACCATGGAAAGGAAAATGCACCAATATGATACAACCCTATCAAAAAAATTATAGAAAGTGCCCAATTGGGACATATTGCAGTTTTCCAGGCTCCGCTATGATAGAGGAAAACATTTATCCAGTCTTTGAAAGAGATGATAGAATGCATAGTCAGATCCATTTGAAACAATTCCTTCATAATGATGAGAATGTACCTCAACAAATTAAAGTCTGCGAAGGACGATCCGATACATTTTCAACAAGAAGGAACTCATCATACATATCTTTGAGAGGGGATATCCCACCTAGTCAGTAGATATTCTATAGGTCGATTCCCACCTCTCCATGTGATAGATGAAATGGGTTGGTTCTAGTACAACATGGAATGATCAACTATCAATGAAAAATATGTTGGTGATTGATAATAAATTGGGAAATCCATACTGATTTATGAAAATGGATAACATATTATTGTCAGTGAACTATAAATAAGCATTTCCTAAACTAGAATGGCCACACCCATTCATCATAAAAATTATGAAAATGTTTAAGATATAATTTTTTATCAATCCACCACCCAAGATGTTCCTAGAAGAGACAAATATACTTGAAAACTCTAAAAAATAGGCTGATGGGATAATTATAGCCATATGAATTGAAGGGAGAGTTTTCCATCGTATTTGAAAACGTTTTGGATTGTGATGGGAACCATAAACCATCCCCATTAATTATCCACTGATCAAAATCAAAATAATTTGACACCCAACTATATGGAAGATTGATTTCTAAATGTTGAATAAAGATATCTTCTAGTAAGCTAAACCTAGGTAGAGGAAGTACTGTGGTAAAGATAAGATTGATGTTCAAATGGATAAATCCATTTCAGAATCATGTTATCAGAATTCATGTGGTATTGATTGAAAGAATTGTGGATTATAGAGATCAAGGAAATTTTTTAGCAGAAGCAGAAATGTTTTTTTGGATCTCAAATGCATATAAACAAAATTATGTTTCACATTTAAGACAGATAAAAAAAATCCTACAAAAATTCATAAATCAATAGCATCCTATGCATCAGATGAATTGGCAAGGCATTCTCGAATCACATAAATGACTCACAAATATCATAACTCCTATATACCTCTCATATCATATAATACACAAGGAATTGTGAAACCTCATAAGATCTACATTACTTTTGTTTTCTTGACATTGCAAGGTTGAGCACGTTAAATAATAGTCATGGGATCCTGTGATGAAGCCCGTAGTTCCCGTGAAACCATTGGAACAATCGTTAATCCCAAAAATTAATGTTCAAAATAATACCAAAGATATGTCCATGAATAGATTTGAGCTGACACTTAGTAAAATGAATATTTTCGAATGATATCTCAAAAAATGGGCTCACTGATAGGTCTTGTGACAAGTTCTTGTTGGAAGGTCTAACAAAAAGTTATTACAGGAAGGTCTCATGATGAGGCTACATGATGGGAAGATGGGGAATGAGAATTGGGGAGTTGATAGGTTAATTAATGAGTCTCTATATGCTCCCATATTTATAGGGAATCTCAAAAAATACCAAACATCACATAGTAGAGAAAATAACAACCAAAATATCGATTTGTGACACCTTTAAAGACTCAAAAATGAATTTATGATCCTAATAATCAAGCCATTGTCCCTATAGAAATAAATCGTGAGGGGATATTTTTTTATTCACACCAACCGACCATTGACAAAATAAAAAAGGAATAACTTTTTAAATTTGGAATTAGCATTCCCATTAACAAAAGGATGAAAAATGTATCCATGATCAATAAAATGGTCACGCGTGAATCAAATACCATTGATGGTCCCATTAATCCCATTTGACAAGCCACCCTTGTTATTGTAATGTCATCAAATCCACCCACTGATCATATAGAGAACTCCATATAAAGCTTTCCAATGTCACACACATTATTTTTCTAGTAGAGGCCGGAAAAACCCACATAACCATCATAAGAGAATTAGAGAAAAATATACAAAAGGATGGAGCCCCTTGTGGTAGTAAATTTCATATGAAGGATAACCAATTGGAAGAGTGATTTCCTTCGACAACACTAATGAAACCTCATTAGATTCCATATATTCTTAAACTAAGAAAATGAATAAAACGGGTGAAATGTGGGATCCTCTTGTGGATGTAAAACTCACTTGATGCACATATGAAACACGTGACACACAAGATAATACACTATTCCATGTCTTCATAGCCACACAATATCCTGATGGCATGTGACCCCTATCACCTAAATGGATTAATACATTTCTAGGTAGTCTCATGCTACCACATTGTATCCATATGACAGACATAAGGATTTTCTAAGGAAGTTCCCACACATCACCACAAGACCCTTTTTTGGTCAAGCATTCTGTCACCAACGGGGGAAGTTGTCTTCATTGACATCACTATTGAAACCTCACGAGATTCCCACCCATTTTAAGATAAAAAATGAAAAAAGAAGAAGGTAATGATATGATCCTTTCATGGTCGTAAAACTCACAAGATGTTCATAGATGGTCAACAATATGGTCTCACAAGGCCCACTAGCAATCCTTCATTTCCTCACAAAATATCAAAGAAAATGAGTCAAAAGATTCCATGAAGGCCTTTTAGAATGCATCCTGACCTCATTAATATACTGTGAAATGTTGGAATAATGATATTGAAGAATCATGACATGTTTTGATTAGTCAAAAAGACCCATTTCAATGGAAATATTCCAATAAAGGAGGTATCGATGGGATAGTCTCATGGTCTCTAAAAATTATTTGACACCACTTGAATGACATACAACGGTTGCTTAGAGATGTGTGATACTAAATCCCTCCACTGACTCCAGCTCAGTTTCATGCGATATAAATCCTACAAAGTGGTGAATGTTGTGTGTGGTGAGGCCTGTAAATCCACCACCCTATCCTAAAAAAATAAGATAATATTTTTGTATCCAGAAACAAATAGATCGTTGGAACATCTCACTAGAGCACCCATAAATAAGAGTATATTTTTAGAGTAGTTGATCTTGTGTTTAGCATGTTTTCTAACTGGTATGATCTAGTGAAAAAACTAGATTTATCATGTATCATTAATCGACACTTTTCATGAACACTTATAGATAATTTGAAGGAATTTTGGAAAATTATTGAATGAAAATACCTCATATATGATAAAATATGTCGAAAAAAAATCTAAAACTGAAAAAATCTATTTTATATGAAATAAATGGTATGTAAATTATAAAACAAGGGAGACATATTGGAATAATGCATACGATGATCCTCATTCTCCTCACATGAACCACAAATGTCATGAAAATGCAACATGACATCTAGCCTAGATAATGATATGTCACTTTGGTATACTATTTGGATCATCCAATAAACCCCTAAAAATTCACGAGAATGTCACATGGACCCTACTGGGAATTCCACCAAAGTCTTGAAAAAACCCTTTAGGATCTCTATACATTCCTTGAGGTGTCACTACGACATGCCTCCAAAATCTTATGGTGGAACCATTAAATCATAGAAGTGTCTTGTGATAGAAATATAGAATTCAAATTGGATATCATGAAGTCTGATGGACACACCATCCAGAATATCCTATTTTTTTCCAATCATGTTAAATTTTTTTTCGCAGCACCCTAATGACATGTTATCTTCAAACATACATCACGCACTAGGCATAGACCATTGACAATCACGATTCCTTCCAAGTGTATAATCTTGCATTCATGATGACACTAAGGAATCATGTCGAGATCATGTGACACCCTCTAAAAATGTCATCTAGGATCATGTGATGGCATTAAAGAATCAGAAAAGCAACTATCCTAATGTCCTTTATACTAGTCAGAGTTGATCATGTAAAAATGTATAAAAATTTTAATCCAGGTTATGTGATGTAACTCAAATAATAATACATGATCCAATGATATTATTTGATTTTTTGGCAGAAATCATCCAACATTTCATTCATACAATCAACGACTATCCAACGGACAATATTTGTATGTTTTGCAGGCATGAAGACCAGGTCTATCGGGCATCCCAAATGTAGATAACAATTTTCACACTCAATGTGTATTCTCTGATTATAAGGGAGACCTCAGTGTGTAAGCCCTGATAAAATTACTAAGATGAATTTGATTCCTTCCTTAACCTTGATAAATATATCACATATTTGAGGCATGTTTCCTATATCAATATTCAAAGGTCTATTCAAATTTATAAGTCACTCATCTATAAGAAACATGAAAGACCATTTTCCATCCATTTCTTCTCACATTGATCATAACTCATGCGGTCTTAGGGTGTTTCAATAATCATATCATTCTCTTGATAATCATCATCCAAGATAAGGGATACCTCTTCGTGTATTCCACAATCAATGACATAATATTATATGCACAACATATAATGGAATACTCATCGTGTAAAACACAATTAATAGCATAATATGATATGTCTCATATATAATGAAATCTCAATGTGTAATCCTCAAAATGTTAAACTATTCAAAATATTATTCTCATGCAAATAGGATACATAAGATTCCCATATGCAAACCATCATACCTCATCCATCAGCAGACTGATTACCCAAATAAACTTTGAGAAAAAGTATTCAAACCATTACAAGGATAAATAAAACACCTTATGATATACTGAGATAAACTAAAAATCATATTCAGTGTATTTCCATCTATGTATCCAACATTCCATCAATCCGGACCCAATCTCTCCCATGGGATGATCATCCTTCCTCATCCATCAACTGAATGAGAAGCCAACAGAACTACAATTAATTTGATTCCTATAATAACCAGGATATATTGAACACCTTCTTTTTTCCTAAGTTCTATATTAAATATCCCAAGGGTGTTACAATACATAATTTCCATATCTATATGTAGTGGTAGTGATTAATTGTTACCCATTATGTATCACATCGAACACATCTCACATGAGCCTAGGTATTTACAATGGTCACATGATTTTCATCATGAATCTCCATAATCTAGGGAAATATTATTATATAAACCCCAATCTGTGGAATGATATAAACATACCGCATATACGCAGATTTATAATAGGTCCATTTACAAGGGAATGATAAAACTATGATAGCTATGATTATTCATATAACCAAGATACATAGAATGTTTGGTTTAGACTCAATCTCAAATAATTGGTGCCTAATATCCCAAAAATATTTTTTTCCTAAATGATGCTAACCATCATGGGTTTTAAAGACTATATGGGAATTGATTCCTATAATAACCAGGATATATACAAGACCTCGTGGTGGATCAATTCCATCTAAAGACTATTATCCACCTCCCTACATTGTAGTAAATTATGATATACCCTGTTATGCAGCTATAACATGTATGTACATATCCTTCAAAGGAAATCATATGAAGTACCATAGAAGCATACATAGGGATTCTCTAATGAGGTCCCCTTTTTATGTGTATTAAATGATTAAACCTTGAATCATTATATTAGGATAATTAGTATGTGTTAATTTTAGGATGAGAGTCATGAACATATCATAAATATATAAGAGGGGTTTGGCGAAGGAAACAATCCCTCCCGAAAGGGTGTGATGAGACCGACCTCCAATCTTATAGGCCAATGTGAGTTTTTAAGTGTAATTGGGATTGAATCCCCAACCAAACATGCACCTTTTTAAAGAAGGTATATATATAGTTATGGATGTTGGAACGTTTGTTATTTTCCATTAATAATTACATTGTTTACCTGATATCATTGATTATACAATTAATCAAATCCCCTAGAGTGAAACATCTTGCCGAACCGAATTCACCTCGGTCAGATATTTCACATCAAAATGAAAATTTTGAACTTGATGATGAATTGTTCAATCAAGGAATATTTTTCACAACATAAAAAGAATATACTCCACAGTTATCATCCAACCATTTTTTTGGTTCAATGTGGGTGTTTGGTCATTTCATTTCTATTGAAATATTCTCGTTCTTTGGATATTATCCAATGATAAAATACTTATTTTTTATTAATAGTTTATGTTAATGATAAATTTATATTTATGAACCCCAATTATTTTCCATGGGTAATTCTATGATGAAATGATGAAATGTTTAAGAATGAAATTTGTTTTACGTGGTTTTGTCTCGGTTAATATATTTATGGAGCATATATCGTTTGAAAGGATCTGATATAATGAATGATTTACAATCTTATGGAATAGATATTAATTATTTTCATTATGTGATGAGAGGGACCAGTATACCACTACAAATATTTGGTTAAATATTGATATATCATTATGTAAATTGGGATACAATTTGGGGTGAACATAATTAATTGTAGGACTATGTCCACTGTGGTATTCATGAGTGTGATACTTGACTACTATGATAGTTTGGAGAGTGAGCCCATTCCACTATGATAGCCTTATCAAGCATACTTTTCAATTGGGGAAATAATTTTCATTACCTATGTATATGACCCAAATAAATGTCTTATACATATGTTATGATTTCATGGTTCTTGTTCTGTGATTACCTTATGATTCATGTCTTATGAACCTCCATGATTTATTTCATGGCTTAATATTATTAAATTTATATATTGGGTTGTGTTTTCAAATCTTAATATCATGTTCTCATACTCTAATGATCATGTTAAATTTTTTGTACAATTATTTCTCCCTCATTTTTCCTTACTATGCATAAGAGATCTCACTTTTCATTTGATTCATATACATCAGTATTGATGAAAGGTATTATGTATGATATGTCTAATAATGGTACTTCATATAAGAAAATAAGTGGAAGATAATGTAGAACTATTATGTCCCTTCTATTTATGTGTTTAGGTTTCCAAAGGCACTAGAACTATACGATTATGGTTTGGATTTGTTTGTTATGTAATGAATATTTATCAATGAAGATGTTATATCTACGTAAGAAAATTATAGGTTTATATAAATAATATTTTTATAACATGTCCATTGAGTTATTTCAAACAATATTACACAATTTAGATTTTAGTTCATAAAAGAGTCCCATAAACAAATTTAAAATTGTTTGATTCTTCTTGAATGTTTCTCAATAATATAGTTGGATGCTTTTACAACATAACAAAATTATTTATTATTATCCAAGAGAAGCCTCAAAAGTATTTTATATGAACATCATAAACAATATCAGTGATCAATTCTAATTGAATTGTTTGTGTCCCAGCAAGGATTCCCTAAATAACTTATAATGTTTTATATTATTTATAAGATATTGAATTCCCAAACTCCTAATACAATGCTTGTAAGCCCTACCGAAACATCAAGATAGCTATTATAGGATCTTGTTTTCTACCCACTGAAAGAGGATATTAATAATTGCTTATATTATAGTATTCATGTGTTTCAGTTTCCATAAAAACCTATTTAATCCATTTTATAATATGAACTTCATTTCTCATCATATATATAATTCATTTTAAAGTAAAAATTTAAGACCAATAAATCTTTTATTTGTGGAAAATATTATATTTATTATTTGAATGTTATATGTTAAAATATGATTTCTCACATTGATTATAACATTTTATCTTGTAGTATCAATGGATGAATCATAAGGGAAGATGCATATTTTTGTTAATGAACTCAGAAATTTATGTACATCAAATTATGGTCCTTGGGCCCATCATGTAAAAATGGAGCCCAAAATTTATTCCCAATGGAGAAATTTTTTAAACTATGTAAAGGTAAAATTATGGGGATCATTTCATTAAAAAGTGGATGGAGATAATTCTGAATTTTTGAAGGATATTTTGAGAGCTGAAGTTGACATTTAATTTGTGGGCTATATTTGATGGCCAATAAAATCTAACAACCATTTTTATCATAATATCCAAGAAATTTCTCCAATTCTAATGAAATTTTTAAACTATTATTGGTAACGTGGATGCCAAAAATTGGTTATATGAACACCAAATATTTGTCCATATAAAATAATTTAGTTTCATTCCATAAGGGGGGATGAATCTGGTTTTATATTATAGTCCTTAATGAAATGTCCGATTTCCATTATTCTCATCCACCATTTACATTCTTTATTAATGGGGAGTGAATTGACTATTGAAGTGTCAACCTAAGGATAAAAATATTCCTATATAAGGAGCATGTGGTAAAGGGATTTGGGATACGTGTTATTTCATTCAATTGTATTGTTAAGCTTTCATTTTGTAATCACACATTCATTTTTTCTCATGTATGTTTTTCATTCACTACAACTTATTAATAAATCTTCTTATACATTTTCATAATTTATTATTTTATTTTTCATGTAAAAATGACTCTATTAAATTAGAGAATGTATTTGTTCACATATTCTTCTTTAGAACTCTCCACACAAAGGTGGAGTGGTCACTACTTTATTTTTATTCTTCAATTTCACCCTCATGTGTGTACTACATTCAACCATTTCCAGAATAACCTAAATGGAGGGATAAGAATCTTGTGGGATGATGAAAGGGTGTAAAATTAGATGTATTGGATGTTATTTATAATTTTAATAATTTATAATCAACTATTCTTCATATATATTCAATTAATGGTATTCCTTATCCATTGATCTCTCTAATTCAAAGGCTTCACATCAATCATGATGAACCAATACAATACATTGTTGTGCTCATTAATATTATCCTCAATGTGTATATGTGATAATATTTACTGTAGTGGAAACATAAAATTTGTGAGTTATTTATAAATTTCATATTTCATTGATTGAAATTCTTGAATTTAATATGTAGAAATAATTTAAAAAAAATTCTAATCCACCATAAGGGATAAATGTGGTTCTACTAATACTTTTTAAATTAACAACACATAGTTCATTGAACCTTGTTAATAATAGTCTCCATTAAAAACTATGTTTGAATGTTAATAGAAAAATCAAAACCATAGAATTTATTTTTATTTAGGTCACTTCTTAGGTCTCTAAGGATTCTATAACCCATGAAATAACACATGCGAGATTTTACACAATATAAATTTGGTAAATCTTGGAATAAAAAATTTTTGGCTCCATTTCTGTGGAACAAAGTAATTAATCATAGAAAATAATTCTATTCTCCCCAACATCTCTCTTCCCACCAAAATTTCTATTATCATTTCATCTTTATTCCTTACATTCCCACCTACACTCATGATAACTCAACCCATCTAGTATGGATCGAAATAATAAGGGTTATAAAGGCTAAAGAATTTAGGGGAATCTTTCACATAGATCATAGTCCTTTGAAGATTTTTTTAATCTAAAATAGTTTTCCATAAAATAGATAATCATTCAGAAAACAAAATCGTAATGTTGGGGGGGAACCCGAATATAAGCCAAATTAGAAAGCCACTAACATGGTAATTGTTCCATACCATACAATGAATGAATACTATACACCATCCTAAACCAATGTACCCTCATCCATTAAGAATGATAACAAAGGATACACCTGATATGTATTCTAACCTAATGATCATAACCACCTTCCAAAATTCCATTGGATGTAGTTTTAGATTCAATATATTCATGTTCAATAATTAAATGACATTTTTAATACCATGTTTCCACAAAAAAAATTTTAATCACATAAAATGAGACTCTTTTGTTTTTCTGTAGTGCATAATGAAAATAATTGATTAATCAATTTGAGACAATAATGATTTCAATCTTCGGACCAACTGCAACATGAATTCTACAAAAAAATACTTCACCTATAAAAATAATTTCACATAAAAAGATAATCCATTTTTTTTCAAACAGAGGGAGAAAAAATCTTTCAAACAAATAAAATGCTAAATGACATGGTAAGCATGTACCACACCATGATTTCTCAATATCACAACATTAGATATTTTTATATAAAGGTTTAGTTCTAGGTAAAAACACTTTGATGAAATAATGTTTAATGGAACATTAAATAACAAAGAAACAAATGATTCTTACAAGTATTTGGAAAATTAGGACAAAAAACTAAGGATGGGGAACAAAACATTACTAAATGAATCCACCAAAATCTAGAGGAATTTTTTTTTGATAAGTAGACAATATTAGAAGGAAACCTATTTCAATCACTTTGAAGGTCGATGATATCAATCATTGGAATACCAAAAAAACCCAACCTTTTGAGTTTAATTCCACAATTTGTGAAAAATGAACATAAGATTGAAAACTATAGAACCATCCCATATATCATGTTTTTTATTTTAAGTGGACCACCAAAATAAGATTACGGATTTAACATTATAAATTCATTCTATGAAAACACATTCAATCCTAGTTATAGTAACTATATATGATTCAGTTGGATTGGAAATTAGCAACCAATAAAACAAAAATGTCTCAATTCCTTCCCAAAATATAAAATTTAAACACATATCTAGTTTATATAACAACTAGTTCAATACCAACATCAACTTTTCCAATTCCAACAACCATTCCAGCATGAAAATCAATAATCCATCCAAAAACTAATATATCCTCTTGGGGTAAATCAAGAAGAAAGAGTCTCTCTAAATATGTCCATTAAACATTCCTTGATCAATTGTTTTACAAAAATCGAAAAAACGAACTCATAAGTAAAATCATTATATAATGAACAGGAATCAATAAAAAATTTAAAGGCACCCATTTAATCTCATGTTGTTCCTCATCCAAGCATGAGCACAAAATTCAGATGTACACATATCTCTCACAAAAAACTCAATTCGATGACTAATTTTAGGAGTGTGAAAACCATTAAAAACTGAACTAACCATTCCTAATAAAAGATATTCTTAAATATCCGAAGTAAATGATAATAAAAAAAATTAATCTGAAAATCCTACCAAAAATGTTGAGAAACAAACACATCTAAAAACAATCGTACAACCAGCTCAATTCCATGAACATGTGAGGGAAAATTCCTTGATTGAACTAAATGAAACATTAAGTGACATATTCAACTTGTTAGGATAAATAAAACCCTAAATTGATGAATAAAACCATACATTAATACTCTATGTACCAGAAGGATTATTGTACATTCAATAGAATGTTTTCATACAAAAATTGAGTTCTTTTATAGCTAATGTGAGTTACAACATCCAAAGAACCATGTCACCTATGTTAAAGGACCATGTTAATCCTTACATAAATGATGAACATAGAGAGAAAAATTATTCAAGGCCTTATGTTATATAGGTGATATTTTCACCCTCATTAAATAGGTAGTGTATTGTTATATAGGTCTCGAGGATATCCAACCCATTATTATCACACTCCAACACACTAATCGTAACCTTCAGATTCCAAATTTAACTTGAAGGATATCATAGTGATTTTTTAAAATTTCATTTACCATAATGACTTCATTTTCATTGACAAACACCAAGGATTAGTTCATAGGGAGGAAACCAACACCATCATTAGTGATCCCTACTTAGTAACAGTCAACTGAATCAACCATGTTATAATTGGTATCATTAAAATAACCAATGGATGCATGATCCTTGATCTTAGAATTAAAAACCAGAGATATCATGTTAGTGATGATGATGAAGTTCATGAGGTGAATTTGATTTGTATAATTGAAAATGAACCTGATGATGATCATGTAATTTCTGATGGATGTCTATGTTAAGAGGAGTTAAATATAGTTTATTAACATGAGTGAAACATGTATCCATGGATTGATTATCTTTAATATGGATCCAATAGTTATTTTTCATGATCACCAGTTAAAGAAAATTGGGAGAAAAAAGAATCATCGAGTAAATACCCATTTATGGTAATCATCTTTCCAATATGGAAGTTGAAAAATATATTCGAAAGAAAAATGTTTTCCGACCTATTTGGAAACTAAAATTGAGTACAATCGAAGACCACGTCTTACATATGAAACTATTAGACAAAATGAGATCTAATTAATGGTTCATACTTTCTATCCAATGCATTCATTCATAAAGGATAATAAAAATGATAAAATTTTCATTCAATCATATCTAACATATAATGATAGAAAATTTCTCATTTATGTAATAAGAAATATTAAAAATGTAATTGGATTGGCCATTTTTAATATTCATGGGATTAACCAATTCATTTGGACTGATATAAATTTTCTCAGATAAATCTAAATACCTTACCACCAACCCCAATGGTAAATTAATAATCATATAATGAATTTAGTGATAAATATAATCATTGAGATGATGAAATTTATTATTTGGTGTGTTAGGGGGTCCAAGTTGAGCTATAGACTTTAAATTAAGCATTTTCTAGGAGGAAACAAGTCTTCAGCATTGATTTTATTTATTTATTTTGTGTGTGTTTTAGTTTTTGTGTTAAGCGAACCACCTTGGGATTTACAGTGTGATATAATGTCTCTTTTATTTTATATTTTCAAGCTATATCGTTTTAGTATTTCCAAATAAAACAAATTCATTCTAGAATTCAAACCCACCATTAAATCCCTATGTATTTTACTTGTGAAATGATGACAATGTGATAAATTTTTTATTAGTGGATCATCAACATCAAACCAAGTGATTTTGCTTCATTACATCATTTATGACAATGACCCCCATCATTCATCAAAATTATGAACTCTACCATTTATTTTATTCAAAACACTGAGAGAAGTGTTATTATTTGTCGGGGGAGTTAAAATATAAGATAAAAAAATAAAAATTAAAAACCACAGTTTTGTGGATAATATCTAATCATTATACTTTTATGAAATAAGGTACATTTATAAAAAAATAACTGAATATCATATGATTTTTATGCCTTGATTATGATTTTATCTTACGTTTGTAACATCGCATTACTGAATTGACATGTATTCCATTATCCTTATTTCTTTTTTCTTTTTCATCGATTGTGTTGTGTTTACAATGAATTGAGAGGACTCATATAATTGTAAAGACTTTTTATTATTATTATTCTCTTCTTTATTCAACATTTTCAATAGGCTTGTGGAAGAGCACATGCCATCTATTGAGTTCTATATTCATGTCATAAAAAGATTCATGATTGAAAGATTACATGTTGTGACTATCCTTTACATGTCATGAGTTATATAATTGATGGTTTCTATGTTGAGAAGAAACATTTTTGTATGGTTAAAAGAATTACCTCCTTCATGACCTATATTGGGATTACCTGTGGTGTAAAACCTACAATACTCCTTATAAAACAGTTATCATGGATGATATTTTTTTTCATCCTCCACTCAATTTACATTTCCCTCAACTAATGGTCATCCTCATGTGATCTTTATTCTCTCTGACCCTTCTAGATCACTTCATTCCGTATTCAATCATCATTGTGTTTGAGGTGTGATTCCCAAGTAATCTTTCTCCTTCATTTATAGTAATTATTCTATTATCCTCCATTGATATTTCAATGTATCATCCTGGAATTCATGTAAATATGTCCTATATTATTAAATCTCTCATATAGGGTGTGCATCAAGTTTTTATTCAAATTCATTCTCATTGATGAGTTTTATACTAGCTATTTTTTTCAGGAAAATTATTTATGGTTGTATCCAGGTTTTCGAAATTCATTTACCTAGTATTTCATCCTTTATTTGAGCAATTAATTTAAAATCAATTGGTCAAATATTATTTCCACTGACCCTATAAGACCCATTTCTAGAATATTCGTATATTCAAAACGGTTTTGGCAAGACAATTTGGAAAACTCAATTCAATTTAATTAGGGTGTGTTCAAAGAAATTGGTTGATTTAAATTATTGAATTTAAATTTTTGATATGATTGAAATGATTTCAATTAAAATTTTGTATTCAATTATGGAAATAAATTGTTGAATTGATGAAATTGGTATAAAATAGATTTCAAACTTGAAACGATGTATTATTTTTTTATGATAGAAACCTTGTGGTTTTATCTTGTGAATTAAGCATGTTTTTTATTAAAACAATTATTAATTTCAATTAGAAATGTGTAATTCAAGTGGAATAATTTGAATTAATTTTATTTTATAATGTATTAAAATAAATTTCCCATCATTTATTGTTTTAAGAGAACATGTATTCTTTAGGTAGGTGGTGAGTTATTTGGAAACACTTTTTTATGTTACAACATTTTAGAAAATACATGAATCATGTTACATTTCTGATGGAAGGGTGATGAGTCGCCTATGGCTAGTTTCAAGGGTATGTGTATAGACATATATTTGAGATCACATAGTTATAGAGGAGTCTTACATAATTAAATAATATTTTATCTTTAAAAAATGACCACGTTTCTCAATTTTTATTTATATTTTATATTTAAATTTATTCCAATGTTGTAAAATTTATTTACATCCCTTTTTAATTTACATGAACTAGTTTATGCAATTGTATTATCTAAGGCAGTATTTCAGAAATAACCCGTCACATGTAAAGACATTTATTAATTTATTTTTCCATAATTTTAATGGTATAGAATTATTTTCTCAAGATTCATTATAATTACAAACATGTTTATTTTTAAAATTGAATGAATTATTTTGGTTAACATGTATTTGGAAACTATAATAATATCCTTGGTGAGACCCTACTATGAATTTTGGTCAAACCCAACATATGCCTTTAGGTGTTTGTCTATTATCATCTTCTATGTTTGATAATGTGGAATGGATCACTTGGAGGTGGATCTAGTTGTTGAACATTGGAAGTAATGAGTTATGTACATAAGAACATAAGGTGTTTTAATCTATTTTGTTACATGTGATGTAGTACTCCATGCATTAATACCTTGTTTACTTCTATTATATTTTTCACAGTGGAGTTTCTTTTGTTAAGAAAACTTCCTTGTTTCTTTTGATTTCACATTGTTTGTGGAAAATTCATTCCCACATTCATGTTATATGATTAGAGGTGCTAGTCACTAAACCCTGGTGATTAGGAACACCCTTTAGTATATATTAGGGTTTTCTCACTTATCATGTTACTAAGGTTCCCGAGCTGGTTCATGATAATGTGTTATCAAAGGAGGATATTGAGAATTTTTCTTATAGTTAGAATGTAGTTGAAATATTGTCGGAACATATGAGGTTTTTGTGATTCAGTTCCTAGCTAGATCTCACCTCAATGAACCGTATGTAACCAGGTGTGGTTAGGGAAATATGTCTTCTGTATTATATCTAGTTTTAACATATTGAGATTTGGATATAGTGAAATCCAAATCTGGGTTATTCTATCTGTTGGGAATGATTTCACTTTTCATAAACAATGATGGAAAATAAATTTTATTCCTTGTTATCAGCTGATGCTGTGTATCATCATGCCTCTGAGAAGACATGAAAATTGGATCTAGGAGTATTTTCTATACAACCATGTTTAGAAAGACCACATGTAGACCCAAATTATGTTACACTGATCGTGAATACCATCAATTATTTGGAATTAGTACCACAACAAGTCCATGTTCAGACTCCATTTTTGGAACATAAAGGGGATGTTATTTAAAATAATTCCCAGGAGTTCCTTAATAAGAATCCAATTTTTTTCAAAGTCTCCACTAATTCTCAACATGACAAAAATTATTAGGGCATGAATGAATTTCTGTTTGAGTTATTGGAGACAGCAGACAAGATTAAGGTGATGTGTGCCACCATTATGCGGGAGGGACTGAGAAGGATATAATGATACGCGATGGTGATGCAGAAAAAACATGAGGTATTAAAGTGGAAGTACATAAATGTTCTTTATTTTGACTAGTTATATCCAATGTTGATGGCGTTATCAATTATTGTGGAGTTTTTCAAGATTGAGTAGGTTAAGAGCACCATGAATGAGTATTAAAATATATTTTCATAGATGATGTAGTTTTCCGCTAAGATTTGATCAAATGATAAGGCTATGTATCAAAAGTTTGAGTTATGAATTCAATAAAATATCTATTTTCATGTTTACTTACTAAAGATACCCACTTATGTTGATGTGATAGATATGATGATTACAGTTGTGATGGATCTAGATGGGATGTCAAGGATAATGGGAGTTCCTTTTTCCCCAAGCGGCAGCATGATTTCCATCAAGGTTAAATAGAAGCATGATAATTCTCTCAACAATTCAAGATGAAATAATCATTATAGAAGTCCATCAATTCTAATAGTATGTCCATTGATTTTATTCCAATGCGGAAAGCTACGAAATTCCAAAAGGGTATGCACTGAGCAATTGAATAACTATAGCTTCGGTTGTCATCCATGGCACATATATAGATTCTGAAATATCTTTTCTTATCCATGTAGTGGTATAAAATCGTTATATCCTCAGAAGACTGTGGGTAAATTATATGATTCACTCTTAAAAGGGTTCCACCCACAACAATCCAGAATGAAATAACTTTAAATAGTGGAATATTATCATTAGGGTGTTGATATCGGTCCAATGACTATGAGAGGTACCGTTACTATAGCTTCTTCTTTAGTGATTTCTCTATCTGATATAGGTTCCTCTCACTCGTTTATCTTAAACAATAACATAAATATGCATAATCATCCAATGAGTCATATATGTTGTGCAATGGATATTACTACGCACCTTGATACAATGATATAATTGGGTATCCATAGTCCAACATGTTCCTTCTCTGTATTAGATGTCATGATTTCATGGTGTTATAGGTTTCTTGACATAATATCTCTTGATGTCATATTTTTTTATGGATTGGATCATTTCTAATGAAGATCATATTTATTTTTATCTTTGACGGGTCAACCTTACTACACCCAGTGTTTTGTCGCCTGTATTTTATGGAGAATGGGACGTAAGTTCATACAATGCTAGATCATCTTATGTGGAGTTAGAAAAGGTTATATCAGTGTTTTACTTTGATCTAGATTGGGATTCAATGAGTGGTGATCGCCCTCAAGTCTTTGTTGATTTTCCATACATGTTTACTTATAAATTATATTCTTTTCCACCATAATTGGTGGTAGTGTATTCTATAAACATTATTCATAGTATTAAACTCTTTTCAATTCCCTGTTATCGCGTGACACTAGCTAAAAATAAATAGTTGAAGTCCTCGTTGTAATATATTTTATAGAATTTATTTATACACCCGAGTGTGTCACCACAGGAAGCACCAATCTCTTTCCTAAAATGTTTGATGGTTTTATTATCTTATGTGATGGTTATAGAAATCTCAATCTAGTTATGCTAAAGAAAATGAATATTTTTAATAAGTATTGATTGTCTAATTGATCAGATAAACTAGGAGAAATGGTTTTGAAATAATGATATTTGGTCTCATTACCATCAATTGAGGATAAAATATTTGAACATACCAAAAACCATATTCTAAAAAGGTATCACTATTTTGAGTACATTGTTATTACCTTTGGTATGAAAAATGAAAGTATATTTTTCATGGATTTGATGAATATTATTTTCCACAAGTATCTGGTTACCTTTTTGGTAGTCATAGTGGAAGGAAACCTCATTTACCCTAAATATGAGGAGGATCATTTCCATCATCTATGAATAGTTTCAAGACTATATAGAAGTCACTGACATTATTTTAAGCATTCAATGAGTGAATTTTGGATTCATGATGTGAAATTCTTGGGAAATGTGGTGTCTAAATAAGGTATATCTGTTGATCCAAAAAAGGTGAAGGCTCTTATAACATGGGAACAACCACAAAAAGTCTTCATTATTCGATGATTCTTGGGTTTATGCAGATATTATCATCTATTCATGAAGGAATTACCGAAAATGGGTTATTTTGTGACTGCTCAGACAAAGAATGGGGTGATTTTTTCATGGAATGATAAATGTTAGAGTTATTTTGTGGAGCTAAAACATCTTTTGACTACTACACCAATGTTCACTCTTCCATAGGCTGGCCAAGGCTATATGGTCTTTCAAGATGCATCATTTCTAACATTGGGTTATCTTCTATTGTAGGAAAATCATATAGATTCTTATAGATCTTATCTACTTAGACCAAATGAGGATAACTACCCTACCCATGAATTTAAAATTTCAACTGTGATGCACACTCTTAACAGTTTTTTTTCATTACCTTTTTTGAGAAATGATTACTATGTATTGAGACTGAAAAATCAAAAGTTGTGTATTCTCTCAAAAATATTTGAATCTTTGTCAGAGGAATTGGGATGAGTACCTAAAATCATTCCTCAATGAAATAACCAATACCTCGAGAAAGGGATTATCATTTTAGATATATTGAGGAGGAAAATTCCAACATAGGTAATGAAAGAATAATTAGAAGGGTGTAAATTTATGGATCACTCTACACAGTTGTATATTGGTTTTAGGAGAACTTGGATGAAATTTCATTAGAAAGTATTCATTGACACGTGCTCTTCTAGAGATGATTCTTTTCGAACAACATATTTATCATGAATTCTATAGTATTAGATAAATGTTTCGTGGTGGGTGTCCAATGCACATTGGTTGTTCTCCAAAGAGGGTCTTATCTATTATCAGAACCATTAAATTGGTCTGTTAGTAGCATGGAAGGATTTCATGGAGGATTTCCATAATTCCTAGTGGGATGGTCACCCAAGAACCACAAATATATTCTATGACAAGTGGTGGATGTAATGGTGGATATGTTTGAGAGGGTGTATGGATGAGTTTGTTTCTCATTGATATACATTCCAATAGGTGAATCTTGATCACTCAATGCCTTTTTGTATTTACAAAAATATCTCATCCCAAATTTTAAGTGAGTTAAAATCAATTTGGACTTTTTTGTTGGTTTTACTAATACCTAGAGAAACAAAAATGTGATATGTGTTGTGATTGATTTTCTATGCAAGTTGGATCACTTTATACCCATTCATGATACAACCAACGTTGAGGAGTTGGGAAGTCTATATCTGAATGACATTATTTTTTTTCATGGAGTTTTTTCTGCTATAGTCCCTAATAGAGATCCACAATTTTGTTCTCCCTTTTGGAGAGGCCATATTGAGGCACTACTATATCTAGTCTATTTAGAACTTGGCCTACCATCCATAGTCAAATGGCCATACATAGAGAGATATAAATATCACTGAGGGTATGCTTTGATCTTGTGTTCTTGACATTGGTGGGGCTTGGGATGACAATTTGGGGGTTTATGAGTTTTATTATAACAATAGTTACCAATCTAGTATCAAAATGTCTCCTTTTGATTCCATGAATGGTTGTCCTTGTAAATAATTATTTATTGATAGAGATTTGGAAAAAATACTTGGTTAGTGCAAGTTTGGAATATAAAATGATATAAATGAATCCGTTAATCCATAATATAATGTTTTTAGTGTAGTGACAATACATGTCTTATGTTGATTGACATAATAGACCATTGTATTTTTCAATTATTGACTAGGTGTTCTTGAATGATTTGGCTCTATTGGGTCATCAATAGCTTGGGAGACAAGGGAATCATACTTATCATTTTATGAGACATTTAAAGGTTATTGAATAGGTGGGGAAGGATTTATACCATTTATCACATGCACAATAGCTGAATTACATATGTAACATAATCCATTTATCACTAATGAGAATGTATCTCTTTGATATATATCATGTTTTTAGATGGGAAAATCTTTACATTGAACCCAATTTATCATTCACTTAGTGACCAGCATGATATCAGATTCTGGGGCTAGGGTACCTCATGAGAGTATGATACATTTATTCCATGTTCCATGGAATCAGGGTTTTTATATTCATTAGATATGGGAACATGAAATACTATTGAGGGAGTAGTGGCCTCATCTTTTAGGCAGGAATGAATCATCATTGGTATTCTGAGGAATGAAAGTCTCTATGGCGAGGTGGTTGTAACATAATATTATAGAAATGGTAGGTATTTCATTAACATTTCCTTGGGGTTTCCTTTAAATTTAATGTTTAGGGTTTATAATGAATTGGGAGGATACATATCATTGTAAATGTAGAGATTTTTTATTCCAATATTTAACCGACATTGTTTACAAGAATTTGGAGGGTTATACATCATGTAACATGGTTACACATCATGTAATTTTTTCTGGATTAAATTCATTAATTCATTCACAATGTGTAGGTTACACATAATTAATAACCTTTACAAATCTTGATTTATATAATGTACTGTTTTTAATTTCAGGAGACAAGTATTTCGATGGCTATAAGAAGTATCTCTTTCATTAGGTTTATAATGATTACATGTTGTGTAATACCCCAAATGGATAGGAATCATGGATGAGATCATTTATTCACCAATACAATTTCAATCCCCCCCGACTTAAGTCCATCCCTCTGAAATCTTAATTCTCTCCAAACCTTTCAGATCCATTAGTTCAGTGTTAGATCATCGTTGTGTTGGCGGTGTGATTCTTGCGTAATCATTCTACTTAATAATTCATCTATATCTCTTTATCATCCTTTTTTATTTCAAGGTATCATCTTTTATTGATTGATATTTTTATTTTTGTGTTAGATCATACCTCTAGTTTGTGTATCAGGGACTTATACACCATTGTTCTCACTAACAGGTACCATTTATGTATGTTTTTGGAAAAAAATCTAGTGGTTCCACCATAATTTACCAAATTGATTAACCTAGTATTGCATGATATTTTTCAACAAATGATTTAAATTAAATTACTCAATCAATCATTCAATAGAATTTTTAATACCCAATTCACGTGATTTAAGAGATTTGAAATGGTTTTGTCGTGGAAATTGGGAAAACCCCCAATAACATTAAAATGGGGTTTGTTCATATAAATTGGCTGATTTAAATTGATGAATTTTAGGAAAATTATTTCAATTAGTTTTTTGAATTTAACTGTGAAAATGTATTGGAAAATTTATTGAATTTGTTTTGAATAGATTTCAAATATGAGGAATTGCCTTAAAATGTCTTGATAAAAAACTAGTGGTTTTATATTCTGAAAGAGGGATGCTTTTTTATTAAACCCCATTTTGGGTTTAAAAAAATCGTCATTGAAATGGAATTTTAGGAATTAATATTATTTTAAGTAGCCTTAAAATAAATTTCCCATCATTTTTTTGTAAGTGGATATTCAAGGAATAAGTAGTTGGGGAGTTATTTGGACACTCTACAATATTATAACATTATAAAACATAAATGCATTGGGTTACATACCTGATGGGAGGGTGACGAGTCACCTCTGTCCACTATTTGGGGGAATGGGTATAAACATATTTCTAAGATAATATATAGAATGTGGTGTCCTATAATTGTATCTTCTACAATACATTTCAGTAGAAAACCGTTTTTTCTTTTTTTGTTTATATTTGAGATATAAATATTTTACAGTTTTGTAAAACATGTATACATTCATTCTAAATATAAATAAACTGATTTATGTAACTATTATATCTAAGAATTTTTTTGAAAATATTGTATCACTTGTAAAGCTTTATCATAAAGTATATTTCTATCATCTAAATTATATATCATGATTGGTTTATATATTCATTAAAATTAAAAAATAGTTTACATTTAAAATTGAAATCATACTTTTTCTTTAAAATATATTTGGAAACTATTAGGGAATCTTTAGTGAGACTGTACTAGGGTTTTTTATTCACACCCTATTTGTGCCTTTGGGTGTTTTAAAATTATATCCTTCATGGTTTGAGCATATTGAACGGATCACATTGAGTTAGATCCAACTATTGATCAATGGACATGGTGAGTTATGTCTTTATGGAATTTCGTTTATTCCTTTTTTTGGTATATGGGTTGTTGTACTACGGGATTTAATTCCATATTGAATTCTCATACATTACTCTGAGTGGAGGTTCTTTTTCTCTGAAAACTGCCATGTTTCATTAGATGAGGCAATTTTCATCGTAAATTTAGTCCCATAAGTGTGTTTTTTGATGCACGTTTCTAGTCACTGAATCAAGGGGATCGAGAACACCCTTTGAACGTTGTTAGGGTTGCCTCAGTTATTTGGTTACTAGGGTTCCCAGGCTAGTTCCTGACAATGATTTTTTTCATTAGTATAGTTTTTGGAAAGTGCAGTTTTCCTATTTGACAATGAATATTTTTAATTTCATCTTATTATTAAAAATGAAATTATTCCTTCCTACTATACATTGGTTGTATATTTGTCTTCATGTGTATCTTTAATAACAACATATTATTTGGGGACTCTTTTAGTTTAAATTATATTTCAAATAAAATAATTTAAAAAAATTAAAATCAGCTCTGTGTAGATAAATGTTTTGTCCTAATTGTGGTTTTCTACACTGGGGGATTGTTCCTCAACAGTTTTCATTCCTAGAGACAGTCTTTATATATCTATTTGAGAACATGTAATAGACAATATGTGTGTGTTTTCTTCAGTTTGGGATCATGAATCCATAAATTTTTTTACCAGAGATAGTATTTTTATCACTAATGCAGTTAAAAAAACAACAAGAAAAAATCATAAAAAAATTAAAAAAAAATAAATTTGGACACTAACCATAAGGGTTAATGTTATTCCCCTAGATGACTTCTATTTTTTCACATGAACAATTTAATGTGCACCATGCCTTTTGTAATTCACACCACATAATCATACATAATTGAAATTAAATGAAATGTTGTGTTTAATTTCAAAAAAAGAATGGAATTTGGATAGTATATTCTTAAAAACATTGTATCTAATAAATAATTTTGATATGATTAGAGTTTTTTGTCAGTATTTCTTTTGTTGAGATTTGAATGCTAAAATGATTACAAAAAATGAAATTCAATTTCATATTTTTGAGACAATTTTTGATCGAGACATGAAAAAAAATGTTTGGTTGTCTGATTTTCCACTAAAATAAGTAAATATTAATTTATTATATCTTAATATTCATATGTTTTAGTTTCTATAAAAAACAATAATAATTCGTTCTATAAAATGAACTTAATTCCTCATCCCAAGTGCAATTAATATATAAAGTAAACAATTGGGCCAAATCAATCATCTATTCATTGAAAAAATTATATTTATTATTTCAATTTAATAATTTGGGATATTATTTATCAAATTTTTTAGAACATATTATATTTTGGGATCAATGTTTTAACTGTAAGGGTAGATGGATATTTTCAGCAATAAACACAAAAATTTCTAAACAAAGCATAATAGACCTTAGGCACACCCATCAAGTAAAAGTGTTATGGAAAATTCATGTCCTATGATGATCATATTTTATTAATTGAAATAAAATGTTTTGGGTATAATTTCATTCAACTATTTCCAGATATAATTCTCAATTTTTCAAGGTGATTCCATGAGCCCAGGTTGACATTTAATTTTTGGGACATATTTGAATGCCCATAAAATAATTACATCATTTAGAGTATAACATTCAAATAGTTGATCCAATTGTCATGAATGTTTTACTAGAATTATAGGACACATATATATATAATTGTATATTGTATGATCATCATCAATTCAATCATCAATAATGACGTATTTTCAAAGCATATGGAAGGATGTATCTGGTCATATTTTTGTGTTCGCCTTGAGAATGTCATATTTTTTAAATCTCACCCATATTTTGAATATCATAATTAAAGGGAATGTTAATGGTGGTTGGGGGTCGATTTAAGGTTTCTATGGTTTCTATATAAGGAGAATTTTGAGGCCAAAATTTATGATCCCTGTTATTTCTGTCAATTTAATTGTTATTCTCCCATTTTTGAAATCACACTTTCATTTTTTGTCATCTACGTTTTTCATTCACAATAATTTATTAATTTATGTTATTAAAAATATTCACTTCTAAATTTATTATTTCATTTTTCATATCCCTTTTATACAGTTTCCTTAGGGAGTTAGGCTATTCACATGATTTTTAGTGAAATTCCCCACACTATGGTGGAGTGATCCTTATTTTTTATTATCCTTGTTTAATTCCACCCTCACGAGTTTACTACCCACCTACATTGATATAATTACATCAATGGAGGTATAAAAATTTATTGAGATGGTCCATATATGTTTCAATAGGTTGTATTGGATGTTATTTATAATTTTAATAATTCACAGTCAATTCATTTGTTGATATTTCAATCAATGATGTTTCTTCTCCATTGATCTCATAAATTTTGAAGCTACCAATACAGAGTGCTGAAATGATCCTCTACCATGTAGTGTTTATGAATATGATTGTACATTTGAGTATTTTATTAGACATAGTCTTGTGGAAATTATATCTCTTTGTTATTCAAAATGATCATATTTTATTTAAGGAAATGGTCGAATTTAAGACAATGAAATATTTTTAAAAGAAATTCATCTAGTCCACCCCATATAATAACCAAGGATCAACTCATTCTATTTAAATTTAATTCACATAATAATATCAAACTTATTAAAAATACACTCAATTAAAAAAAAAATTTCCCACTTAATAGACAAATTACAACCATGTGATGTATGTTTTATTGGGACACTTACAAGGTCTCTAAGGATTCAAAAACACGTGTTGTACTACAAGAAACCACTTATAACATATAACATGGGTAAATTTGGATGAATCCACTATTCCAACTAAGAGAATGGTCACAATATCATTTAACTCTTTATCTAGTCTATGATGCCCCCATAATAGTACCTTAGTGTATGAAGATAATGCTGAGTTTCAGATCATTTCCTTATTGGAATTTCCTATAAACTTATAATATTGATGATCCAATGAAACCCTTAATGTGTATCATTAAAAACAATTCAAAACATGTATGAAATCATTAACATAATGCCAATTCGACTATTTTATCCTAATTTTCACCTGATTGAATGAGTCTTCTAGTCCGTTCATAACATTAGAAACCCACGTTTTCAATTAAATCCCTTGATAATTTATAATATATTCCATTCATATCTAAAATAAAATGTATGATTTTTTTTCAAATTGGGAACATCTGATTAAATAAAAAAGAAAAATTTAAAACTCTTTTAGCCAAACCACCTTTTGAAATTATTAAATCCTTCCACCAAACTGTATCAAATTCCATGATAATGATGTGTCACACTTAAATGAATTTCATTAGCATTATGTACATTCCCATCAATTTTAAAAACCAAATATTGATAAAATTACGTCATTGGATCCTCTTTAGGGATATCTGCCATCATGCTCCAACCAATAGCATGAATACAATCCTATTACGATAAGTCCAGATCATCAAAAGAAATCTTGATCCTCAAACACATGCTTAAACAACTCCATACCACTGGATATTTACTCTAACAATTAAATTCACTTTCAAAACAATTCTCAAAATATGGTCGCTCACACACAAAAAGAATATCACCCCCTCTATAAAAGAATCCATTTAAACAGAATACCAAATAAATATCTAGATCATCATTTCCTCTTCCTCTTCTCTCACCATAGAAAACTAATTGCGTGGTAAAAACACTATAATTATAATTTATGAACCTAAAATAACAAACTATCCCTCATCCTTGTATTTGTGAATATCATCCACGAAAACAATTGAGATTTATTGGAAAGAAGTGTCTCACTCACAATTATTGATGGTGTCTCCCTGCCATATGGATTCCCTTGGAACACATATCAATGTACTATTTCACTATATATGATCAATCTCAAAAACATCTCTCATTACGAGGAAAATTCTTCTATTTTATTTGAATACACATGTAACCTGACAAAAAATACAAGAATCCTATTAATATTCCTTTTAAGCATTGATAGTCTTATGAATGTTACCAAATTAAATATCCCTCGAACTATTATTACACATCACATGATATATATTCTTATCCTTGGTCAGTGGTTGTTTACTTTTTTACGGACCAAAAATTTAAATCCCAACTTACACCATTATAAGTTCGGAAATACCTTAACCAGTCCCAACATAACAACAATTGACAATTATTTTCAATCATTTCAATACCATTAAACTTATATATCTCGTGGAACAAAACATTAAAATTGGGACCCGTACTTATGTCTTGATTCATTGCACACTCCACTCTAACACAAGACATATAATGTATTGTTTGTTTCATCTATATGTTTATCTTCCCGACAATGTTGATCTAGTTCTGTGCATCCACCAAAATGATTCCATGATGGAAAATGTAACTCCCCAACCCCAGGACACCAGAGTCGGTGCATTATTACATATCATTGGCGTGATGAATAAAGATAAAGTCTCAAAAGACCGATTAGTTTAGTGTCTTCGGAAGTACAAGATACATTTATATTGTTTACATTACATCATAAAATGGAAAACTACAACAACAATGTTTCCATAGAAAACACTGATGTCCCATAGTCTATCCCCGCATGTCAGTCATTATATAATTCTTCACATCCTAGAAAAAATAAGACATTGAATGGTGTGATCTTAGATACTCAGTAAGGATAACAATATAGCGGAAACTTTAATAAATAAGCTAAACATTTAAGACAATGTATAGAACTAAAACAAAAGCCCTTTCAACATAAACTTCATCATAATATGGAAAATATAAATCAAAATAATTCCATTTAAATACTCACATTGATATTATACAAGTAGAATAATCAATGAAATATGAATAGCCACGTTCATAATGATGGAATGCATAATATCATACTTTCATAACCACATAGTCAAGGCCTTGTCCCAGGACTACAAATAAGATTCTGTCAGGGCCTTGTGCCAAGACACTAGTTTGTCTCATGATACCTACCGATGCATTGAGGAGCTATAGTGGGCTCCACCTATCACTTACAATGTCCAATGCATTTATCAAAAAAATGTTTGAAACATAACATAAACATTCGTATTAAAACCAGCATATGAAATGTCAATACATTATCCACAAAACATGAAAGGTATAAAAATAGCACATCCACAGTAAAACATAACTCGTTCAATATAATATGTATGATTGTATTGTAACATATTAACCTCAATCGAGAATAAATATGGATATTGACATAGATGAGAATAATCATCAAAACTATTTGAGAGAAATATCCCCCTTTTTCTTGAAATCATTTAAAAGTCACACTATTTGACAAAAAGCTGTTTATGATAGAGTCTTGATTCAAAGTGTCCCATACCACTATGAAACTATTAAGAGGAATTTTAATATTAATATTTAATTTCCATAGAAATAAATACTTAAAACTATTTTTAAAACATGAACATTAGTGAGAATGATTTAGAATAATAAATCTTTAATACATTTAAAATGATATTTTAGTTAGAGTTCCTAACCAAAAGAGAGACACTTGAATACAATTAATTGAGGTAATAAAGAAATTATAATATCATGATAATAATGTGATTCATGATATACTATGTAAAAGTACGTTATATACACCATATAAAAGTGAATTGGTGTATAATAAAAAAGAAGTCTCAATGGAATATAAATTGAGCTGAAATCTATTATAAATATCGTATCCTTAGGCTACGGATAAATAAACAACATAATTATGTGTGAAAAATATAAATACACTCAATATTATTGGATATTTAGTATAAACCAATCATAGGACATTCTCACATATTCTTGTAAAAGCAACACCAATGAATTGGATATTTAACTCAATAAAAGATGATTGAGTTAAAATTACTCTTATCATGTTCATATCGATGACTTGAAAATTTATGAATGGAGTACATATGTGTATAAAATTTATATCCATAAAAAGGGGAGTGGAAATTACTACACAAATAATAAATAGTGATTCCATATATAATCATAGAGTAAAATAATCAATGAAGTATGCGTAAAGCCGAATGACTGGAAATTAAAATTTGAAATTCCCTTACCGATTTTATAACATACAAAACATACATCCCATGAATGATGGATCATAAAATTAAGAATAAATTAATAATAAATTAACATATATTACACAAATAATACAATCATTGGGCATTACATACAACACAGAAAAGGAAATAGTGGCAGTATGGCATGAATCTCATGGAAATAATAAGTGAGATGAAAACTCTAACTTCATTGTAATCTATCGAGTCGTATGGCCAAAAGTTAATAAAAACCAAACTAATCACAGAATAAAATGAATATTGTAACATCCCAGGTAAATAAAGAATAAAGAATTTTCATATTTATTAATATTTACGAATTAAATATTAATTTTATTTTAATGGGGTTGCTATGTTCGATAGCGTACCCGATACGCAACGACGAGTTTCTTTGAAACTTACGTAGCACACTAGTAATAAAATAATATTATTTTAAATTTTAGTTAACAAGTAGCCGTTGTACTTACGGGAATGGATAGAAATAACTAAAATATGATTAGATATGTTTTTAAATGATTATACATTTACCCAATAAAAGATAAAGGCTTAAAATACGGAAAGAGTTCAATTTTAGGGCATATATACTCTAATTTTCACTAAAGGTTCACTTATCACCTTTTAATGGTGAACCGTCATTAAATATAGTTTTGATCACACTTATAATTTATTTTGGACCAAATATAACTCTTCTTTATAATCGGGACATCAAAATTTACTTTGTGTAAATTTTTGGTACCTTTCTGTTAAAGTTCATTTTTTTATGAATAGTGTAAAATGTTGTATTTTAATTCAAAACATCTTTTTAATCTAAATTATTTATATGATTAGATTATTATTTTAATTGGTTTTAAAGTGAAATTATAAAATATTTTTACCAGTTAATTCAATGGTGGTCATTGGAATCAATTTCACTTTGAAATTGGACTTAAACTGGTGTCAATCTTTTGATACTTATTGTTTCACAAAAACACACTATTTGTCATGAAAGCGGGAATTAATTATTAAATTAATTAATTTTACTTATATGTTTTGAATTTTTTAAAATGGACATCATTTTTGAAATCGGAATATCAAATATATCTTAGGGTGAATTTTTGGTAATTTTCTGAAAAACTTCAATTTTTGATGAATAGTGAAACCACTAAGTGGTAATCAAGCAAACTGATTTTTCAGTTAAATGAAAGTTTACCACAAATGTGTATTGAATTTTGAAAATCCGACATACATGGTTGTCATTAAGAAGTAAAATGTGGTTCAATGAGATTAAAATAATTTTTTGGTGAATAGTAACTTTTTTTTCATTAATCGCGATTAGAGGTAATTAGTGTAGTTTAAGGTAAAAATGGTATTATAAGAATGTGAAAACACCATGAAACTTGTCCTACACTTATTGGGTGAGTCATGGCCGACCAAGACAAGCCATGGGCCAACTTGGGGACCCCATGGAGCCACTTTAGTTTGAAAATGACATTAATATATTTTTATTTAATGTTAAAGTGAAAATGACACTAACATAAATTGTTTTACTAAAATAATTTTTAAGTAGGGTTATACAAGTCCAAATTTTGATTATAAATAGTCATTGGAAAGCTAAAAATCTTTCCTACATCATAGTAGTTTTTTTATAATTTTTAGACATTAAATAAATTAAATTATATATGACATAATAATTATGCAGCGATGACATCATTATTTGACGATTTAAATAAAATGGAAAGATAATGAAAAATCTAAAACCTACATATGTCCTAAACCAATTGGATGAGTGGATTTCGAACCCTTATCACCTTATCCACGAATTATATCAATTTGGGACCTTTTAAAACCGAAACACATTTTCAAATAAAGTAATATTTCTTTACTTTCCAAAAGTGACCCTCCTCTCCTCTTATAAAAGGCCCCCACCTCTACCCCATTTCACACACTTCTCAAGCCTTTGGCTCGGCCAACCCCTACCCAATTAATCTCTCCACATCCCTCTCCTCATCCTAGAGGATTCCCTTTGGGCAGAATCCTTTCAACGGAAGCCTTTAGGCTCAAATCAAAAGGGAGTTACACTTTTAAAGGTAATTCATTCTCTCTTGTTCATTTGTTTTATTTTGTTTCTCCAACCCTCTAAACTCTTTTTATTTACTTCTTTTGTAACAACACCAGTATCTTCAATATACTCGGATGTTGTTATAATATTTATTTGAGCTACACTCTCACACAACTACATCAAATGGTTAAAGAACATACGGTTTCCGTGGATGGCGAAATTCTGCCTCCCGAAACGATGATTGTTCAATACTCATTTAACACCTTCAAGGGTGGCAATTATGATGTAACTATTTTTATATATGATATATAATATGTTTATGTTTTCTTTAAGCTTCTTTATTTTTCATTTTTGGCATACCTATATGGTTTCCATTATGGGTAAACACGATATCTTCATTTAAGGAAGTGCAGACTACCGCCCCCTAAAAGTGATGTGATTCTTTAATGCCATATGTGGGACGTGTAAAGGATGGATTTAAAGTTATTATATATGATGTTATACTGGAATTATAATATACCTCTATATCATTATTATTTCTTTCCATTAAAGTATGAGATAGAAATGAAAGTAGCATTCATGCGTACGTACGGCTTACCGTCTCCATGAACGGTGCATTTCATTTCTTATCTTCAAATGTAATGTTCTATTAAAATTACATCTATATAATGTATATATATAATTAATGATATATCTAAATGATGAATATAATTCTGGAATTAAAATATACATACCTCTCATTTAGTTTTAATTCCACTAATATGACAAAGAAATGAAAGTAGCGTTCATGCATACGTACGGCTTACCGTCTCCATGAACGGTGCATTTCATTTATTACCTCTAAATGATTATGTAATATTATAAATACATGTATATGCTGGATATATATGATATATATGATATCCAAATCAGGAATTTCATTCTGGATATAAAGAACTTTTGACCACACGAACAACATGTAATTGTAAGAAGTCAACTTTCGACTTAAGAACCAAATATTGACAAAACAAACATTATTAACTTAAATGGTTACATAATGTTTATAACATGGAAATAAGTGATATAAAAGGAATAATGAACTTTAAAAAGGTTCTTAATCAAGTATAAATTAACTCAAGTTTATTATTCAGGACGTTAAAGAACGATCGAGTCAAGTCGGACCCAAGGTAAGGGACTTCGTCTCAATCTCCTTTCATTGAGGAATATTTCGTTTTATACACAACTTTCTTTTATACGGTATATAAACTCCTTTGACTTTTACTTTTATACAAAAGGAATCTTTTTCTACGAAGCGTTTTTCTAAACGACAAAAAGGAATGTTTTTTTAACGTACGCGTTGACAACGACCTTTTTCCGCCGCCGCGAGTATTATTTGATCTTTGGCTTCCTCAACAAGCCGTAATGTTTTTAAAATAAAATAAATACCATATACTCTTTTATGTATTTTGGTATTGAAAATGGTTTTGATAAATGATTCTATTATGTCAATATATTTATGATATATTGTGATTGAATTGTGAAAATGTTATCATTCTTTTATATTGGTTTTATGTTTTATGATTTTATATTGGTACATGGACATTTTAACGGGTGGTTACGTTATAAACCATATGACGGGTGGTGCCGTGAATACCAGGACGGGTGGTTACGTTTTAACCTCCAATGCATTGGGTATGGAAGTCGGCCGTATGGCTATTCCATTAAGTATGTATGGAAATTGTCCGTATGGCTATTCCATTAAGTGATATGTGTGGAAGTCAACCGTATGGTTATTCCACTTAAGTAAGTTTATGTCCCAAGTTACCTTTATATATGTTATGTGTTCTTTATATGGGTTTTATGGTAATCCTTTGGTTGCAAAAGGGTAAGTAATGATACTTTATTCAGTGAAGAGTTTTTATTACTTCATAAAGGTGAAAAGTATTACTTTGATAAAGTATACATGGTTTACTTGATGTTTGAAAAACTAACAGTTTTAATTCTTTTTGTATCCCTTACTGAGCTTTTTATGCTCACCCCAAGTTTTTCGAAATGTTTTTCACAGGACTTAAAGTGGAATAAGGTCAAGGATGGGATCAAGGGAATTTCATGCTATCTAAAACATGGAATCTAGAAATCTTTCTTTTTAAGAGTTTTTATTTTATGGAGACTTAGTAGAAGTGTATACTTTGTAATCTTTTAAGATGTAATAGTTATGTTCTATTTCCTTAAAACTCTAAACCTGAAACGATCCTCAATGTGAATTATTCATTAAATTCAATATTAAGTATGGTTTAAGGCTGGGGCCTTATAGTTGGTATCAAAGGACGGTTTAGACAACTTTAGGAGTTAGAAAAGTGTTAAATTATAATATGATTGAAATGATATAGCATTTACGGATTACCATGTTGCTTCGCCTAAGATATTTCTGTGTTCAGAATGGTTTTCCGTAGAGGAAACAAAGCAGCTATGTTGGGACGACATCAGGAGGAAGATAACCTTCCAAATCAGCAACCTGAGATGGTCGGAATCGGAACTGAACAGTTTGTTGCAGTGATGGAATAGTTGACTCAGGCTATAAATGGTGGTGGTATCCATGCACGAGATCAGCCAGATCAACCGCAGAGGAACATGTCAGTGGTGGAACATTTCATGAGGCAACATCCCCCATCATTCAGAGGATCATCTGACCCTGTGCAAGCTGAAGGGTGGATTAAAGCACTGGAGAAGATTTTTGATGTCATGGGGTGTTCAGAACATCAACAGGTTAGTCTTGCTGTTTACCGTTTTGAAGGTGAAGCTGATCAGTGGTGGTCGATGGTGAAAAATATAAGGGATAGTGATGAGATTGAGGATCTTCACTGGGACGAATTCAAAGGTATGTTTCTTGAGAAATATTTTCCTAAGGTGGTTCGTCTTAGGATGGAAAAACAGTACCCAGAATTGAGGCAGGAGGATGATTCAGTGGCTACTTATGAAGAAAAGTTCACTCGATTGGCAAGGTATGCTCCAAACTTCATACGAGATCTTGATAGTAAAATAAACTGTTTTTACTCAGGGTTAAAGCCAAGGTATCGAAGGGATTTAGCTTCTCGTGAGTTCAAAATTTATGAAAAACTTGTTCGATGTGCGGATAAGGTGGAAATGGAGTTTGCCGATGATCAGGTGTTCTATGACAAACAACAGAATAAGAGGTCTAGTTGGCAGGCAAAGGGGAATAATTCATCAAAGAAGCAAGGAGGTAAGAATACCAAATATCCATCCTAGGAGAAGTGTGGTAAAATGCATCCTGGAGAATGTTTATCCAAGTCTGGTAAGTGCTTTCGGTGTGGTAAGTCTGGACATATTGCTCGTAACTGTAAGGAAGATGATCAAGAAGGAAATGAAAAGCCAACGGTAAGATGTTTTAAGTGTAATGAAATGGGTCATTATGCAAACGAGTGTCCAACGAAGAACTCAACTGGGGGAATGCAACTAGACTACAAGCAGAAAGGGGTGGTAAAATCATTTGCAACAACTTCAGCAGATGTTGGGCCATCGAATGAAGTGGTATCAGCTCCAGGGAGTTCAGTATTTTTCGAATATTGACTTGAGGTCGGGGTACCATCAGTTGAAAGTAAAAGAAGCAGACGTTCCGAAGACTGCGTTCCGTACTAGATTTGGCCATTATGAATTTGTAGTTATGCCTTTTGGGTTGACCAATGCAACTGCTGTATTCATGGACCTTATGAATAAAATTTTCCATGAGTTTTTGGATAAGTTTGTGTTTGTGTTTTGAGATTTGGGAAGAGATTGTGTGTGCCTTGTGATTCACAGTTGAAGAGAGAGTTGTTATGTGAAGCTCATAGTTCTCCGTTTTCAGTTCATCCAGGCAGTACTAAGATGTATATAGATCTGCGGGAGTATTACTGGTGGGATGGAATGAAAAGAGACATTGATGATTTTACTGTGAACTGTTTGACATGTCAACAGGTTAAAGCAGAGCAGCAGTTACCGTAAGGGATGCTTCAGCCTTTACCAGTGCCAGAGTGGAAATGGGAAAACATATCCATGGACTTTGTTTTGGGATTACCAAGGACATCTCGAGGTAAGAATGCAATCCGGGTTATTGTTGATCGCTTGACCAAATCTGCTCATTAATTTTCTATATGAGATACTTTCTCTATTGATCAACTTTCCCTTTTGTATCTTAAAGAGATAGTTAGGTTACATGGAGTTCCTCTCTCCATTGTATCAGATCGTGGTCCCAGGTTTACTTCTAACTTTTGGAAAGGCCTTCATAAGTCATTGGGTACTGAATTAAATTTTAGTACAGCTTTTCATCCTCAATCAGATGGGCAGTCAGAACGAACAATTCAGACATTGGAGGATATGATACGAGCTTGTTCGATGGATTATTAGGGAAGTTGGGACCAACATCTTTCTTTGGTTGAATTTTCTTATAATAACAGCTTTCATTCCAGTATACAGATGGCACTATTTGAGGAATTATATGGGAAGCGGTGTCGAACTCCAGCATTTTAGAATGAAGTGGGTGAAAGGAAGCTGATGGGACCAGAATTGGTAGAAGAGATGGCAGAAAAAGTTCAGTTGATTCAGAAAACATATGAGAACAGCTCAGAGCAGGAAGAAGAGTTATGCGGATAACCGGAGGAAGGATCTATCTTTTGAGGTAGGTGATCATGCTTTTCTCAAGGGTTCTCCTTGGAAAAGTGTGATGAGATTTGGTAAGAAAGGAAAGCTGAGTCCAAGGTTTATTGAACCATATGAAATTCTGGAGAGAGTTGGATCAGTTGCATACCGGGTGGCTTTACCTCCGAGTTTATCTCAGGTACACAATGTTTTTCACGTTTCGATGTTGAGAAAGTATATGCCAGATCCATTTCATGTTTTGAGTCCAGAGGTAGTTCAGTTGGAAGAGAACCTATCTTATGAGGAACAGCCGGTCCAGATTCTTGACCACAAGGAGCAGGTGTTACGGAATAAGGTGATCCATCAGGTAAAGGTTTTGTGGAAAACCCATGTGATTGAAGAGGCAACGTGGGAATCTGAAAATGCTATGAGGGATAACTACCCCCACTTATTTTGATAAGTGAATAAAATTGCGAGGACGCAATTCCCAAAAAGGGGGAAGGATGTAACATCCGAGGTAAATAAAGAATAAAGAATTTTCATATTTATTAATATTTACGAATTAAATATTAATTTAATTTTAAAGGGGTTGCTATGTTCGATAGCGTACCTGATACGCAACGATGAGTTTCTTTGAAACTTACGTAGAACACTAGTAATAAAATAATATTATTTTAAATGTTAGTTAACAAGTAGCCGTTGTACTGGCGGGAATGGATAGAAATAACTAAAATATGATTAGATATGTTTTTAAATGTTTATACATTTACCCAATAAAAGATAAAGGCTTAAAATACGGAAAGAGTTCAATTTTAGGGCATATATACTCTAATTTTCACTAAAGGTTCACTTATCACCTTTTAATGGTGAACCGTCATTAAATATAGTTTTGATCACTCTTATACTTTATTTTGGACCAAATATAACTCTTCTTTAGAATCGGGACATCAAAATTTACTTTGTGTAAATTTTTTGTACCTTTCTGTTAAAGTTCATTTTTTATGAATAGTGTAAAATGTTGTATTTTAATTCAAAACAACTTTTTAATCTAAATTATTTATATGATTAGATTATTATTTTAATTGGTTTTAAAGTGAAATTAGAAAATATTTTTACCAGTTCATCCAATGGTGGTCATTGGAATCAATTTCACTTTGAAATTGGACTTAAACTGGTGTCAATATTCTGATACTTATTGTTTCACAAGAACACGCTATTTGTCATGACAGAGGGAATTAATTATTAAATTAATTAATTTGACTTATATGTTTTGAATTTTGTAAAATGGACTTCATTTTTGAATTCGGAATATCAAATATAGCTTTGGGTGAATTTTTGGTAATTTTCTGAAAAACTTCAATTTTTTATGAATAGTGAAACCACTAAGTGGTAATCAAGCAAACTGATTTTTCAGTTAAATGAAAGTTTACCACAAATGTGTATTGAATTTTGAAAATCCGACATACCTGGTTGTCATTAAGAAGTAAAATGTGGTTCAATGAGATTAAAATAATTTTTTGGTAAATAGTAACTTTTTTTCATTAATCGCGATTAGAGGTAATTAGTGTAGTTTAAGGTAAAAATGGTATTATAAGAATGTGAAAACACCATGACACTTGTCCTACACCTATTGGGTGAGTCATGGCCAACCAAGAAAAACCATGGGCCAACTTGGGGACCCCATGGATCCACTTTAGTTGGAAATGACATTAATATATTTTTATTTAATGTTAAAGTGAAAATGACACTAACATAAATTGTTTTACTAAAATAATTTTTAAGTAGGGTTATACAAGTCCAAATTTTGATTATAAATAGTAATTGTAAAGCTAAAAAGATTTCCTACATAATAGTATTTGTTTTATAATTTTTAGACATTAAATAAATTAAATTATATATGACATAATAATGATGCAGCGATGACATCATTATTTGACAATTTAAATAAAATGGAAAGATAATGAAAAATCTAAAACCTACACATGTCCAAAACCAATTGGATGAGTGGATTTCGAACCCTTATCACCTTATCCACGAATTATTTCAATATGGGACCTTTTAAAACCGAAACACATTTTCAAATAAAGTAATATTTCTTTACTTTCCAAAAGTGCCCCTCCTCTCCTCTTATAAAAGGCCCCCACCTCTACCCCATTTCACACACTTCTCAAGCCTTTGGCTCGGCCAAAACCTGCCCAATTACTCTCTACACATCCCTCTCCTCATCCTAGAGGATTCCCTTTGGGTATAATCCTTTCAAAGGAAGCCTTTAGGCTCAAATCAAAAGGGAGTTACACTTTTAAAGGTAATTCATTCTCTCTTGTTCATTTGTTTTATTTTGCTTCTCCAACCCTCTAAACTCTTTTTATTTACTTCTTTTGTAACAAAACCAGTATCTTAAATATACTAGGATGTTGTTATAAAATTTATTTGAGCTACACTCTCACACAACTACATCAAATGGTTAAAGAACATACGGTTTCCGTGGATGGCGAAATTCTGCCTCCCGAAACGATGATTGTTCAATACTCATCTAACACCTTCAAGGGTGGCCATTATGATGTCACTATTTTTATATATGATATATAATATGTTTATGTTTTCTTTAAGCTTATGTATTTTTCATTTTTGGCATACCTTTATGGTTTCCATTATGGGTAAACACGATATCTTCATTTAAGGAAGTGCAGACTACTGCCCCCTAAAAGTGATGTGATTTGTTAATGCCATATGTGGGACGTGTAAAGGATGGATTTAAAGTTATTATATATGATGTTATACTGGAATTATAATATACCTCTATATCATTATTATTTCTTTCCATTAAAGTATGAGATTGAAATGAAAGTAGCGTTCATGCGTACGTACGGCTTACCGTCTCCATGAACGGTGTATTTCATTTCTTATCCCCAAATGTAATGTACTATTAAAATTACATGTATATAATGTATATATATAGTTAATGATATATCTAAATGATGAATATAATTCTGGAAATAAAATATACATACCTCTCCTTTAGTTTTAATTCCACTAATATGACAAAGAAATGAAAGTAGCGTTCATGCGTACGTACGGCTTACCGTCTCCATGAACGGTGCATTTCATTTCTTACCTCTAAATGATTATGTAATATTATAAATACATGTTTATGCTTGATATATATGATATATATGATATCCAAATCAGTAATTTCATTCTGGATATAAAGAACTTTTGACCACACGAACAACATGTAATTGTAAGAAGTCAACTTTCGACTTAAGAACCAAATATTGACAAAACAAACATTATTAACTTAAATGGTTACATAATGCTTATAACATGTCAATAAGTGATATAAAAGGAATAATGAACTTTAAAAAGGTTCTTAATCAAGTATAAATTAACTCAAGTTTATTATTCAGGACGTTAAAGAACGATCGAGTCAAGTCCGACCCAATGTAAGGGACTTCGTCTCAATCTCCTTTCATTGAGGCATAATTCGTTTTATACACAACTTTCTTTTATACGGTGTATAAACTCCTTTGACTTTTACTTTTATACAAAAGGAATCTTTTTCTACGAAGCGTTTTACTAAACGACAAAAAGGAATGTTTTTTAACGTACGCGGTGACAACGACCTTTTTCCGCCGCCGCGAGTATTATTTGATCTTTGGCTTCCTCAACAAGCCGTAATGTTTTTAAAATAAAATAAATAACATATACTCTTTTATGTATTTTGGTATTGAAAATGGTTTTGATAAATGATTCTATTATGTCAATATATTTATTATATATTGTGATTTAATTGTCGAAATGTTATCATTCCTTTATATTGGTTTTATGTTTTATGATTTTATATTGGTACTTGGACATTTTAATGGGTGGTTACGTTATAAACCATATGACGTGTGGTGCCGTGAATACCAGGACGGGTGGTTACGTTATAACCTCCAATGCATTGGGTATGGAAGTTGGCCGTATGGCTATTCCATTAAGTATGTATGGAAATTGGCCGTATGGCTATTCCATTAAGTGATATGTGTGGAAGTCAACCGTATGGTTATTCCACTTAAGTAAGTTTATGTCCCAAGTTACCTTTATATATGTTATGTGTTCTTTATATGGGTTTTATGGTAATACTTTGGTTACAAAAGGGTAAGTAATGATACTTTATTCAGTGAAGAGTTTTTATTACTTCATAAAGGTGAAAAGTATTACTTTGATAAAGTATACATGGTTTACTTGATATTTGAAAAACTAACAGTTTTCATTCTTTTTGTATCCCTTACTGAGCTTTTTATGCTCACCCCAAGTTTTTCGAAATGTTTTTCACAGGACTTAAAGTGTAATAAGGTCAAGGATGGGATCAAGGGAATTTCATGCTATCTAAAACATGGAATCTAGACATCTTTCTTTTTAAGAGTTTTTATTTTATGGAGACTTAGTAGAAGTGTCTACTTTGTAATCTTTTAAGATGTAATAGTTATGTTCTAATTCTCTAAAACTCTAAACCTGAAAAGATCCTCAATGTGAATTATTCATTAAATTCAATATTAAGTAAGGTTTAAGGCTGGGGCCTTATAAATATAAAGATAATAATGATAATATATATATATATATATATATCAAATTACAGTACACAATACTCCACATTTAATAAATTAGAGGCGAACAATGGAAATATCACGGAATTAAAAGTGAGATAAGAAACCCCTTACATTGTACTTCTACTTGGTGGATGGTAAGTTAACCTCTTGTATAATGGTGAAGAAATTTTTATTAAATTATAAAATAATATTATACATTAACATGATATCATATATGATATTTTAATAATGATTTCATAATAATATTTTAGTATTATCGTCATTTCGGGTGTTAACTAATTCATTTTACTTTATATGCTTTGTTTTGTAAGTAATATTTGTTATGGATATGATGTTTCTTTTTAATATTCTGAATTATATTAAGTCTTTAAAAATTATTTTTAATCATCTAATGAAAATTAGTCTTGAATGGATTACGATGGGGAATGAATCTCATCATGTTCGTGGAGACGATAATCTTTACATACACACGAGCGACAATATCATTATTTTGTTATTAAAATAATATATAATTGGATGTTATATTATATATACAGAATAATTTTCATGTTATAATTATTATTTACATCAATTACAAATCATTATTATACCCATTAAAATAATAATGTATTGAATAACAATTGCACCACGACGTGGAGACGGTAAGATGTACGTACACACGTGTGGCTACATGTAATTCAAAGGATTGATATAATAATGAATACAGTGGTACCATATTTATAATAACATCACATAATATAGAATATACTGGAGTTATTATTTTATAATGAAAAAAACAAAGAATGAGGAAGTGGAAGAAGAAAGGAACATGAAAGAGGTGATTAAATATTTACCTCTTCTTCAGGTTCTTCATTTTGATTTGATCAAAAGGGCTCCTTAGGATGGATTTATGACAAAAGGAATTCCAATATGATTAAAGGAGGAAATTTTAAAGGGTATTTCGGTAGGGTATGTCCGAGACAAATAGCATAGAAGTTGTGAATTAGAGAGAAGGGGGAGTGCCCTTTTATAAGAGGAGTGTGGGGCACCTTATGAAAAGCTAGAAATATTATTTTATAATAAAATCATATTTGTTTTATAGTGGATACAAAGTGGATTATTTAAAGTACAAGGTGGGTTTGCGTCGAAAACCACTCAACCAATAGGTTTTATACAGGTTTTGGTCACTATATTATCCTTATCATTTATATTTAACTCTTAGTTAGATAGTTTGACATTTACCATGTCTCTTTGTATGTTTATATTATATGGTTAAAAACATACTATAAACTTCCAAGAGAACCCCAAGTTTTTATTTAATGATACACCTATCATTATCTAATACTATTGGCTGAATCTTATATTTTTAAGAATATAATATCAATTAATAATATAATATTTGTTTTAAAAACTCTTTTATGTCAATTTTGACACTATTTGCTATTTTATTTTTGCTAAATTAATAACAGAATTATTACTTAGAAAAACATTCATATAACTAACCATAATATGTCATATTAACCTATAATATTAGTTAAATTCATAAAAAGTCAAATTTCATTTATTCAGATATTTATAAATTCAATTATTTTAATATTTCATTAATTAAGTAATTACTACATCATCATTGTGTCATCACTAAATATAATTATTTAATGTCTAAAAATAATAAATAAAATATATTTATATAGGAAATATTTTTTTCTTTCTAATGAATATTTATAGTATAATTTATCTTATTTTTAACCTTTTATGAAAATTTTATTTAGTTATTAATGTTTGATTTTAACTCTTTTAATTTTTCTTTGAATTAAATACTAATAAATGTCATAATCTAATCCAAATGGACCAAAGAGGTTCATATTTTATTCATAAGGTTGTTTTGGGTCGAATTATACTTATCTAATAGAATTAGGACATGTGTTAGGATAATATTAATATCATTTTTACCTTTAATTACTATATTTACTTTTAACCGTGGTAAATAAAAGTTAAAAGTTACTATTCACCAAAAATTATTTTCATCTTATTGAACCAAATTTTACTCCTCGATATTAAAAGTGTCTCTCAAATTTTTTAAATTCAACTCATAGAAGTGGTAAAATATGTTTTACGTAAATTTTCAAATGCTTCTAGGAGGTCGGTAAAAGACAGTGAAAAGTTTAATAAAATTTTATATATCTAATATAATTACAAAATGACTCCAATGAATTAAATTGAACATATATAGGTATTATGTATCTATTTTGACCTAAAATAAATTTAAATAAAACAATTAATTATTTAAATTAAAATTCTATTTTAAACTATAACTCAATGTTTTTTCACTATTCATAAAAAATTGAATGTTTTCAGAAAAATACCAGAAATTCACCCTAAGCTAATTTCGATATTCAGAATCCAAAAATGATATCTATTTTGAAAGATAAAAATTATAAAATTTCAAAAAGTGGGTATTACTATTCATAACTGCTAGTTTAATTGGTCGCGGTGTGTTAAAATCTCGAAGTTGCGTACAATGCAAGCTATTAAATTATTCAAAGGGAAATGTACTGTGGAAGCATGGGTTGTTACATTCTTCCCCCATTTTGTAAATTTAATCCTCCCGATTTTCAAAATTGGGCTTGGGAACATAATTGAATGTTCCACATCGGAAAAAGAGTCAATAAAACTATCACTTTAAAAGAAAGAAAGAGAAGTAAAAAGGTCACCTGAGATAACCCATACTAGGATTCCTTGTAAGAAAACATGGATATGGAAGATAAACTAGGTGTCAAGTTCTAATGGAGAGGGATTGAAAACATGATCAGGAGAAAGTGAATGGCAAGAAAACCACAAACTTCTAATGGCACAAACAATCATTAGTTTCCCAGTTGGAAAAGTAAACGTACAATGTTTTTTTGTTTTAAGATACATTTCATAAAGATGTTGAATTTATATATGAGATTAGATATGAACATAAATAGGTATACAAAATTTTTATGTAGAGTTTCATTATTTAATAAATTTCTACCACTATCTCATTTTTTTCAAACGATTATTATTCAAGATGACTTGGTCACATCGGAAGAGCTATAATCAACATCTAGAGAATCCCATGATCCACAAAGGATAAACTATATATTTACCTTGTATTTAGAGTTTAATCAAAAACAAAATGGTTATTACAAGATTTGATGATCCCCCAAAGGGATATTCATTTAGAGAAAGAAACATTAATCTTAATTTCTAAAATTAAAAAAAATATATCAAAGATAAATAAATACCATTCAATAAACAGTTGTCCATAAAATCCTTCAATATAATCGAATCTAATATTGAAACCCAAAATATAGATGATTTTGGTTATGTAGTCTTCTACCTTAAATTGTACATCCAAATGACATCGACTACTCTGAATGTCACATACTTAAAAGTAATTAACCTAATCACATATTCTCTATTATATATTAATAATTTCCATAAATAACCCAAATCAATATAAATACAAAATAAAAACATAGATAAAAATCCACCATTACTCCTCAAATGAAATCCCATAGTTTCTTATTTTCCATAGGCAGATAGTGTTCCTAACCGAGCGAACATTTTCCAAAATAACATTTATCACTTAATCACTAAATCATTTTCATATACTAAGGGGATTGATTTGATAATGTTGAGTCAAAAGTTCTCCTTTGACTTCTATATCATGTTTTGGAAATCAAAAATGTCTTTTATCATGCTAATCATACTGACTCTTTCAATCGTATCATACTGGCTATGTCAATCATATCGTACTGACTCTGTTAATCATATCATAACGACTCTGTCAATCGTATCGTACTGACTCTATCAATCGTATCGTACTGACTCCGTCAATCGTATTGTACTGACTCTGTCAATAATATCGTACTGACTCTATCAATCGTATCATACTGACTCTGTCAATCATATCGTACTGACTCTGTCAATCATACTAACTTTTGTGTATCTTACTTTGTATCATATCAATACATTACATTTAGTAATACTTATAATACTCATACTTTCATAACATTCATGCATTGGTACATAGTCAAAAAACACATGTTTCATATTAATCATACTCTTGTTCATCATCTTCATATGTATTGTTTTAACCAATACGATGTCATTGAGTTAGTTACAAACTAATAAAAATGATGTTGTGCTTTCTGTTTCAATGTGACCGTTATATTGTCAGGTGTCCAAGTCCCTCAGTGTTTTTCGGAGAAATATGATTGTTGGAGGAAATGTGACCATTCGAACTTGAGGCCTATAAATAAGAGGTCATTTGAAGATAAGAAATAATGACTATGATATAACTGTGATACTTTGCTTCTATCAAGTTCTAGAGAGAGATGTTGTGACTTCTCTCATGCTTTGTGGTTTGTGCGTCCGATCATCGTATTGAGGGATTTCAAGTAATTGAAAGACAGAGGTGCCGATTACCTACAAAATTGAGGGTTGTCGGGGATAGGCAGATAGACATTCTGATCATCATATCGAGGGCTGTCAGGGATAGGCAGACAAACAGTCCGATCATCGTATCGAGGGCTGCCGGGGATAGGCAGACAGACGAACAGATCATCATATCGAGGGCTTACCAAGGTGGTGGTAAGACAGACCTCTTATCCTAGGTGAAAGTATAACCCTTCTGTTTGGGTTAAAAATAATTGTAATAATTTTAGATTTCCACTTCTGTTTGTATTAGAAAGGAATTTGGATTGTTTCCTTTCTGCATTACACTTTCAATTGTAATTGTTTCAATTACTATTATTCTATTACAATTTGTATTAATATATTCTATACGCTTTATGGTAGAATCATTCAAACTTGTATTACTTTGATTATTTTATTCATATTGAATACAATTACTTTACTTTTCTAATAGTATTACATTACTTCATACCTTTATATTCAATACAATTGAGGTTGTTTGAATTGTATTAGTTTGAGGTCTTTTAAACTGATCTCTATGTGTTTAAACTCTATGTTTTAAACCTGAAATTCACCCCCTCTCGTGTTGATCCATCTAATATACATATAAATCCACTTATTCGATCCAACAATTGGTATCCGAGCAGGTTTCCACTGATTATTATTACATACACTTTTCTCAAAAAAAATTTAACTACATACTACACTTACGTGTGGAGTGGAAAAGATTTTTTTTGTTTCATTAGATGGTAGGAATGAATATTGGGTCAATTGACAACCTAAATCCTTCTAGACCACCAATCTTTGATGGGAATGGTTATGAGTACTGGAGAGATAAAATGAAGACGTTTGTTATCAATACTAGTGTAGACAATTTTATAATGCTTACTGGAGGTTACAAAATTCCTGACAAAGAAGTCAGTAATTTCACTAATCAAGATAAGCAAGAATATCAACTGAATTACAAGGTATGCAATACTTTACTATGTTCTATGACCACGAATATATATAGTCATACATCTTATTTTGAAGTAGCCAACTGTATTTGGAAGAAATTGGAAGTCACACATTTCGGTACATACAAGGTTATATAAACAAGAAGAGCAATGCTACAAGTAGAGTATCATGGATTTGTTTTTCCTTATGGAGAGAGCCAGTATGTAACGTTCTACAATGATTTATGACAATTGTCAACAGTTTACAATCTATAGGGGAAAAAGGTCTTGATGATGAATTTCTTGTATATAAGAGTATAAATATAATGCCAAATGGATGGGAGTAAAAAAGGATAGCTATTGATGAAAATAGAAAATTTTCCCAGATTACTCTTGATGAACTATTTGGAACACTTTTACAGCATGAGACAAGAATTAAAAGAGATGGTGATTTCAACAAGATGAAGAATGGAAATGGAAGTGAAAATTTTACATCTAAAGCTAAAACACCTGAATGGATAACAAGATCCAAAGCCAAGAAAGTTGTTATATCTAATTCATGTGATTGTGATCTTTTAGATAATGAGTTAGCCAATCTTTCTTGAAGGATGAACAAGATTGTTGGAAAGAAAGACTTCCAATACAGACTCAAAAGGAATGATAGGAAGGATAATAAATATTCAAAGGTAACTTGTTACGAATGTATGAATGTAGGACAAATAAGGCCTGATTGTACTTTACTAAAGAGAAAAGACAGAAAGGAGAAAAATTCTGAAAGAAATAAGAAAAATTATTGTAAGACAAAGAAAGTCTTGAAAGCAAACGACACTTGGAGTGCGAGTGGTAGTGATTCTTCAGACTATTCTTCAGAATATAAGTCCTCAGGATAGAGAAATGTTGGACTTATATCTAGACTACCAATTGAGGATCATTGTCTTATGGCCAAGGTATATATTGATGAAGCTATTACAAATTTCTCTTTAAAAGAAAATTATATTGAAAATAAATATTATGAATCTTCAAATGATTATTCTTCATCATCAAATGATGATACACTGCCTTCTTTTGAAGAAGTATCTAGATTTGCTAAATTACATGAAAATGAAAATTCTAAACTTAAGAAAAATCATGATAATGAAAATTCTAGAATTTCAATTTTAACTAAAGAAGTTTCATATCTTTCCAATGATCTTGATAAAAAAACTTCTGATTTTGAAAGTATTTTAAAAACCAATGAGAACGTCAAATCTAATAAGGATAAAATTTCTATGGATCTAGAAAATGTGATTTCTAAGAATAATTTTTTAGAGCCTAACTCTATTTTAAAATCAAATGTTTTGGATGATAAAAACATAGTTTTAAAACTAAAGTCATAAATTTTCTCTTTAAAGAAATGTTTTTGAAACATTACTAATGGCAAGGAAAACTTTAACAATATGTATTCTCAAATTAGACCTTTGAGGAATCATTCTGGACATGGTAATACTTATTCCGAACTGGTTTTTAGTAATAACTATTTTTCTTCACAAAAAAAAACTTTTTTTCTATGTTCAATGTGGTGGACACTGGAATAGAGAGTTTTCACTTAATAAAACTCAATATATAGGATTTCATAAAGCTCATTTTGTAAAACAAATGTGGATTGATAAAATTCTCTTATCTAACCCTTCTATATCCAAACAAGTTTGGATTCTGAATAACTAATTGTTTCTTTTTCAGGAAATTGAGAAGTGTACCAAAAAGAAAATTTGGTACATGGATAGTGGTTGTTCTCGACACAGGACCAGAAACAAAGATCTTTTTGAAAATATTATCAAAACAAAAGGAGAAAAGGTTACCTTCGGAGATAATGATCAAGGAAATATTATTGGTATAGGTAATATTGTTTTTCTTGGAAAAGTTCTTATCTAAAATGTTTTGTTTGTTAAAGGTCATAGGAACAATCTCATCAGCATAAGTCAATTATGTGATGAAGGTTACCTTGGGAATTTTAGAAATGATAAGTGTCTAGTTCACAATTCCAAGGATTAGTTCATTCTATCTGCCCACAACCAAGAGAATGTATACACTATTAACATACAAGACCTTAGAAGCCAAAATTTCCCATGCTTAAGTGAAATAGAAGACCATTCATGGCTATGGAATTGAAAACTGGGACACTACAATCTATGAAACCATTGTATATCTCAATGAAAAGACTTGTAAAGGGACTACCAGATCTTAGATATGAATCTTCAAAAGACTGTGATCCTTGTAAATTTGGAAAGCAACATAAATCTAGCTTTAAATCAATTAATGAAGTTTCAACATCTAATGCATTACAGCTAGTGCACATGGATTTTTTTTGGTCCTTCACAAACTGGAAGCATTGGAGGCAAATACTATGTATTTGTTTTAGTTGATGATTAACTAGATTCACATGGGTCTATTTTATAACAAATAAATCTGAATCCTTTTTGATTTCAATACTTTTAGAGCCCAAGTTAAAAATGTAAAAAATTTACCATTGATAACTATTCATAGTGATCACGGTGGTTAATTTAAAAATTCTGAATTTGAAACTTTTTTTAGTAAGAAAGGTATTACTCACAATTTCTCATCTCCAAGAACTCCTCACCAAAACGGTGTTGTTGAATGAAGAAATCGTATTCTTCAGTAAATGACTAGAACCATGTTGAGTGAGAACTCAATTGCTATGCACTTCTGGGCTGAAGTGGTTAGTACTGGCTATTATACTATAAATCATGTTTTGACCAGACCTTTTCTTAATAAAACACCTTATGAGTTATGGACTGGCTGAAAACCTAAATTTTCATACTTCAATGTTTTTGGGTGCAAATTATTCATTCTGAATACAAAAGATAATCTATGCAAATTCGCACCAAAATCCGATGAAGGAATCTTTCTAGGTTACTCCACAACTTCAAAGGCTTATAGAGTTTTCAATAAAAACATTTGTACTGTTGAGGAAACAGTAGATGTAAAATTTTATGAATCTGATCCTTTTGTTTTTAAATCATCCCAACCTACATCCTCAGATGTTTTTTCAAAAACTAATTATCAACCTTTGTTAAAAGATTCTTCTGATGAGGAAAATATTCAAGAAGATACTTCTGATACATTTACAACAGAAGAATTTATACCATATGTAGATGAACAGGTTTTACAAAATCCAAATCAGTTGTTTCTTAGGAATAATCCTATTGATAATATCATGGGTGATATAAATCAACCTGTAAAGACCATAAATTCCATAAGAAATGAAATAGAACATCTTTTTTTTCTTTCCCAATTTGAACCTAAAAGTCCAATTGAGGCCTTAGGTGATGAAGATTGGATCAAAGCAATGCAGGATGAACTAAATGAATTCGAGAGGAATCAACTATGGACTTTAGTTAAAAGACCTAAAGAAACAACTGTAATGGAGTAAAAAGGGTTTTTAGAAAAAAATGCGATGAAAATGGAATCATTGTATGAAATAAAGACAGGCTTGTTGCTAAGGGCTATAATCATCAAGAAGGAATAGACAATGAAGAAACTTATGCTCCTGTAGATTGACTTGAATCAATTAGAATTCTATTAGCCTTTGCAACATACATTAACTTCAAACTATTTCAAATGGATGTTAAATGTGCTTTTCTAAATGGTTTTGTTCACGGAGAAGTTTTTGTCGAACAAAATCCTGGTTTTCAAGACCCAAAACATCCTAATAATGTTTTTAAACTTACCAAAGCCCTATATGGTCTAAAGAAAGCCCTTAGAGCATGGTATGATAGACTTACAAGATTTGTTTTACAAAACAAATATACAAAAGGTACAGCAGATCCAACCCTTTTAATAAAAATGGAAAATAAAAATATTTTAATTGTTCAAATTTATGTTGAGGAAATCATATTTGGATCAACTAATAAATCATTAACTGGTTATTTTCCTAATTTAATGAAGTATGAGTTTGAAATGAATATGATGGGTGAGTTATCATTCTTTTTAGGTTTTGAAATTTCTTAAAAACCAGAACGGACATATATATCTCAACATAAGTATATTAATGATTTACTCAAAAATTATGGATATGACAAAACTAAAAGTATTAGCACTCTAATTGGTATCTCAAAAACACTTTATCTTGATGAAACTGGGAAACCAGTAGATCAAACAATATTTAGAGGTATGATAGGAAGTTTGCTATACTTGATAGCTAGTCAACCAGAATTAATGTTTTCTATATGCTTATGTGCAAGATATCAATCTAATCCAAAAGAGTCTCATTTAAAATCCGTAAAGAGAATCATACGATATTTAAAAGGCATTGTGGATTTAGGACTTTTTACTCTTATGAAAATGATTTTGTTTTAAAATGTTTTTCAGATACTTACTTTGGTGGTTGTATAATGGATAGAAAAAGTATACCTATAACATGTAATTTCTTAGGGGATTTTCTGGTTCCTTGGTCCTGCAAGAAACAACACTGAGTAGCACTTTCCACTTCTGAAGATGAATATATTGCAGCTGGAAGTTGTTGTGCCCAAGTGTTGTGGATGCAACACACACTCACTGAATATGGTTTGAGTTTTTCAAAAACCCAAATTCTATGTGATAATACTAGTGCCTTAACTCTTAGTAAGATCCTAGAACATCACTCTCGTGCAAAACACATAGATGTTAGGTATCACTTTCTTAGGGATCACACACAAAAATGAGATATTATTTTACAATTCATCGGAACGCAAGAACAACATGATGAAATTTTCACAAAACCATTACCTTCTGATATATTTGTGTTTATAAAACAAAAGCTAGGAATGATTACATTAAAATAATCATTAATATGTACTTCTTGTTTTTATATTTATCCTTACATTAAAAATACTCCTCTTAGAAAGGTGGAGAGAATTTCTTATTATGTTTCTTTTTATCTTATTGTATTTAGTTATTTACTCTCCTAGTATGTGTTTTTGTTTTTCTGTTTATCATATTGACTGTTTTATCATATCATTTTTTTTTCTATTTATCGTATTGGCAGTTTTATCATATCATTTGTTTTTCTGTTAATCGTATTGACAGTTTTATCATATCATTTGTTTTTTCTGTTTATCGTATTGACAATTTTATTGTTTTGTTTACCTATCTTCCCATCGTATCGTCAAATCATGGTAATGAATTTCTTTTCAATCATATCATCATATCATGGTAATGAATTTATTTTCCATCGTATCGTCTGATCATGGTAATGAATTTCTTTTCCATCATATCTTCAGTTCATGGTAATGATTTTCTTTTCCATCGTACTGTCAGTTCATGGTAATGATTTTCTTTTCCATAGTACTGTCAGTTCATGGTAATTAATTTCATTCCCATCAGCATGACGATTTATAGAATTATTTTTCTTTACGTATGATTGTGTTTTCTTTTGAACTCTACTAAAACCAACAATTACCTTACGATCTCCGACAGGTACGTATTTTCTTTCATTTTTCTAAATAAAAGTCATTCGTTTTAATCCTTACCATTGATCTTATTTTCTATAATCATGATCGAAGAAGATCAATGGTCACCCCTATACCACCGATAAATAATCTCCCCCCTCCACAAACCCACATCAAATTTTTTTTCCGGATCTACGCTAAAGCTCTGCCTCACTGTTTTTAAGTCATCATACGATTTTTCAACGACAGCATCTCTATGTCTCAATGTTTTTCCAACACTCCCGATGATATGTCTTCAAAGGTGTAATGGCCTAGACCTCCCCATCCCATTCCTTTGTCAAAAATGAGGCCATTAAGTGTTCTGGAGGGTAAAATGGACTTTTCCCACACATTCCAGAATTTTGAAACTACACGCCGTGTAGTGTGAGTACACGCCGTGTACCCCCTCGCCGGGTATACCCCGTGTTCAAGGTCGTGTCCTTGCTGTGTGAAATAAGTGGGTACATTCCGTGTGTCCTTACTACATGCCGTGTACCACCTTGCTAGGTATACCCCGTGTTGAAGGCCGTGTCCTTGCTGTGTGAAATAATGGGTGCACGCCGTGTCTCCAGTACTACACGCCGTGTAGTCCTTCCCAGCGTACGCGTTACTAGTCAATGGTCGTGTGCTATGTTTGGGCCATGTCTTTGCATGTGAAATAAATGGGTAAACGCCGTGTGTCCAAAATACATGCCGTGTAATCCTTCCCCGCGTATGTGTTACCCTCAAACCGTGTGTTGACCAGTCAACGACCACAGAGCCGTGTTGGAAGCCGCGTGGAGACCATGTGAAATAACCGAGTACACGTCATGTTCCATAAATTACATGCCGTGTAATGTGTACCCCATGTTTGTTGGATACTTATGATGTTGAGAATCTAGTGGATCTAATGTGTTACAGAGGAATGATTGGAAGTCTTCTCTACATAACTTCTATCCGATTAAAATTATGTGTAGTGTGTGTATGAGTGCTCATTTTCAAGAAAAACCAAAATAGTAACATTTAATTTATATATAAATAATTTTAAAATACCTCATATATATAGTTATATTTGGATAAGTATATCCTATATGATAATAACATGACTTAGTAAGTTATTAAGATACATATTTTTGGGCTTAAAAGATCTATATAATTTATCATTAAGATGTTTTCCTATTTTGGAAATGTGTCTACCATCGTGGTGTTGTATGACAAAAATTTTATTGCATTGTGTATTAAAAAAGTTGAATAAATAGATATTGTTAGTTGATGTGCTCAAATTCTATGGATGATACAAACACTACTAGACTATGAATATCAATTTATATTTTCCCTATAAATTTTGAGAACACATGTGATCATTAAATCTATAAGAATCACATGTCTCGATCTAGAAAAAAAAATTATTCTAAGATCCCACGATTTGATAATTCATGTTCAAAAGGTTGATATAACTTTTGAATTCCATGGATGTTTACATCTTCATTCTGACATGTTCACTAATATATGGAATTATAGTGATTAAACTACATAATAAATAGACAATTAATGATATATTTTTGTTAGAGCTTACTTTTTTGGGTATCCAACATTAGAAATGACCTTCTATTGGAAATTACTGAACATGGAACAACTCAGCATTAGAAATTACCTAATGTTTCAAATTTTTTACTTCATCACATTTTATTTTTATTTAATTTTAATTTATAATTTAATTTTATTGAAATCCATAAATGACATAAATAAAACTCTTATTTTAATATCTAGGCACTCATATTATCAAAACTTTTCCTATTGAATCTTTTTCAAACCATTCCCACCAACCCTTTCACCTTCTATCAACCTCTTTTAATCATTCAATTTTCAATAATGGTTTGAGTAAATCATCATACTTAGTTGAATCTCGATTAATCAAGACCGTCGAATAAGATATAATGATATTAAATCTAAACAATAGTCGAATTGTTGAACTCACGACTCACGAAACATACAATTGTTCGTGAAAAAGATGTAAATATTGGGTGGTTCTGATGCCTAAATAAGATGGTGAATATATTTATCTATGACCAATGATAGTAAGATTAGTTCTATTAAAATGAGAGAGAATCCCATCATAGCATTGTACACTAGATTTATCAGTTCAATGAGTTGGGTTTTGGGGAAGATTGAGATTTTATTAAAAGAATGAAATATTGGAATATAGTTGTCTTCTCTTCCAAAAATGGAATAGTTTTAATAAATATTCTTATAATGGAGTTTGAAATGATTATGAGGGTTGATTCCAAATTAATTTGATTTTATTGTGTATGATAATGTTTCCAAGTAGCCTATAATAGATGGATCTCTCAAGAGAAAAGCTACAACTGAGTTTAAGAAAAAATATCATTTTTTATTCAGATCAATACAAAATATGTTATTCCTATGAATAAGTCATTTCAAAAAATTGAGATTTCAAGATGTATAACTTATATAAATTATGAAAAATAATGATCCAGTCTATTTAAATATGTATTTTGTTGATCATATTATCGGTTTGTGAAAACTATCATTCTGTTCAAACTCCATTATTTATCCTATGTTCATTTCAGTCATGCAGAATCACAAGGGATTGGTAGATATGGAAGAACCTATCGAAATGATGTATGGATGTTTTTGATTGACTAAAGCTAATTTTTAAAAAATAAAGATTAATTGGAACATGTGGTCGAGGAAATGGGATGATGATATTGATATGTTCTACGAGGTGTCTAGTCTTATTGATCACCCTTCAAGAACAACACATCTTATTGATCTTGTCATAGAGTTTTAAGAGGTTATTTTGTACAAAAATTTAGAGTAGGATGAATAAGAAGTTTACATACATAGTAATGAAAAAGGGATCCCACATGATGAGGGTAGTGACCCATACATTTCTATGATATGAGAAGTCACTTTTTCTCCAAAAACTAATCATAGATCTCTACTAGATAGAGAGACTCTTTTGGGAAATGTAAGTGAATAAGTGGAAACTAAAGATTCAGAAGAATCATTGTTTAAGGGTTCCCCTTAAAACTATTCTGTTGTAGTTGTTGATGTTTCTGATTTTGAATATTTTGATAATGGGAATGATGATAGTAATAGAAATTGTGACAAGAATAGAGATGCAGATAATGGGGATGTGAAATGGGAACAATATGGTAATGATGAAGGGGATGTTGATGAAAATGGGAGTGATGGTTGGAATAAACATAATAATCTAGATGATTATAATATGAATTAAAAACATGTTTCTTCATAGTATTTTACTATTAATACTTTGTCTGAGAAAATACTTTGCTTTGTTCGATATGATTTTGAATATTTAGAAGATGAGTTGAGAGAACATTATGAGGGGGTGTAAACATTTATTTTTTTTGTCCACAGGGTTGATACTAAACATGTTAAGAATGCTATTATATCTTATTCGATATTAGAAGATTCAGTATTTGATGAATGATAGAGATATAAAAGATATGTGAGACTTCTCTTGGACTACCCTTACACTATTGATGATAGATAACCAAAAAATGAAGGGGGACATGCAATCTCTGTTACAGTAGATATGTATCCTAAAGAATCGACAATTTAGAATATTTATGCTGCAAGAGAGATTCAAATATTTTATTCTGATGCACCTATCATAATATATCAATTAGATTCTACTTCTAGGAGAGTTGTTACCCCATCTTCTAATGTATCTCCTTTTGTGCATATAAATTATGTGTCTATATCTGATATGGAGTATTTCCGAGAATTTATTATTAATTAAATTGAATAGTTTTTGAGGAAACATTCAACACTGGTTAAAATGATCAATGAGAGAGATTCAATATTCTCGTATGAGTTTGTGTTATTCCACACTAAGACTAAGATTTTTCATCATATTCAAGAGGTTTTGATAGAAAACTTTTGGTAGTCCACTGAGTTGAAGTTGTTGGAGGAAAATGATCGAGGAAATGAAGACCTCATTTTCTAAGTGTTTGGGTTCTATATTGGATAGGTTATATTATAATCCATATATTCCTTCAACATACATTTCTACAACTTATTTGGATTATGACTATACTAGATGAGTTTTTATGGAAGTGCATTGAGTTGTTCTAAGATATTTTCTTGCTACATTATAGGAGGATCTAAGGAAGATCAGATATAATATTGATCATCTGTATAATATATTACAACAATGTATCAATGGTGTTATATATGATAGAGAAACAATCACATATTCAATTAAGTATTATCTTTCCCAAAATCTATAACAAGCATTAGAAGAACCATCATTTCATTTTTTAACCAAAAATATATGGATTCAACATGTTTCCAAATCATTCAACGTATAAGATAATCTGGTGAAATTGATGAGCATTTTATTTATGATGTTTATTAAGGATATAATTTTCCATCATAGTTGCATTAAGGGATATGGGAATTTCAACATAGAAATCATTAATCAGATTGAGCCTTTCTTGAACATTACCAGTATAACAATTGTTGACCCAGAGGCTATTCTAGTGTCTAATCATTTATCAACAACTTACACTAATCTAGAAATTTTAAGACATTTTTTACCTGATATCCATATTATATTTTGTCTACATAGTTCTATCCATTCAACATGATTCCAATATAATCTACCCAAGAACATCATATGATTACCATAATATATATTCCTACTCTTTCAGTCCCATACATTAGCCATACTGCTCCATCTATCCCCACAACCAATACCTCATCATCTAATTCTACTTCTGTTGGGTAAGGAAACAACTCATCCTATTACGGAGGATTATAGTTCATGAGATTGTTTTTTCATTAATGGAGAAATCTTTGTAATTTATTGTATCTCACCTTATCAGTGCCAAAATAAATATTGACCTTAATTAAAATTCTATTTTTATCCATCTCTTGTTTCATTGAATGTAATTTTTATTATTCTCAATTTTTGATAATCCCAAATTGGGGATAAAATATATGGGATTTATTGGAGGGGTATAATTATGTTCTGTTTCTCTTATATTTATATTGTTTATTGATACCATTCATTTGAGGCATTTTTTATTTCCTATCCTTAATACCATTGATACCATCTTTTTTATTTATTTTAAAAATTTTTTAACATTACATTAAAAACACTCATATTATATTATTAATGTGTCAAGTTGATTCCAGTGTTTTTTAATACATGGTATAAAAAATCCCATGACTTTTGATCATCAAAAGGGGGAGATTTTTGGAACCTCCCAATTGAAATGATAAAAATAATGATAATTAAATTTTAATGGATTTAATACATTATGATAACATTTAATAATATAATGATTTCATGTTAAATCTTGGTTATGTCTTGAAAAAACCTACCATTATACTTTACTGATATCTATAAAAAATTCTCCATAAAAAACTTCTCCCTGCTGAAAGAGTCACTGCCAGAATAGAATAAACACTGAAAAAACTCATCAGTAGACGAGTTACCAAAAAACACGAGCCACCAAAAATATTTACCTACCAATATATTTACTTACTGATTATAATGATTAATAAATAGAGATAACTTAACATTAGACTTTACCTACCCCCAAGATGAGTCACCACAAAATGACCTACCATCAGATGATTCACCCTTGATATGATCCACCACATATTTGACTCAGCATTAATAATGACATAAATTCATTAAAAATTTACCACTGAGTTTTAACTACCGAAAGATTATTAACCTTTAGTATAACTAATCGTTTTCCCAACACACTACTAACTTGAGAGTCCTTTGATTTTCGGAGTTATATGAATATAAGTGTCCCAATAGCTATATTAATGCAATTAATGTTATGATTAATTTTGTGATTATATTACTAACTATTGAAGGGAACATTAATTAGTTTCACAGGTTAGTACAATGATTACTAATATTTTAATTAATTTTCTTCAAGTTGACTCTCTATCAGGCTTTTCAAATTAATAAAAGAACAACTCCTTTTATAATACATAGAGCATAGAAAAGTGTAAAAAAATAATCAGGAACACCAAATTATAAATATATATTCACATTCTATTTTTAACAACATGTATAATGTATAATAGTGGATTGGATAGAAAATAATTATCCTTTGATACATAAAAATCAAAGAGATCCTAGGACACACTGTTTTACTGCTATATTCTAATAAACAACCTGAGATTCTATCAATGACTCATTTGAGTTGTCTCAAGCTTATGGAAAACTTCAGAATGAGAAACACTACTATTTTAAATATCTTATTAATTTTTTCCTCCATTTGATAGATTTAATTTTGACTAATGTTTATTTTCTTGTTTATCAATATATACTATCTTATTCACATAAATAGAGAATACTTGATATTATCGTCAATGTATTTTCATTTTTTAACCCGCAATGTTTTCAGAAATGTCACTCTTCTGAACTATATCTATTGTCTCCCCATATTAATTGTGTGTGATATCCATGTGTGTCATAGACAACATGTTAGATATGGTTTGTATACTCGATCGAGGTTGTGGATTATTTTTATATATTCTTCCTAGAAGATGATGATTTCCATGGGGGGGGGGATTATGTATTGTCTTGAAATAAACCCATGTTTCAATCCCATGATGGGTTTTAATTTCATCCATTAAAAATCATCAATCTCTATTTGATATAATGTGTCAGAAAAACATACATTGATGTTTAGTCGTAAAGAATGTTTATATAATTATATTTTTAGATAAAATGATTTCAAATGATAAAGTGGATTTAATTTTTAACAGATAATTAGGAACAATTTTATAAATACAAAAAAATATCAAGATACCTTATAGTACTATTTTTATTGATTAAAATATTTTATATTTAGCTTTATAGGTTTTTTTAAAATATATTTTTTTAAAATTATTGGGAGTTCAATTTAGACCCCTCTTGAGATTCTCACTCTGACCAATAGCTATATATTATATATTAAATTTTTGTAGAATTTTTATTTCATTTATATCACATATGTTTGTTAAAAACATACATTATACATTCCATGTAGAGCATGAATGAATCACAAGCCAAATGAGGCGATAGTCCAACATACACCTTCATCAAGATAACGTATTTAATTTTTGAATGTGATAGATCCGAAAATAGGGAGACTAATTAGGGGGAATAATGTTTTGTGATATGAGAGAATCCCCTCGAATAAATTCCATTCCCAGTGAGTGGAAAGTGCCCATGCTATGGAATTAAGTGATACCATAGTTAAGAATGTCCATTGAGGTGAGGAAGTCAACAACTCTATTGACTTCACAGTATGTGTGTATAATTTCTATATAAATGTTCATTTTGATCTTACATTTGTTGATATGATGATTGATGGTCCATGGGATAGGATGAAGTCTACATTAGTATTTGTAAAGAGTTCACCATACACATGAGAAACATTATAATATTACCGTAATAATGAAAGAATGAAGGTATGTATGATATAATAAATTAACAAGAATAATAATATAATTAATATCATATATATCATATATATCATATATAATCTATAAATCCATAATTATTTACCACCAATAATAGTGAAAATGGATCAATTAAAGGCATCGGTTCGCAACGTATTATTCCACCATACACACGAATGATGATTTAGTAACCCATTAGATGAGAGTGTGTGAAGTTGTAGGTCAGACACATATAATAAAACATGTCAATATATTGAAGAGACTAGTTTATTATATTATAATTTTATACATTTAATTTAATGAAGTAGATAGGGGAATAAATAAAAATTCATTTTGAAAAACATTAACTCTTCTTTAGGTATCATCCATATTTTTTTACTAATGGCTTCCTAAGTCCACCTTATGTATATTATAATGATTTATGATGAGGTGAGGTAACTTTTAATGTGATTTTTTTAATATTTTTTGATACAAATGGATTTAGTTTTTTGAATAAGAGAGGATATGGGGTGGCCTTTAATAAGTTGGGTGAGTGATAGGCATGTACTTTTCGAAAAAGGAGCATTCTGTCCACATTTTTCCAATTAACGTGGATTAAATAGTGAAACAATCTCAATAATAAAGGGTATGTGTTCTATATGTTGCCCTAAAATGGGATTTCAGTAATTTTCTTGTTCATTTGGCATGTTATGTTAATATTTTAATATATTTTCAAAATTATTTTTCTCTTAATAAATCTAATAAATTTTAAAGGATTACACTAGTAAGATTAGTTAAAAATTTAGTTTTCTTAATAATAAATTATAAAAACTTCTGATTCCTAATGAGAAATCCATACTTCCCTACATTATTCACATAAGTGTATGAAATTAATTTAAAATTTATCCCACATACGGAATGAGAAAGTAGAGTATTACTATTAAAAAATTTCAAATGCTTACTTAGTTTTTTTCTCTAAACTTAATATAAAAATGACATACAGAGAAAAATTGAATAATATTTGTATAAATAATCTAATTTAACATAAAAAATGTAATATAAAAATTTAAATTTAAATTTATTTAGATGAAATATAAATTTACAATTATTATTTAGTATTTTTTTGTTTTCTTCAAAAAATTAATCAACATATAAAAATACAAAAACATGAACCAAAGATAAATATTAACATATTATATCAAAAAATATTTTTATTTATTCAAATAATATATATTTTTGTTTATGAATTAAATTTTTAAATAATAGTTACATTTAAAAGTGAAAAACAATAATTATAAAAATGCATCTTTTGATGCATTAAATTTTACTTATTCTTATCAAAATCCTTTAAAATATTTTATATGAATATCAAAAACATTTATTTAATATATATTATAAAAATTACATTAATTTTATCTTATAATATTACATAATTTAATTTATTATGTTATTATTCCATTAGTTTAGAAAATAGTTTTCTATAAAAACATTTTTTATCTTCAATTGATTTTTAAAATAATTTATAATTATTTTGAAACCAATGAATTCAACAAAATACTTTTATAATTTAGTTAATCATATTTATAATATCCAATTAAATATCAATGAGATAATTTTAATTTGAAATAATATTATTAATATTATTTAGTAAAACCCATTCTTGTGAGTAACACATGCCATAAAAAAAATCATTGTTGCATATAATGCACGATAAACACAGTGTTGAGTGTATTTGAAGATATTGAATGTATTGAATTTACCTGAAATATAAAACATATAATAATTTATTATTATGTTATATTCTTTTCAATTATGGGAATTTTATGTCATACACACTATCAAATTTATTGTTTATATCATTAAATTTAGTGGTGTTACTTTATCCACATTTTAATTGAATTGCATCCTTGAAATTTAAATTTCATATTTGTAATAAATGGGTTGTTACATTAATTTTTCTTTGGAGAACTCAAATCATAAATTTTTTTATTATGTGTCTTCATAATGAAAGAGATTAGTAAGTCCAATGGTCCAATGGAATAAAATATATCTATGCTTCTAAATAGATGAACATTAGTGCAAGTGGAGAAATGAACATTGAGAAAATAAGTAAATAATTATATTGCATGATTGAGGCCATTGATCACATGAATGTAAATGATCAATGCAATGATTGGGGACTCAAACCAATAAACATGTGATGATCTCAATGGACCTTAGTTTCATTGAATATTAATGTTACTGAATATAATTTTTAATCAATAATGTTTATGAATTATTTTATAGAATTTGAATTTAAATGAATATTCATACATGATACACTTCTATTTCATAGAAAATATTTGAACATTTTTTCATCAATAACATAATCAATGAAATAAATATACCTAAATGTATTTTCTTAATATGGAAATAGTAAAATTTACTTTTACTGGATCAGAATAACCTTATAAAAGTAAAATATTTTCTATTTTTCTTTAACTATTCACCAAAACCTTTATGGTTAATCCATAAATCTATAATCTTAAAATTTAATACTACTAGACCACAATTAATATTTATTTATCATATTAGTTTACTAAAACTACTGATATATTTCCTAGTACAAAAATTACATCCGTGGTAGGTTTAAAACCCTTATCATCCATCATTCATGGGTTCATGCCCAACGACCATGATTGACATGATCAGTTGTCACTAGGCATATGTCTTTTTCATTTTTCTAAACCATATTAAAATGATTCTAAAGATAATGATTATGGACATCCATGAAATGAAATCACTAAATAACATTTTAAAATGAATTTATATACAATTTTATTTTACAAATTATAACAATATTTTTTACTTTTATTACAATTAATGATCATATTAGAAGTAATTTTAATCACTACATGTCAACATATTTCAGAAAATCATAATTTCACTATTCATAAAATAAATTTATCACCAATATGAAATATTTCATTAATGTTCTCCAAAAATATCCATAATCATGTGACATTCCTCTCACATTAGATTAAAAAAATATGTGTTTAAGAATTTTAATGTATAATACATTTTAAATGATTAACCCATGATGGTTTCAAAAAATATTGTGTTAATAAATACCCAATTTCCTTAAAAATTTAACAAAATCAATAGATGATTCATATTCTTGTAAAAAAAACTATCGGTAGAACAATTAAGGATTTATTTATTGAATAACGATAAAAAATTTAGCTATTTTATTTTGACTGAGGTCCTTCCATATTAGAGGTGTTACCAATTAGGGGAGGTAATTGAATTGATTTGTTCCTATGTTATGCGCTGTTAAGAAAAAAATGATAATTAGATCTTTAGAGTAATATTTATTTCCATCCATCATTCTCTTAATTTTTCCTCAATAATATTTTCTTTATTCAATTATATTCAACCCATAAATCATTTTTATGACCCTTCAAGACACATTACTTGGTGTTTCATTCTATATTTATGACATTATAAAAAATAAATTTTTCTTTCCTCCATGGTCTCTATCACTCATGTTCTTCGAGAAATCTATCATTCTCTTATTTGGTGTGACTGGGAGTTGATTGATATATACGTTGTAAATAGAGTTTGGAAAAATTATTCAGAATAATTAATATATCGTTTTTTCCTATATTTATCTCTTTTGACTTCTGATGTATATCCGATTGTTCTTTATATTCAATTTTATCAGTATTTCATTAGGATCCATACACTTACTAGTATCAAAAGCATGGTTTGAGTAAAAATAATCATATTTCTAGTCCCTTTAATCAATTATATAATTTATAAATCATGGAACATTATTTTCAAACTATGATAGCTTATGTTGAATCTTGACTATTCACTCTTACCATCTATTTAAATCCATCATTATGGGTTGTAAAGAAATAGTGAATTATCCTACAAATATACCATAAGAATGTCATACTATTTGAACATGATGTCCTTTTTTATATTCCAATATATGATTTAGTAAATCCCAAAACACCCTTTTTGGAGTTATTTCCTTTACATACCTATGTCCTAGTAGAAAATCTACTTATACTATATGGAAAAATATGTTTTGAATGAAAGAACTACATAATATATACCAAAAAAATGAACTGTTATTTTATTTTATACTTATTATCAATTTCTATATTAGTGATGTGTTCCCTAATCTATATTTTCCAAAATAATGCTTCCATAGTTCTAAAAAACTTCCGCTGATTCCAAATGGTATGACCTTGACCATAGTTACCCAAAGCTAGAGCCTACTACCATTATATTGGAATAAGATCAAAGGAAACACATCATAAAAGACCTATAAGTTTATTATTCTTGGTTATATATATATATATATATATAGGATTCATATATTAAAATTTAAATAAAAAAATTATGTTTTCTAGAGTATATCATAACCTCAGTCATTATAAACTTCATAGAATACAACAAATAGGAATAAAAATGAGATTGAGATAATATTATCAATAATGGATAATTATAAATGAAACAATATTTAATCAATGAGAACAATCAACATGTAAAAATAAATAATCGATAACACATTCAGCATAAATAACTAGATACAGGAAAATAATTTTGGTGAGAAAAAAAACATATCCCACATACCATTTAAAATTCTTGGTATTAAAAAATAAATATGTATGTGTAAATAACTGAAAAAACCAGATATTTATTTTATAAATGGATAATAAAATTCTTACAGATATACACTCATAGTGAAAATATCTAAGACCATAATAATTACATTCTTAAGGATGTGAATTCTTAATTTTATATAAACAATGTTTACCTTGTACAAAGAACCTTTACCAATAATAACATTCAAAACATGTTTTAAATATGATTGGTAGAAACCCATTAATCAATGTTTAACTAACTTATTCTTCCCATGATACTTAAGATGCATCGAGGGGTTACTTTAGAAGGTCCCCAGACTATGGCATACTAATCCAAACCATTCCTCATATATCTAATATTATATTTAATTTGTAAAAATTGTTCCATATAAAATATCATTATTATGTAATGAATATAGAAAAATCAATAATTTGATAGATAAAGAAATGACTATTAATATAAAAACCATCAATGGTAATTGTATACAGTTTAGTAAATAATCATATCCATGTTAAATAATGTGGATATTCAGGGAAAATTTATTGTACAATGACCATTAGAATGTGAATAAATCCATGGGGTGTGAATACAAGCCCGACCAAATAATTGAAATAACAATGTTCATAAAACAAAACTCTGATGACCACCCATTCAAAACCCCACCTAATCATGAGAGTAGTGTAGCTACTAGAAGTCGGCATAGAACCACCAATCCACATGATCCTACTGGGCGCCACCTAGTCTTAGGCCACCATATCTACCATCGTAGTGTCTATCAATCCGGTCTCCCAGAGAAAATCTGGGTCCTCATCCACCATAGTCTCTATCAAAACATCAAACGTCTGCTCCAAACACAACATGTGAGGGTGAAGACCATGCAGGGGTGAGTACAAAAATACATAGTATGGACCCCAAAAAAAAGTAAATACCATTCAACAACCCTTAATACATAGCACTAAACACATGAAAGATCACACTAGGTATAAATTTAGGGAAGTGATAGAAGAATAATCTGTCATATCTTCGAACACCTTGATAGATCGAGAACTCATTATCTATGTAGTATAGTGGTCCTGCCATGTCAAATAGAAGTGCTTCCCACTAACTTGGACTACTTAGGTATACCTTCTCATCTCGTACCGTGGTCCTGAAAAGTATCATAGAATTGATTATCACAAATCATGGCCAACTGAGATACACATCCTCATCGTGTACTCTAGGCCTGTAAAGTCACACAGAATTGATTCCCACCATGGGACTAAAAATTCACATATATGTACTTTCCACTAAGCCAGAGTCAAGTCACACAGAGCAGAAAATCAGTAGTCTTCAGGTCTCTGCCAACCACGTGGTTTTGTATGTAGCACGCCTATTAAAATTGAACCTCAAGCCATTCAGAACATCTCTATTTCCATGAAATCCTTATAAGGTATTACCAAAAGATCTTCCATGTCAAGTGGGTCACAACCCCCCAAAAAAATCATAAATTGGACACTCGATATGCATGTTATTATCCTTTTTGTAAACAGGTTATGGTTATGTCTATGTGTGGTCCGACCCGGTCTGACCGAGCTGACCAACCCGGCTCAGGGGGTCCCACATAACCTAGTTAAATTATGACATACACGACATAACTCAAGTTGGTTCTGGATTGGTCCAGTCTGGCATGGCTACTAGGAATGTCCCAAATGGATCCACTTAGCCCAACTAGGTTGGACGAGGGTTTAGTTTTCCAGGTCACCTGGGGACTCGGTCTCTTCTGGCATGGCCCGAAGGGTGAGGGTCTTGCCTTCCGGCATGGGTCTAGCCCGCTAGGCATGAGTCTTTCCCACTGATTCATGTACAACCTACTGGGCCAAGATTTTGTCCCACTCGATGGGAGCATGACCCACCAGCCTGATGCCCAACACGCGCAGTGCGGGGCAGTTGTGCGTCACATAGCTAGGATGTGGATGACTACAACAGAAGCGCGGGCCCCTCTTACCATGATCAAGAGACGAAAACTCCCTAGACACCCATATAAAACATACATGTGAAATCCACTCGTGTGGCACCAAGAGGTAATCACATCTCCCTACTACTATTAAGGCATGCTGACGAGCACACTGCCTCCTCCACCTATGCCCGCCACAACCCTCACTGGTAGCAGATATTCAATGGACCACCGAAAGCGCTTCAGTGATCCATTATTTACACCGCCTATGCCTATGCTATATGGGGAATATCTTCTTCAACACAAAGGACCTAGAATCATATTACTACCAAATTAATGGTGTGAACTCATATAATTCTCACAAAATAAGATCTTGGGCCATGTACGTATCAACCCACACCATCCATGTTAGATGATTATAATCATATGGAGTCCCTAGGATTGTTGAAAAATAAATATAGAGATAAACAATAACCGAATAATATCTTCCAAAAGAAATGTCACCCCTGCATAAATGCATGATTTGTGGATCATCTCGTCCATGAGTTGATTGTCGTTGAACATTTCGTGAATAATAACTAGGATGGACATTATAATAAACTAACCCCTACCTCTTTGACGTTTGATTCCCCAGTGTTTCATCCTTGAGGTTTCAAGGCATCACCATCATCCTTTACTTCATGCTCTGCTTTTCGAGGTGCATCAAAGATGATTGGAATTTTTTAGTGTTTTCATTCATCATTGTAGATGGAATTTGTCTGTGGTTCATTAGAGAATCCTCACTGATTAATTCCTTGTCCCTCCAGCGTGTTAATCAAAATAAAAGGAAAACATGATGCATTGTTTATGTTATTTTGTTTCATTTATTAAATAGTGTATCCGGTACATTGCATTAATGTTTCGTTACGTTGTGAGTTAAGAAGCCATTAATGAGCCTCATCAATGTACTTCATCACTGCAACACAACACCACCATTCTCCACTAAATGGAAAAGAAAATATATTAAAATAACCTTTTGATGTTATATAAATAATTTTTTAAGAAGTCTGAAAATTAACATTTCAATTCGGCCCTTTCCAGCCAAGTAAGTCCTTTTGAAGTAAATCCCAGCATTCTGAGTTCAACGGTGCACTCATATTTTTGATCTGAGCAGCAGTTCAATATTTAGAAAAACCCACTCACACTTTTAATTAAGAAAAACTAAAAAAAGTTCAAAAATTCATTTTGTGCTCATCAAGCCTCAAAATCAACTGCTCTTTATGCTTGTCGTCTCAAAATAAATACATATATTTCAAACATAATAACATAAAATTTTTGATACATTACATTTTCCCCACATTATGTGTTTACATCTCTGAAATATAAAACATAAACTATTCAAACAGATGGGGGTACTAAACACAAATCTAAGCCTTTCTCTCTCATGTGCTATCATAAAGATTCATGTTATGCCACCAAACTCACACGAGAGGAATCGACCTCCCATGTTGGACCTTCTATTATCGATCCCCAATATCCACACGTAACTTCACAATCATATACCCAGTATCAATGTCTAGATCTTCCCAGTTGATGATGTACGATGGATCATGACTGTACCTCATCATCTGTGACATGTGGAAAACATCAGGCACCCAGTGCATCTTTTGGAGATGATCTAGAAAGTACGCCACCTTTCCAACACTAGTTAGGATCATAAAAGGTTTGAAGAACCTCGTAGAAAACTTTCTTCACATGATAATTATCTATAATCATCGTTGGGATGAACCAAAATGGAATAAATGATCGACCTCCAAAAACTCCAACGGTCTCAGTCTCATAACAAAATAAGAGTTATGCCTACTCTGTACAGTCCTCATCTACTCCTAGATGATATGAAACTTCTCAGTGGTAACCCATACCAACTTTGGACCCATGAATTCCAACTCCCCTGGGTCTATTTATAATAGTAGTGATTTGTAATGCCAACCATACAAGGCATCAAATGATGCCATGGTAATGGTGAAGTGATAACTGTGATTGTATTCAAACTGTGGCAGTGGTAGGTGGTCCTCCCAATTTTGACCAAAATACAGGACACATGCATGTAACATTCCCTCAAAGGTATCTATAGTCTACCTTGTCTGACCAATCTTCTTTAGATGTAATGAGAGTGACACAATCTGAGACGATCATCAAAGGTACCCCATGAAACTACATTATATCCTAGATGTAGAGGCATCACAATCCCTCTATCGGTACAAGTTATCAGATGGGTAGGAAGTGAGCCACCATGGTTATTCAGTCAATAATCACCCCAATGGAGTTGTTTCCCCTAGATTTACATGGAAAACATATCATAATGTCCATCGAAATACTGTCTCATTTCCAATATGGTACCTCATGTGGCTAGGCCAAGACTACCAGAACCTGATTCTCAGACTTCACATACTGAAAAGTGAGGAAACGGGAAATGATCTCGATCACTAATTTTTTCATTCATTGCCACCGGTACTAACATCGGAGGACATGGTACATCTCCACAACTCAAGGATGTTCCACTAATGTGTATGTGTGAAACTCCCACAATAAATCCTCCCACAATGTCACAGACACTATGGTGCACCTGCTTAAATGGATGACATGCTCCCAACCTATCAAAAATCCATCAAGATCCTGTCAAATGGATAACTGAGCATGTTAGGCCTCGTAGTCAACATCAACCAAATGTTCTACATTTACTAGTTGTAAGAGTGCGGGAGTATCTATCATTCATTGAAGTTATGAATCTCCACCATCATCCATGATGGATACCTGCATCGCAGCCAACTACTATGTCCCCTCCCTTAGCAGCAGCAAACTAGTCATCCTGGTGAGCACATCTACCACCATATTTACCTTTTTAGAACTATAGACAATCTCATAGTCATAGTCTTGGAGGAACTTCATCCATCGTCTTTTTCTCAGGATTAGGTCCTCCAGGAGAATACATACCTAAGACTCTTGTGGTGGAAGTAAACCATAAACTATTCACCCATCATGTAGTGCCTCCACATCTTCATGTAAAAGACAAATGTTGCTAAATCTTGGTTATGAGTCATGTAGGTCTCCACATGCTTCCTCAACTGGCCTGAACCGCTGGAGATCAATGCTTTCTCCTACATCGGGAAAGAACCCAGTCCATTCCATGATGTATCTTAGTAAATAGCATAAAAAAATCCATCATATTTTAGTCTCGAGATGGGGAACTTTTCAGTCTTTAACTCATCTCCTCAAAAATCTAATGACATTTTTCTATCCACATGAAGGGGTGCCTCTTCTATGTCAATGTCTGTAATGGTGCAGCTATGCTAAAAACATTTAGGCACAAACATTAAATAGAAACCAGCCAACCCTAAGAAGATCTAAACCATTATCACACTCTTCGATGGCTCCTAAGAAAGCATTTCCTCAATCATCCCAAGATCTACTACAACTCCAATCTCTAAGACGATGTGTCCCAGAAAGTGGACTTTTTGAACCCAAAACTGACACTTCAAGAGCATTCAATAAAGTTGTTTCTCTTAGAGTGTATCCAAGACTATCCATTGGTGTGTAGCATGCTCCTCCTATGACCAAAAGTACACCAATATGAATTCAATGAATAACATAAAAAACTAGTCAAGGTTAGGCTGGAATATCCTCTTCATGAGTCCCATGAACACTTTTGGGTTTTTGGTCACGCCGAAAGGCATTAACCAGAACTCATAGTGGCCACACCAGTAACTAATGGCTATCTTCGGTACATCCTCATCCTATACATGAAGCTAGTGATAACTTGAACTGAGGAATATCATTGATAACCACTTCTCCCCATTCATCTAGTGGAGGAGATCATCAATTTTCAGCATTAGATACTTGTTCTTCACAGTCACCTAGATCAGGCATCATATGTCCATGAAAAACCACAAACTCAAGTATTCAATCTATTCAATAATCACTAGTGTTTACTTTCATGAAACATTGGGCCTTATGAATCCCTTCTATTGAAATTCCTCCAACTATACAATCAAGTCGCAACGCTCCGCGGGTGCTATCCGATATGTCGGTGTGGATATTGGTGTTGTCCAGGGGTGCATGTTAATTCAAAAATATACCTCCCTATGAGGAGGTTGTCCTGATACTTCTTCAAAAAAAACCCTCATACTCTTTGACCACTACAGGAAAACATAGTCTCCTATAATCCACTACACCGAGGGTGGGGATACACAATTTTTGAGTGATCAACTTCACCACCCACTGAGAAAGCCTTTCCAGCACTTCAATTGTTTTCTTCTCACTGGTGATGGAAAACATTGTCCCATATTCACGAAACACCACACTGTATACCTAAAATTGTCAATCTATGTATGGATTGTGGATTACCAATCGACACCCTAGATTGCATCATAAAGTCTTGACACCACTACTAGGAGATCCCAACCGATGCTCCCACCTCCTAGATTAAGCTCACACTGTCGGAACCATTTTGATATTATTGAGTCCCCTATCGTTGGAGTATCTAGAAATATAGATCGAGCCAATGGTTCCACCAAAATCTTCATGCTCTGAATGAGAGCTATGGAAAGGATGGAGGGACAAGTATATGTGTTTATAAGAACTAAAAATATGGTGGAAAATATGTAGATCGTACAAAAAATCATCTATAGAGGGTCTTTTTCATAATCCCCTACTATATAATGATATTCTCACCCCTTTCTACGTTCTCTCGGAGGTTGGGGTTATCCACATGGGGGTCGCGGTGGTAACACCTCAAACTGTCAACCCCCGCCTACTGCTCAGACTGCTACCCTAACACATCCTATGCCCTAAGGACATCATTTATTATCCACTACTACTGCCTATGTGGCTCCCTGACCTACTTCTGGTCAGCTATATGGTGGGTTAGGGAGTCACATGGCATGTGTCCATACCTACCGCACGAGAAGAAATGCTTGGTTCTCGGTTGGCACCCATTGTCCTGCGATTCCCACACCACTGACCCAGAGTCCTAGGGTTGTACTCTAAAATACATGGCCCACATGGTACATCGCGTCCACTATCTACTTTTTTCTAATGACTCTGTCCACTGGGTTCTTCATGGAGCTCTAGTTGTTGGCTCCTACACTGCAAAGATGCACTCTACCAGAAGGGATCACTCCAGCACCCCATCCAGGGTAGGGATGCTGAGAGACAACATCGATGCCCTTATCTCTCACCCGAGTCTGCCGTGTAGCAAGAAAGCTCAGTGAACCTTGCTAAGTAGTCGTCCAATATCATGATACACTCATGTAGGTGAAGAAACTCTTGAATGTTCACATAACACAAGGTCATGGGAAAAACTATTCCCAGAAAATCCCCATGATGTCTTATCATGTGAGAGTCACCTCATCGTGAGTTTAGGTGGTCAGAAACCACTATATCACAAACAAATCCTATAGAAGGATCCCAAATCAGATAACAATTTGCTCAAGAGGTTTCCTCATAATGAGGAAGACACATGTCACTGCCTCCAACCAGTCCTCAATGACCTGAGGATTTATATCTCCCCTAATACTGTGAGGTATCTATCTCTGAAACTCATGTAGGGAACTGAGTTTTCCCACCTTCTTTGCTGGAACCACCATCAATACATGCTGACTATCAGGTGGTGGTGAACTGGTGCATCACAAGGGGGAATCTCTAGAACCGGTCCCTCAATGGATGCCCTGTCTCTAGGTGGGCCTTCATCACGACCTCATATCAAGATCCTGGATGTTCTTCCACAATGAGGCATCCTGAGATAGATCCAGATGTACCATGGTCAGAAGGTTATAAATGGTGAGATGAATTTTATAAAAAATACAACAAGGAGACACTTTTGCATCCCATATTTTAATCTACAGATCCAAAAATCAGAATTTAACATTCTAGTGTATGGATACGTAGGATCCCTCACCAACACCAGAATCCCAAAATTATGGAACCGTACTCAAAACATATCACAAAGTCAAAAAAAAAACATAGACACATGGTATTTTTTAGGTCCAACCACCCTTTGATAACACTTTTTCAGGATTTGTCCCCCTGGGGCCCATGCTGTTACTACCACTATCCCGCCTCCCGAAGGCTAGAGGCTTGTGACAAGTGCCGGATGCGTCAACCAGCAAGTGGTAGTAATTTTCCTGAGTATCTGTATACACACACATGATCATCCATGTTACACACACATAAAAGGAATCATGTATCACTTTAAAAATCATATTACAATTATAACAAACATATTTGATCCAAAATACAATCCCAAAAAAGAACTGAAAATAGATAAGAATAAAAACGAAACAAATATAGACATCCTCCAAAAACCCCAACTGATTGTGTGATTAGTGTAGCTACCAGATGATAATGAATAATATCCTTTCAACCCAATACTAATGGTCCACTCATGTTCCTAGGCTTCCAAGACCATCGGCATAGTGTCCGTCGATCCCATCTCCTTGATCACATCAATGTCCTGGACCACCATTGCCTATGTCAAAACATCTATCATCTACAACAACAAAACATGTGCGGGTGATGCCCATGTAGGGGTGAGTAACAAAATACTCGGTATGGCCAAAAAAATAAAATACCAAACAACAATCCTCAATGTAAATCACGAAGAAAAACATAGCTCGTACAATTTATACATTAAAGTTATTGATAAAAAAATCATTAATCACCACAAAAATCACCTCCTCTAATTGAAAAATTATTCTCTATTGAGTACATTGGGCCTTCCATATCACACATTAGTACTTCCCACTATCTTTGGATGGCTTAGGTACACATCCTCATCGCATACCGTGGGCTTGCAAAGTAAATCAGAAGTGCTTCCCACTAATAATTTCTAATTGAGGCACTCCTCCACATTGCATACCCTAGTCCTGAAAGGAAACACAGAAGTTCTTACCATAGTGGGAATTTGATGTTGCAGAGAATTTCTTCCCATTAGGAGAAAGTCGATTCACACCGAGTCGAATGTTAATAGTCTTTAGGTTTCATACAACTAGATGGTTCCATACATAGCGCCCCTGAGATAACCACACCTCAAGACATCCATATCATATCAAAATCCATGAAATCCTCTTCATGGAATGAAAAACGATCCACCTCATAAAGTGAATCCCAATACTTTAAACGGGTCATCAATTGGATGCTGGTTTTTATGTTATTATTTTTTCTATAAATAGGGGCAGGTTGCATCTGGGTCTAGTCTGACCCTATTAGACCAACCAAACCAACATGGATTGGGGGTCACACATATCGTGGTATAGTTCCAACTGACTAGACCTGACCTAGTTTGGGTCTGGGTCTATCCAGTCATGCCTGGCCAGTGTTCCAAGCCCAAATGGCTTCTCATCGCCAGACCCAGTTTGGCCGAGGGTCCACCCTGTTGGGTCCCTCAGTGACCCGGTCTCATCCGGACCGAACCAAAGGGTACATGTATATCCTTTTAGTGTATGTACGGCCGAATAGGTATAGGTATGTCCTACCAACGCAGGTCTGAACCAATTTCTAAGGGTAATACCTGCCAACCCGATGCTCAGCCCGTGCGGTGCAGACTGGTGGTGCACCCCCTGGCCAGGACGCGGATGGTTACAACATCCAGCCTTCACTAGCCTAGCGGATGTGAAAGTACCCCCTATAGTGTTAGAGAAATCGTGGCACTCTAGCCACCTGGATGGACTGAAATTGGGCCATCCCTCCACATGGTATTAGGCGGGCATCGCGTCTCCCCGCTACCGTCGTGGCCCACTGGCTGCATACTCCTACTACAGCAGTGTGCTGATGAGTGCATTTCCACCACTTCATGCGGCAATGTCCTTTGATGCTGATAGATGTTTGATGGACCACTGAACGTGCTCTGGTGGTCCTTTCATAATGCCGCCCATGCATGTGCTCTCCGGGGAACATCCTCTTCACCACAAAGGTCTCATAATCTTCTAACTGCCACTTTGAGGGTGTGACCACAGAGAATGCACATAGAGGAGGTTCTTAAGAATTTTTGTGTCTTCCCTCACACTAGACTTTAGAGGTTCATAATTATGAGGAGGCTTGGTATTGTGGCTCAATCAAACATGAGATAAACTAATCATAGATAATAACTCCTAAAAGAAAGGTCACCCTCCCACATAAATGCACAATTTTCAGGATAACATATTTGTGTGTTATTCTTTATTCATCATTTCTAGAATTTAACCAAGGCAGATCATTAAATAAATCTAAGACACACCTCCTTGACATTCGATGCCGCATCATTTCATCCGCGAGGATTCATGATGTTGTCAGCGTTTGTTGCTTCAACCACCATTATTTGAGGTACATCAAAGATGTTTGATGTTCTTCAGAATTGTCATTATTGTTTAGAGAGGATGTTCTATAGAGTTTTGTCATAGAATAATCACAGATTAACTTCTCATCCCACCAATTCATTAATCAAAATAAATGGATGTTACGTTGCAACATTTATGTTACATTGCAACTTTTCATTCATACACAAGTTCATTTATTAAACTTCATCACTGTCATGCATCATTAAAATATTATAATACTATGACATAAAAAGACGTTAATGATCTTTGGTAGTGAGCCTCATCAATACTAAACAACATTTATATCCTCCACTCATGGAATAAATAAAATTAATAAAATATGTTTTTAAAGATATTTTATTATTTTTCCAAAAAATCCAAAAATTAACATTTTTATTCATCCCTTGCTTTCCAAATTTATGTCATTTCTAGGGGAATCCCAACGTTATGAGTTCAACGTCAACCTCGTATTTTCGATCTGCCCAATAGTTAAAAAAAGAGAAAAAACCTGTCACACGATTACATACACAAGCTTGAGAAAGTTATACATTTTGTTTTGGGATCATTGGGACTCAGAATTACATTTCATCAAAGCAAGTGGTCTTAGAATAATTCAATATAATGAAAAAAAATTACATGGAAATTTTGAGACATTACATTAATTAGGCAACATTCTATAATTCCCAAATTGATTTGTAATTTTTAAATGGAAATTAAAACCTAAAAAGATATGATGTGGTTGTTCTCACATTCCATTTAATGGATTTGGGATCTATATTTTAGTTTAGAGGAATTTTATAACAATAATTTATTCTATTCAAAAATTAAACTCAAATCATATGAACAGTAGTGTAGAAAGATATGATGCACACCATATTATTCGGATGATGCTTGTGAATAGAATGTTTATGTTCCATACAATTTTTAGGTGACAAAGAAAAACATGATTCTTTTCTAGAGGTATGGGATGGATATTTAAGGAAGAAAAAATAGGGATACCAATATTCGATGGAATGATGTTTATTTTCACCTAGGGGATCATCATTTCTTATAAAAATATCTATATACAAGTGTAATATTATTTTTGATGAAAGGGAAATTAGGTTTTGGGTTTTTAGTCTTTTAACTATTTGGGATGAATTAGAGTTGTGGTTCACCAATTTAAAATTCCACCCAAAATAACTAATGTGAATAATTTGTTCTATATATCAATATTATTGATTGACATATTGTTATAAAAATATATACTCATCTCATATGTGATCATATAAATGATTGTATTATATTATTCTGAAGAGCCAATCTGGATTCTTGAAACTAGAGAAAAAGTGTTGGGTTATTGGATGACAATGTTGATAAATGTGATTTAAATATGTCATAAGATATACAATGTAATATGAGAACCTAAAGAATATATGAAGATGATCGTACAACATTATTTCATTTATTGACATTCAATAAATATTTGGGGACAATTTTTTGAATGGTGGATGCATTTATGCCTCATGAATAAATAATTTAATTAACATTTTATCCCAAAGAAACTGTAGGGCAAAAAACATATATTTATTCAATAAAGATATTAATAAATTGGAAAATAAAAAGAACATAATATAATGAGATTATATTCATTTCTTAATTTTACATGTCAAATGTAGTGCTAGGTTATTATATTATATTTAGAATGAAAATTTATTTTATTAATGATTAGTTAAAATATTGATTTCATAAATATAATCATATTAAGGAAATTTTTATGACCAATTAACAAATAGAATATTAATGAAACATTTATACTGTAAATATTATATAATTTGTAAGTAAAATAATTCATTAATAATAAAATTCCAAATGTAAAAATAAATGTTTAATTATTTGGATATCTAAAAAATGTTTTTATTAAATTAGGATCAGTAATATGTTCGTCCATTTTAACTAATAATTCACAAGGTTCAATTCATTTATGGATCAAATTGAAAGTAAAATTAACATAACATTATTTTTAGAAAACCAATTATTTCCATTAGAATTAAATTATAATGTTCTTTTCATAAAAAAATATTTTCAAAGTATATTTAGTTTGTTTATTAAACATTTATTAAAAATAATGTTTGGTTGTTCTATACATTTTTTTGTATTAAATCAATTCAATATGTTGAATTATAATAATAAATTCTTGGATGTATTTTAAATTTAACACCCTATGAGTTTAATATTTTTCCAAAATATATTTAATAATTCTTATAATTTATAATATATGAATCAATAAGTTTAGCTTTCATTACACACAACACCATGTTTAAAAAACATGTCATACTATTTAGTTATTTTTAGTTAACATGATAGCAATAACCTATCCATGGGAATGAAAGGTATGATTATATTTTAATATAACATGAAAATATAATTTACACATGTTTATGTAATTATATTGTGAACAATTTATTATAAATGAAAATAAAACCCTTTTTAAAAAATGACATCTTTTAATGAAATGTTATTTTTATCAGATCATGTGTTTTTAATATAAATAAATTAATAAAAGAACCTTTAGTTAATCATTTTAGTGAAATTAAAATTTTATAAATTTAATTAAATTTTTAACATTATTTATATATTTTTTCAATATAAGATAGAAAAATAAATCCAATCTTATAAATTAAAATTGTATTTCTCTACAAAACACTTTATTCACCTAATAATGGAACTCATACAATAAAAATTTATTATAAAACCTTTAAAAAATTGAATAAATAAAAAAAATTAAACTGTAATATCAAAATTAGTTTTGGGTAAAATATTCATATTTCTCCAAAAAGATTATTTTTTGATGAAGAGTGAAAATACTAATTTCTTTATTTAAAACTTCACTTTGGTTTAATTTATTTTTAAATTAACTTGGATTTCAAAATGGTTTTAAAGTAAAATAAGGTCAATTTTATATCTACTAATCCATATTTGGTCATTGAAATCAATTTCTTATAGAATATTCATATAAAATATTCAAACTTTTGACAAGTTTCTATTTGTTAACCCACATTCTCATTGTGTCTATCCAATTGATTTTCAATTATTTTATGCAACTATTTTTATTCAAATTTAGAAAAATAGATCACATATTAGGAATAAACATAATATAAAATAGATATAAAATTTATATTAATTTACAATAAAATGAATATTAAATGTAGTAAAAATTAATTATCATGGTTAAAGTCCTAATATGTTTAACAAGTGTAAACGTTAATGAATCGAGTGATAATGACACACAATATTAGAATAATGTTATTTAATGAATTAATTTATATAATTTATATCAATGTATCTCAAATATGAAAATTTATTTTAATTATTCTATGAATATTCACCATATAATCTGTTATATAAAGAAAAAATCAAAAAAGATATATATCTAACTTATAATAACTTTTAAGTCAATGTATTGGAAAAAATATATGATACATTATATATATAATTTTTAATATAAAGGAGTCTTTATCATGTTAATTTATTTTAATATTTTTATATTAAATAATTTTTTTAAATTCTTATGAAACACATATATTATAGTTATTTAGTAAATAATAAAATATAATAAAATATTCTAAAAATATTAAAAGAGAAGTAAATTTTGTTAATTATTTTAACAAGTTATATTATTGATATTTGTATATCATGATAATCAGGTTTTAAACAATATATTTAAATTTCAGTATTATTATGATATTTAGAAATTGAATTTTAAGTAATAATGTAAAAAATTAATAGTAATGTTATTTTATGATTAATAATATTCTATTAAGTGATATAAAATTAATAAAAAATAATTTCTTCCAAGTAATTTCTTAATATTACTAAGTATAAAATATATTCCTTTCAATGATAAATTATTCTATTATAATGAATATATTGACCATTAAATTGTAAAAACTCATTTATTTTGGTTATGTTTAAAGAGGTGTTATTTCACGTTACACGCGTTTATATTAAATTTATTTTAAAAAACACATCAGAATTTTATTTTATGAATTTAATTTTAAATTAATAATTACTGTTTCAGAATTATATAATAATTTTCAATATAATTTATTAATAATGGATAAATTACAATATTTAGATCATAAGTTACCGTAATGGAAAAAGTAATTGTAAAAATGGGATACTTGGATTTTATGGAATATAATGATTGAAACATGTGTTTTATTCAATGGTGGAGGTTTGGATCAACAATATAATCCTATAAAATTTAATTATAGGATTTTGATCCACTTGAGTTATCATTGATCTCCTAATAGTGTGTAATTATGAGTATTTACATGATTTTTTTCTCCTCATATCTATAAAAGAGAACTTACTATCACAACATCCTCATGATTTTGAAACCATTTTAATGGGCTAAAATTTATGAAAATCACTTCCCAAAATCCCTAAACTCATCTTATAATCCTTTTTTGGGAAATGAAACCGTAAAAAAATGAATTTAGTGTAATCCTAATGATGAAATCTATAGAAGTGGTAACATTCATCAGTGAGTATTCTTATTTTATTTCCAAATTATCCTATATAAATTTATATTTTACATGTATTATATAATAAAATATATATCATTCATATAATAAGATTATTTTTATCTTAATGATATGGCCTAGAATCACATACATTCATTAAATGGGTTATAAAATCATCGTTATTGGGTATGACAGAAAACCACCTCATGACCAATGTCTTTTGTTTTTCAATTACCACCCTTCATTGTCAGGAATAGTAATAGATTTATTTTTTATATATTATATATAATATCATTATTATGTTATTATGATTCTATTATTTCAATATCACATATACCTTATTTTTTGTATTTTATTGTAATACGATAAGGTCATTGTTGTGTACGGAAGACCACCACCTAGGGAAGTGATATGATTCATTATGAAATTACATGGAATATATTAATTATGGGTAAAATAAAAATATGTGACATATATGAAATAAAGAATATTTTTATTATAATATATCAGATATGTTTCTTTCATTAACTTAATATGAAAAAGGAAACAACGTCCATGCCTATGGATGACATGTCGTCTCAATGAATAGTGTATTTGATTTCATATTTATAGATTTTATAGTTTAATATAAATAAATATTAAAGTATTTTATATGGTATTTATATCGTGGTTATAATTATTTTAGATGAATAAATTATTATTAATGTAATATGTCAAAAAAATATATATAATAAAAAAATCTATGAAAACAAAGTGGTTATTAGCTGAAATGTATCTTTATCATTGGATTGATAATAAATTGAAAACAAGTGAATAATAAAATCACACATGGTATGACATATATTAATACTATTCTTTATCTTATGTATAATAAACTTATATATATTATAAAGCATTATTTAACATTTATGACATATGTAATGACTTAAGGTAAGAGACATTAATAACACTTTTTAAATCTGTGAGAAATATACAGTATTATACTTCCCTTTGATGTGTTTTGTTCATATATTTCCCATTAATAAGTAATAAGAGGATTATAATTGTCTATTTTCATATACATTTTATTTTCTATCTTTTATTAGGTTTATCGACCAATATATATCAAACCGGTAAGGGATTTTGTGTCTCAATTTTCCATCATTGAAATACATGTTATGTTATGGAGCTATATTATTTACAAATGGGTTTATAAATACCCTTTGAAGTGTAATATTATTAATTAATTCATCATAATGATATTTTATATCCAAATTTATGTTATTATTTCTTGGGGGTTTTGATTCCTTTTTACCAAATTGATAAATGTTTCATATTACAATATCATGAATTAATGATCAAAGAAATATGGAAATGTTACACATGCGTACATATAGTCAACCGTCTACATGATTATAACATTGTGCATTTTTCATAACCATAATTATTGGTTTTTTTAAAAACGTATTATTAATGTGTAAAAGTAATTAATAATTCATGAATAATTTTCTTGGATATGATGTACTTATGGAAACATGGAAAAATTACATCATACCATGTTCGTTTTCAATTTAAGTAATGAATGTCGACAAAACATCTGATATGGACTAAAAGAATTTACTAATTTAATATTATAGTAATAAGTTATATAAAGGGAAATAAAATACATGAAAATGGTTCTGAAGATTTTATAAATTGAACAATTTTTATTATTCTGAACGATACAGAAAGAACGAGACAAGTCAAACTCTAGGTAATGGAAATCTTAACTAAAATTTAATTAATTAAGTTAATTCTCCATGTCATTGGTTTTTTTCCAAGAATTTGTGTGAATGACCTCTTATTGTTTAACACTTAATCTATACATCAATTGGGTGTATTTATATTTGTCACACATAATTATGTCATTGATTTATCATTAATCAAATGATATGATCTTTAGTAGGGATTTCGTCACAATTTCCATTCATTAAGGCATATATTGATGTTATCCACCTTTATTATCCTTTAAGTTGATGTTACACACCTTTATAGAAAAATATGGTTTATATACAATCCTTTTGACACGTTATATCATGAAATAATATATTATCAGGAATTTTTTTTCATAAATGTTATTCCTTTTAAAAAATATGCATGCGTTTATCATGTGGAAACAAAGTCTCTAAATAAAACATCATTTTGAATTTTTTAAAGATTTATTAATCTAAAACCTTATAATTCCTGTCCATATTTTTAAAATGGAGATTATGAACTCATTTATATGTACCTAAATGTTTAAAATTTTAAATTTCATTCAAATTATTCGATGATGTATTATGTACAATAGATTCAAATTTCTCATTATTATATATTTTAAAGGGTTTGGAAATGGATTTAATATTTAAAAATCATTTAATATTTCATGTGATTTCAAATGATATTTTATTAGGGAAATGTAGAAAATTGAAATCATTTATGTGTTATGATTATATAATGTAACTTGTACATTTTATTGGTGGTCATGTGGTAATCCCAAAACAGTTTGTTCTAATGATAAAACAAGGACAGATGGTTACGTTATAACCTCAAATGCATTGGATATTGAAGTTTGTCATATAGACATTCAATATAATGATATATGTAGATGTTTACCATATAGTTATTCTATTTAAGTATGATTATGTCCCATGTTAAATTTATATGTTATATGTTACATTCTATGGGTTTTTGGGTAATTTTTTTATTACAAAAAAAGGGTAAACAAAGAACTTATTTTCTGAGTAGTGTATTTGACTACTTCTTAGAGGTGAGAGGTATTACGTTATGATAAATTATTCATGGTTTAATGTTTTTCAAGACTATTATTTTTCCTTATTTATGTATCCCATAATATGGTTTTTATTCTCATACCAAATTTTGAAATGAGTTTCTTATGTTTTATAGAATCATAGAGTAGAGATGGGTTCAAGGAAAAGTTATGATTTAATATAAAAAGAAACAACATTACTTTTTATATAAATTTTTTTAGAAGAAAGGAATTTTTTTTATAAGTGTAAAATTTGTATTTATATGGTATTGTTACATATTAGTTATGGCCTAATTATATTAAACACTAACCTTGAAAATATCCTTAATGGGAATTATTGATTAAAATTCATGATTACATAATGTTTTAGGTCAGGGACTTACCCTGTCAACTTTGTTTAGTTGCTATTTTCGATAAAATTTTCCCATTAACATAGTGTCTTGAATCCCACTTAATTTCATGTTTACCATATCAATAAATTAATTATATGGTGGACTTTATTTATGAGAAAATATTTTGGAGTGCACATAGAAATTTTGGATCCTAGAATGTCGACCATGATAATACATAGAAATGGGATTAATATGTTAAAGGAAGAGGAGCTCCAAAATAGGGCTTCATCATAGAATGGTCAAATGTGGATGTTCTGGTACAATAATTAACTAATAAAGTTATTATATATTAATAATAGAGGTATGGATGATTTGAATGTTGTATAAGAAATTGTGTATTCATGTGGGAATATTGTCATTTTTTATGATTTATTGGGACAAATATTAAAAAAAGGGAATAAGTTTTGTTAATGATATATTTTTATGAATAGAACATGAAAATATTGACAAGTCACATACTTATTGAATGTTTGATGTCATGATGGTTGATATATTAATGAATATATGCTTTGTGAAATATGGTATAGGAGTATATTAAAATGTAATAATGTATGTGATTACAAAAACATTCATGAAAAAAATATTTCCATGTTATTTGAAGAATATTTGTAGTTTCGTATATATGGATGACGTGTTTTGTGAAATGGTGGTGGTGAGCTTGAAATTTTTGTTAAGTAGAGAAAACTCTATAGATATGAGATACCCCCTCTCTTTTTCTATATCCAAAAATGTTAAACATACAAAGGATATGAATTTGTTATTGAGTTTCATGAAATAATTTCTTTCATGAAAGATTCACATGACCATATGTTCTACAAAGAATGGAATTTTGTAAATGTAAAAAAATAGTTTCATGAATGTTTAAAATTTATTGTGAATGATTTCTATTTTTGTGAGTGAACATGACTTTTAAAAAATCAATATTTTTTTAGAATACAATGATAGTTTTCAAAAGTGGTGTAATGGTTTAGTGAATGTATTATTTTCTGAAACAAAAAAAATTATAATCACTTCTTGGGTACTTTTTAAAGGAAATTGGGTAATCCATGAAGACTAGTGCATCTTGGAAAGAGAATCTATAACATTGATGATGTCCACAACTAGTTTTTGAAAAATATTAGTGACTACCAATAAACAATAATCCGTGAAAAAACATTAGATAGTGAAGATATGTATTTCCATGTTATCTAAAAATAGTTTCCCAAGGAAGTATTGTAAACCATGAAAGGAAAAATGTAGTAAAATAGGAGTTATAACGAGATTGACCTGAAATCCTATCAAGGTATTGGGCCTATCATGGTGTGAGCATAGATGAATCTTTGTATCCACAATATTAGTGATTGTTAGTCGGGTTTGAAACATATAAACAACTTTGGATCCATGGATGTATGCCAATATGGGTGAAAAAATTAATATATATATGTCTTATATATTATTTATACATATTTTCTATAGAATGAAAATAAGTGAATATAGATTTTTTGATCATCAATATTATCTGAATAAGGCCAATATAAGCTTCCTAATTAATCTTATCATCACAAGAAAAGTGAAAACAAGAGTGAGACTACTAATTAGTGATGCCACTATCTGTTAGGATAATGTGTGTTTGAATGATACAAGGGTAAACTCGAATGATTTTCATACCTTGATTCACCTACTCAATGTATCCCTCACTAATGTCCCTTATGGGACAAGCACAATTTGTGATTATTATAGTTAATGCCTTATGAAAGGACGAAGTAATTGTAATCCTTTTTAGGATCTCATTATCCATTAATGGTTGAAATTATAGGATCATCAATGAAAAATTCAACACTTTTATTTAATATTTATAAAATAAGATGATGTAGATATAGAAAATTGATAAAAACAAAAAACCAATGGATGAAATTGAAATACTCTAATGAAAAGTATTAATGTCTGTATATTCTATACTCTATATTCCTATTATAAATAAGTTCCTTGAACACTATCAAATAGAAGAAAAATAGAATTAGTTTTATCACAATGATCCTAATATAGGAATTTGGAAAACTCAATAAAATGCAGGGTTTTTGAAAAATTAATGCAACGTCAAAATTAAAAAACATAATGAATACAATATCACAGAGTATGATAATGTCAATATAATTTGTTTTTTATAAAAATAATATAAAATTATGAGGATAAAATTCTTTTAGAACGGATAATTTAAAACACGCTGATATTTTAAAAAAGTACATTATGTTCAGTGGTGTATATGACATAAAAAATGATCCAAAATTAATAACACAATATTTTTATTAAAATATGACAACTAAAAATTCTCCCCTAAATTTGTTTAAAAAATTATGAAATATATATAGAAGCCCAACTCAACAAAAATTAATTTATAAAGTCTTCGGAAATAAGTATTAAATTTTCATTGCAATGTATAATTATACCTCAGAAATATGTTTCCTTAAAAAAATTTTCTTTTTTGTTAAAAAATTTCATTACATTTTTTAAACATTCTGAATTTATATTTGAGAAATTTATATTCATTTTATAATATAAACATGGTAAAATATTCTTTGAGTTATTTTATATAATTATATGAAATTATTAATTTTTTGATGAATAACATCACATGATTATTTTTACTAAAAAAGGATTGTTTGGAAATTAATAAAAGATCCATTTAGTTTAATAATTATTTGAATGTAACATTTATTCTATGATATTATTAATAAAAAATTTAGGGTCATTTGAATCTTTGTTATGGTTGATTTTCAAATTAAATTATTTTTATACTTAGAGATGTAATTTTTTAGAAAATGTTTTTGTCATTATGATCCAAATTTTAAGTTTATGTTATTTATAAAATCATCTAGATATTTAAAAACATATAATATATTTCATATTTTAATTATTATTTCCAAATTGGGTAAATACATACATTCAATTTTTGGTCAATATGATTATGAACCATAGTAAAATATTTTCATTTTAGTAAGGGTAAAACATTTAAAATAGGTTTAAATCTTTTTTATATGGCCATAAAATGTATATAAAACATTCCATTACCCTTTAAGATTGATGTAGTTTATCCATTTAAAACCAAAATTTGAATAATTTTCCACTAGGTTTTATCTAAAATTAATTATTATGATTATAATAAATTATATAAAAAATAATGTCAAAAATGTCATACTATTTCATGTAAAATGATTTATATATTTTCATATGTTTAAAAATGTTTATGTAGTATTATAAATATCCATTTGAAATATAAATAAAATTTATATTTCATAATAATTTTTTTAAATTTTTAGTAGTGAAATATTTAACTGAAATTCTTATTCTACATCGACACATTATTTATCCATGTAATAAATATAAAATAAATGTTTTAAAAAATATTTAAATAAAAAAATATAGATGAAGTCTTGTGTTCCAAAAAATATTCGATAATAAAAATATATAAGAGTTATTTAAATGGTTTTTATTTAAATTACACTATTTTAATGTTTTTTTCAATGAAACATTATTTGAATATTGTCAAAAATGAAAAATAGAATATTTTATGAAAAATATAATTTTTGAAAAATTATTTCAAATTCATGATAATATTGAAAATGGTAAACTAGGATAAAAATTATATAAATTATTAGTACATGGAAAATTATAATCTATTTGGTAACAAATATTTTACATAATTACCACATATGAGTGACAAGAAATTTAATTTTGTTAAGGTTAAATGAAGTTATATGGGTTATGAACCCAACAGGCTTGGTTTAAAATAAATCATAAAACAAATATAACATTATCCTTTTTTTCACTTACATAATATCCAGATTTATAATATAATCTCTATCCACTAGGGAGAATTTTACTCAAAATTAACATAATAAATTTTGTTTTTTATGAATTTCAATGAATCACCATTTCCTCACATATAGTAGGTCGCCCTAGTATTCTAATATTTACACCGAATTAAGGCCTCTAGAATGACCACCAACAAAAAAATAATCTTCTAAAATTCCATAGAGAGGAGGTAGAGGATATGTTTTTCATATTATACCATTCAAAAGATATTTAAAAAGGGATATAAAGGAGGAATACAGAAGAAGAGGTATTTTTCTTACCTGGGTTCAATCAAACTTTTTATTCTTCTACCACCTCTAGATCTATAATATTATTCATAAAATAGTAAATTATGTATCCTATATATACTAATATTTCCTTATTATTTTCATGAAATAACCATTATTCGCCATATATTTCTTAAATTGGGAAGCTAATGTATTTATGGTGTGTGTATACATCATACAGTATCCACAAGGCAATAAAATTAATTTTCCTACATCATAGATGATTGATGGTTATTTTGACGGGTTAAATTTTTATGTTTTATAGTTATGAAATAATTATTCTTTTTTAATTATATTATAAAATCTATCTACTAACATTTCAATTCTTTTAAATGGATAACTTCTCCCCTACATATTTGTATAACACCACCACCATAAAGTGATGTGACTATTTTTATTTTAGAAATACATGAATGATAATAAATTTATATTTTATGAATTTATCACTTATATATTATAAAATAAATAGTAAAAAAATTTAGTTATTATTTATCATTATTTTTTCCCTCTGTAGAAATGTGACAAAACTTCTCTTGCATAGAAATGACACGCCGTCACTATTACTGATTTAATTAATTTATATATATTTAAATTTTATACATCAGACTAAATATATATATTTATATATAATGTATATAAATTATTTTTTATATCAGTATTATCATTGAATATATATTGGAACCTTCATCAATGTATTGTTACCAGTAATCCCAAATATTATCATTCATGAAAAATGATGTGGTTATTCCAAGATAGAGTGATTTTTAAATACAATTTTGAATCAATTGGGGATAAAATGTTATATTTTAATCATATATCTTCTAATAAATGTATATAAAGTTATTAAATAATATTATAATAAATATATATTAATTATATATAATTTTTGGAAGTGTATAAAGAAGGATAAGAGTTTGGGTGAGGTATTTGGTATCTCATGCCCATTTTATTTTGGATTACTTATTAATAATTTTAAATTAAGGAAATAATATGATTCCTTGAAAATATATTAATCCATTTTCTCATATCCTCTTTTTAGTTCTAAATAATACATGCTCTCCTCTCATTTTTTCTATTTATATATTCACTGGTATGAATGTTTTTATAGTGTAAATCTATCTTTATTTCTCTTTCCACTTGAAAATAACTTTTCCTTAATGAATAATATTATAAATTTAATATCAATAATGTTTCTAATATTTGTTAATTGTAATTTAAATTCATTTTCAATATTAACATTATATCTATATGAGGGTTTAAATGGAATCTTTGTATCATTTTTCAGATGAGTCACTGTAGATGATTTTGAAAAAAAGAATATAATATCTATTTTATCATATGTTAAGGGAACCTAATTTATCACTTTTCCAGCCACATAATGATTTTATTCTTTATTTAAATATATCTAATTATATAATTTAATAAAATTCCCTCTATAATATATTGGGTGTTTTTTATATTTTTAGGAATTTATATCAATATGAAATGATTATTTTTCTCAAAAAATTATTCTATTGATTACTTTACAAATATTCATATATGGTAACATCCATTGATGTTACATTTTTTTACTATTAATATTATCCAATGATATAATATTTATTCATTATCCCATGGATTTATTTTTATTATGATAAAATATTAAACAATCTTTGTTTTTACAGAGGATAATTTATTATGAATAATTTTAACACCTATTCTCATATATATGAATAGATTTAAGAATATGAGATGTTGAGACTTGTAATATATGGCCCAAATATGCATTGGTTAATGGAGGATGACTCATGAGATAAATATGATATACATGGAACTGATTCCCTGTTCAAAACATTTTTTGTGGACATGGTTTTCATGTATATTAGATTATTTAGGGACATAAAATTCATGTCTGTAAGAACATAAATTTTCCACGTTATCATGTCAATTAGATAATTGGTAGACCAGGTCTGAAGTCCATGATTTTCTATGGGAAAATTTTTTCATGAATCCAAAATAATTATTGAACCTATTTCTTTGTATAAATGTTCAAAATTTTATAAGCTTATGTGTCATCCATAATAGTATGTCATTGTTATGATATGATTGATTATATTGTTGATTCAATTATGATTCATGTCTTCTGAAATATAATAATGTATTCCATGAATTATAAATGTTATCTATGATATGTTGGTTATGGTTTTAAATTTCTATTACCATGTAATCTACCCTTATTCTTTAGTTATGATGAACTGATCATTGATCATTATAATTGCTAATACTTATTGAGTATTTATACTTACACATTGTTAATTTTCCTTTTCCCCAGGATTTGAAGATATTTTTTAAGTAGGGAATATAAATAAAGAGTAATATGTGGGAAAATAATTATATGAAATGTCTAATATTGTCCATGAAATAATTATCTTAAGAATCAAGTCTCCAAACACGATATCGATTAATGGTTTTTGGATGTGTATTTGTAAAATATATTTCATATTGATATATTATGATGCAATTAATATATAAGAAAATCATGGGGATATTTTTTTAGTATAAGAGGGTACATTTAGTAAATAATTAGAAATTATTATAAGTGAAATATTATGAGAATATTGGATATAAGTCAGCGGATTAGATAACATCCTATTTTTTTTAGTGAAGTATAAATTATGCAGATTTCCTAAAAATATACCATTGTTGGGATATTAAACAAGGATATGAATTTGGAAAAAATATATCATTGGGTAATACTATTGAATGGTTCTATTTCAGAATATATCATCCAATATTTTTGTTGTAAGAACCCAAATCGTCATTACAGGTATGAATATTTATTTTGGTTATTTTTTAATAAAAAAGGTGATTTTGGGAATTTTTTAAGTATAGGCCATGTACATAGGAGTACACACAGTGTACCTAGTTACTACATCCTACCACATCATGATCATGTATGGTCCGAGATATGGCTGTGTGGGGTGACATGGTAGGCCGTTAATGTTAGGAGTTGGTTGAGGAAAATACATGGCGTGTTCTTTAACGGTACACGCTATGTACTTTTAATTTTAATTTTATAATCATACTACGGTCGTGTTTAAACCTTTTATTCATCATATTATAGGATTTACTCATGAAGAATCATATAAAATCACAAATTCCCCTCCAAGACACTGATACAACATCTTTTCTCTGAATCAAACAACATCAGTTGCATTTGAATCACCTCGGGTATTTCTCCCTTCTTCTAGAACATTTTCACATGATTTCTTCTCTATCTCGAGTTATTAAAGGTGGAACTTTGTTGAAATTTATGTACATCTATGTCATTATAAGCTGATTCAAGGGTTGAATATTGAGATTATTCATTGTAAAACATCGAAGTTGGTGGTTCATTCCTTTCGTTGTTTGTATTTGAGTTTTATATGCCAATGTTTCGATTAATAATGTTTAGGTATTTCAGGTTATGGAAATTGAACTCTATATTATCTGCCTTAGATTTTTTTATGGATTAAGGGTTTTTTATGTGATATTATGTGATTTTTAATTTTTAAGGAATTCCCCATGGGTGTGTTTCCTTATTGTAATCATTAGGTCCATTTGGTTTAGGTCCCCTATAAGGCAATCCTTGTTTCCTTACATTTCATGATAGGACGAAACTGTTTGACTTTTAATGATTATTAAATTATTGTGATATGCATTGGAAAATTTTATCCTCGTAGTAGTTGAGATTAATTTTTGCCACATGATATCATTTATGGATGATTGAATTGCATAGGGATGTGAGATCCTAGTGTAGTTAGACATTAGGTGATATTGAGGTTGAGTGATTCTTTAGAGTATTTATCATATATCACACAATGAGAACACATGGGGGATTGATGGTGTGGGATTATTTAGAGTGTCTATAATTTACATCATGAGATGACATGGGGAAATGAACTTGAGTGCTTCCCCAAAGAGCCTGTAGTTATTATGGAAAGACCATTGTGGGAATTGAAGGAGGGTGCATCCTCAGAGTGTCTTTCCCTTTTATTACATTATTTGGAAAAAGGGGATAGACTGTGTGAGCTACCTATAGGATTACTGTAATTACTGAATTTCGGGATGCCTCTTCAAATCAAAAGCCCAATTTGGATTCAGTCTTATTAGGTAGTCTTGTGAGATACCAGTTTGTGATACTAACTTTATTAAATAGTGAACATTAAATTCCAATGAATGTAAATGGAAACTATAGGATTGGATATATTTTTATACTCCTAGTTCCTTTGGTGAATTTTAATTACTACCTGATATATGTATAGTCACTGAAATTTAGGCATATATATGGTGGTGTTTTGAGGGGATTCGTCTCACACTATTTTTGGGTAAGGATTTTTTGCCCAAAATGATTATATTTTTGTTGGTATAGTTAAGGGAATGTTCCCTTCATCTTAATGTACTTGGATGTTGTTCAGCTAGAGAGCATGAGACCATTTTGTGGCTTGTGATGCTGCTAGAGTTTATTTTTTTCATTTCTTAGTTCAGTTTAGTACGATATTTCTAGCATTGTGAATTGTTTAGATGTTTTCCCATACATATGTGACTTGGATTATTTTTATATATCCCCCAGTTGTTTATTTACTATAAGTATTCTATTGTTTACATATTATATAGTATTATTGCTTCCACTCCTATTTATAATTTTATATTTTTCTTGGAATACACTACTAATGAGGGAATAGTTTATCTACTATCACTCCCAAGGCACTCAATGCTAGTCAGCATCCTTGGGAATTTGTGGAAATGCAATTGAAGCCATGTGACCAACCGGGTACATGACACCATTAGGTGGAAACAGGAACCGGGATGTTACAATGTGGTATCAGAGTAGATTTGTTTCAGCTCTGTCTTACTATTTGGAGCCTATAGGAATATATTGAAAGGAATAGATAGTTGGTAATAAGTTTTTCCCAACAGTACCTAACCCGTGCACATGGAAAAGTCAAGTTACCTTGAATATTACAATTTTTCTCCATTTTCATTTTTTACAGTTGATATTATTGAGGTTCTATTTATATTGCAAAATCGATTAGATGAGGCTATGCCATCTCATTCATCATATATGAAAATGATAGGGATTCCATGTCATGAATTCTTATCATTAAATTTAGGGTTCATTTCTGATTTCATGATGTTGTGACAGATGTTGTGCTGGATATGCATATTGTTGTGATAGATGCATTGAAAGAATACCTACTATTTTGATGAGGTATTAGAATATGCATTGTTTTGTTTAGATAAACACAAAACATTGGTCACTAATCTTTTATGGGTCCTCTTGGATCATAATTTGGTAGAAAATATTGATCTTTAACTGAATTGTTTTATGATATGACTTTAATATGATTTCATTAATTGATTCACGAGAGTATGGGCACCATGGATAATAATTTGGCACTTTAATGCTTCTTTTAGTGCATTTATTGGGTTCCAGAGTAGTTTTTAAGGCTTAGTGTCTATAAAAACCTAGAAAACATGGTGTTTCATGATGAATTCATGGCATCTATTCTTCTATTCAGGAAGTAAAGGTTTTTGTTATGTACACATAGTGTACTTTTTCAACACGCTGTGTAGATGTTGACCATGTGAGAAACCTTGTGGGAAGAAATATGGGTTGGATAAATCATTTATTGAACATGATGTGTACTAGGTGTACACAATATTTTTTGGTGATCCATGTGTCCATCAATGTGACCAATGGTACTGGTTCATGAAATTCTCTTAGTGACACTTCACGTCTGACAAATATACACAGTGTTGTTTTATTCAATGTGAACCATGTAGTTCGAACCATGTAGGTTTACATGCGCCAGAGGGAATATTCAAGTACACGATTTGCCTCGAGGAAAACATTCCATGAGTATTGGTGTTACAGGAGAAATTTTTTCACAAGTACATGGCATGTTAAGAGCCTAATGGAAAACATCAGGTATGTGTTATACACGCCGTGTACCCCTGTTCTGTAAAACATGATAGTTTTATTCTTCTGATCCTTTCATTCAATTATTGGTTTTATTCCTTGAAAATCATGAACTGAGGTGTGAATTTGACATTGCATATTCATGCCACTGAGACTTCCTTTTATTGTATGCTAGGTTCAGGGTGATGACTAGACACAAAAAACATTAGAGCAAGGAATAAATGTTTTCCATCTGATTTTCCACTTCATGGAACAATCAATCATTTTAGATACAAGTGATGATGCATAGTATTGAGAAGGATTCATGAGGAAGATGCAGAGTTCCATGGAGAACCTCATCCTTCCCCATCTATGCAAGAGTTGACATGAGTTTTTCAATAGGAGCATCATCCCACCTTTTATGGGGATGTAGGACCATAGGCTGCAGATTCATGGTTAGAATCTATGTTGTCTATCATCAAGCATGACGATACTCCTCTATAGAAGAGGGATAATCGATTTATGTAAAAGCTATGTGATTATTCCAAGAGATGATAGGATAAGAAATCATCGGCAGGACTTCAGTGATTTATGGATTAGGATGAGTCCCAGTGTTCCTTCTATGACTACATCTACCTGGAGACCATGAGGTCCAATATATCTCGAGCATTCATGATCTTGGAGGAGGGTACTCTCTCATTCATAGAGTATTGATCTCTTTTTACATAGCTGTAGTGCTTCTTACCCATTATGGGAGGTGATGATTTATTTCTAGTGAGAAAGATTTAGGATGGTCTAGTGCATGAAATCTGATCCCAGGTGAACATCATCAGGTTCGCTTTCATATCATTTATAGTCAACTAGGTGAAAATAACCGAGAATAACATATGGGATTCTAGAGGTATGGGTCCGGGCGGTTCACTATCCAGAGATGGTACTCTTCCGAATAATATTAGGATGCATAGTAAGGAGGCTATGTGTGGTGATCTAAGTAGGAAGGATATTCCATCTAGTAGCCAGGTGGTTTGCTGGCAATGTGGGAAGGGAAAAAATAAGAAACTTCAGTGCCCGAGAGACGTAGTGGATTGTCAATCTTGCAGAATGAATAGATATCATCAGCATTTCTACAACACCCTCATTCCATCATATATTGAGGATATTTCTTTTTTGACTCCTCATACTGGAGAAAGACCACAAGTTCCACATCAGACTGGGGGATGGAGTTCTTCTGACTGTTTGGAAGATGTGGTGGTTCTGGTTATATTGATAAGACCTAGGGTTTTCGATTACCACATGGTGGATCAGCTCAAAGATGTCAGACACCTTCATAGGTCCGTGCCGCAGGTCAGGCTATTGAATTGATGTAGATCCACCACGAGAATGATCCTAGACCCTATAAGGTTAGATTATCAATTTTTATTTCCTTCATTTTATCATAATCTCTTTTTGATGTAGGTTCTTCCCATATATTTATATTTGTGCCAATTATGGAGAGACTTGGGATCTTTATCTTTACTTCTATTGATATCACGACTCTGGAAACTCCATTGGAGATTAGAACGGATTGTGTACGTTAGTTCAAGGAGTTTCCTATTGAGGTTTGTGGGTGTAATTTCATATGGGACCTTTATATCATATAAATGATGGGTTATTTCATCATTCTTGGAATGAACTAATTATTTCTATTCTGGGATGTTGTCTATTGCTATCATCGTAGGGTGAGTTTCATGTCACCAGGGGTTGGATTGTTTCTACATAAGGATGAATGGGATTCCCATGAAGGCAGATCTGGACCAGAGCATCACAGGTTGAGTGGGATCACAATCCATATTTCTAGTCTGTATCTAGTTGTCCATGGGAATTCACAGATATAGTTTTCTTTATTCGTTGAATATTTTATGGATGTCTTTCTAGATGCCTTTTTAGATTTTCCTCCAGAGCATGTGGTCTAATTTTCTATTAAATATGTGCCTGGGTAGCAGCAATGTCCATTCTTCCTTATAGGATGGATAAATTAGTGTTTCAAGATCTCAAGAATCAGTTAGAGGAGTTACATGAAAAGGGATTCATTAGAACAACTATATATCCTTGGGGTTTTCTTTTCCTGTTTGCAAAGAAGGCATACATCACCCTTAGAAATTGAAAGGTTATTGGATACTGAACCAGTTGATGGTTAAAAATTGACATCCTATATTGATGATTGGTGGCCTCTTTGATCATCTTCATGGAGCCTGGGTATTCTTCAAGATTTACTAGAGATCTATTTATCATCATTTTCACATTAAAACATCAAAAATACCACTCATAGCCTTCCAGAGTAGTTATGGTATATATGAGTATGTGGTTAGTTCGTTTGGTCTCATGAACATGCTCACAGTTTTCATGGAACTGATGAACTATGTGTTTCATACTTACTTGGATTATTTTGTTATAGTACTCATGGATGATATATTGGTTTACTATCACACTTAACCTAGAAATGCAACCAATCTAATGAACGTTTTGAGTATACTGATGGAGCATATGTTGTATGCTATGCTCTCAAAATTACACTTTTTTATTGACCATATTCACTTCTCAGGTCATGTAATATCAGATACATGAGTATCAATACACCCAAAAAAATTGAGAGCAGTATTTTATTGGGAGTATTTAAAGAATGTCTTTAAGGTAGGGAGTTTTCTAGGGTGGGATGGTTACTAGAATAGTTTTATACTGGACTTTCCACGCTTAGCAGTGACATTTTATGGCCTAAATAAGAAGGATGTGATGTAATTATGGACTAATTCTTGTGAGTCATTCGTTATAGAGCTGAATGGGAGGTTGAAATTAGAACCAATACTAATACTACCAGATCCAGGAAAGAGTTACACTGTGTACTATGATGCATCTGGTATCGGGCTAGGAGTTGTACTTATGCAAGGGGAAGGATTCATTACATACAGGTCTCTACATTTGAGGCCACAAGAGAGGAACTACCCAATTCAAGATCTCAAATTAGTTGTTGTGGTGAAGGCTTTACAATGTAAGAAACAATATCTATTGGTAGAGAATTTTGTGGTGTACACTGACCACAAAATTCTCAATGGTATTTTTACTCCACATGATCTGAATTAGAGATAGTGAATATGGGCTTTGTACCTTTAGTATTTTGAAATTGATCTTACCTACACACCTATGAAAGGCAACATAGTGGCTAATTCTTTGAGAAGGAGGAAAAGGATACAAGTAGTCTAGGAGGCCAGTAGTGAATGGAATCGTATGGCTCTATTCTCTAAGATGCATTAGGAGGTGCAAGAGAGAAAGGGGTAGACATTTATTTATTTTGTAGCTGTTACCTCCACTCTACTGAATTAGTTGAAAATGAGGAATCTCTGAGACAAAAAAGGTCTAATCCTGTGGGAGAGTGCGTTAGAAGAGTACTGTACTCCTAGGTGGTCCGTAGGCAAGGATGAGGTCTGGATTTTTTATGGATGTGTATGGGAGTTTTTAAACACACATGAAAAGCTGATGCTGGATTTTAATTCCATAGTTTAGGCTATTTAACCTAGTGACACCAAGATGTATCTATATTTACACCATCAGTATTGGTGGAAAATTATAATTCGGGATGTTTCTAGTGTTGTTTTGAGATGTTCCTCTAGTCAGCAAGTGAAGGCCGAGCATTAGAGAACAACAAGAATTTTAAAGTAGTTTTCCATTCCCTACTATAAGTGGAATGATGTCGTGATGGAATTCATGATAGGATTACTATGATCGCCTCAAGGGAATGATTCTTTTTTTGGTTTTTATCAACATGGTCACAAATGATTCATTGTTCATACTGATAAAGGAGAGATTCAGTGTTGAAGATCAGAAAAAAGTGTACATATGAGTGATTTTACATTTGAATGGGGTTGTACACTCTATTGTTTCAAAAATAGATTCAGGTTTTACATCTCATGTCTTGAAGGGATTACAAAGGGCTTTGGGTGCATAAGTGATTCTGAGAATGAGTTACCATCCCCTGACAGATGGCCAGTCCGAGAACATGATTCATGTGTTGGAGGACATGCCTCAAGAATGCATCTTATATTTTTGGACATCATGGGGGAGACACATTCCCCTAGTAGAGATTTACTAAAATAAATGTTTCCATGGGATGATTCAGATGGACCCTTATCAGTCTTTCTATAATAGGAAAGGCCTATCAACCCTATGATGGCTTGAAGCAGGAGAGGCAGCTATGTTGGGACCATATATTGTTCAGGATACCCCTGATATGGTGGAGTTGATTTGGAATAGAATGGATACTCCAAATCCTTAGTAGGAGTCTTATTCTGATTGGTGGAGATGGCCTCTAGAGTTTGAGGATAGAGATCAGGTTTTCATTCATGTCACACTGATGTTGGTACAAATAAGGATTGGGAAATAGGTAAACCCTTCATCAAGATATGTCAAACCATTTGAGGTTTTGGATAGAGTTCGTCTGATTGCCTATCGGTTGCAGTAACCATAGACGTATCAGGCTATGAATGATGTATTCTATGTTTCTCATCTACAATGATATTTCTCAGACCTGTATAATGTTTTTCAACTTGAGGAGCTTGAGTTGGAGGTGGATTCTTCATTATAGGAGTATCCTATTCGGATTTTGGATCACAGTCCGAAGGTTCTCTATGACCACTGTATTTCTCTAGTATGGGTGATATGGTAGCACGGGAGAGTAGAGGACAATACATGGGAGCGGGAGATCAGTGTGTGATCGCAATGTCCAATGATGCTTGAGGATTGTTCTTCACCACCTTGTTAGGGAAATTTTACGATCAATTTCATTAAAGGTGGAATTTTATAATAACACAGATCTTAATTTTTTGGAATGAATCATGATTTCAGTTGTTTTTGGGGAAATTCGATGATTTTGGGAAATTTATTAAGTAAAATACGTTTACAAAGTAGAACATTCCATATACCCATGTACCATGTACAACCTCATCATGGCCATGTAAGGTCCAAGACATGGATGTGTGGGGTGACATGAAAGATCGCTAATGTCAAGGGTCAATTGAGGAAAATAGACAGTGTGTTCATTAATAGTACACACTATATAATTTTTATTTTAAATGGTTAATGGGATCAGGGTTTTGCCAAATCCCCATATTTTTTTTCTTCTGGTCGTGCCTAATGATGCGGCATGTTGAATCCCTGATTCTTTTCCATGACATTGATGTTTCATTCATTTTCCAAATCAAACACCATATGTTCTGATGGAATTGCCTCAATGATTTCATCCTTCTTCTAGATCCTCTCCTCTTGATTTCTTATACCTCTCTCTCTCTCTCTCTCGAGTTATTCAAGGTGGTATGTTATTTTGTTTTTGAATATCTACATCATCTTAATCCGATTCAAGGGCTGATGTTTGAAAGTGTTCATCATATGTTGTCGAGGTAGGTGGGTTGTTTCCTTTCAATATTTGTTTTTGAGTTTTATATTCCAATGTGACGATTACCAATGTTATGGTCTTTCTAGTGAAGGAAAATAAAAAATATTTTATATTCCATGTATTGATTGTTGGATTATGTGTTTATTGATGTGATACTGTTTGATAATGAATATTCAAAGAACACCCCAAGGGTGATATTCTTGGGTTGATTGTTTTGGGTCATTCGGTCAAGGATGCCTATGAGGTAGACCTTGATTCTCTACCTTGCTTTATAGGATGAAATTATTTTACTATTTCTTCTTGTTAAATGATTTTGACATGAACTATAATTGTTTATCTATATAGTAGATGAGATTAATTGGGGCTTCATGATATTGTTAATGCACAATTGAATTGCACAAGGCTGTGAGAACATGGTTTAGTTAGACTATAGGGGGAATTGATATTGACTGCTTCCTTAGAGTGTCTATTATATTTCACACCACGAGATCAATGGGGGGATTTATGGTGAGTGATTCCCTTGAGTGTCTATTGTTTACGTTATGAGACCCAATGAATAAATTAATGATGAGTGCTTTCCCAGAGATTCTATAGGTATTGTGGAATGTCCTTAAGTGAAAATTGATGGTGAGTGCTTCAGAAAAGCGTCTTTGCATTTTATTTAATTATTTGGAAAGAGGGGTTAGACTGTGTGAACTACTAAGAGGGTTAATATAAACATTGATTATTGTGAAAAATCTACCAAGGAAAATCATAAGAATGGATTTGGTCCTATCAAGTAGTCTATTGAGATACCTATTTCAAATACATAATTGATTAAATGATAAAGATTAAATTCGAATGAATATAACTGGAGACTTTAGGATTGGTTACTTTTATTTACTCGTAGTTGAATTGATTCATTTCTCTTATATCTGGTTATATGGATTCTCACTGATAGTTAGGCTAATATGTTGTGGTGGATGACTAATGGGAATTGTCTCACAACATGTTTGGGTTATGCTTTTTGACCCAAACCGATTATATGGTTGCAGTTATAGACATGGTCAAGTGCCCTTCACCATGAGGTACTTCATTACTGTGGAGAGGGAGAGCATGGGACCATGTTGAGGCTTGTGATGATATTGAAGTTTATTGTTTTTTCTTTTGGTACTTTATTTTAGTACTATATTTCCAGAATTGTGACCAGTTTGGAAATTTTCCAAGACATATTTTTCATGCATAATTTATCTAATTCTCCAGTTTTTTATTTACATTAAGTTTTCGTTTTTTTATATTTTATATTTTATTATTGATTCTACTTCTATTTATTTTTTGTAAATTCTTTTGTGCAGACACTGCTAATGATGTCATAGTTTCCCCACCATCTCACCTAAGGCCCATGCTTCTAGTCGGCAACCGTTGACGTTCAGGGAAATACACATAAGGCTATGTGACTAACTAAATATGGGGAACCTTTGGGTGGAAGATGAAACTGGTCCATTACTGTAGTTCATGTTTAGTGTTCCCAAATAGTGCACATGGTTTGACACACCCAATCGATATACATGGGTGAATCCATGATTCCTTATGAGACATTATGAAATATTCGAATTAATGATAAAAATGTCGACATTAGTTAAAAATATGGTGTCAAAGGTTTAAAATTTGTTGTTTTAATTTATACATCCCATCAATTATTCTTCACACTTATATAATTTATCAGAATAACTTTTATTTCTCACATAAAAATTATTGGTTTTAGTCTATGGATGGATTTTTATGTAATAATGTGATTAATAATTGTGATTTCCAATTAAATATGATTATTTTATAGAAACTGAATTAATTAAAAGATAGGATAAAATATTTTTTTAACAATTCTTAATCAACAAAAAATGTAATTATTGGTGGATCAAGTCATGTTGAGCTTCTAAATACATCATGTAAGGATAAGAATAATGTTTCATCTTTTATATGACAATTTAATTCCTCATTCTACATTACATCGAATTCACTGGTTTCTAAGAAGAGGAAAAATATTATGTAAACTATAATTTATATTCTTAAGTTCATTTAACATCAAAACTCATCCCTGTATGTTTATTATTAGTATTCCAAAAAGATAAATGGTTGATTTTCTATAAGAATATAATCCATGAGGATAAAATTGAATCCATTGAGTGAGATGATATTAAGAATATATTTTTTAGTATGGGCATTCCTTATATTCTATATTAAAAAATAGAATACTAATTCATTATTATTATATAAAAGGATGATGAATCCATTTATACCGAGGAAGAAAATTTTACATGACATTATACTTATACTTATGGTTTAATCGTCGACCATAAGTGAAAAAATGACTAATTCTATAATAGTGTGAAACCATGTCATAAGAATATATTATCGAAGTGTAATTTGAACCTATTAACAAATAATTCTATGTAAAATCACTGTTAAATTAGAATACAGAATCAATAATGGTTCTAGTGATAAGGATTGAATGATGGATTTTCATGAAATCTCCCATGGTATGTCATATAAGGAGAAGAAAATGATTCAAAAACAAATATTCAAAATATGTGGGAATTGTTTATTAGGATAATTAAAAATAATAATATTAAATTTTTTCAATTTTGGGAGGCTTGGCCATAAAATAAAATAATATCGAAGTCATATAATGAATCCAGTTCTAAAAATAATAGGCAGATAGCTCAAAAAGGATACATTATTCACATTTTAATTATATACATGTATAGATTTTTGGATTTATGAAAATCAATCCAATAATACTAGGTATACTGAGGAGAGTAAGCCACATATTCATATGAAATAAAATAAAAATGTTAAATACTATTCAATAAAAATATCTAAATTAATTCTTGATAATTAGGTAATGATTATCCTTCTTTCCTAAGCTAGATATTCAATACTGATGTCCCTGTGTATGAGTGCTGTGTAAGTATTATTTTTTATCCATTATAAAAAATGTTTCATTTTTATGAAATTATTATATCAATATAAATATATTATATATAATTTTATAAAACATGGATATATTATTTCAAATTCAAAATCATCCTAGGGTCGCCTATTAGAGTAATGATGAACCTAAATATCCAATTGGAATATCTTTGTCTGTGATAAAATATTATTTTAGGAAAAAATGGTGAATTTCAATTTTTGATCATATATTATTTTATTATGATGGTATTTTGGTATTTTATTTGTATATTTTGGTTAATAAGTGATCATGGTGCATATATTTTGGTATGAAACTGAATTAGTGATTTTAAAATTTTCAAATAATTGTTTAGTTGATCAGGGAATGAGATGATATTATATCATTTTAAAATTTTTTTATTCTACTAAGAAAATAAATATTCTAGAGGATTCATATGGTTATCCATTTATTAAATAAGTTATTTTTTTCATTGTGTGTCAATTTTTTTGGTTATATAGATTAATGTATTATTTTTCTTCATATTTGAAAACATGTGAAAATATTATTTCTTCTTTTAAAAACTAATTTATAAAAGTATTAATTATCACAATTTAATGGATCTTCAAATCTAATAAATGTAAATTTCATTGCTTTAAAAAATGAAAATTCAAAATTTATATTCATTTCATGGAATAAATAATGATGTTAAAATTAATTAAAACAATATTAGAGGAAGAAATTATCGTTATGTGGTAGATTGTAATCACATTTGTATATTTTATCTTATCCTCTATAATGATAGTAAATTAATACAATATCATTACAGACCCCAATATTAAAATTAAATTTTATATTTTAACTATATTTTTTATGAATTTATGGTCTTATCATCAATCACAAATTTTTGTATTTTTAGTCACTATCTTTCTCTTCATAGTGTTATAAAAAACACTATATTATTTCTTGGGAATTAGTTGTCACTTATTTGCCTAAATTTTCATTAATATTATCATATTTTGAAATCCGATATTTTTCTTTCCATATGTCCATCACATTTCCATTTATTTCATTGTATGAAAAAGTTTTATAAAAGATTTTTCGATATGGGTTTTCAACAAAGGAATATTCAGATAAGAAACCCTTGATTACTGAGAAAATTTTCATATTCTGAGGATGAAATTTTTTTAGGGGAAATATTCTAATGTCATGGGATTTTCATAAACAAACATAGCTATTGATAATATATATTTCATAGAAACATAGATCATAAATGAACCATGAAATATTATTATTTGATTTTGGTTATTATATCAGTGTAATTGAATTGGCAGGTAAGAATTGTAATAACCATATTTGGAAACAATAAAAAAGTCCCACATAATAAAAATTTGATGGTTTTATCTGAGGAAAAAATCATTAAATTTTAAGTTGTTTCATACTATGATTCAAAAATAAACTTCTACAAATCATGATTTCTTTTATTTATTGTAAAAAAACATATATTTAATTTGTAGAACATTAACAAAATATATTTAATAAATTATTTTTTAAAATTAATCTTTTAAAAATTATATTATAATGAATTTTTTATAGTTTATAAAATACTGAATTTCCAATGTATATAAAAGTATAATTTTTTATTAAAACCAAAACCTTTTTCTCAATACATTACAAAGGCATATTTTTTGTAATATAGTTTCAATTTAATATTTTTTATTATATTATTAGTAATGGAAATATGTTCATTGGAATAAACTTTACATTTAAATTTTAATAATATAATGCTTTTTGAACCATTTTGGGAAAAAGGTTTTTCATTGAACAATATTTTTAAATAGTTAATTAATTTTGAACACTTTTAGACATTAAATATTGAAAAATAGATTCTATTTTTGGAATTAGGAGGTCCAAATTTACTTAATTGGAAATATATATATATATATATATTTAAAATATGATTAGTAACCATAATATTTTTTTTCACCTCAGTAATGGAATAAAAAAAAATTGTATTAAAACATTGGGGAAATGATTTATATCCTATTTAATCCTTTACATTATCTCAACGAATGTCTAAACTTAATATATGAACAATAAGGTATCAAATATATGGCAACATGGTTCGATTTTTATTTGATAATTTCTTTATAGTAATTTTAGTAGAAGATATATTAAAAAATGCCACCCTTTTTTATTTTAACATCTCTAATAATTTATCATAAGGGTAAAAATATGTTATTTTTTAAGAATATTTAATGTATCTATAATTTAATTTTATTATAATAGTATTTTATTTTAAATATTTAGTGATTTAATAATTACCCTGAATTATTATTCAACATTAATACAATATTAATTAAATTAATACAAAATAATATAAACGATATAAAAATATGAAAATCTAATAAAATAAAATTGAATTATTATTTCCTACGAGTTATGTATATATATATAAATAATTATAATGGTTTGATATGTTTTTATTAAAATTCCATAAATTACATTTATTTAAAAATTCAAATTAAAAGAACATTGTAAAAAATTACAAAATTAATATTTTATGAAAAAATTATTTGAAAAAAGTATTTATAAATCTTAAAAAGGATGAATGTTGACACGTTGGATTATAAGTAGTCTATAATTTCAAATTATTGGAATTTAGAAGCCAATTTTAAAATTACAAGTAAAATTATATCATATTCGAAGTGAAATATACGTTACCACAGTTTAGGCTATAATAGGATAAATAAGGGATTAATAAAAATGATAAGGTTTAAAAGAAAATATAAACCTATGAAAATTTTATTATTTGATGAGATTTAAAAATAACCCAACCTTATCATTGAATTTGAATCAATTTGGAAGAATTGTTCTTGAGATGCAGTTTAATATATTTAATTCTTATTTAAAAATTCCATGAGTTCCCCTTTCTTATATTATTAATGTTTACTCTTTGTTTTTCTCCATTACCCATCATTGGGTTATATATCTGGAAAAACCCTAAAACATCTCTCTTATACATTCAAATAAAATAATTATATTTTATTTTAATTTAAAAAGACCATTCCAATGTTTCTAATGTAGGGATCATATGGAGGCCCATAGAAGATGAGGTAGTTGACTTATCCCAGAATCAGCATTAAAAATTATTTGAACAGAATCACAAAAATACTTTTATGTTTCCATATCATCTTGGTATTTATAAAGATTAAATGTTTTCCTATCATTTTCTTCTACATAATTTTTCAAGAGATCATAAACGAGACATTATATATCTCATTGGTCAAAAATATTTTTCTTCATGGACCATGTGTTCTTAAAATGATTTAAATACTATTTTTACAATTGTCTAATTATTATTAAATATCATTTCCACTCATGTATTCCACTATACATACTGGTTTAAAATTAATCTTAACATATTTTTTTTGAATGGATTATTTTGGTTTTTAATAACATATGAATGTAATATTAGATTTAAAGTATAAGAAATGAATTGAATTTCACAACGCCATGACCATTCAATGATTAGAAAATTAATATAAATATTTTTAATTGTCTGTTTAATGAAAAATATTTTTATGATACTTTTTTAATTTTTATATTTAACATTATTGATTTCATAATGAAATGGTTATTTTTTTCATGAAAAAATAAATCAACCCTTTAAATAAATGTTAATATATCAAAACATATGTTGATAATACATATGATTTACAATGGATATGATCCAATGATAACATAATTATTAATTTTATATATTTTTATAGTCATGATGATGAAATATCGATGAGACCAATTTTATTTTGAAGGGGATATGTTTTAATAAATTCATTAATGATCATGGGTATTAAAAATTGATAGATTTATTATTATGTGATGGGTGGGATTGAAATTATATATCCCTCCAATTCATTTCATAATTATGGATGAGTAATATGATAAATATTTTATACATTACCCTAATTTCATATTCATAATTTTTTAAATGGATGTGGGTTTCTAATCATTAAGATTATGTGTGGACATCACTTTCACATCAATAAGATCATTCTCATACCAATAAAAATATATGTAGACCTGTAATTATGTAAATTTATTTATAGGAGGGTAAAAATAATCTTCTTTAACATAATGATAAAAAATTTCACTTTTTATTCATGTTCTTAATAATTTAAGATTACATATTTACATCATTGATTTCCCTATTTTATTATCACATGTATCATGTTATTTTATTACATTATGATTCATGTCTTATCAAATTATAGAAATTATTACATGACTCAGTATATGATATATTATGTGTAGGATATTGTTTTCAAATGACAATAAAATGTTCCAAAACATTTATGCTCATGTTATGTTTAGGAGATCATATATATATATCTTTTTAACACTTATCGAGCTTCTATGTCCAACCATTATTAGTTTTCATTTCCCAAATATATAAATAATTCTATTATGTAAGGTATTTATATGAAGGGTACTATGTGGGAAAATATTTTTGTGAGATATTGAATATTATTCATGAAATACGATGATTGATTCTCTAGTCTCAAAACACAATAAATGTTTGAATTAATAATGATCTTATTTATAAAATATATTTTATATTCATATATTCTGATGTAATACTTATGTATACAAATCAATATGTGCAATAATTTTTATAAGGGGATAGTTTTAGTGAATATTTGGAAATTTGAATTGGTGAACATTAGTGACAACATTGAAGATATTACTAGGAATAAGACAACATCATAATGTTTTAGTAATGAATATCTTAAGCGGATTTCTAAGAAATAAATATTTTTTTGATAAGTTATGTTTACATGGTTTTGTTATAGATACACAATGGAGTAATGAAAACCAAATGATCTAGTTTAACATATATGATCCATCACTCTGGTTCATGATGAGTGTACCCATTCCAGGAAACTGTTATTATGCTAATCTAGGAAAGTCATGGGTTATATCATAAATTGAATATCAACAATTATGATGGATTAAAATATATTATAATATATTAAAGACTATGTTAGATGTAATTTTTTTATATTTAAAAAAAGGATTCAAATTTTATATATCAAATAAATAATTTTTCATAAATATAAGATTTATTAGAATGACTATTAATGGGCGAACTATAGTTTTTTGTTTTAGTAATATGGTGTAACCTGAAGAAAAAAACTGAACAAAGAATATGAAAACTAAATAAATTTCTATCCAAAATAGAAACAAACTTTAATAGGGGTCGGGATGAAATATTTTACGATCATGATCACCCAAGGCAATCAATATATGAGTACTGACACAAGTCATGTTAAAAATCTTAAATCATTCTCTATGGATATACATTCTATTGATTCACTTACATGACAATGTACACCAATGTTTTATGGGTCAATAGATACACTAGTTTAGGAGTAAGGGATCAATATGAGGTGAATGATGTTTTATATTATCCATAACCCAGTCCATGAAATTGTTTTCTTATTTATTTACAATTTGTAATGTAAATTAGATAACTTGGGGTGTCTAATTAATAATATGATAGAATAGGATGACATTGACTACATATAATGAGATGATTTCAACAGGGTATAATCTATTAAGTAATTCCCTCATATTATATAGTTAAAATTGTGACAGAAATCATCGATCCTATCAAGAATGATGATAAATCCCTTTCTACCTATGAGAAATACATTGGAAGACATTGAAGGTTGGAAATTAGTTTAATAGTCACCCAAAAATGAAAACTTTTTCTATTATATAGTGGTATTAGAACAATTCTTAAAAAATAATTACTCATAAGGGGCATAATAAACAATAAAAATGGTAGAATGTAGACACAACATGAAATTGTAAGATGGAAATACTCATGGTTCTAGTGATATGAAAAGCAAGATGTTGTTTCTTAGAAACTCTGGTAGTACGACCCATATATGGATAAAAGGATTCAATATACTAAATAAAATATTCACAGAAATTTGGATAATGTGAATTTAATTAGGGAGCAAGAATATTTATCATGTCTGGGAAGTATTAAAATGAAGGAAAATAATGTTCTTGTGTTATGGATATGATATTAAATTAAATCAATAAAGAGAGATCGTGGTAGAATAAACCACTATAAATAAAAGATATAGCTGTATGTAGTTTTTTAATTAACAAGTCAATTAGCAAATAGAATGGATAAATTGAATACTAATTCAAAATAACATGTAATTTCAAATGAAAATTGGAAGGATTATAAAATCACTTTAGTTGACATGAATCATGATAATCAGGGCACAAAAATCCTATACAATAAATATAGTCATTAATTATAGAAGATTGTGTGAATGAGACCTACGTAAATGTTATGGTTAATTTTTTTTATTTTTTTAGAATTTATCTTCACTCTCTACATAACATTGATATAAATTTAATTTTTTTTGGAAAACATGTTTGATATATTGAATCAAATTATAATTTTCTACAATTGAATGAATGAACACAAACATCTAATAGAAATATTTTTTACTATTATAAGATCTTATTTAGGGAATAAAAGGTGAATTATATTTTACAGGATATAATATTTTTATTGTATTGTTATTTTTTGAAACAACGAAATTTATATTGGGATATATAAAAATTAGGGAATTTAAATTTTACTTGGAAATATTAGTGGTGGTTTTTATTATTTCATGATAATTTTTATTTTGTTTTGGTAATGATATGATATAAAATGATATAATCATTGAAAACAAATCTTTTTCATGAAAATTTTTTATGAGTGTTAAGGTTATAATTTTATTTAATATATTAAGGTGATGATCATATTTTATTATTGATATTTAATAGATTAATATATTATATTTATCCACACTAGATCACATAGTTTTGATGATTTATAGAGATATAAGTAATCATTTATCAATAATTTAGGGATATTATGATTTTTAAAAGAATGATTTTACATCATTATGAATGAATATTCAACCATCAATACAAATTTCGTGGAAGAATAGATGAGATGTAAAATATGTAATACAATAATTGAGAATGAAATTATGCTTATGAAATGAAAAGAAATTGAGTGTGTAAATTTTCATGTTTCATATATGATGATGGTAAAATCATCCATCAACATTAATAAAATTATATTGATGTAATATTTTTCACATTTATCTCCATTTACAATGAATCCATTGCCTTTTAACCAATCATTTTTATGTTTTTGAGGATGATAACATCATCCTGAACATGATTTATATCACTCAATAACAGTCATTGAGAATTGTATTTATATTTAATGTCTTGATTTACAATTTGAACAATTTTTACCCTATATGAAATCATAGATTAAATCACTCTATAAGACCATGGTATTTCAATTTCCCTCCTTTTAAGAATCATTTTTATTAAGAACATTTATGATCGTGGATTTCCATAATGGAATTTTCAAATTTAAAATTGTTTATTACAATGAAATATATAAATTTTTTGTACAAAATATATTAGTTTCATGATATAATTTTACCCACTTAGTGTATAAATGAATAAAATTATGTACAGTAGCGTACATAACATGCATCATCAAGATTAAATGAAGCAAAAAAATTATTATTTAAACATCACTAATATAACTGAGATATTGAACTGCTAGGAATGAATAAAAATAATAAAATTATAAATGATATATAGATTTCAAAAAAAATATAAAACTTTTAACACTTCGGAAATATGAATTCATCTTTTTTTCTAATGATAGAATTTTCTTCAAAAATAAAATTATTTCAAACATGATTATTATTAATTTTTTATAAGAAAATATTTATTTATATTTTTAATATTTCATAAATATTATTTGATATAATATAAATAATTATTAAAAAATTAACATTTCATATTTATCTTTGATTTATTTTTTTTAATTTTTTTTGGAAAAATGTATTTATATATGAATAGTGAGAAATAATGACTAATAAAAATATATAACTTTTATTTTGAATAATTTATAGAGATATATTTTGTTATATAATTTTTTCAATGTAAAAATATTCAACTTATGTTATGAATGATAAAATTATTTCAAATAATTTTTTTTTGTGGAATTAGGTATCAATATATGTTTTTACTTAGAAGACATTTAAAAAAAGGATTTTCTATTATGTTTCATGATTTATTTTTAAATTAATTTCAATGTCTTCAAGAAATTTAACATTCGAAAATGTATAACATATTTTTTAAAGGTCATAAAAACTAGGAAGATAGTTTTCATTTATTTTTGAGGATTAAGAGTACAAATGATAGTAAATTTTTGTCGACTCGGTAAGGGTAAAATGGTAAAATATGTTGAAAACATTGTCATAAGGATTTAAAAACATTATTATACATGTTTTTGTCCTATTTTATAGGTTTATATTATAAATTTTCAATTCAAGTATCTAGTATGTGGATAAGTGGTTCTATATTTCATTGATTATAATATTTATATTAATTTTCGGTAAAAGTTAATGTGAAATGTTTTGATGTCTTGAATTTAATAACTCTAAAATATTATCATAACAGAAATGAGAGTTTATAGTTGGATATAAATTATTATATCAAATATTGATCAATTTTATAAAATAAAATTTTATTTTTTACTTTTTATTAATTTAATAATTACCTTAAATTCTTACGCAATACCAACATGGTATTTATTCAATAAATAGAATAAAATAATTTTTAATATTTTTATGTTTCGTTAAATATGAATGATTTATTATTTTCTATGAGTTGAATAATATTTATAACATATTAGATTTGTTTTAATGGGTTGAAATAAAATTTAATTTTCATCATGTTGTGTATAAAACCAAATTATGTGAATAGTTTTAAAAGGACAATAATAATATTTTATTAACAAAAAATATTATTAAATTAAATAAATTTTTTAAAAAACCTTAAATAGGATAAGTAGGATGAGAAATGTTATAAATTATCACCCATTTTCTATTTGATATTTAACTTTTACACTATTATTAAATTTACAACCATTTAATAATTTAAAATATTGTTTAATGATTATGTTTAAAATATGTTAACTCATGGGTTAGAAAAATGATATGGATTAAAATAAAATATAAAAAGGATCAATTTGTTTTTGGATAATGTTATTTAAAAAACATCCTTCAATATCATTGAATATAAATCTGTTTTAAATCATGTGGATTTATAATTATTTTATTATATTTAAAATTTTATGCAACTTTAACAGTTCCCCTTACATGGATTTTAAAGTAGAACCCTCCTTTAATTTAATAAAACCACATTGAGCCATTACTCTAATAAAAATTCTTTATTTCAATCCTAAACATCCATTTCAATTTTTTATTTTTATTTTTTTAAAATATCATTTCAAGGATATTTAAAAATGTATATAATGGTTGTCTACGGAAGAAGTGGTAATCATTTTAACTTAACTAATTAAAATTATATCATATTTTACCTTCTATATACCTATTATATTTTTCATAAAATAATAAATTTATTATTATAAATAATAATAAATGTTATTTTTTTTATAAAACCACTTTTATTCACCTTATCTATAATGATATGGAATGTGAACCTATTCCTTGTGCCTAAGAATATCTTAATATTTCAATGTAATGAAACAATTCATCTTCCATCACCAAATTACAAGAATTGTTATTATATTGGGTGTAAGGATTTTATAAGATAATTATAAACTATTTATACATCAGTAATTAAATAACCATATAAATCGTACTTAATATCCAATTTATTAGAAAATGATAACATCTGTTGTACGTATGTCTGGACTACCACTTTAATGATGTGGGGTGGTTTGTATTTCATTTCTAATTTACGTGATTAATGATAATGATATATGTAATTAATAAATATCATATTGATGACATTGTAATTATTCTATAAATATTTACTGTTAGTTAAATTTTTATTGTTCTATCTGTTAAAATTTTAGATTCACATGCATGTACGGGCTATCATCTATATGAATAATAGAATTCATTTTTATATCTCTAACTTTTATGGATGCTCCAAATATAAATATAATAAATGTATTTCATATTTATATTATCATTAATATTTTTTAAATGTTTGAATCATGAAAATTTTATAATGACTGAAACTAAATATCAAAACCATGCATTAAATACGTAGCGGTTATTACATGAATCATTGATTTTTATAACAAATTTATACGAAATATGTGAAAAGATATTATAAGTAAATCATATATAGTAATGTATGTGTGAATATGTTTCAATATTATATTTTTAATAAATATATTTTTATTTTTATGGAGTTTTTAATGCATATGAATAAATAATTACAGCATCTTATGGGATATTACATCACAGTCAAATTTTATCTAGAATTATTTATGCTTAAATTTCCATTATTAAAATTATTTGATACTTATTAGATAAATAAATATATTTTTAATTACTTTTTTATTTATCCAATGTAAAAGTTTTATTATTCATTTAACTCTCTTTATTTATTGAAGATACTGAATGTTTTTTGAAATAAGACAATATTTCACAATTCAGTCTAAAATAATTTTCCATCCATGTAAATATTTTCTAAAATTGATTACCAAATTTTTTGAAATATTATACAATGAATTTTTACAAAAAAATTTCGAAATAATTTAATTTATATAGAATTATTAACATGTAATCCTCTTTTCTTTTTCAAAAATAGTTACATTTTAATTTTCAATGAAAACGTTAAAACAAAATTTTTTGCAACTTATATGAAATTAAATAAATTTACCACTTTAATGAGTACTAAATTATTTGAAGCATCCCATATAATAATCTAGGGTTTCTTTTAATGAAAATTTTTTTGGTAATATTTTTGAAAATTTCATATTATAAAAATGGGAATTTAAAATTAGAAGGTTATTTTCCTCAAGAAATTTAGTAGTGATATTTTAAATAATTTTTCATCTATGAAACAATAACATGATGTTCATTATAATAAATGGGGGATATGATCCATTGATACAATATTTATAATATCTATTGATGGTTTATGATTATAATGATGAATTATTGATGTAACTGGTTTTCTCTCATAGGGGTTATGTTTTGATGAATGCATTTATTATCATGTAGAATACATATGGACTAATTTATAATTATTTAATGGGTGGGATAATAATTAAATATAAAATCAGTTCATTTGGTAATGATAGATCACTCATGCAAATATATGTTATCCGTAAACCTAATTTTAGGATTAGAATAGTATGTGAGTACGTGGTTTTCTTATCCATAAGATAATGTTTGGTTCTGGTTTTATTGCCCATAAGATTATGTGTGGACTAGGTATTCATGTCATGATGATTATTAATTGGCAAGGTTTCATATCCATAAGTATATACGGGGTATTGATATCATGTATTTAATTTAATGAGTGATCATATTTCTATTTATTCACACTCACAATGTTATAAAATTGTGTTTTTGAATTATTCATATGTCTATGTTATTATATCATGAATTATACTTTTTGATTCCTTAATTATTCATGTCACATGAACAATATACAATATTAGCTGACTCATGATGTTGATATATGATGTGTGGGGAGTGGATATTAAATTTTAAACTCAAGTTCATACATCATTATTATCATGTTACGATTTTTTAATAATTGATATATCTATTTTTTATCCATAGTGAGAATCAGATTTATCCCTTTCATATATTTAGTTTTCAAATTATTTATTTATTTATTTTAGTAGGTCATTTTTATTAAGTTTACTATGTTGAAAAAATATATTTGAGGATATGTTTAAGATCAGTCATGAAATAAGAGAATGGTGTACCTATTCTCAAAATATAGTAAAACATTGAGACCCTTAAGTGTGTTTTGTAAAATATATTAAATATTCATCTATTAATATTTTTTATTATTACATAAAAATAAGGGGGAAATATGGAACGTGTTACACCATGATGTTTCTATATATATATATATATATATATATATATTTACTAAAAAAATATGTCTAATATGTTGTTTTTCATGGAAAATAAATAAAATAAGTGATGTCCAATTAGATGAACATAATTATGAATTTTTTTTACAATTATGTTATATCTTATAATTACATACCATGAGGATATATAAAATATTAATAAATATAGTATAGAAACAAAATGTTTTAAAAGAAACTCAATAACACCATACCCAATATCAGGTTACCTTATAGAAAGAAACCATATTAAGACATATCATATAGAAGTTTACCTTATAAAAAATTGCATATTTCAAGTTACCCAATGAAAACACAATATTGATAGTTAACATATAGAAAGATAAAAAATATTAGGTTACGATATATATTTTTAACATACATTCTTTGAAAATATTATCATTAAGCAAAAAACATTTTGAATTTTTTTTATTGCTTCTATATAAAATGGTTATTTCATCATGTTTTTCATGTAATTTTTTTAATTTTTTCTTTATTTTATGGAATCAAAATATATTTGAAATTTTAAAAATATTATTTTTATGATATGTAATATTTCAATGTAAAAATATATGTTATAATTCATGTAATTTTTAAATTATTTTAAATAAAACTATGAACACATAATTTTAAATTTTAAATTCTTATAAAATAATAATTTCATTATATTTTTTACATTAAAATAAGAGATAAGTTTATTATATTATTTTTTTATTATTAAGAAATAAAAAACATTATTTATTTTATAATATCAATTTTATCATAAATGGAATATTTAATATTTTTCTAAAATGGTTTATTTCGATGTAAATAGTAAAAACCCAATTTTTTTCAACTATGGAAAACATTATTAATACAATATAAACCAATAATAATATCAATATATGTAACACCATTATATTAGATATATATATATATATTATGTAATATATATAATTAAAAATACTATTTTCAATTAAGAAAATATTTTTTAAAAAATTAAATCTAAAGTGAAGTTTTATTATAAAAAACAATTCATTTGAACCATTTAATCATTTATTTTGTTAAAAGTATACAAAAAATAATAGCATAATATTAAACTCAATTTACACTATATTTTTTGATGATAATATAATTATTGATATAGAAATCAATATTATAAATTTTTTATTGTAAAATTAATATAATGCCTACAAATTATTTTATCAAGAAACTTTTTATGAATGTTTTGTGTATGATTTGTCTAAATGTATTTAAAATTAGTGTATTTTCATTAAAATATATTGAAAAAAATATTATGTCATATTATTTTCAATTTTTAATATAGAATACACCAATTTCATGTGAATTATATGGGTTTTGTTAGATAAATTTATTTCCAAATTATATAAATTTACAAAACAAAAATATATTAGGCATAAAGATAACTAATTTTTTAAAACTGATAATGTTGTTTTATATAATTAAATATTTAAGACTATTTATTTAGTATATTATCTAGTATATGAGGATTAATTTTAAAATATATAATCCTAAAAGTATATTTAAAATCAATATACTGTTAACTGATTGAAAATATTTGGTGTGTTCATTTTTTTATTTCAGATCACCATAATTATTACTCGAAGAATAGTTAGCGAATTCTAAGGGCCTATAATTGGAGGTAAATGGATTCATGTCACAAATATGATGAATTAAACCATGTTTCTTCCTCCTATAATATAGTTTAGATAAACCATCTAGTTGGTGTTGATGGTGGAGGACAAGAAATTATACAGGCACCACTAGAGATGCGATTGCACAACTGGCCAACCGACGGTGCCAAGACAATGTTTTAAGAAGGTTATCCTCTATAGTTTCCCAATAAAATCCATTTTAATCATCTCTATATTATATATTATCCCCCATTTTTTCTATTATGGCGACATAGGAACCATATTGTTGAATATTTCCTCCCCTTCCCCTTTCATCATGTTCTCAATATAGGGATCGATCTACAGGATTCCCTGATGCAAGAGTTTTCTACTCTAGACTTAATATCACTTATAATCTACAATTGTGTAATGATATAATCTATGGATCCTAGATTAAAAAATATTCTGATTATCTAATAATGATTCTCAGTTTGATGATAGAATGATATCAAATATTGAGTGTTGGGGACCATTCATTTGGCTATATAATCTTGTTTCTTGATTCATCTTCTTGAAAAATATTTATGAAGAATTTTTTTTATGTTCCATGGTATGGGGGATAAATATCATAATTGTTTAGGAAAGACTTGGGGTTCTCTACTATACAGAAATAATATTTTGAATTAATACACTCGATGTTGAATGATACATAGTATTTATGAATGTTGTATGATTTTTTTCGCTGATTCATCGGATGAGAGTGTATTTATAGATTATATTCCCTTATTGTCTATAGTGGTTTTATGTGCATTTTATTTATTTCTTATGAGGTTTTTGTGGATTATAATCAAAGGCATGTGTCTATGTGAAGGATTATCAAGACTCATTATGGATGTCCAATTTTATGACTATATGTTTTATACCATATTACGTGTAAGTGTCTTGAATATAGAAGTATTCTTTCTTATAGAAAGTCATTGGTGGGAAATAAATTCATGGAAATCCATTAGATGGGAACATGTATATATATATATTTATAATTCTGAGGGAACTTGAAAATGAGAAGGATCTATGATATCCTTCCGGCCCAACCCATGGAAAAGACACGATATGATGGAATTATATCCTAACTATTGATAATGTAACGGTATGATAGACCTGTGGTTAGACCAATAATATTAATGGGGGATTGTAGAACTTTTTTCTAAATCAAATATGTCATAGAAATATGATTTCTAAGAGATGTTGAGTGTCCTTATGACTAACACACATAAATGGATTTCATTATAATTAATAGTTATAAATGAACCCAGATAGGGTTTGTTTATGTTCATGGAATATATTCAAGTTCACAATCACCCAGTACAATATCAATTATTTCTTTCATAACTATCTATATATTATTATTTAATATACACCATATGAATGATCTCTAATATTAATAAAACCTTTTTTATAACAACCCTACTCTTTATTACACACATAAACATAATTTATTACATAAAATATTAACTTGATACAACATAGAATATCTATAGGTCTAGTGACTTTGGGGATTATGAACACTAAATAATAACTTAAAACATGAAGTATGCATATTTTTTGAAAACATCTTTTACATGTCCACACAATTCCTTTATACATAGAATTGCATTAGGATAACCTGAAGACATGCATAAAAAAAGGGTGAGCTATAAATCCGTGTAATGGAGTAATCAAGGCATAACATGAAAAATATTTTACATGATAAGTAATAGGTATATAGATGGAGCTAAAGATAAACATGAACATAAATGCAAGATATAGCATGATCATCATAACATGAAAATGTGGCAACAATTTTTATCAGGATATTAGCATGAGCCAAGGATCATTGAAAATTCAGAATGATTAAACACATATTTCATAGTAATATTCATGAGTAACCCTAATTGCACATGAGTTATCATGGTATGACTATTTACCCAATTAATTTGAGTGCTATCGGGGCACAATGTTCTTAATCATTTCATTTCATACACAAGTGTTTCACATGGATCATATAACATTGATTCATTAGACATCATCATTTATTCCCTTATAATGGAATTTGGAATTGATAAATTAATCAGTATAATTTATAAATAAATGTGAATAATGGTGAATTTCATTTGATAGAGAAATGGGCATGGTATTCACTACTCAATTACTTTTTCTTGTAAAATCGTGGTGCAATTTATGCAACATGACTACGTGACATAAAAATTAATAAAAAACGATCATGAGAGAGAAAGGGTGTCTCATCATGTTTACATTATATGGAAAATAATTGGGGTTATATAGATACATGTCCCACCATATGAAAAAGAATTTAGATTCATAATAAAAAATAATTGCTTGATTGTAAATGAGGAGAGAGAAATACATTACAGAATTTCAGCATGGTAACAGGTGTAATGGGAGTAATTAATGAGAGTGAAATGGGTATATCACCATTCAAATATAGGGGGGATGTATGGGGTGGTGAGAAATAATACCCAAAAATTTATTATTTATAAGATAAAGGTATATCAACATAACGAAACTTGTACAAAAATTTGAGAATGGAAGAAACCCCTTACATGAATGTGTGATCCCAAAGTATTGGGGGGGGGGGGGGGCTTGTGAGTGGCATGTTTGGAGATTTTGGGGCCTTGTAATGATTATTTAAAGAGTATTGAGGAGGTTCTTAGATCTCCAAAAGCATTGTGTTAACTGAAAATGGAAGGTTTGGTGGGTTTATATAGGAAAAGGTAGGGAATGCATTATCATTTTTGTTTTAGAACCTACACATTAAACAAATCAAAAACAAAATCCATACCATGAATTTTTCCCATGGATTTTACCAAAGGGGAGTATAAAACATTATTTTATTAGGCTAATGGAAGAACATCCTAAAATATTATGGTTTCTTATTTTGATGAGATTCACACTCTCAAGGAAATCATTTTAAAATGTTATGATGTTTTATAAGTCTTGGAGGGTCCAATTATGCATTGTAGAAAAGTCAAAACAACCTAAAATAAAATTTTTTAATGGTAAACATATATTTTCTGAAAAAATCCTTTATATTATTTTATTACATCACTATGGGGTCATTATGATGTAATAAAACACATTGTATATTTAAAAGGTATTTAATTTTTCGCAAAAAATTCGACCATTTCAGAAAATTATAAAAAATAACCATTGGATAATTTAAACCTCCCAATTAAAAAAATAATATTATTTTTGTCTAAATAATTTTCTAATTTTTTGAATTTTTTATTTTAAAATAAAAAACGACATTAATACAAAACTCATGTTTTTTTGACAAAAACAACTGTCATACCTTAATAAAAATTACATTTTGATTCATAAAAATTATACAATCAATTATGTTTAATAAAAATTAAAGTAGTAATAATATTCTAATAAATTTTATTTAATTTAAAAATACATTAATCAATCAAAATATATACCTTAATTAAATAACAACTAAAAATACTATTTTTTCTTCAAAAACTATTTGCAATGTAACAGTAAAAAAATAAATTAATATTCTATATATTAAATAATGCATATAATCATAGTTCTTGTACCATGTTACATAACCCCTTATAACACCCACAGATGACCTAAGTTTAAGGTGTGTGATAGTGATAGATTCTTGGGGATTCTCAGATAACATTGCGCTGGTGGTAATCTTTATCAAATTCAACTTCTCTTGTAGGCGGTTCCATTTGAGATTAACATGTTGATGCTCAACATGGTATTTTTCAACACCTAAGCCCAACTATGCCACCTCCTTTCCAAGATCCAACAAATAGTCTTCGTACAGAGCAATTTTATTGTATTAGGCCATCACTTCATTTTTCTGAGTAACTTGGCTTTTTTAAATACCTTTATTTATACTAATAAAATGGCCATTTTCAATGCCTATATTACCCGTGGTCACAATTCATAAAAATATTTTAAAATCAAAATACATAAAATAAAAGTTGAACATATGTTTTATAGAACTATTTTACATAATAAGACATTTAATCAGATAAAGATGAATTTTCATTTGTAAAAGTTCAGGTTGTTACAATCATCCCCCTTAAAAATATTATCCCTCAAAAAAAATTTCCACCCTAAAAAGATGTGTATAACTCTGCTTTATCACTTCCTACAGTTCCCAAGTTGCTTCCTTAAATTTGAGGTTTCACCAAAACACATTGATGATGAGCATGGTATTATTTCTAAACACTTTTTCCCTATGATCTACGATCTTTACCAGATTCTATTTATAATATAGGTCATTATGCACTAGTACCACCTTTGTATTTATTAAATTACATTGGTCTGGATGTACTTCCTCAAATTTTATACAAGGAATAAATCATGTACTTGACATAGGTACGGTGGGAGTGCTAGTCGATAGGAAACTACCCCAATGCGATCAAGGATCTAAAAAGGGCCAATGTACCTTGGATTAAGAATTCCCTTATTCCCAAATCTCAAAACTCTATTCCATGGTGATATTTGGAGGAATACCATGTCTCAAACATCAAAATATAGGTCTTGTCGATGATTAACCACATATCTCTTTTGTCGACTCTAGGTAGCATTAACGTGTTGCTGGATGGTTTTAACCTTACTCATCACTTCATTAACCATATATGGACCTAGGATTTGTCTCTCCCCAACATCATCCCTTCATGGTAGTGATCTGAACCTCTTCCCATATAGGCTTCTTAATGAGTCATTTAAATGCTTGAGAGGAAACTATTGTTGTTGGAGAACTCAACTATAGGATGATTTTGATCCCATCATCCTTTGAAGTCCAATGCGTATGATCTCAACATGTCCTCAAGTGATTAGATAGTCTTCTCATATTGGCCATCAGTGTGAGGATGATAAGTTGTACTGTTGTTCAAATCACTATTCAGAATATGTTTAAGACTCTTCCAAAACATAGAGGTGAATCTTGGATCTCATCAGATACAATTGTTAGAGGTACTCTATAAAACCATTCCACAACTATGATGTATATTCGTTTTAGTTGATCCAGTGAGAAATCCTATAGAATTACAATGAATTGTTCATTATTTGTAAGGACATCAAAAACAACTCAGATAACATTGTTTTCTTTGTATGTCTTCATAATTATAGTGAAAATGTCCATAATGTTGTTCACCCATTTCTTGGATGGTATGGGTAATGGTTGCATCATCCACTTAGACTTATACCTCTCAGTCTTCAAATTTTATCATACCTAGAACATTGATGTATACTCATCGATAATCTTCTTCATGTTATCCCAAAAAAAATTCTCTCATAGATATTGATACATATATATGTTTCCTGGGATAATGGAAAAATTTATCTTTGTCAAAAGTTATTTCTTTAAATCTCAATTTTATGGAACACACTGGATTGAAAAAAATCTCACTATTCCTTCTTCATTATCCTTGAGATCCCATGATTTCCCTTGTCTAATAGTTTCTACTTTCATCTGAATTCATACATCATTATTTTTTAGAATATTTATCTCTTCCAAAAGAGAGGGCTAATCCATAATTTATTAAATGATGGATGATGGTCCCTTATTTATGATTCTCATGTCCATATTCATCAGATATATGAAGATTGTATCCTTTTAAATTATCATCAATGAAATAATCGTCGGGTCCATTCTACTGAGAGCATCTGCCACCATGTTCGCTTTCTTGTGGTGGTAATGGTATGGGTAATCTTTGTATTCGATCACCTCTTAACATATTAATTGGTTCATGTTGAACTATTTATATTTCAATATATACAAGAGGCTTTTCTGGTCCGTGTATATTTCACACTTCTCCACAAAGAGGTAATATAACCGAATTTTTAAAGTGAGTAATACTGCAGCTAACTCTAGATCATGTGTAGGATAGTTTATCTCATGAAAAATAAATTGCCTTGAAGTAGAGGAAAATATATTTTTATTTTCCATGAACACATAGCCCATGTCCTACATTAAAGCAACACTATAAACTAAATTTTTTCTACACCTCTGTGTTTCCTAAGAATAGGTTCAATGATAAGAATCATTTTTAAATCCATGATTCAATTTTTTCATTCATCACTCAATGAAAAAATAACTCCCTATCGAGCTAGATTGGTATGAGGGTTGGAAAATCATGAGAAATTTCTCACAAATCAACGATAATACCCAGCTAAACCCAGGAAGCTATGAAAATCTGTTTTTGAGGTTGGCCTTATCCATCCCTAAATTATAGCTGTCTAGGATGTATCCATAGATATCCCATGGATTGTGATGATATGCCTTATGAATGGGATGTCCTTCAACCAAAAATCAAACTTTCCCTACTCTTTATAGTTCTTCTCCTTTTGTAAGGTCTCTAATATAGTGATTAGATGCTCCCCATGATCCTCCATAGGTTTGGAATATATAAGAATATCATATATAAATAATTCCAAAAATTTGTCGAGATAATATCTATCGACTCTATTCATCATTTCCATGAATATTTCAGGAGCATTAGTGAGTTCGAAAGGCATTACTATGAATTCATAGTGTATGTATCTTGTATGAAAAGTATTCCTGAGGATATCTTCCTTCTTCACCCATACATGGTAATATCCTAAGAACAAATCATCCCTGGAGAAATATTGTGCTCGACATAGATTATCGAAAAAGTAATCAATTCGTGGTAGAGGATGATTTTTCTTTATAGTGAGTTTGGTGAGCTCAGAATAATCAATGCAAAAGGTCATTTAACCATCCATCTTCATGATAAAGAGGACTGGTTCACCCCTAGGTGAAGCACTTGGGCTTATAAACCCTTTATCCAGATTCTATTGTAGTTGTTTATTTAGCTCTTTATGCCCCATAATAGCCATTATATATGGATTCATGGATTTTAGAAACACCCTAGGTACATGATCAATTGATAATTTAACATCTCTTCTAGGAGGAAGACTAGGGAATTCCTCAGGAAACACATCAGTGAATTCCATCTCAATAGGCATGTTATCAAGAATTGTTGCTTCCACATAATCAATCATCTAAGCTATATATGTTCACTTGTAGGGAACTAATATAAATGATTTATGTGATGGGGATAAAGAAGATTCACTATACTCTTTACACTTGTACAGAATCTATGGTCGATTCACAATATGGATTGTGATTTCCCTCTCACGACAATTTATGTGGGCTCTATATCAGGAAAGCCAATCCATTCCACGAACTGAATGAAATTATATTAGAGGGAGTATGATGAGTATTTCCATGAATTTTGTACCACCAATTGTGATAGGGGATGAGTTATATTCAAGGGATGCAATGATTTTAAAATTTTCCATTCTCTTTGAAATCATTACTTCTATGATTTTATGTGGTGTTAGTATTGTTCTACAAATATTTTGGGATATAAAAGAATGCGTAGAACTAGAATAAAAAATTATGTTCACTAATATTGAATTAATAATAAGTGTACATATCACCACATCATTGTTGGGGTTCAATTAAACTATAGTGATAGAAAAAGATCACCCTTCATACTTTGGTGGTTGTTGGTTTCCTTCAAAAACCATTGGCTTATAGAACTAGTATGCAAAGTGCCCTCAATACATATTTTTGATGAAATGAAAAATGTGTTGAGGTTCAAAATGATTATTCCTCTCCTATATCATAGCTCTAGGTTATTCTTGTGGGAATTTAATAGCTAGGTTCTTCCATCTTCCACACCTAAAACATTTTCTCATCCCCTTCATGCTATTTCCTGGGTTCTTCATTCTGTACCTTTGGCGAGTGGGGTGCTAGATTTTCATAGAACCATTGGATTTGTCCATCAGAAGACTATAATTAAATTACAACATGCACTTATTATCATTATGATACCCCTGATATTCTTTGATCTCCATTTCGACATTGAGGGTCCTTTAAACAATTTCATCATAGCTCTAAAATTCACGGATCACTAGGGATTTCCATAGCCAACATTTTATCCCACCAATGAAGAAATAAACATTGCATTTAGGCTTAAGAACAAAGCCGAAGGAATATCATTCATTCATTTTTATGTTGTCCTCATATGCTCTAATGGGTTCGTCAAATATTTTTTTCAGGGCAAGGAAGTACCTTTCCATCATAAGTAGAAGGGTGCACAGAAAGTATATATCAAAAAACATTTTTTGGAATCCCTTAAATTTCATCACCTCAATAACTTCCTCAGGCTGTGTATTTTTTTATCAATGTCCACCATTTATCAGCTCATCATCCATATAATAAGAATCCAGAAAAACATTCTCTTGTTCAAAACCTTGAACAGTGGGGATGAACTTTTCAATGGAGTTGATCCATTATTCAGGAATTGAGGGGCCAAATGAGCCATTAAAACTAGGAGGGCTTTGTCTAATGAAAGTCTCAATTATGAATTGTTGTTTATTAGGGGGGATTGAACATTCCTCCGAACCTATGATTATATTCAAATAATTTTTTATCTGATAGAGTATCGTAAGAATGTTCGCAATTCCCACTCCCATCAGATGGGGAATCTCATTAGAATAGTGGTCACATTGATCTTCATATCGATTGGCAGCCTGAGTCCTCCTATTACCGACCATTGGCTAGAAAAAAAAATAATTCTGTGGGTAACATAAAAAGGGTAACCCAATTTCAAAAATGGATGACTTATAAATTATGATTATTTCATTAACATATGAATTTATATGCATCATTCCATGTTATCCATGATATACAAACCAATATATTTTCTTAGGCAATTTTTTTTATTTCCTTATTAATTGATCATAATAATCTCATGAATTTAGAAAATCATATCCCTTAAGAGTGTCGTAATTATGAGTTTAGAAAGGCCCATTATCATGCAATAGTTCCCATTCGAGTCTAGCTCAAATAAGTATTTTGTGGTTTTACCTGTAAATATATCTATTCCAAAGCCGCCTCTACCTAATCATATCCATACAGGGATATATTTTCATGATATAAAATATACTCAATACTCACCAAAATTTTGGGATGTTTTTATTATACATAGTATTTTCCCTAAAGAATTCAGTAGGTTTTTATAATCCTTATCCCAAAAATAAGTAAACTTATCCTCTAATATCAACTATAAAAACCCTACTCTATATTAGACACCTAAACATAATTTATCACATAAAATCATTAATTTTTAAAACTTTTTAGAACAAGAGGTATATTTTCTATCTGTATTAGTATCAATACACAATAACATATAACATTACATACACATGTTTATTAAAAACTTCTTTTACATGACCACACACATTCTTTCATACTTATCACTGCATGGGATAACCCGAGGAAACAAATAAGAAAAGGGTGAGCTATAAAGCTCAGTATGGAAGTAATAAAGGTATAACATGAAGAATATTTTACATGAAAGGAGATTGTCCTATCAAAGGAGCACAAGAGAAAGATGATCATAAAGGCATGATATAACATGATTATCATAACAAGGAAATGTGGGAATAACATTAAACATGATATTATCATGAGGAAATGCTCATTTTACATGGTGCAAGTGTAAATAATCATTTCACTTTAATTATCATGATTAATCCCCGAAATAACATAATGTATTCTGATACTAATATTTACCAAATGCATTGGAGCACATCAGGGTGAACCCTTATTAATAATTTCATTACATGCATATGTGTCCCACATAGACAATATAACATGGATTTATTAAACACAATAATTTAAACCACGATAAAGAAATCTGTAATTCCTACATGAAAATATATAATCACTAAATAAATGTGCATAATTTTGAATACCCTGGATAGTGAAATGGGCATGGTATTCACTACATGATGATTTTGTCTTGGAAAATCGTTGTGTAATTTCGGCTGCATAATGACGTGGCATAAGAATTCATAAAAAAGGTTGATGATAGAGAAAGGGGTGTATCATCATATTTACATGAAATGGAAAATATGGGTTTCTTATAGATACATGTCCCAACATATGTAATGGAATTTAGTTTCATAATACTAAAGAATTATTTGAATGTAAATGAGGAAGGAGAAACCCCTTTTGAAATTACAACATTGTAACAGGTGTATATAGAAGGAATTATTGATAGATAAACGGGCATCGCATCAATAAAACATAAGTGGGAATTTATAATAGAGGTAATAAATCAATCCCTAACATTTTTTATTAAAAAGATATGTGTATAGAATCCTAAAGAAACTTGGATAAAAAAACGAGAAATGAAGAAATATCTTACTTGGAAGTGTGATCCCAAAATATTGGGAGGGGCTTGAGTGAGGCTTATTAGGGGATTAGAGAGCCTTGGGATGATTCTAGAGAGAGGATGTAATAAGTCAGTTGAGCTCCAATGGTTTTTAGTGAAGATTAAATTGTATCATGTCTGGGTTTAAATAAGAAAAAGGAGAGAATTCATTATTATTTAGGTTTTGGAACCTACACATTAATCTAATCCAAACCACTAACCATCCAATGGTTTGTGCCCATGTTTATTAAAAAAGGGGTTTGGATAAAATTATTTTATAAGTCCAATTTCCAAAATTCTTAAAATATTATGTTTTCTTAAGTGGAGATGAGTCACACTCTCATGGATGTCATTTTAAAAAGATAAAAGGGTATATATGTTTTGGAGGGTCCACTAATGATTTCTAAAATAAATACAAATCCCTAAAATTTAATTCATATAATGGTAATAAATATATTGGGTGAAGCCATTTTTTTATATTATTTAATTACATCACTATTGAGTCATTATCAGGTCATTAAACACATTATAAAATTAAACAGTATCGAATTTATACCAAAAAATTCGATAGTCTCAGAAAATAATAAAAAATTTACCATTCAATATTTTTATCATCCTGATTTAGAAAATTATAATAATTTTATCTATATAATTTTATAAATATGTGAATTTTTAATTTTAAAATATAAAACTGACGTTTATAAAAAATTTATGGGTTTTGACAAGAACGACACTCAAACCATAATTAAAATTAAAATTGTATTTAATAAAATTATACAATCATTTATTTTTAATAATAATTAATTTGGTAATAATATTTTATTAAAATATGATATAATCTAAAAATCCATTATTTCATCAAAATAGATTTCTTAAATGAATATTATCTAAAAGTAAATTTTTTTCTATAAAAACTATTTACAAAGTAGTAATAATAAAATTAATTTATATTTTCTATACAAAATTTATTTACATAAAAATATTGTTAGGTTATTGTTATAGAACCCCTTATAACACCTGTATATGTGCAAAAAAAGATGTTTTTGATGGTGACAGACTCTTGGGGAGGCTCAGATAATATCGTTTGGGTTTTAATCATTATCAACATCCACTTCTCCCATAGGCGGTTCCATTCGAGCATCAAGTGTTGATTCTCATCTTGGGATTGGATAAGAGCGAACACCAATGACACGACCTCGTTTCTGAGCTCTGACAAAAAAGATTCATATGGAGCAATTCTACTAGATGAGTTTATCGCTTTCTTTATCTCTATAAATTAGATTCATTATAACCGTATATTAATACTAATCATGTGATCAATGATCAATTTATATATTAGAAATGGTCACAATTCATAATGGTATTTAAAAATCCAAAAATATAAAACAATGTATGTGAATATGTTTTAATAACATGTTTTTTTAATAATACATTTAATCAGATCAAGAAAAATTTTCATTAGTATATTTTTGGGCCATTACATTGGTGGTGACCAAAACTGTTTATATTGATATACCCTATGGGAATCTTGATGCCTCTGTAGTCATCATTATTAATGATCTAGTAATGGGGTTGGGCCTTGAAATATATAGTTAAGGAGACAAATCTTTGTGTTTGTAGGAAATTAAATGATGGTCTCTAAAGTGATGTCACAATGTTATTATTAATTTTTCATTTTATTTGTATACATATACACTAGCGAGACATACCACACTACGGGTCCTTGGTAATTTCTTGAGTGACTCAACTACCTGGGGTTCCATTTTCCACAGAATAATTTTTGAATAGTTATATTTTACTCTATTACATTATTGAATTATTCATGTTTTTATTACAATGTGTTACATGATAATGTTGGTTTAGAATAAATATTGGAATGTTCATATACTAAACTCTATTTGGATTCCCCTTTTTATTGGGAGAAACACGTGGGGTTATATAACACACCGACGTAGACAAAGTAATTCGGGTTAGCAAATTACATGGCGGGATATGATATGTTTTCCAATTATAATTTCTTATTACTATGTTTAAAGAATGTTAACATGTTTTTAGAATGGGTGAAACTATTGTAGTGAATCTATATAAGTGAATCGATATCACTTCTTTAATTTAATAGCAGATTACTGGTGATTAGAAAAAAATAAAAACTATTGTATTATAGTTTAATTATAACCTAGATTTTATCACTTTATTGATTTGGTTGCAATAATTATTTATAACAAGACACCTAAAAAATTTTCATATATACATTTTATTTGATATGTTGAGTAGTTAATTTAATTAGATTTTGTGATATTCTGTTATATTTCTTATATATACTATGATAGAAATTAAATTATATGAAATTGATCATGTATATTTAATATATATATATATATATTACCATACATAATGTGTTTGTATTTATACCTAGTAATTAGCATTGGGTACTTCTAGGAAGGTTATGCCTTATTGTTATATGTTTCATACAAGGATAGTTATGCATTAACAATTCCTTATAGGTCGCAAATTTCTATTTAGTTTTATATTCTATCTAAAACTTCATATTCAATCTATCTAATTATTTTGAATTAAAAAAAATCTCTGGAGATATCTAAGGGGACCTCAAATAGATGCATGTTAGAATGTTATCACAGGGTAGAATTCACATGTTCCAACCCAAGATGTATAAGAGGATGCAGTTGGGAATTCTCATGTACCATAACTAGTAGTTTTAGTGGTGTAAATAATTCAAAATGGATAATTCTATATTTCCTCTATTAAATGTGAAGGATCTGCTTGTAGTGTCTGATTAAAACCAAGGCATCCAACTTCAATTTTGATATCCTTCAAGGTCATTACCAAATAAAAGGATATTGAGTTTTTTTTACATCATCGAGGTGATATTTGATATAGTAGGGATCTATGATGATCAATGGGAAAACTGGATGAATTCATTGTTCACATACCATCTCTGATGTTTTTATGTTTTGTGAAATAGGATGGATTGTGCGAGGGCCATATAATGCTAATATTCATGTACCTTTTTAAATAGAGTGCATTCCATATATCCATAATAATGAACATTATTAGGATCTATGGATATTTAGTATGGATGGATGTTAGTGCCTATTAAATATACAAATTTCACGAAGTTACATCACTTACATCATTTATAATATTATAACAAGGTTTAAAAGGTCTAGAGGGTTTTTATCAAACTTCAATTGGATTAGAGGAGTTAGTTCAGTATCATTGACATGATGAAATATCCATAAGTGATTCAAAATGCCATTATAATCGAGGATGCTCCATAAGAGGATAGATCTAAACGCCTTTCATTTATCTCATTATGGACCAATTGGTGGTAAGCCTAGGGTTTAAGTGGCCTCCTCTTCTTGTAGAAAGATGTGAAGGGTTGGGTGGTTATCATATATATGTAACACGTTGAGTTATTATTATTTATTTGGATTAATTTAATTTCATTGACGTATTTTGTTAAATGAAATAATGGGTTTTACAGACCACAATATACTAGTAATATTATTATTTATACATGACTATTATAATGTAGCATTGAAAAAAAAGTATGAATATGAATAATAACATTTTTAATATTTTAATTATGTATTATATAAATAAAATATATTCATAAATAAATAAATTATTACTTTTAATGTCTTTATATACATCCAACATAAATTAATTCAACAAATATATTTTTATTGATTTTTGTAAAAAATGATAATACTAAATTTTTAATATATTAGAATTTTTTTTATTAAAAAAACTTAATTTTTTGAATCAGCATGTCAAATTTATATTCTTGAGAATTTTAGAGTTTTCATAAAAGAATTATTTTTCAATGAATATTAAAAATGTAAATATATTTTTTTAAACCTGTGATTGCATTTAAATAATATAGAAGATACATTTTTTATTATGATGGTTTTAATTGTAAAATTATTTCCATCTTATAATTATTAATCCATTATAAATAATTATAATAAATTTTATTTATAATTTTTATGTAATATCCTTTTATACTTATGCAAATATTTTTTATGGAATGTCATGTTCTCATTGAATCTGCCTATTTAACATAAAATTTAATAAAATAATTTCTAAAATTTAAATATTTAAAAATTCATTTCATGTTTGTAAAATTAATAATAAATATTATATAATATAGTAATTTTTTTTCTTATAATAAATATTAATTATAGTAAAAGTAAATTACCATGGTTATGGTAAAAACAGTTTTACTTGGGGATTATAAAAAATGATAAGGGGAATATTGAAAATCATACATAACTGAAACCTATTTTATTGAAATATTTCATTCTTAAACTATCCAAATGACTAATCTATAGTGATTTAGGTGATTTTTTATTGGAAAATACTTCACTATTTCAGACTATCTTATGAAATTCTAAGTAGTTTCTATGTGGGTTCCATTCCCCAATTATAAATCATAATCTAGTCTACTCTACAAACCAAAGTATAATTTTTTACAATAAAAAACCATTTAAACTCAATACTTATCTCCCATGTCCTAGTATAATTATTTTTCTTAGGAAACCATCCAATGAAATTTTTTGATTATTTTTATAGAGATTATCAAATGATGTGAAAACATTCTAAATCGATCATTTTTATTTATTTATTTCTAGAGCCTCTTTAAAATATTCATCAACTATGCTTATGTAATAGACGAATTATATTATATAGATGGGTATTACATTTTTATAATAGTGAAATAATAATAAATCGTCACAACATCCATCAAATGGGAAAAAAACTGTTGATTGTGTGTACCGCGGACCACCACCACCAAAATAGATGTAATTTGTTTTTCATTAACCACTCCCATGGTTGGATATAATGATGGATTTAACATAAAATTTTTATATTAAAAAATTATTATTATTCTAGAATTATAATATAACATATTCAATCATACTATACAAACTGCATGAAAATGATGATATCGCTTTTGTGAATGTGTGGATCACCACCTCCACACATAAAGGTGATATGATATTCATGTTAAATTTTCATATAATTTAATAAAGATATATATAATTAATATTTATTATATATATGATATAAAAATTATTTTTTAATGGTGAATTCATTATTACCATTCTTAAATTACATATGTTGGGAAATTGGAAGTAATGTTGACGGATATGTAAGACCTACCTTGTAAAATAATATTGTAATTCATTTTTCTAAATATAAATATTATAGATGATATTAAAAATGTATATAAGGAATGTATATGATATTTATATATTTATTTTAATTATTGAGATAGTAATAGCATAATTAATGTAAAATTACTAATACCACCAAATGAAAAAATATATGAAAATTGATATAAATATCACTTGAAAATAGTGATTTAAATAAATAATTGTTTATAAATATGTGTTAAAATTTCAAATGTGAATCATATCTGGTATTATATATATATGTGTGTGAGTGTGTTTTATATTGTATTTATAATAAAAATATATTTATTAAATAAGATGATGGAAAGTGTATGAACAATGTCGAGACGTGATGTGAGGTATTTTAAGCTCAACTTTATTTTCATGGGACTCACGAACTATTACCATTGTGTTTATTTTGTGTGGTCTATATTCTCCCCATGAATATATTTTATGATTCAAATTAAAAAAAAATATTTCCTATGCATATAAAACTATAATTATTTCATCCATCAGGAATATTATCCAAATGTTATGGAATTTGATTTGTTTTAATCTTACAATATCATTGATTTTTATGGTCGTATATAATTATTCTTATTATGATGAAATACAACTATATATATATATCATGAATATCTTTAATTTTCATGTAATATTTCTATTTCATTAAAATAAGTTATTTGTTTTCATTTCCCTCTACTTTAATTATAATGATCCAAAATAAGGTATTTAATTAAAATGTTCAATATTTTTCTATTCCAGTAGAATATCGTTTTATTATATATTCCAATTATCTAATAAAAATATCATGAATGATTTTAAAATTATAATTTTGTGGTTTAATGTAAATTTTTAAAACTGTTTTTATTTTCAAAAAATAGTTATTTAAGAAAATTTTTATCTTTTTCTGAATGATTTATTTGTGGGATATCATAAAAAATGTCAGATGAACCATTGTTTTAAAATATATAACATAAAAATTATTTTCCACCATCATAACCTCTCAGTGATTAAAAATATTCTAATATAATACGAGAAGATAATATTCAATGAAATTTGTTTCATTAATATTTTAAAAATATTTAATTTTAAAAATATTTTTTCATGTAGAAAAAGATATTGTCCTCTAGAAGTGTCATATGTGATCATTTAAAATCATTTTCCATATATTGTGACTTCCTTGTTTAAGAACCCGGTTCTTATACATGATGTAAAAGTTTTTTATTTTCCTTTTTCCTTAAGTGTTTTTTAGAAAATAAGGCAAATGTGGGAAAGATCCCAAATTTATGGGTAGAGGCCTTGTACTTTTGTACACACGCCGTGTACTTTTGCCATGTGGGATGAGAATATAGGGCGTATAGGCTTGTCAGTTATTAAGGGTGTAAAAACTTACTATAAACCGTGTACATATTATTACATGTCGTGTAATCAGTCAGCAGATGAACAGGGAGGCAGTGCAAAGTTGCTGCCAGTGGAGCTGTTAAAAACAAATAGTACACGCTGTGTACTTGAATGTATATGGTTTTTAGTAATGTTTCTTTGTTAAAAATAGGCAGTAGCCTCCTCATTTTGTAGTGGAGGCAGAGGGATCACAAGGAGTAGTGGGAGAAGAGGATGAGACTTAGAGGAGCTCCAGATCGCACACAAAGTCTCTGATTCTTCCACCTTTGATCTCGTTTGAACTATGTGGGCAACGTCTTACCTTTCCTTGAATCTTTCGTTCCAATTCATTCCCTAAGGGAAGTTATCTGTGTTTAAATGTGTAATCAGTTATCTCAGATATACGTCGTTTTTGGTTGTATCGGGAGGCGTCTTAAACATAAATCGATCAGAGGAGATCGAGGTAGGTGATCTTTTGATTAATTTAAACTGTTGAGTTGATATTGTTCATCATTGGGCCACACGCCCATGTTCGGGGTGTCATGTGGTTGAGGCTAGGACTATTTAGATACCTAGAATTGCATATGTGTTCTTATGATTACGTATAGATCGCTGTTTGGGATTGTTGCTTTGATCCAGTTCTACCCCGAAGGTGCATTTCCTTTGTTTATCCATTTGGCCAGGATACCCATGGGTATGCCATGATTATAAAATATTTTGAGATTTCTCAAGAGGAATCATATATAAATTTCCTACTTATGCTTTGGGCTTGGCCCGGTTACTTACTCGAGGTTATGTTTATCCTGAGGGCAAGGTTCTGTTTAGCATGGGGGAGAGGATCTATTTAGCCTGAGGGAAAGGATTTGTTTAGCATGAGAACAACGTTTCTTATGTTTGAGGGTAGTGTTTTTTTAGCCTGAGGGAAAGGTTTTTTTTAGCCCAAGGGAAATGGTTCTTATGCATGAGGGGAATGATCCTTAGGCCTGAGGGCAGTCACCTGAGGGTTTCATCTCTGCATGCCTAAGTGTAAGGATTTTCACGTTTGAGGACAATGTTTACCTTGAATACTCACTGTTCGGATTTCTTTTGTTGTAACGTCCAAGCTAAAGCATAGACTTGGAATTATTTAATAAGTATTAAAATGACAATGTAACTGGTAGGAATAGTTACTTTTGATTGCTTCCTAGTTTGGTACATTTCATTATTGCGTAGTGTTGTTGCACATTTTCACAGACAGTTGGGCATTGGCCTTTAGTGGTTTCCTACTGGGATTTAATTCTCACAACCTGTTTGGGTCATGATTTGGGGATAAATAGAATATATTGCTATATGTTTTGATAATGGAAAGAGTCCCAACACAGGAAAATGATTGTTGGAGAGAAGTTGGAGAACATGGGACTGAGCTTAGGCTTGCGATGCTGCCGTATTCCTGCTGCACTTCTCTGGTTTCTGTCGACTGTACTTTTTTACTTTATGTTGTATTGTTTCTGATTATAGTGTATCCTATTTTGGTTGCTTTCATAGAATTATTGATATGTTGCATCGTCATATATAAGATGTTTGGTTATCTTTTACTTCAGTTCCATTGTCCATTTTATGTTCATATTGTTTACTGCTTCCACTGTTGTGTTTTTATATGTATTCTACTATGCTACACTTTAAAAAATGAAGGCATAGTTTCCCCACGATCAGTCCAAGCCCATGGCTGTTAGTCAGCAACCTCTGGTATTTTGGGAACTGCGTTTGAGGTCATGTGACCAACCGTGTTCGGGGCACCCATTTAGTGGAACCCAGAACTGGGACGATACAAATTGGTATCAGAGGAGGTTTTTTTCTATGAGTTATTTTATTATTTTGCGACAATAAGAAACAAAATGATTTTTGAGGGATTCAGTAATAAATTTTGCCCATGAGTAGATACCATGTGAACTGGTAAAGGCCATATTGCCTCGAAATAAATTTTGATTTTCTATTTGTGACTATTATAGTGGATATGATCTTCACCGTTGGGTGACACACTTGTGGTTTAATTTTTATATTTTTTACTTGGGATCTATTTGGTTACAACCCGATGAGACAAGGGTATTCCATCACATGCATCATTTAAGAACATGTTAGAATCACATGTCATGCATAGTTTCCATGACTTGTAGGTTCATTAAAAATTTCATGTTGTTGTGATAGATGTTGTACAAGAATATTCATGCTGTTGTGATGGATACCTTGATAAAATACATGGTATTTGATAGGGTATTGCTATGTAATGTTTAGAGATGGAAGCTGAACTTTGGTTCTTCGGAGTATGGGCCCTCATCAACCAAAATTTGGTGGATCATCGACTTTTTTACCATGCTATAACATCTATAAGATGTAGGCCATTGATTAGTGGGGAGTATGGGCCCTCAAAGATCAGAATTTGGAACTTTGGTGTTTGTTTCAGTGTTTTTCTAAAATAGGGAGTATTTTCCGAGGCTTACTGTTCGAAAAAACCTAGAATACATGTCGTGTAGTTTTGACTACATTCCAAGTGTTCTTGTGTTTGAGAAGAAATTGTTTTTCATAAGTACACATCGTGTAACTTATGTACATTCCGTTTTGTCTCTAACCGTGTCATATGCTGTGTGGGCAGAGACACATCATAGGGATGTTATTAAGGGAACTCTCCTTGTACCGGATGTACACGCCCTGTTGGCTTGACCCTGTGTCCGCCAGTGTGACGAACAACACGGACGGAAAATTCTTATGATATATAAACCATGTCCATCTAGAACATGTCTTGTAGAGTGATCTATGTATCTATCCATGTCACAAACAAGACTGGTCGGTTAGTTTAGACTAGTAAACACTGTGTCTGGAACTAACACGCTCTGTAGTATCATTCTCATGAGAATTGTGTGGCTATGTCGTGTAAAAGGACATGGGTAGGGGATGAAAATTCAAGTACACACTTTGTATATGGACAACATGCCATGTGTTTGGGGTGTTACTTGTCCAGTTCTGGTAGAAGGAAATTACCATGTGAAAGACTTAAGGGAACACGTCATGTAGTTATTATACACACCGTGTAGTCTTGTTACGTAAAACATGAATGTTTTCTTTCTCCTGTCCACTTATTATTATTTTAGTTCTTAGTCCTTAATGATATTAATCTATGGTGTGTGGTTGACCTTTAGGATTCCTTCCACCAAGGAGTCAACGAGTTTTTCTCCAGGAGAGTGGCTACGATTATACTCTAGAGATGGTAGTCCATGGGCTACAGATGGATCCTCCAGCTGTGCCAGATGCGGTGCCATCCATTATGTCGGATGCAGGCACGGATGCGTAGTTTTGTGAAGGCTTCATGTGGTTCATGCATACATTTCAGGGGACACCAAAGGTTCCCACATCTATGGTAGAGATGACACATATATTCCAGCAGCAGCATCCGCCTAAATTTTTAGGGGATAGAATACCACAAGCTATGGAGTCATGGATGGATTCTACGCAGACATTCTTAGAGCATCTGGAGAAGCCTCCTAGGAGGGGGGCATGATTTCTACTTACATGATACATGGTTCCTCCAATATATGGTGGAATGTTGCCACCTATAATGAGAATCACAGAGACATGGAGTGGGATGATTTTCAGGAAGTCTCTTGTGAATTTTTGTTTCCGGAGTTGCTGAGGAAAGATCGAGCTCAGGGGTTCGTGAATCTGTAGTAGGGCTCCATGTATGTGATGGACTATTCATACCGCTTCACCGAACATCAAAATTTTTCACCTGTTCTGGTTGGTGATGAGATGTTAAGGGAAAGACACATTGAGGATGGTATTCGATATGAAATCAGGGAGCTGGTGAATGTTTTCAGGTTTCCTACAATGAATGCTATTGTGATCCAAGAGTTGATTACTGAGTAGAACACGAGGGAAGCTATTGGTGCGGGCCAGGGCTGCTTGACACAAGTCTTTGGTACTATTTGTACAGGCATGTGGAAGAGGTAGATAGATTTATCTCATGGTGGTAGTAATAGCCCGAACAATTCTTTAGGTGGCTAGATAATGTGCTACTAGTGTGGTAAAGAGGGGAAAAAGAGACCACAGTGTCCACGTGACCTAGTGGAGTGCTGTGATTGTGGAAAGATGGGACATCTTTAGCATTTTTTCAGGGTGTTTCCACCAGTGACTAGTGAGAGGGGTTCTGTGCACACTCTGCATGTGGGAGTATGGCCAACAGCTTCTTACCGGTAAAGTAATTGGAATATGTTAGGGTGTTTAGGATAAAGTAGAGGTCGTGGCAGTTGTATCCAGACAACAGGATCTCAGAGATAGTAGGGTGGGTTATCTCAGTGTAGCCAGGCTATGTCATAGGGCCATGACACTGGGTAGACATATGTAGTGCAACAGATAGAATAAGAGCAGGATCACGGAACTTCCACTATCATGGGTACTATTCTAGTTCCTTCGGTTTTGTCTTCTGTAGTTATTGATACTGGTGTTTCACATGGATTTGTATCTGTTCCCATTGTAGAGAGCCTTGGGCTACATGTTTCTTCTTATTCGTATACCATGACACTAGACACTCTGTTGGGAATTAGAATGACAGGTGTGCGTTAGTGCAAGGAGTGACCCCTAGCGGTTGGTGGGTGTCACATTCCATGGGACCTCAATGTCATAGATATTTAAGGCAATGATTTCATCCGCAGGATAGACTGGATGGTACACATTCTATTATTTTTATATTGTTGTCATCATCGTGTGAGTTTGACGTCACCAGTGGGAGAGTTTCTACAAAAGTGGAATGGGATGTCCAGGCCAGCTGAGTAGGACCCGAGCATCGTGGGTGAGGTGGAGTGATAGACTGTATTGAGAGATTATATCTTGATGTCTAGGGAACTTGTCAGAAGGATTTCTCTCCAGTTTTAAATCGTTTCAGGGATGTCTTCCCAGACGACTTTTCAGGTCTACCTCCAGAGCGAGTGGTGGATTTATTTATTAAGCTTCTTCCATGAGTGGAATCAGTGCCCATTCCTCCTTATAAGACATCTACACCAGAATTACAAGACCTCAAGAAGCAGTTAGAGGAGTTTCAAGAAAACAGTTTCATCTGGACCAGTACTTTTCTTTGGGTCTGCCTGTCCTGTTTGTGAATGAGGTAGACGGTACCCTCAGAAATTGTGTGGATTATCCGAATCTGAACTAGTTGGTAGTCAAGAACTGATATCCCTTGCTAAGGATTGATGATATTTTTGATCAACTTCGAAGAGCACGACTATTCTTGAAGATTGATATGAGAACCATATATCATCTATTGGATGTCATACCATTGGACATACTGCTTATAGCCATTCGGAGTATATACGGTCTATAAGAGTACTTTATCATGCCATTAATTCTCACAAACGCACTAGTAGTTTTCATGGATCTAATGAATCATGTGTTACACCCATATCTAGATTCATTTCTGGTAGTATTCATGGACGATATCTTGGTGTACTCTCACACTCGACATGACCACACTGCCCATCTTGATATCGTACTGAGTACACTAAGGTAGCATCATTTATATGATATTCTCTCAAAGATCCACTTTTGGATGGATCATATTCACTTCATAGTTCATATTATCTTAGAGGTAGGAGTTGTGGTAGACATGGAAAATGTGAGAGCAGTAGTTTCGTGGGTGCAGCCTAAGAACATGTTTGAAATATGTAGTTTTTTGGGGCTGGATAGTTACTACAGGTTCCTCATATAATACTTCTACCGCTTAGCTGCGCCGTTGATGGGTTTGACTAAGAATGGTATGATGTTCGTTTGGTTAAGAGCTTGATAGACAACCTTTTATGAGATGAAGGGAAGGTTAACATCAGCACTAGTCCTGATACTTCGAGAACAAGGGAGGAGCTATACAGTTTAATGTGATGCATAATGTATTAGACATGGAGCAGTTTTGATGCAGGGTGATCGAGTAGTTTCTAACGGGTCTCAACAGATGGGGCCACTTGAGATGAATTACCTGACGCATGATCTCAAGTTGGATGCAGTTGTTCATACGTTATGAAGTTGGAGACATTATATCTTGGGAGAAAATTTTGTTTTGTTTATAGACCAAAAAATTATTAAATATGTCATTACCCATCGTGAATTGAATTTGAGTCAGCGAAGGTGGGTTGAATAACTTCAGTCCTTCGACATCGAGCTTTCTTATACACCTGGTAAAGGTAATGCCGTAGATAATTCACTGAGTAGGAGGACTGAGATACCGACAGTGCATCAGACCAGTGGTGAAAGGCAGCTTATGGATTTGTCCTCTGAGATGCATTTTGAAGAGCATGATAGTCAGGGGTTAACCTATCTTTCATCCTTTGTTGTGACTTCTAGCCTCTTGGATAGAGTGAGGATGAGACAATTATCAGATTCAAAAGGCCCAGTTCTACGGGAGTCAGGGGAAAGTAGGGAGCCTCCTTTTAGTAAGACAATATGTGATGATGAGGTACTGTGTATCCATGGATGAGTGTGGGTTATAAAGGATATACGCGAGAATTTGATGTGGGAATTTCATGATTCAACTTGGGTTGTGAATCCCATAGTTTCCAAAATTTACCGAGACTTGAGACGTTAGTATTGGTGGTCGGGTATAATAAGAGAGGTAGCTAGTTTTGTTATGAGATGTTGCACCTGTCAGCTCGTGAAGGCGGAGCATCAAAGACCATCTGGACTATTTCAAAAGTTACCCATTCTAAAGTTGAAATGGGATAATGTCACAATGTACATCATGACCCAGTTGTCGAGGTCACCATGAGGCAATGATGTCTTATGGGTTGTTGTGGCCATAAATATAATGGTGGGTCAATTTTTTGAAATCATGCAGACCTTCGGTGTTGATGACCTCAGAAGTTTGTATATCTGAGATATAATACGACTTACATAGGTCCCTCATTCAATCGTTTCAGATAGGAATGCCATTTTTATGTCTCATTTATGGTAGAGTTATTAGAGGGAATTGTGTACAGAGGTGCTTCTGAGCACATCATACCACCCTCAGACCAATGGCCAGTCAAAGAGTACAACACAGGTTCTAGAAGACATGCTATGTGCATGCATCCTTGATTTTGTGGGATCATGGGAGAATCACATACCAATGTTCTAGTATTCCAACAATAATAGTTCTCAAGAAACTATTTAGATGAAAATTTAAGAGGATTTATATGGTTGGCCAAGACGATCACCCTTTTTCTAGATGCAGGCAGGTGAGACAGATTTTCTGGGACCATGTCTTGTATGAGAGAGCTCAGAGCAGGACCAGTTGATTAAGAAGTGGATGGCTATTACACAGTCTCATCCCAAGTCTTATGCGGATCACCACAGACTACCCCTAGAGTTCATAGTTGGGGATTAGGTTTTCTTGCGTGTTTCACCGAGGTTGGGACACAGGATGATCAGGATACAAAGTAAAAAATCACCGAGGTATGTAGGGTTGTTTGAGATTCTGTAGAGAGTCGATTTGGTTGCCTAAAGGTTGAAGTTACCACAAAGGTACCAGGCCATGCACAATGTCTTCCACATATCTCAGCTACATCGTTATCACTCAGACCCATCTCACATTTTTCATCCCAATTAGGTTGAACTTTAGGTTGATGAATCCTTTGAGGAGAATCCAATTCGTATTTTCGATAGGAGCATGAAGGTTCTCCAAGGTCAGTCAGTTCCTCTCGTATCGGTGCTATGGCAGCAAGGCTAAGTGTAGGATGAATCCTGTGATTGGGAGACTGAAGTAACTGCTTAGTTGATGGATTTGTTCTCAATTTTACCTTCACCACACATTGAAGAGTAATTCTAGGACAAATTTCTCTAAGGTGGAAAGTTTGTAAGAACCCGGTTCCTATTCATGAGGTATGAGTTTCTCCTTTTCCTTTTTTCCTTAAGTGTTTTTTAGATAAAAAGGGAAATTTGGAAAAAATTACAAACTTATGGGTACACACTATTTATTATGTCCATGTGGAATGAGAATACAGGGCATATAGGCTTGTCAGAGGTTAAGGGTGTAAAAAATAATTATGCGTTGTGTACTTTGTAATACACGTCGTGTAATCAGTTGGTAGATGGACCGAGAGGCCATGAAAAGTAGCCACAAGTGGACCAATTAAAAATAATAGTAAACACCATGTACTTGAAAGTACATGCCTTTTAGTTTTGGTGTTTTCATTAAAAATTGTATTTGGACTCCTCATTCAGAAGAGGAGGTAGAGGGATCACTAAGAGTAGTGGGAGAGGAGGCTGAAAATTGGATGAGCTCTCGATGGCACATCGAGACTCCAATTCTTCCACCGTCGATCTATTTTGAACCATGCAGGTATAATCTTCCCTCTTCTTGAATATTTTCTTCCATTTCATTCCCTATAGGATGTTATCTGCATTTGAATGAGTAATTTTTTTTCTCATGTCTACGTTATTCATGGTTTTCTCGGGAGGCGTCTTTCACGTATATCGATCAGAGGAGATCGATGTAGGTGGTCTTCTATTTAATTCAAACTATTGAGTTGATTTTGTGCACCATAGGGCCACACACCCATGTTCGGGGGTGTCGTGTGGCTGAGGCCTTGACTGATTTGATATCTATAATTTCATAGGTAATCTTATGATTATATATAAACTGATGTATTGGATCGTTGCATTGATCCATGGCCACCCCGAGGGTGAGTTTTCCTTGTTAAGATGTTTTTCCAAGATACCTATGGTTATGCCATGATTATTACATGTTTTGAATTTCTAGAGAGGAAGCATATTTAAATTTCTTGCTTATGATTTGGGCTTTGCCTGATTACTTACTCATGGTTTTGATTAGCCTAAGGGTAAGGATCTGTTTAGGCTGAGGTCAAGGTTCTGTTTAGCCTAAGGGAAAGGTTTTGTTTAGTCTGAGGGCAATGTTTCTTAGGCCTGAGAGCAATTTTTGTTTAGCCTGAGGGAAAAGTTTTGTTTAGCATGAGTGCAATTGTTCTTATGCCCGAGGGAATGTTTTTTATGACTAAGGGAAGTAACATGAGGGTTTTGTCTCTATATGCCTAAGGGTAAGGATTTTCATGTCTGAGGACAATGTTCACCTTGAATATTCACTTTGGAAATTTCTTTTGTTGTACCTTCAATGCTAAATCATAGCATGGAATTGTTAAATAATTATTAAAATGACAATGTAACTAGTAGGAATAGTTACCTTGGAGTACTTCTTAGTTTACTGCATTTCATTATTGCACACTACTGTTTCAAAATTTCGCAGACAGTTTCGCAGAGGGCTATGGTGGTGTTCTACTAGAATTTATTTGTCACACCCTATTGGGGTCATGTTTTGTTCCCAAATAGATTATATTGATGCAGGTGTCGATAAGGGAAAGAGTCCTTGCCTTGGTACATGATTCTTTTGGAAGAGTAGAAGACCATGGGACCGAGCTTAGGCTTGTGATGCGGCTAAATTACTGTTGCACTGCTTTGGTTTTGTTCGAATATACTTTATACATTGTGTTTTATTGTATCTAATTTCACTGTATCATGTTTGGGATAGTTTCTTAGATTTAGTGAAATGTTCCATGGTGATATATATAACGGTTGGTTATCTTTTACTTTAGTTCTGTTGTCCATTTTAGGTTTATATTGTTTATTGGTTCCACTTTTGTGTTTTTATATTTATTCTACTATGCTACACATTGACAAATGAGGGTATAGTTTCCCCATTATCAGTCATAGTCCCTCGCTTCTAGTCAGCAGCCTCTGGCGTTTGGGGAAATGCGATTGAGGTCATGTGACCAACCAGGTTTGGGGTACCCGTTGTGTGCACCCGGATCCAGGACATTACACCTTTTATGTCAAATAATCTTTACTTGGAATATGATAAAATTATAATATTTGATAAGACTAGAACCCCATAATATTAATGATACCAAACCTTGATTATAATGTTTTTACCGAAATTCATTTTTTAAATTAGTAATTGTTTTTCAAGACAAAAAATGTAAAAAATATATGTTTTGAACAAACCTTGTAAACCTACACTAGGATTATTTTTCAAACCATTTGAAGGATTTGAACCAACTATGAGGGTACAAATATATATCCCCCTTTATTCATATTTTAATCTACATGATCATATGATAAAACTACCAACTATGTATCAGAGAAGATATTTTATCAAAACAATGAACCTACCAAGAATTGTGGTTGGACATATCATGATTTATGAATATATTTTTTGATGTATAAACATCCTACCGTGTTACATGGATGTACCTATTGTGATTAAAAAAAGTCAAGATCATGTAAAACAATGAAGTGATTATATAACAGATTGTACCTTCCGCATGATAAACTCATGTTATCATTCAATATTTTGATTTTTTTTAATTATGTCCTATATTCAACGTGTCTATTATTTGTAGTAATTGTATGATGAGGATTTCCCATAGTATTTCTAAATGAATTAACTACCTAACGCAATGGAATTTTTGTTCCAATAGACCACATTAACTGATAAATCTATCTAACCATGCCAGGTATAAATGCCAACATGATATTATAACTAACCAGGTATTAAGTGGAGATAACTTCTGATTTCAAACATTATAAATGATAATATCAAATATCTAACAACTATATTTACAATAATTATTTGATAAATATATTCTTTTATTATTTATTTTATTTTTATACAATGAAAACATGTAATGAATATATTTTATTGAAGAAAATTTCATTATACGACAATTTAAAATAATATATGTTTGTACGAAGAGTAATAATGGATATTATGTGTTCACATATACTAAAAATAAAACATATTAATAAATATCGATGATTTTTATTTTCATGAACATATTTTGGTACATTTCCATGGTCCCAAAAAATATAAATTCAATGGTCATTGGAAAATTGTAGATATTCAGACCGAGCTACACTAAATAATCATATTTTATATCTCATGTTCGTTTAGTTAATTATTTACATTCACGTTTTGTTGTAGGTTATTTTTTTATAATGTCATTGTTTCGTATATTAAACTGAAGAGTACTTGGTACACTATTAAATAATTCAATTTCTCTTGAATAACATAGGATGTGGTACTAAGTGACATTGTATCTTCTTTTATCCCATGTCATGATTTGGCAGAGGATATGAATATTGTCAATATTTTATGCTTTTATATATAAAATAGAATCAATGTTGTGGATTTGTTACATAATAATAGACACTATGGATTCATGAGTCTTCCAAATAATGATGATTGATTCTCAACATGAGATCGAATCTGTTGTTAAATATCAATTGTTAGTTTTTTAAATTATGTTATTTATATAATCAAATCAAAATAGTTAAAAGTTTTAGTTTATTAAAAATAGCTATACTGAAATATTTATCCTAGAAATTTTTTTATAAATTGAAGTTGATATTAGTATGTAAATATAAAAATGTAAATTAAATTCCAATGTATTTTAATTGAGTTGTGGACATTATATTGATATATGTTTTGATAGTCCAAATTATATATTTCTACTAATTTTGTAAAATGGGAGATTTTACACAATTAGGGGACTTTGATTTTAATTTTCATTAAAAATAAAATTGATGGAAGCTAAATTTCCCCATATTTGGTTGTCCAATGGAACCATTTTTTTGTAATAGATATTGTTAAAAATTAATTTTTTACTATTATTTATTTTATTATAATGATTTTTTTGTTTAATCTATATTTAATTATATATGGATAATAATATAAATTATGGAACTACCACTAATGGGATCCTTATTTTAATTGACAAAATTATGTTTAATGAAAAATAAAATGAAAATTCCTTTAGAGAGAATGAGAATTTTTATATGGAATATTATTGAAGATAAAAATGACAAAACTAAAGATGATGGTGATGATTTTAGTGATTCCACTAAGGATGAAGAATGATTTTAACTGTAATTTTATGAATGCATTATAATGTGATTTTGAAAATAATGAATTCATGGAATTAAAAATGACAGAAACTACCTATGAGATCTTTAATTACCATTATATATCTCATGTAAGAAAATCTAAAAGGAAATTAAACATCATTGTTTATGTTTTCAATATAAAATATTAGAATAATTATGCGGATAAGAGAAAGAAATATAAATTGTATATGATAGCCTCTTGTAGTTAACTTAAGTATATGTCTTGTTAATCGTACTCAAGAAGAGAATATAGAAATGATAAATATAATATGTTTGTGATGAAAAAAACATCATAGGAAATAAATTATTTTTATAAATCACATTCATGTATTTTTATTCCTTATAAAAATGAATAAAATGATCAAAATATTTCGAATGAAGAATTTTTTAATCCAATAACATACTATAAGATTTGATTAATGAATTAAAAAATTGAATTTTTAATGAATAATAATTCCATGTCTTCTAAATTTGAAACTAATATTATAGTAGAAAATGATATAAAATATCTGTTGATTTATAAAAATGATGATCTATAATTATCTATTGTAATAATATTGAATGATATATAGAGACACACCAATTGAAGAAAAACACTTACCCAGATTCTATTTAAATAAAAAACACATAAATATACAACTTTAATTGGACACCAACCTCCACAATGGAAAATATATAAGAAAAAATTATGTACGAGTTCTAGTTCAATAATTTCATTTAATGGTTTATATTATATTTAGTACAAATAATTTTTAATTTTTTAGAGTATAAGATAATCATATAGTAAACACGTATTAAAAATATGGATTTCTACGTCATTTATTATAAACATCTCTAGAAAAAAATAAAATATGGGTATGAAAATAATTTTGGATTTAAATTTATTTTAAAAAAAAATATTAATGAGATTCAATCATAAATTATGGTATTTAGATAGATTATGTACTAGAAAGATGACTGAATTGTACTAAATCATCATGAACGTAAAAAATTTATATTTTCAAAAAATCAATTTTTGTTAAAATTATAAATACAATATATTTATTCTCGACTAAATCAGTAACACCAGTACCATTTTAATTTCAACATTAATATGTAAACATATATTAAATTATTATTTTATAAATATTTCAAAATGATATGATGTTGATTTTCATGTTACTTGTGAATAAAATTCCTGAAATTTTTATGATTTAAAAATTTTGTAGTATTGATAGATTCACCAAATGAAAATTTATATGATTTAGGAGTAAATTATTTATTTTATCATTATTATTCTTATTATAGTGCCTGTCAAAAATAATAATGAATTTTATATAAGATAATATTCTATTTCACTATTAAATCACATAAAAATATATGTACTAAACTATTTTTTAAGGATCTTACAGAAAATATAAATCCTACAAGACAAGGACAATAATCCCTATCAAAATAGAAATAAATACAAAATCTCTTGTAAATGAATATAAATATTTTTAAATTAGAAACCAATATAGTTGGATTTCATGGATTATTTGGGATCCTCTAGAGTCTATTGGTTGGTAGGAAACAATGATTACTATATTAAATTGGTTGATTATTCATGATTAACATTGTTGTTTTTACATGATCATTTTAGTGATGTTTTGTCTTGATTTTCGAAATATGCTATATCTATAGAAAATCTATGTGAACATTTTTTTAAGAGCTCCATAAATTGTCATGGTCCTCAGTGTAAAAATAAATTGTTTTACTAATTATGAAAATAAAAACAATATAATCATAACATTTCTTATCATATGAACCCAAAAATAAATGGTGTTGTACACATAAGAAATATAGCCCTTTAATAAATTCATCAATGAATGGTCAATGAATGTGATTTACTATATAATTTTTCGGATAAAGATAAAAATATAGACTGCAATTTAATTTATAAAATTAATATTAAACCACACATAAGAAAGGCCACATATGAGTTATGTTATTTTTAAATAAAAAATTTTTATTTATATTAGTGTTTTTGTTTTAATGTATTTAAAACCATTATAATATAGAATTTATTAATGTATTCATCTAATAGAAATGATGGAATTTATCTTATATATTCTAAAACCAATTAATAATTGAGGGTATTGAATAGAAGTTCCATGATTATATAATAATTAATATATTTCATGGATGATGAGATAAATCCATATTAGTGTAAGACATCTTTTGAATAACAAGAGTATAAAATTTCCAATTTTTTCAACAATTATTCAAGTCCACAGATAAAAAATTCTCATAGTTATAATGAATAGATAAAAACTTCACATATATATGATAATGTGTTGAGAATAAATTATATTCATCTAACTATTTGGAATCATAGATATCACCACTTACATACTATTGTAAATGAACAAAATAAAGGATATCATATATGTGATTCTGTTTAAAAAATGTATAAATCTAGAAATTTATTCACAAATAGAACTTCAGAATATCAATGATATTATTAGTTAATAATCATTGGATTATTCCAAAAAATATGATCTTATTTTGTTTTAATGAAATTAAACCATATAAATAGTTGATAGAACCAATGAATACAAAACTATATTCTCTAAATGGGAGTCTAGAAACATGGTTGGTGTGTTTTTGAAAAGAGTAATAAAAAATGCAAGACTTGTTTAGGTTTTATGTAATAAAGAAGAAGGTATCAAATATGAAGAAAACATTACTCTAGTAGTGATACACGAAACCATCATGATGTTTCCTTTTTAATAAAAAAAACCCAAATTTTAAACATTATCAAATTCATGTAATAATTCTTTCATAAATGGTAATATTGTATATGATTATATTCATGACTAGACTATAGATGAAGAAAACCATATTTCCTGAATTTAATTTTAAATTTACAAAATATTTATTTGGTTTCAAACAAGTTGATATTTATTAGTAATTTTGGATTGGATAATTTTTTTTTCAAATGGATTTACTAAAGCAATAGTGGATCCTACTATATTTTTATGAAAATTTTAAATTATGTTTTAGTTATAAATATATAAGCCGATGGAATTTTTCTTTTGTATTCAGGAAATTTAATGTGTAATGAGTTTTTAAATTTTTTTTAATATGAATTAAAAATTTGTTTAATGTGTGAAAAAATATTATATCAAGTTATCATATATTTTAAAAAAATGAAGAATTTTTTTAATGTAATGAATATAAAAATAATATTTTTTTAGATTTTTTGTATGGACAATAATAATGAAATATATATCAAAGGAGTTATATACTCAAAAAGGATCTTTGTGAAAGATGGAAAAAATAGGATCAAAAAACATATTGAGGTATGATTGGATGTTTAATATAATTAAATATTTTGTGACATGATATAATTTTTATTTTGTGTATTTTTTCTTATTTTTAGGAACACCCAATATATTCACACTATTTTTCTTTGAAAAAAATTCAATCACCTTAAAAATACATCTAATATTGGATTATTTTATTCTTGAGGAGACGTAATTTATAATGATAGCGATTCATATGATGAATTTTTATTTTGTATGTTAGATAGTAAAATCACCTATAGAACATGTTTTTTTAAAACATCTCTTGTTCTATTATATGTTAAGAAAGAAATCTATTTCATTACCCACTACTAAATCTAAATATATAGCTGTAAGTTTTTGTTGTGAAGACTATTTTTTTCAGTGAAACATATTAAATAGAGTATGGAAATTAATTCTCAACTATACATATAAATTTTCATATGAAAATATTGATAAATATTTATAATAATACTATATCTAATTATGAAACGATGAATATTGATATAAGAATATATTTTTGAGGTATTATTTTCAAAGTGATGTTATAAATCTTGCTTTTTCATCTAATGAACTTTATCTAGATAATATATTTAGAATTTTTTTTGATAGATTCAATTATATCATCCATGACTTGATCATGAAAAATTATTTATAATTTTTGTAATTTAGCTAATTTTATTTAGTTCATTTGTTAAAAAAATTTCTTTTCATACCATGATGTAGTTATGTATTTCTACTCACATAGTTCATATGCATACATTTATTTGTTGTTAAAATATTCTATATAACTACCATGAAAAGTTGGTTATATAGTTTGTATACCCACCATGGAAATTAATTCACCCTGCCACCATATTTACCTTTAGTATATACTCATTATGTTACAATGATTTCCATGATTATATTATTTATGAGGTTAATATGCCAACCATGAGGCCATAGTCATCATTGGTCACATACCAGTGGTCTCAGAAATATATGGTTTGGGGATTACCATGTCTATTTCAAGAACTTGAAATTTTTATGGAATTTATTTTGAAGTGATTTAATTTATTTTAAAATTATGATTAGTTAGTAAATTATTTTAATGAGTTTCAAATTTCAATATTATTCACCATGATTATTTATCGTGCATATCATCTATCATTATGAAATATTTCCATTGAATCAATATGTACTACAAAATACATCTCTCTCCAACATAGTCCACTCTTTATTGTATCCAATATTTTATCCTCCTAAACTCAAATCAAATTAAAAATCCCGAGGATGAAATTTACATTGGAAACCACATCTTTAATTTAGATTCCTATTTTTTGTAATGTTATTAATCTAAATAAAACTATATAATGATACTGAAACCAAATAATAAACACCAATTAAATCATCCTATATTTTTTGATAAAGAAATCAATGCAAAGTGGTTGAAATCATACAGATATTTTGGTTGACATGAGATTCCAGAATATGGATATGATGGTTATTTTAAATATAATTTCATGAATTTCTATATGATTAATATTAAAAATTTGTATATGGACTTTTATTTTTACAAAGATATAAAAATTATACAAGAATTTCAATGATAAATATTAATGTTTTATAACTATCCTCGAGGTGATGTGCAAAATGTTTTGGTTTCCCTCACAAATGATTTCTTATAGATTAACAGATCTATTTTTATTAATTATCCTCACTGTGAGTTAAAAATTTCATTAAATGATATCATTGGGAATAGATATCCAATAAGTCCCAATACTATTGATCTGAGTGGTATATTAAAGTTGTGGATCATGTTTATATGTGAACATATTTTTCAATAAAAACGAGACTTCAGAAACTTATAACATCATGACTGTTTTTATTATTTTTAAAGGATAATGTTTTTCAGTTCTACTATTGATTATATGTGTGGAGGCATAAGGTAATTTTGTGAAATAATATTTCAAAATTTGGATCTTTATCTTATCTAATGTTTCTCTCAACCATGTTAAGGGATAAACTCTTTGTTCCCTAGGGGGATGAAATAATTTCCTCATCATATGGTCTATCTCCTAAATTGAGTATTTGTAACCAGGTGAAGGTAAATAAGAACCCCTAGAAAAGTGATTTGGTATCTAACACAATAAATAATAATAATTATTTTGATCCTTTGATGCTCCTGGTTAGCAACAGGGATATTATTGATCTTGGCCATGAACAATATGATTTTTCTAGTATTCAATTGTTGGAGTGGAAATAGATGGTAATGAATTTGAGGATGATGATGAGATGGTATATTTTTATGAAAAAGAATAGCTTATCATTATGATAGAATGGAATATTATACATTGATATCATTTGGATTAATAAAATAATCATTACTCTTTCCATAAAATAAAGAAGATATATAGTTTGAGGATCTAGTTGACACAGATGATTCATTGTGTTGTTATTTGGTACAAACGAATGAGTTAACAGTCACTAAAAGAGTATATGTTTGTTTTGGAAGATATAATGTGACCAGAAGAATTCTTAGGAATACTATACTTGATGAAATTTTATGGTGGTGAGTTACTTGGTTCTCTGATTTGGGAGATGTATTATTTATATATATATATATGTTTATTGGGGCATTTTACCTTGACAAGGTGGACCTGCCATCCCTTATACCTAGAGAGTTCTAAGGGTATTTCTTGTAAATCATATTGTTACAATATAAGTGATTGAGGTATCTATTTTGATTCCATCATTTCACAAAACATTACATGATATATTTGGTCCTAAACCAACAAAATATATTGAAGGAGAAAATCAAGGTAGAGATTATTGTGGTTATATTGAGGATAGTGATGATGAATTGAAAATAAATAGTAGCACAATGTTAAAATAAGTTCACATCATCCTAATGTACCTGTATCATTTGAGAATTCCAGTAAATAAAATTTTAGGAACTAGTATTATGATCCATCAACCTCTATTACAACTAATTAATATATCATTATGGAATAAAGGCAAGTTTTCATGTTTGAGATAATGTATACGTTCATTCAAATTTTTTCAATTTTAATATTCTGAATAACATGTATGTTAATATGACATTACTGATCCAATTAGAATTTATATCTCTAATATTCATTCAAGATTTTTTGTTTGAATTAAAATAATGTATAATGTGGCATCATATTCGATAGCCCAAGATGAGGATCTCCAAGATGACCTATTTGATATGATTATTCAGTTGAACCATATTATTTTGAATTTTCTATTTCCACAATCTCTTATACCTCACCATTATTTTCTTGTTATGTCAATCTCTAATGATTGAAATACTATAAAAGTGTTCAGTGATGAGTTAAATGTTTTGTTTGAAGAGTTTAAAATTAGCAATTACTCTTTTATTGATGGATTTCAAACCCTTGTGGCTAAGACTTCGGAACTTCTAATAGAAGATGTGAAACAAGATTGGCATGATATAGAAACCATAAAAGAGGATATTAATCATTTTATTCGATATATCAATACAATATCTTATTTAAAGTGTATGTTTATAACCATTTCCATGGATCTCATGATTTATCCCCTATATCAATATTTTATGTCATAAGTTGAAATTATAAGGGCTATGAATACATTTCTGGATGCAGTAATTGATAATAGAGACAATTTAATTAAAGAATTTAGGTAGAGTTCTTGAGAAATAAATGAGTTTACCAAGTTAATAAACACTAATCACTAAACTTATCATTCATCTATAGTATGTACTTCAGGCATTCCTATATCCCCATAGAAAACCACTACCACCTACACTGTCAATCAATTCATCCAAACTCATGAAAATTCTAGTCATCCAAAAATACCTATGTATATATTTTTTGTCCTTAGTGTTCCATCTTCATCATATTCTCAATACATGTTCTCTTATATTACCTTTACATCCAATGGAATGGATCTTTTCATTTTATATATTTATGAGATATCCCATATTTGTTATTAGATTAGGATCTCCGGTATAGATGTGCTTCCATCTATTTTTTTTCTCATTTTATATATTAATGAAATATTATATTTAATTACCATATATCCTTTAAATTATCTATTTTAGGTTTCTCTCACTTATCTTTATAATCCAAAAAGGGGTAGTCATTATAAATTTTAATCCATTAAATTCATTGTAAAACTATTCAGGTTTAAGGAACATTTTTCTAAAGGTTGATTCCAAAGTCTCATGTATTATTAAAGAATACAAAATACCACATCAATAGATTTCAGTATAAAGATTATGATTTTTTATAAAACCGGTTATATTATTGGTTTCGATCATATCATCCACACATTTATGGTCCCACGTAATGTCTAGAATAGTATTCATGAATTACATGTTTTTTATTTGTAATTATTTTACTAAAAAAATTTATAAAAATGGATTAGTGTGGATGTTACCACGACAACCTAATAATAGTTTAATGTACTTATAATGTGAAGTATTTGAAGTTACCATGAGGTTCATGTGACTATTCCAATTTATTACATATTTTACTCCCCCTAACTGCATAAAATAACATCCTACCATGTATCCTATAAGAATGTTTTTTATAACTAATGATCCATGCATGCATTGAAGTTGAACAAAAATATATTGATAAGAAACTTACAATATGTACAAAAAACCAACCATGTCATAATGATGTACCTACCAAGAGTACAAAAATATTGAGCATTAAAAATATGTGATGTGACCATATGATGAAATCTGCATTCCTCCTAATGAAATCAAGATATAGTTCCAAGGTATGTAAAATTTTAAATAATTTATATAGTTACCAAATCTGTTATCTGTAGAAGCTTCATGATGATGAAAACCCACTGTGAGATAAAATGAAGTGTCCATGTAAAGAAATGATCATTCATTTCTAATTTACACTATCAATGTACAATGATAACTGACGATGTCATGTCGTCATGTGAGTTTTTTTTCAATATGAACATTTTTTATGTGAAGAAATATTATCATGTCTCACATAGAATCAAAGCATTTCAAATCTACAAATCCTATTTTTAGAAGCATTAACTAACTCATTGGTGCATTTAATATTGCCCTAATATTTATCCAATCATTACTTATAATGATGATCAGTTTCAGAACAAAATAATATCATGTGTTGAGTGATGTGAAAATTTGATCTCACAAATAATAATAAAGGATACTACTCATAAAAATATACAAAAAAGAAGACTTATAATGAAATCTCTATAGAGTATATTTTCTTAAACGATTTATTGAACTTGTATAACCTCTCTCTAAATAAAAATTCAAAGGAATAAAAAATGAATCTATTGGAACTGTGATGCAACACATTTTATTGTCCATTTTTTCTTTCACATACTAATCATGATTTAAATTCGAGAGTGTATTTTGTGTTATATTATTTATTTTCTTAAATTCCTCATATATTAAATGGGAGTGTACATGATACACTCTGAAATATTTTACTATTATTCCCATGAATAATAGTGGATGAGGTCCTTTGTGAATTAGTATACTGTATTATCCCAAATATAATTATGTAAGATGATATTTTGATAGAAAACCTTGTCTATTCTTGCATGTACAATTATATAGAGGTTCTATATCTATTTACATAATTATTAACTATGTAGGAGTAAATTATTTCCAAATAGAGGGGATTAAGTATTATCTTGAGACAGAACTACTTGTTAAATTTCTAAGTTCTATATAACTATTTTTTAATAATAATAAAATTAAAATTGTTCATTTTTTAAAATTATATAAAAAACTATACTCTAATAGTTAACATGAAATAGAGTTTTATATACTGTGTTTGATATGAGTAAATTTGTTTCAAATGCTAATGTAATTTCCCAAGTATTTTAACTGAGTAGTTTTAGAGATTTGGTGAAAATTTCCAAATATCAAATTATATATTTCAAATATTATTTTAAATTATGAGATTATGTTTTACTAGGGGTTTATTTATTAATTATTTTAAAATATAAATTTTACTATAAAACCTATTCACCAACAACTTGAGGTTTCCAATATGACCAACAGATACCATCGTTATTATTTTTATAGATGGTTTGTTATTATTATTAAAAATTTTATGAATCCCATTCATTTTATAGGGCTAATTATTTGATGACAAGATTAAATTATTACAAAAAAATATCATTATAATGGATAATGATATGATAAAATATTTCAGAAACACATATCCTTTCTAGGGGTTATGTTATATAGTTTTTTATGTTCATGTAGAATGCATCTCTTAAATTTTAATTATGTGATGGGTGTTCTAGGAATTATATATCCCACCAATTCATTGGGTAAATATCAATATCACTTAAGATAAATAGGATTAGATTTTATAGTGATCCGTACCAAGTAAGGGACTATCAACAATATGATTTTCATGCGTGTGAGCCTTGGGTACTAAGGCGGTTTTTGGTGTGAACCAATTCTACTATAATAGTCCTAAAAATGACCCATGATAGGTAAGAGAATGACTTTATATGCTGATGTGTATGCCTCAAATATATGTCATATTCCAAATTTTCCCTCTCATGGCTCATGTTCATTGATTTTTCATTACATATGATTTATGAAATACCTATATTTATTTCATGACACATTATTTGATAAATGATATGTATACTATGGACATAGAATGTTATGATAATGTCTTAATACCCATATTCTGATGTCAACATGATATATCACTCAAATAAACTTATTGAGAATCTAATATCACCTTCTATTGTTCTTCTATTATCCATGTTATGATGAAATGTTGTATGTGTCTTATTTATAAGAATGAATCTAATTATGATATACATAGAAAGAGATGATGTATCTCACTAATGAATTAGTTCTTTACATTTCCATGATACTAATGGCACAAAATCAATATGATGGTTTCATGAGTTATTTTTTTATGTATTGAATAATTATATACAATGATTTAATATCTATTTTTATAAAGGATTGATTGGTAATACATGGTATCATAGAATGGTTCAGTTAATGATTTGAATTATTTTAAATGATATTTAGTATGGTACCTAGGGATAAGTCTACAGATAATCAAATTTATAGGAAAATTTATACAATTTTTGGTAAATTATATGAAACCTAGTATAAGAAACATATGTATCTGGATGTAATAGTTTTATGTGGAACTAGAACCACTATAACTAAGGGTAATAACAACAATAATTGTGATTTTTTATTTCAATGCCTCGTCTCAAGGTTTATGAAAATTGGCCTTGATGAACCCTTGTTTAAAACACCAGAAGATTATTTTTTTTAAATTCAAAATATATTTATTAACCATAATGATGTAATTGAATACATTATGACCATGAGTATACGAGTTTATAGATATGGTTTTATATATCAAAATGATGGTATCATGATGTAGATGTCCAAAAAATTATTTTTCAGGATTATGTGTTTTACCAATATGGTTGTTGTTTCCTAAACAATAATTTTTTATTATTGTCATTGGATTGAAATTTAAGGAACCATTTTTAATCTAAATGTGATAGAAAATTCAATAATTTTTCTCTAAATAAACCAAAATTTATGGGTGACAAACTGAAAAATATCATTATTTTTCCCACACAACATTCTAATGCTGTAAACCTTGCTTCACTTACAAATGAGGAGAAGATGGAACAATGTTCAATTGATTACATCAGGAGGAAACAAAAAACATATTTTAGTGGTTCTAAATATCAATTAGTTACAAAGAAATGGATCGGTACCATTGAAATGTTATTTTCTATTCTCTAATATTCTAAAAATTAAAAATTAATCTCAGTTGTCTATAATATAGAAGGAAAAGTATGAGAATAGTGTACTCTTATCAAGAATACATATGAATGAGGTGAATTTGAGTCTAGGGATTGTGTATTATTTAACAACATAATATTAATATGTACATTCATTTTCTTCTCCATGGAAAAATGGTGATGAAATTTCTTAAGGTAAAACTAAATGATGATAAATCCATTGGTGCCAATGAGTAAAAATTTACATAACATAAAATTAACTATTCTATTATAATAATGAAACATAAATATAATGTTAATAAATTCATCAATGGCTAAAAGAAGTCTCTAATGGAAGATAGATTTAATGAAATTAAGTAAATATATAGATATCTGTTTATGTGATATTAAGGGGAAATGCTTATTGGATTTACCCTTTAATATTATAGTATTCATATGAAAATAAAGACATAATTCAAAGGATTCTAAAAAATTAAATTAGAGAAGATGGTGGTGTCTCATTCAAGATTGATGGTCGGAAGGAAGCATGGTTGAAATTTTCATAAGTGGATTAATAAATGACTTAGGCATATAAAGTTAGGTCATCATGAAATTTATAGTGGATTAGAAGGAGAGATGTTAGCTAATGATATGTATAGAGAGAAATTTTAATAGAATTCTCTACCCATAGTCCATAGATTCTTATTCTATGAGTTTTCATGTTAATATTACTAGGGACAAAATTATAAGTAAAATTATGATTATGAACATTAACAACCTTTTATGTCGATTGAAAAATGGAAATTTAATGAGATAACTATTCATGATGAGGTGAATGATAACAATTTGTTAAAATGAAAATAAACCATCAAATATATAACATCTAATGTACTAGTTCACTCTATATCAACCCATTAATATAAATACATGGAAATTTATTGGGGTGTTAAAAGCATACAAAATGATTATATGATGAATTATAAGTCAACACCCCAGATGGTAGGATTTTCACATATCTTTTATATGATTCTTCACATGATAATTTATTTCGGAATGGGTTCCATGGTTATATTTTTGTTATCATTCTAGTTTAGTTTGATGTTATAATAGGAATCAGTTTTCTATCTCTACAGAAAGGCCAAATCAATTTCTAAGGTTGGGATGTAACATTTTATATTCCAAGAAAACATATGATTGCATATATATTTTACATCATCTATTGAAATCCAATTGGAATTTCATATTTTTTCTATGTTCTTATTCATTGTAAAAATGGTTTTATATATTATATGGTTAGGTAGAAACTCAAAATCAGTGAACTACACATTAAATTCTTTATTAGGAATAGGAATAACATATTATTATTTTTGAGTGTAATGGCTGTCACAGACCATCCTAAGGCTACTAGACATGTAACTGAATATGGTCTTTCACATTATAAAGATAAAAGTAGAATGAAAATGTCTCTTAATAAAGATGAACATGGAAACCCACTAGATTAAAGCATAAAAACAAGATAAACAACAATGATAAATAAATTGTCAACTCAAATAGTTCAAACTGGATAGATAAAAATGACCTGTCCAAATAAGTCCCTGTGTGACCATCCACCAACACCAAACTGTCCTGTAGAAAATTTAATGAAAAAATATAAACAGATTTGATAACCAATATCATTCCCATTACCCAAGTCCAATAAAAAACAATAGATCTGACATAAGCCACATGTAGGGTGTAAGTACAAATCAATGTTGGATTTCAAAAAAATCTATAACTCCTAGACCCCTGAAGATCAGAGCCGATGAATTATTTTCTTGTCACGATTACAAGGAATAAAATTCCAAAGTACTGATAAGATTATATATCTTGGAAAATAGATTACACACATGAAAATTACATTATAATTCAAAACAATAAATACAAAATAGTTATCTCTTTAATAATTCCATTATTAATCTCGATTAACTCTTTATGTTTTCCATGAAATACTTCATGACATCCTAGGAAAAAAATAATGGGGTGAGATCAGATGATTCGTAAGGGTAATCATTATAGAGGAAGCAATCAAAATTTGGAAATAAATATGAAGTCATGTTATAAAACCAAAACACTTTTTTATACATAACATACAATTCAATTTATAAATAATAAAAAAAATAATTTCATTTAAAAATCCACATGGATAGTCTACTACTTTAATAATCACTTATAATATCAACATATAATGTAATAATGATGGAATTCATAATACAGAACTTCATAACCACACCACTAATTCCTAATTCCTATACAATATATAAACGGGTAAAACCCAATCTAGTTTGTCTCATGGGACATACTAATGTATCGAGGGGCTATAGCAGGCCCTGCCCGTATAATACTATGCCCATCAGATTCCTCTTATGAAAGAGGTAAAATATAACCAAAATATATATTCATATTAATAATACCATTTTGAATTTTAATACCATTACAATAAAACATGAATGGTATTTAAATAGAGCATATATTTTCATTCTTATCATAAATCGTTTTATATAATATAGAAATTGTGACAGAAAAATAATCCTCATTTAATCATGAAATCCAACAAATGAGGTTGACAAAAATGAAAAGAATATAATAAATTAATTAAAACTATTTGAACAAAATACCTTTTTTACTCTGAAATAATTTGAAATATTAAAATTATAAAAGAAATCATTTATTTTGAAATTATCCTTTTATGATTGTAAGGTAAGATTCACAATTGTATAAGAACATAATGGCATAATATATATGTCCGTGTTTTATAAGGTAAAATAAATTCATCCCTTGATATTTCAAATAGATAATAATGTATGTAATTTCGAAAACAATAATAATATTCTATTCAAAATGATTTATAAAAAGACAAACATGGGTAAAAAGGACTTTATACAACTTTATATAATATTTTGAGTTACATTTTACGAAACATTGACATTTATGATAAACATTTCCAAGTAGATACTTATATATAAACAATCTTAAATAATAATAAGATTGGGAAATAAACCAGTACATAATAATTTCTTTTAGCCAAGATTGAAATAACATCCTGTATAATATTTAAAGATTGTTATTAAATTATAACAACACTATACCGTGTAATTTCCATTATTTTAGATTGAAATAACATCTTTACAATGATTAATGATTCTTATTAAATAATAATAAAACTATATCCATATTTATGATATCCTACATGATCCCATTATATCGGTTTGTAAATATTATTTTTGAATTACCATTTTTTTGGGTTTAAATTGCATATTTTTCATAAGCATGTTTTATGGTATAAGTCATGTTTCTTATGTATGAGGTATATTTTATTCATATACATAATTTTATAATTGTAATAAATATTATATTTACCCATTATATTAATTTTATAATCAATCATGAATTTTTAACATATAGAAATAATTTTATCGTGTCGGGGAAAGGGTAGGATGTATGCACGCACGAGGGAAGTTATCATTCTCATAAAGGATAAATAGTATAAAATGGGATGGTATATTAAATATATATAATATTAATATTACATATTAATTATTTATATCCATTATAATAATCATTATACCATTTCAAATAATGTAGTGGTTAATAATAAATTACACCATGTTGTGAAGACGATAAGTCATACGCACAAACATACAATGATATTATTATCCATAGGATGTATTGAAGGAGGAATATGGTTGTTATGTTATCATAATAACTTAAAATAATATATAATATATTGAATATATTAATTTATTATGTAAAAAACTTAATAATATTAAGTGTAAGTAAAAATAATTTGAGATGAATTGGCAAAATAATCACCACATATTTGAGTATCACTTTTTGATTTGCACAAAATGACATATATAGTTGTCTTTTTTCCCAAATTAAGGACTATATGATGAAGTGAAGGAATTTTTGATCAAAAAAGGAAAAGGGGTTTCCAATATAAAGGGATCATGGTGATGTGAGGAAGTGATGGATAGGTTCACTTTTATAAGTGAGATGAGGGGAATTTTAGAAAATCAGAATATATTAAAAAAACAAAAGACTATTCAAAATCTGAATTCTAAAAAAGGACATAAGTAAATATTAGTAAACATTTTTGACCATATCCTATAATCTTGTGATTATTTAGTGTTTTATGTATTTTTATATAATTTAATAACAAATAAATTCTATAAGATATCATGATTTACAAAATTAATAATATTCATTTAATTAGACATAAAATACATTAAAAAAGTAGGAATTCGAATATAATTCATTCAAACATCTATAATATATCTAATAGATCTATGAAATTCATTATACATGTTAACTAATCCAAAACATAAAAAAATTAATATTATTATAATCATTTATTATATTTTTATTTAAATTAAATAAATATTGTTTTTGAATTGAAGCGATATTTATGGTAATTATGTATATTTTAAAAATTATAAATAAATTTATTTAATAAAAAAACATTTATATTAGAAAACATTTTTAGTAAATCATAGATTAATTTTGGATATATGTGGACACAAAAACGGTTTTAAAACACAAGGTAGTGATATTTGGTAAATAACATTGACTTGAATAATATATAATTTATTTTCAAGGAAAAGTTCACATTAAAAAACTCCAAATAGATATTAATGTGATAAAAATTTAATCTTGTTAATAAAATAATTTTTTTACATGTTTTGGTTTTATGTTAAACCTTATAATGTTTTTTTCATTAATTAGTCTACTTAATTTTTAATTGTGGTTAGAACATTTCCAATATTAAAAGGTTATGAATATTTCTTTTATTGTGCCAATTTTTTATTAATGGACATCTTATGAAATTATGGGCCATATAATAATTATTTTTTAATATTTTTTAATGATTTTTTAGATTTTTTAAAAATATAATTATATAATATTATAAGAAAATATCAATACTGACAATTTGGACAATATTCATAACACTAACGTTAATTAAAATCTAAATAAAATTCCTTTGAATAAAACCATTAATAAACTAATAACATGTCATAGTCACATATTAAATTCATGGATCACCTAAATTACGTCATATTATATTTATGATTATATTTTAAAATTATGTAATAAATATATCTATTTATAAAATAATTACTTCAATACTATTGTGTCAACATTTTTGGTTATTATTTAGTCTCTAATAATTAAAATAAAATTACCATTATGTAGTAAAAATAATTTATCATTGTAAATAATATTCACTATAAAATTTATCAATTTGTTGTCCATTTATGAAAATTATTGAACTCATATGAAATGAGAGTGTGACATTTTGTCACACTCTTTTATTTTAATAATATCAATGCCATTTTCATTAAAAAGTGTCAATTAAATTATTACAAATCTATAACTATGATATCTTTAATATTATCCTAGTCATTTGCTCGAAATAAAATTTGTAAACAAATTTTTATCATTTCACAATATATTATTTATTTGGATACATAAATGTAAATTTTTACACTATTTATTATATTGTATTGTAAAAAATTAAATAAACAAGTTATATTTGAACCAAGACTTATAAAACATTTATAAATTTTTTAATTCATCAATAAAAACATCATATGATATGAACTCACTAAAAATATATTTATATTAATAGTATGTATATAATATATAAAAATATTAATTTAATAAATCAATTACAAAATCATCATTGTGTCACCATTTAAATAAATTTTTTTATATTAAATAATTATATATAAATTATAATATTGTAGCTAACTAACTTATCATTCTAATCACTATTTTTGGCTTACTATATCACATATATAACTTCATATTAAAAATATTTTACATGTTAAATTCAAATGTATGAAAAATTTTATTTTCAAAAAATATAAAATTATAAATATATTAAAGTCATAAATGAGGCTACAAGTACTACCAAATTATACCAAAGGATGATTTTGGTTGGAAATACGTGTTTAATTTAATTAGGACAAGTTTTAGGGTAACATTATAATAATATAATATTATTTTTATATTTAACTACTCTATTTACCTTTAATTCTGGTAAATATAGTATCCAAAATAAATATTCACCAAAATTTATTTTGATTCTATTTGAAAATGTTTTTTTTATAATTATTACAACAATATTTTTCTATTTTTATAAATTAAATTCACAGAATTAGTAAAATGATGTTTAATGATATTCCCGTATACGTGTCTAGAAGGTGGGTAGAGAGATATTCCAAATTTCAATAATTTTTTTATATCTAATTGTATTATAAAAAATTTACAATTAATTATAATGGATATGTATATGTATTATTTATCTACTCTGACTTTATATTAAATTAAAATTAAAATAATTATTTATTTGAAGAAATCAATTATTAACAACAATTCACTATTTTGGAAATTGATAAAACATTTATTGTTTTTGAAAAATAAAAAAAATCTGAACTAAGATAATTTTTATATTATGAATAAAAAATTGTTGACTTTTTCGAATAATAAAATATATAAATTTCATAATTTGGTGACTATTAATCATAATTTCTTTTTAAATTCCTAGTTTGGTAGGTCATTATGCGGTCAAACATGGTGTTGCATGCAACATAAGCTACAAATCTTTCTTTTAAAAATAAAATGTACCATGAAATAATGTGGTGTTACATTATTCCCTCCTTCAATAAATTAAATCCTCTCAATCTTATAATTAGAGTCTAGTTAGTAGCATTTGACTATTCAATGATAACAAGGCATGATAAATGTTGTAATTTAAAATAAAGAAAGGGAACTACAAAGGTTTCCAAATATATCACATACAAGGGTTCTATGTATAAAAACATAGGCATAAAAGAATAATTTACCCATCAAGTTATGATTTTGAGTGATAGAGAACATGGAATGGAGATAGTTAACAATTGTAAATTTATGTATCTACGATGATCCAGAAAAATATTTTAGTAGTCAAAAAAAGTACTAGGATAACATTTTTGGTTTCATGATCATTTCTATTAAGATGTATTTTTTTACTATTCAGAAAAGTTCTTCATTGATTTCATTCCATGTCATATGAATCATCACATCCTTCGGTTGTCCTTTGATATATTTTCACTTCACCCCACACATCATAGAATTAATTTTGAAAATAATTTTTTCACATGTAATGAAAATTTCATATATCTTATTTCCAGAAAGAATGTTCGTCATCCTCTATAAATTTACTAAAACTAAGAAGGATAGACCGACATTCCAAGCAAATCATACTTTAACCTCAAAATATAATAACCATTATTCAACGTACACTATTCTTGCTATATAATTTTTCAGAAATAGTCATGTCTAAATTAAATGTACTAAAAGGTCAATAATTTTCAAAAATCAATCATAAAATCATATTAATAAAACAACATAATGTAGCTTATATTGTTAAATACCATTATAACCTAAAAACATCAATGAAATAATTAATGTTTCCAAATACATGATGATGGAGTATTGTAGTACAATCATTATATATTTCATAAATCATATAACCATAGAAACATGGATGTAATAATTAAGGAATCCAAATACAACATAACCATAATCATTCCACTTCACTCTTAAACCATTAACTACCCTTAAAATTATTATACCTTAATACTTACCTCATAACATTTGTTTTTGGTAGCCTTCTAATTTTTAGTAGTATAATCATTTAATGTATAAAATTGAAAATTCTAACCAATGACTAAAAGATAAAGCATAATGTGAGAAATACTAATAATTTTGATGTTTTCATGAAGAATAATTTATAGGATCTATAATTATTGGAATCTTATTCTCAATCCACTTTTTTATTGGATTATCTTATGTTATTCCTTAACAAATCCAAATGATGATATCCTCTTACTAGACATAAGTTAAACGTCATTCACAGAGATATGTTTTTAAATTTATGTTTAATAAATAAAATTTCCATGGATGTTTCAAAACATCCTCTAATACCAACTATAATTATTCAACCCAAAAAGCCCCAAGATGGTGATTTATTTTATTGGCATGATTACCAGAAATCAAATCCTGAAGGACTGATATGTTTACCAGTCTTAGATAATAGATTACATACATGAACATTACAATACAATTAAAAACAATAAATACAAACAGATAACACTTTGATAACTCCATTATTCGACAATATTTGCTATGAATATTAATCATGAAAAACATCTTCACATCCTAGGAAAATAAAACGTAAGAAATTGGTGATCACAGATAATCAATAGGTGAAACAATATAGCAGGGGCCATCATATATATCATTAAAATTTATGTTAATCTATAAAATTTAATAACATTCCTTTTAAATATAATCATCAACATAATATGGTAAGGATAAATCAAATAATTCTATTTAAATATTCACATCAATAATCTACATGTCATACAATCACATGTAGTTTCCATAAATAATATAATAATGAAGTAATGCATAATTCCGAACATCATAACCACACCATCAAGGCTTCATGCTAAGACCATACATAAATGGGTAATAATCCAAAATAGTTTTTCTCATGAGACATACCAATGTATCATGGGGCTATAATGGGTCCCACCCATCACATACTGAGTCTAATGAATTCCTATTATGAAGGAGGTAGAACATAACAGAAATAAACATTCGTTTTAAAACTAGTATATGAGATGTTAATATTATAATTATAAACTGTGTACGGTATCAAAATTGCATATCCACATTCAAACATATAATAAAATGTTCAATATTCTATGGATTATTTTTTCATAATGAATCAACCCTAGTTAAACATAAAATCCATCAAATGATGCAGCCTTAGATGAAAATAATTTAAACAATCATTACAACTATTTGAAAAAATATCCCTATTTACATTCAAATCATTTAAAAGTCACAAAACTATAAAAGAAAACATTTATATTGAAAATAACCATGTAATATTTTATGGTCAGCCTCTAAATTTTAGGGTGCCAAAATAGCAGAAAAATTTGTACACATCATATAAGATAAAAAACATTTATTTCATAATTTGTTGAAGAGGTTCTAAAGTAATTCATTTAGAAAATGATGCAATGAGTCCTTTAAATAAAATTTATAAAAATTAGAACATTGTTAAAAATTACATTTATTTTTTTTGATAATTTTTAGAATTAAAATTTTACAAGAATTGACATGGGTGATAATGATGTCCCATTAGATACTTGTATATAAACAAACTCGAATAATAATGACATTATGGAATAAAAATTTACATTGTACATTATTTTGTTTAGAGTGAATTAAAATCATTTACAATGGTCGAATCATGTTATAAAATTATAAAAAGACCATATAAAAATTTATTATATCCTATATGGTCATCTTATTTCATTTTGTTATTAGTATTTTAGTATTACCATTATTTCAGGTGCAACTGCTTCTTTTCCTAATGCATGTTTTGTCGTATAAGTCATATTTTTATGAATAAAATATATTTTATTCATATTAATAACGATATTATATTATTAAATTTTATATTTACTCATCACATTTATTTTATAATCATTCTTGAATGCTTAATGTGTAGAGTGAATCTTATCACATCGTGGTAATGTTAGGCTCTACATATGCATGAGTGATGATATCATCCCCTAAATAGTTAAATAGTATAGAATAAGATAGAATATAAATTATATAGATTTATTGTCATTAAATATTGATTATTTTAATCAATTATAAGCATCATTATACCCTTAAAATAAATTTGTATTGAATAAAATATCACACCACGTCATGGAGATGGTAAGTCGTACGTATACACACATGGTGATAATTTATTCATTAGATAGGTAAAAATAAGAATATGGTTATAATAGAATAATAATAATATCTAATAATGCATATTATAGTAAAGTTATATTTCAGCATGGAAATAAAATAGGAAGAGGAATTAGAAGAAGAAAATAAATTGAATTGAATTGATAAAACTATTACATCTTCTTCAAGTATCACCTTTTGATTTGGAAATGTGACTTATAAGGCTATCTTTCTTGCCAATGTAAGTCCTCAAGTATCAAATTTTAATGTTTTTAGGATTTTTAAATAATATATTAATATATAAATGTTAAAAATATAAAGTGTCAATTTCTACACAATTCATAACTTTGATTTTAATTAAACTCCATACATAGATATTACATCGAAAAAACTATTTATTTTACACATAACACATATTATACAACTTTAAAATTCCTAGATCACCTCAATTATGAAAAATTATACTTATTTTAAAAATTTTAAAGCCATTTATTTTATATTTATTTAATGAAATAAATAATTATTAACTATTTTGTAGTTAATTATTATAGATATTTATTGTCTAAAAATTATAAATTTATTAATATTATGAATATAATTCAAATTTCATTCCTTATACCATTCATTATCAAATTAATATCCATCTTATCCCTATATTAAAATTTTTGAACTTGTAAGATGTAAGGGCAATACACTGTTATTTTAATTAATTTTAATAATATGTATATCATTTTTATGCAAAATTGACCATTATATGATTAAAAACCCATAATTATAATATAATAATTATTTTACTTGTTAATTATATAAAATATAAATTTTTATGAATTTTATATCATTTAATTATATTTTATTTATTTTAAAATATCTTATATGTAAATGTTGACACTATTCATTTTATTCTTACAAAAATTATCCACTAATCAAAATATATTTGAGAAAAAAACTTATAAAACATTAATAGTGGGTCAAATTAATTAATAAAAATTTTTGATGACATTATTTCAGCAATATTATGTAACACCCCAAGATTTTATAGTGTGTTATTTCTTCAAAATAATTCAATAACTTTCACTACACGCAACGCCAAGTTCAATCGCACCATGACTTACCAAACAAGCTGTTAAAAAGAGGTTATGAATAGTGTTAACTAAATTTTAAACTTTATATAATCCTTATAATTTTAGAATCCATATTATGAGTTTCTTAGACATAATGTAAGAACAAATTCATTTTCAGTATTGCACTTTTACCAAATTTTAATAGTGAAACCTTTTTAGATACTATATTTTAATCTTTTTGACTAAATGGGGACATCAAAAATTTAAAATGAAACATCCCAAGCTTCCACGGTACGCTAGCGTGTGTTGTACGCAACACCGAGTTCTAACACACCGTAACCAATCAAACTAACTGTTATGAATAGTAATACCTACTTTTTGAAGTTATATATATTTTATATTTTAAAATGGACTTCATTTTTGGATTCAGAATATCAAATTTAGCCTAAGGTGAAATTTTGGTACTTTTCGGATAACTTTCATATTTTGATGAATAGTGAAAATTACTAAATTTTAATTAAAAACAAATTTTTTAATCAAAATAATTAATAGTGATAAATTATGAATTTGAGTGGTTTTAAAGTATATTTAGAATATATTTTTACCATTTAATATAATGTTGGTCATTGGACATAATTTTACAATTAAACCGAACATAAACAAGTGTCAATCTTTTGATAGTTATTATCTCTTAAAAACACGTTTTTTGTTTTGACAGCGGGAATTAATTTTAATTTAATTTCTGCCACTTCTGTGTTTTGAATTTAGGAAAATGGATTCCATATTTGGAATCAGGATGTTTAAATTGTGTAAATAGGTAACTTTTATTTTTAGACATTTTGAATAATTACTGCGGTAAATATTTTATTTACCATGGTTAAGGGTAAATCCGGTAAATAAGGGTTAAAAAATAATATTATAATAATACTAAATTACCCTAAAACGTGTCTTAACCCTATTGGTTGATATATGGTCTACCATGGGAATCTTTGGGTCTATTTTGGGACCCCATGGATCCACTTGTAAGTGATAATGACACTTTATTTTAATTAAGTTAAAATGAATACAAAAATCACACAAGCATATATCTTTTAGAAAAACAATTGTTACATAGGTTTATATATGTTGGATTTTATATTATAAATATTCATTAGAAAGATAAAAAGATTTCATACATAATGATATTTTATTTATAATTTTTAGACATTAAATAATTTATTTTATTTATGACACAGTGATGATGCAGTAATTACTATAATAGTGAAAAATTAAAATAATTGATATTATAAATACCCAAATAAATAAAATATGTAACTTTTAATGAATTAAACTAATTTTATAGGATAATATGATATATTAGTATTGATTTAATTGACTTTTTTCGAAGTAATCAATCTGTTATAAGTTTCACAAAAATCAACTATTGAATAGTGTCAAAATTGACATAAAAGAGTTCTTAAAACAAATATTATATTATTAATTGATATTAAATTCCTAAAAATCTATGGTTCGGCCAAGAGACTTATATCATGATAGGTTAATCATTAATGTACCACTTGGGGGTCTCTTGGATGTATATATTAAGTTTATTAACCATATTATATAAAAATACAAAGAGACATTGTAAAAGTGAAACTAATTAACTTAGAGTTAATACTTAAAGATAAGGTTAATATAAGTACCCAAACCTGTCTAAATTATATTGGTTGAGTTGTTTTCGACCCATACCCACCTTATCCTTTGAATAGTCAACTTTGGAGCCATTGGAAACCGATTATGAATTTATTATAAACTAATATCTCTAGATTTTCCAAAGGTGCCCCTCACCCCTCTTATAAAAGGGCACTCCTCATTCTCATTTATTCACACCTTCAAAGCCTTTTGGTTCGGCCAAACTCTGCCCAAATACTCTCCCAACATCCCTCAATACAACCTAGAGGCCTTATTTTGATCAGAAAGCCAACCTAAGGAGCCCTTTTGATCAAATCAAATGGAAGAACCCGAAGAAGAGGTAATGATTTCACCACCCTTCTCCAAGTTCATTTCTTCTTCCACTTCTTCTTCCTTTGTTCTTACCATTCTAAAATAATAACTCCAGTATCTCACATATACTGTGATGTTATTATAAATATGGTACAACCATATTCAGTATTCTATCCACCCTTTGAATAACATGTCACCATACGTGCGTACGTACGGCTTACCGTCTCCACGTCGTGGTGTAATTGTTATTCAATATAATATTATTTGTATGGGTATAATAATGATGTGTAACTCATTTAAATAATAAAAATAACATGTTAATGATTCTGTATATATGATATACCATCCATTTATATATTATTTTAATATCAAAAGAATGATATTGTCGCTCGTGCGTACGTACGGACTACCGTCTCCACGAACGGGATGAGATTAATTCTCCATCGTATCCATTCAAGTATAATTATCATTTGATGATTTAAAAATTATGTTTAAGGACTTGATATCATTCTGTATATGAATAAGATACAACAAACATGGCTTAGGTAACAAAACATATAAAAGAAAATGAGTAAGTTAACACCCGAAACGACGATAATTCTAGGATATTATTAACAAATCAATGTTAAAAGGTCATATATGATATCATATTAATATATATGATTCTTGTATAATTTAATAAAACTTATTTCACCATTATACAGGAGGTTAACCTACCCCAACCAAGGAAAAGTAAAAGGTAAGGCTTTACTTTACAACCTCTTCATTATCCAAGGTTGTTTATACGTAATAATCTACTGGGATCTCGTTATCATCCACATCCATGTTTCTTAATAATGTATTTCAAAACATTTTTATTATTTACAAGAATATGGGTTAATGTAATTTATATCCTTGTTTGACTTTTTATAAGAGGAATCTTTCCGTCGTTTTCAAAACAAGGTCCTTTTTAACCTTTTCGACAGAATTAAGGTAAGAATGTTTTTTTAACTTATACGGCGGGTGCGGCTATTTTCCGCCATTATAAAATCTTCAAAGCTTCCCTTACAAGCTTATAAGAATATTTTCAAAGAAAATGTTTTATTTTATATGGATCTTAAATTATTTCAAAATAAAAGGATATATTTCATTAAAAAGAATTTTGATTTTATCTATGTCAACATCCTTTGATGGATTTTAAGATTATTTGAAGTTGATTTATTATGATACAAAAATTCTATATTGTATTGAAGGTTTTGTGATATGTTTGACTGTGGATGTGCTATTTTTATACCATTCATAGTTTATGGTGAAAGTATTGACATTTCGTATTCTAGTTTTAATACGAATGTTTATGTTATGTTTAAACCTTTTCATATGTTAATGCATTGGACTTAATATGTGACGGTTGGAGCCCGCTATAGCTCCTTGATGCATCGGTAGGTCTCATGAGACAAACTAGTGTCTTGGCACAAGGCCTTGACAAAATCTTATTTGTAGTCTTGGTACGAGGCCTTGGCTATGTGGTTATGATAGTCTGGCATTATGAATTCCAACATTATGAAAGTGGTTATTGATTTTTGCATGTGATTATTCGATTAGTAGAATATCCATGTGAATAAATAAATGGCATTATTTCATTTTATTTATGCCACACCATGTTGAAAGTTCATATTTAAAAGGCTTTTGTTTTAGTTATACATTGCCTTAATTGTTTATTCTTATTTATGAAAGTTTCCGCTATATTGTTATCCTTACTGGGAATTTGAGCTCACCCCTTTTCTATGTTTTATTTTTCCCAGGAAGTGAAGAAGTTAATTATGAATGACCTACAGGGATATTATGTGGGGATATGAGTGTGGATTATGGAGACATTATGTTAATGTAGTAGTTTTTCATTTCATGATGTAATGTAAAAGTTATGAATATATCTAGTGTTTCCAAGGATACTAAACCAATCGGTCTTTCGAGATTTGATCTTTCTTGTGATCATGCCAATGTTATGTAATAATGCACCGAATCTGGGAAACTGGGGTCGGGGCGTTACAGTTGGTATCAGAGGAAGTTTAGTACAAACCTTGGAATCAAGATTTAGATAAACTCTGATTAGAGCACGTAGACCTAAGATGAACTTTGAGGATTAGTATAGAAGAACTTCCTAGAATTTTGGTATTGTAGAGATTTTGTGAGTTTTCCGAGCAATACATCCCTGTCTGGATATGAGCAGGTAGAGGCGGCTCTGGCACAGATGTACCTAGGGGTAAAACCCGAAAACACCACTTTGAGCTAGACTCGAACGGGAACTGGTGCAGACAACGAGCCTTGCTGCACTCTTGGTTACGACACTCCTGGGGGATATGCTTAGGATAACTCTAATTTTCTTTACAAATCATTATGAAGGGTTTATGAGTATATAATTCCTTAAAGAAGACATTTTTATGATTATGGATTATATCCATAAATAGTTCAATTTATGTTAAGTGTTTTATAAGTATGGGATTATGTTTTTTGATTCATAAACTGAACTAGTTTATGCCATTGTTTAGAAATGGCGCCCAGTGGAAGGAATGAGAACTCCAGAAATGCACATGATCCAAAGAGAAGGAATGATCATATCTTTCATGGTCTTAAGCTAGAATTTATAAGAGAAATAGTCTCCCATGTATTATCATCATATGAAGAAATAATATCATGTATTGATAAGATAAGTAAAGAGATTACTGAGTCTTATGGCTTTGAAGGGAAGCAAGAGAAGAAAAGGATAGAAGAGAGAAAGATGGATAAAGGGAAGAGGGAAAAGAAGAATTTTCCCATATGTGGTAACTGTGGAAAGAAACACCCTGGAACTTGCCTGAAAGGAATGGGAGTTTGTTATAAGTGTGGAGGAAAAGGGAACAAAGTACGTGACTGCAAGGGTAAGAAAATGGTTTCAAATGTACAATTCTTCATTTGAAAGGAGTTTGGACACTACGCGAACCTATGTCCCAGTCATCAGACTATGACTCAAATGATGCTATTGGATAATAATCATGTTATGATACTACCACAGATGAAGAGGAATGATTAGAGTTCTTATGTTGATTATGTCAATTGAGTGTTGTATCAACAATGTACTTGTTATAATAATTATGGAGTATATAAGGATTGTACTGCAGTACTATTTCATTAAGGACTTGAGATTGTGTGGAACAAAGAAAAGTGACTCAATAGCAGGATAAATTTTTGGAAAATATATGGTTGAGAAAATGATAAATCATAATATAGTTCTGATACTGAGGTAGTGATTTTGGAATAATATGTGATTGTTTTGGATAAATTATATTGGATATTCTTGACTACCTTGGAACTGATTAATGATTTGTATATTCCATCATTGTTGGGGTTTAAAACATTTTTGGATTAATGAAGTATATCCAGCATTCTATATGGAATAAGGGAGCGTGAATGTAATCAATAAGGAATATGGTAATACATGATGAAGGTATTCATATGCTATTACGGGGTAAAAAGGATCTATATCATGTTTACCATCCTTATGAATGTTGGACTGTGAGTTTGGACAGATGTATTTTGGATAGTTCTAGTTTGGATTATTTTGGATTTCCATAAAAGGACAACCCGGAGGTCGGGCGGCAACCCGTCGCGTCCGGAAAGGCTGTGAGACTTGAACCCGCAACCGAAGGGCGACAAGGGTGTATCACCTACCACTGGCCCACTAAATGTCCTGGATTAAATAATGTAGTTTTTATTAAAAGATCTTGTAGATGAATTATAAATTCGTTTATTTTGGAACCCTATATGAATAGTGTAAATAGAATTTTTTTTTCATTCTATTATCTTTTAGAGTGAAAGATGAGTTTGTGGTAGAAATTTATTAATGGATAAAACACTAATTATAAAGTAATTATATCTCCTTATGATCTTAGCCAATCTCATAAATAAATTCCTCATCATTAAGAAATGGAACTTAGAAAAAAAATGTCGTCCTAGATGGTACCTTAAATCATCACTAATTTATGGCTTTGGGATTGTTGGCCTTTTCATAGCCATGTTCTCTACCACTCTCCATCAGATAATTGATGGTTATATTTTTCTTCCATATCCATATTTTCCTACATGGAACCCTAGTATGTGTTATTTTCGTTAATCTTCATACTTTCCACTCTTTATTTAAAATAGAGGCCTCATTAATTCAATTTTCGATGTGGGATTTCGACTAAGATATTTTGAAACGTCAAAAATGTGTTATCCCAATACCCTATGTTTTGTTGAACCGATGGTATTTCAAATCATCATAGATTGATGATTTTAAGGACCTCAATTTTATACTTTTTTGTGATTGATGACCTCAATCACTACCTATAAATATTTACGTTTTCATCCAATTATATGTCTCTAATTTCCACCAATGTTCTCCTAATAGAGATCATAATTTGGTGGTGATCCTTTCATTTCTCTTTTCCTCATATTAAGACTAAATTTTAGTAACCCAATTTCCGATGTGGGTTTTCCCACAAAGATATTTTCTATTTTCAACCTTTTATTTTCGAAAAACAATTTCAAATTGCGAGGACGCAATTTATTGAAGGAGGGGAGAATGTAACACCCCAAGATTTTATAGTGTGTTATTTCTTCAAAATAATTCAATAACTTTCACTACACGCAACACCAAGTTCAATCGCACCATGACTTACCAAACAAGCTGTTAAAAAGAGGTTATGAATAGTGTTAACTAAATTTTAAACTTTATATAATCCTTATAATTTTAGAATCCATATTATGAGTTTCTTAGACATAATGTAAGAACAAATTCATTTTCAGTATTGCACTTTTACCAAATTTTAATAGTGAAACCTTTTTAGATACTATATTTTAAACTTTTTGACTAAATGGGGACATCAAAAATTTAAAATGAAACATCCCAAGCTTCCACGGTAAGCTAGCGTGTGTTGTACGCAACACCGAGTTCTAACACACCGTAACCAATCAAACTAACTGTTATGAATAGTAATACCTACTTTTTGAAGTTATATATATTTTATATTTTAAAATGGACTTCATTTTTGAATTCAGAATATCAAATTTAGCGTAAGGTGAAATTTTGGTACTTTTCGGATAACTTTCATATTTTGATGAATAGTGAAAATTACTAAATTTTAATTAAAAACAACTTTTTTAATCAAAATAAATAATAGTGATAAATTATGAATTTGAGTGGTTATAAAGTATATTTAGAATATATTTTTACCATTTAATATAATGTTGGTCATTGGACATAATTTTACAATTAAACCGAACATAAACAAGTGTCAATCTTTTGATAGTTATTATCTCTTAAAAACACGCTTTTTGTTTTGACAGCGGGAATTAATTTTAAATTAATTTCTGCCACTTCTGTGTTTTGAATTTAGTAAAATGGATTCCATATTTGGAATCAGGATGTTCAAATTGTGTAAATAGGTAACTTTTATTTTTAGACATTTTGAATAATTACTGCGGTAAATATTTTATTTACCATGGTTAAGGGTAAATCCGGTAAATAAGGGTTAAAAAATAATATTATAATAATACTAAATTACCCTAAAACGTGTCTTAACCCTATTGGTTGATAAATGGTCGACCATGGGAATCTTTGGGTCTATTTTGGGACCCCATGGATCCACTTTTAAGTGATAATGACACTTTATTTTAATTAAGTTAAAATGAATACAAAAATGACACAAGCATATATCTTTTAGAAAAACAATTGTTACATAGGGTTATATATGTTGGAGTTTAGATTATAAATATTAATTAGAAATCTAAAGATATTTCCTACATAATGATATTTTATTTATAATTTTTAGACATTAAATAATTTATTTTATTTATGACACAATGATGATGCAGTAATTACTATAATAGTGAAAAATTAAAATAATTGATATTATAAATACCCAAATAAATATAATATGAAACTTTTAATGAATTAAACTAATTTTCTAGGATAATATGATATATTAGGATTTATTTAATTGACTTTGTTCGAAGTAATAAATCTTTTATGAGTTTCACAAAAATCAACTATTGAATAGTGTCAAAATTGACATAAAAGAGTTCTTAAAACAAATATTATATTATTAATTGATATTAAATTCTTAAAAATCTAAAGTTCGATCAAGAGACTTATATCATGATAGGTTCATCATTAATGTACCACTTGGGGGTCTCTTGGATGTATATAGTATGTTTATTAACCATATTATATAAAAATACAAAGAGACGTTGTAAAAGTGAAACTAATTAACTTAGAGTTAATACTTAAATATAAGGTTAACATAAGTACCCAAACCTGTCTAAATTATATTGGTTGAGTTTTTTTCGAGCCATACCCACCTTATCCTTTGAATAGTCAACTTTGGAGCCATTGGAAACCGATTATGAATTTATTGTAAACTAATATCTCTAGCTTTTCCAAAGGTGCCCCTCACCCCTCTTATAAAAGGGCACTCCTCCTTCTCATTTCTTCACACCTTCAAAGCCTTTTGGTTCGGCCAAACTCTGCCCAAATACTCTCCCAACATCCCTCACTACAACCTAGAGGCCTCAGTTTGATCAGAAAACCAACCTAAGGAGCCCTTTTGATCAAATCAAAAGGAAGAACCCGAAGAAGAGGTAATGATTTCACCACCCTTCTCCAAGTTCATTTCTTCTTCCACTTCTTCTTCCTTTGTTCTTACCATTCTAAAATAATAACTCCAGTATCTAACATATACTGTGATGTTATTATAAATATGGTAAAACCATATTCAGTATTCTATCCACCCTTTTAATAACATGTCACCATACGTGCGTACGTACGGCTTACCGTCTCCACGTCGTGGTGTAATTGTTATTCAATATAATATTATTTGGATGGGTATAATAATGATGTGTAACTCATGTAAATAATAAAAATAGCATGTTAATGATTCTGTATATATGATATACCATCCATTTATATATTATTTTAATATCAAAAGAATGATATTGTCGCTCGTGTGTACGTACGGACTACCGTCTCCACGAATGCGATGAGATTCATTCTCCATCGTATCCATTCAAGTATAATTATCATTTTATGATTTAAAAATTATGTTTAGAGACTTGATATCATTATGGATATGAATAAGATACAACAAACATGGCTTAGGTAACAAAACATATAAAAGAAAATGAGTAAGTTAACACCTGAAACGACGATAATTCTAGGATATTATTAAAAAATCAATTTTAAAAGATCATATATGATATCATATTAATATATATGATTCTTGTATAATTTAATAACAATTATTTCACCATTATACAGGAGGTTAACCTACCCCAACCGAGGAAAAGTACAAGGTAAGGGTTTATTTTACAACCTCTTCATTATCCAAGGTTGTTTATACGTAATAATCTATTGGGATCTCGTTATCATCCACATCCATGTTTCCTAATAATGTATTTCAAAACATTTTTATTTTTTACAAGAATATGGGTTAAAGTCATTTATATCCTTGTTTGAGTTTTTATAATAGGAATCTTTCCGTCGTTTTCAAAAGAAGGTCCTTTTTAACCTTTTCGACAGAATTAAGGTAAGAATGTTTTTTTTAACTTATATGGCGGGTGCGGCTATTTTCTGCCGTTATAAAATCTTCAAAGCTTCCCTTACAAGATTATAAGAATATTTTCAAAGAAAATGTTTTATTTTATATGGATCTTAAATTATTTCAAAATAAAAGGAGATATTTCTTTAAAAAGAATTTTGATTTCATCTATGTCAACATCCTTTGATGGATTTTAAGATTATTTGAAGTTGATTTATTATGATACAAAACTTCTATATTGTATTGAAGGTTTTGTGATATGTTTGACTGTGGATGTGCTATTTTTATACCATTCATAGTTTTTGGTGAAAGTATTGACATTTCGTATGCTAGTTTTAATACGAATGTTTATGTTAAGTTTAAACCTTTTCATATGGGAATGCATTGGACTTAATATGTGACCGGTGGAGCCCGCTATAGCTCCTCGATGTATCGGTAGGTCTCATGAGACAAACTAGTGTCTTGGCACAAGGCATTGACAAAATCTTATTTGTAGTCTTGGCACGAGGCCTTGGCTATGTGGTTATGATAGTCTGGCATTATGCATTCCAACATTATGAAAGTGGTTATTGATTTTTGCATGTGATTATTCGATTAGTAGAATATCCATGTGAATAAATAAATGGCATTATTTCATTTTATTTATGCCATACCATGTTGAATGTTCATATTTAAAAGGCTTTTGTTTTAGTTATACATTGCCTTAATTGTTTATTCTTATTTATGAAAGTTTCCGCTATATTGTTATCCTTACTGGGCATTTGAGCTCACCCCTTTTCTATGTTTTATTTTTCCCAGGAAGTGAAGAAGTAAATTATGAATGACCTGCAGGGATATTATGTGGGGATATGAGTGTGGATTATGGAGGCATTATGTTATTGTATTAGTTTTTCATTTTATGATGTAATGTAAAACTTATGAATATATCTAGTGTTTCCAAGGCTACTAAACCAATCGGTCTTTCGAGATTTGATCTTTCTTGTGATCATGCCAATGTTATGTAATAATGCACCGACTCTGGGTAACTGGGGTCGGGGAGTTACATATTAAACATATATTAATATTATGAATATTACATATTCGATTCCACTTTTAATAAACTAATTACTACATTATCATTGTGTCATCATTTAATTTAATTTTTTATTTTATAAAATTATAAATAAATTACAATAGATTAGATAAACATTATAAATATTTAATTACTACTTATAGTCGACCATATCACTTATATAACCATATGTTTATAATATTTTATTGTTAATAATTATTGTATAATAAAATTTTCTTTTAATTAAAAAAAAATTTATAAATATATTAATGTCATCCACATAGATCTAAGTGGTCCCAAAATATAACTAGGGATTATTTTGGTTTCAAATTAGTAATCCAATTAAACTAAGAAATCTGTTATGGTATCTTTTTAATTATATTATATTATATTTACTTTTAATTCCCATATTTACATATAACCATGGTAAATAAAAATTCAATTTTTTCAATTCACCATAAATAATTTTTATCCTATTTAAACACATGTTTTATACATATTAAAAAAATGTATGTAGGTTTTTTAGAATTCAATTAAAAAAATTAGTTAAATTATGTTTAATATTAATCCCTCAAATGTGGCCAGACGGTGGGTGACCAGACGTTCAAAATTTCAAAAAAACTTTGTATAATTTTTTTTATAAAAGGAGTTCCAATGAACTACATTAGATTAATATAAGTATTATATACCTACTCTATCATTAAAATGTATTGAAATTTAAATAATTATTTAAATGAAAAAGTCTGTCATTAAGAACAATATAATATTTTCAATATTCATAAAAATTGAATCATTTCAAAAAAATACGACATATTCTTCATAAGATTATTTTGATATCCAAATTAATAAATGAAGTCACTTTTTAAAATTAAAATATATAAATTTCAAAATATGGTTAATACTATTCAAATCCACTTTTTAAATACCTATTTTTTGTAGATCATGGTGCACTTGAACTCGGTCTTGTGTGCAATAAAAGATACCTATATCTTTTTTAAATATAGTGTACCATAAATTCATAGCGTGTTAAAAATATATTAAATTTTATATATAATAAATTAATTAGTTATATCACTAAATAAATTTAATCTACAAATATTTTTCATAAAATAAGCAATTTTGAAAAACATGTCATTGATTTTCCTAAAAGAAATCATATTAACAAAATATAATAATATGTTAATAAGAAATGTAAGATACCATGAATACACCAAAATATTCTCATGTGTTCCAAAATGATGAAATATGCCATTTAGTAGTAAACAAATATATAAATAAAAAATCATCCCATATGGGCATTATCTTATTTTTCTGTGTGCTGAATGTGAAATAATCTTCCCAATACAATGAAAAGGATAATCCAGCCAATATTACTTCTTGTTGAATTTCACATGATATATTTATAGGAAACTTACTAATAAATTTCATACACAAAGAGTGATAATTATGTTATCAATTCCCCAATGGTTACCCAATGTGTTATTCCTATCAAAACACTTTATAAATAGATACAATTATCTAATGAATGCCATAAAATAATTTTTGTGTGAAAATCTATCAACAATTACAATTAATTTAATTTTTTTATCTTTTCCCGAAAGTCAATTACAATTTTAAATAATTAAATTTTGATGGGGAACCTAATGGAATTTAAAAAATTTTATGTAAATTCATTAATTATAACCTATTATATAGATACACATTACTGAGGAACAGAAGAATCATAATCCCCATTGAAAATATAGATTGGAAATGAGAATAAAATCTTCACAAAGACAACACATGACAAAAAAATTAAAAATTATATATATAAAGAGCCAAAGTGATAATAAATAGGTCCAAACTATTTCCAAATCCACCGTTACCACCAATTGTAGAGAAGAAATTGGATAAATTCTCACCCAGGAGAAGAGACACAACCATACTAGGAATTATACACCGGATGGAGTGATCTATGGGGGAGGGGGAGATCACCAAATTCACCCAAACAACCATAATGGGGAAACAAGATGTTGGTAAAAAATCCATCATGGTAGACTTGCATTATTTTCTTTTCATTGTATTTGTTGAAAAAGATAGATATGATGGTATGTTATGGTGGTCATGAGATATTATTAACAAGATACGATATTAAATATCGAACATAATGAATGGATTCTCTAGAGGTAGTAAAATAATTTCAAATAAAAGGATTCATTTTTTGAATATGTTTTTAAATTTTTTCCATCCAATATTTTTATTATGGGTCAATCATCATGATTGTTTGATTTCATTGGATTTATCATAAAAATTTGGAACACCATATAATTAATGATTATTTGTGTTTCAAAAAATAAAGGAGATTTTGGAATTAATTCAGTGTTTTGGAGGTATGGTTTTAGAAATGTGTGGAGCATCATAGATTTTTGAGGAAAACAGTACATCTCTAGGACTTCAAGATTCTTTCAAAGTGGGTAAATTTCCATGGTTCTTCTCATAGAAGGGAGTTTCTTGAAAAAAATTATGATCATCTCAAATTGGCGATGATGAGGATGGAGTCTTTTAGAGTTGGAGGAAATGACTACAAATAGGTCTCTACCCCCACATTTGAGTATAGATCTCAGAGATGACCTTACAAAATTCTAAAGGCACTGAATTCGCAAAGATGATTGATTTTGATTTTTCATGTGAAAAATAGAATGGAGAAAGGATGTTCTCAAAGTCTATAAAATATAATCGAATGTGGTAAGTATCCAGAATGTATTGAAATTCATGAAGGCTATAATATGTTACTAAAATATAGGATCCTTTCAATGGATAAGTATGCTTTTTGAAAGTGTTTGAGCATCATGAAATATAGTTTCTTCAAATATTCGAATTGATCATCGAGACCATGGTGAGCATCTTGAATTTTGTGGGGTTCATAAAGACAATGATGACTTATGATGATTTGGTAAGCTTCATGAAGGATATGTGACCTTCATTAAGGAAGTGATTTTTATGAAAGTGATGAGAATGAATTTCCCAGTAAAACTATAGTAAATCGATATTCATAAAGTGGATTAATGTAGATATTCAATACAGTATTTTACAAATACGGAGGATTTTTTAATTATTTATGAATAAGGAAGATATATTGATATAATCTATGTGTTAATACATGCTAGAGAAATGAGAAAATATTGAGGAATTAGGTGGTCCATCCAACGATATCATTCTATCGAAGGGAATATTTATTGTGTGACCCTTTGGAACCAGGAATATGTCCTCAAACCATTCCAAATTAATGATCTTGGTATATATGAGATCTATCTGGAACATTATTTTGCTTGAGACCCTTACAATGACACATTGTCATTGTTTATTACATGGAAATATCAAAATGAGGCTGAATCATATAAAATCATTGTGTCTCGTGCATGATTCCATTTATATTCATACATTTATATTGGAATGGGATATAAGAGAATATTTTTGAACAATGAAAAAATATCTTCAAGAGTAGTTATTTAAATATATCATACACTGATTCACCCTCTCTCATATAATTTAACCAATTTGGGCTTACAATTGGTATTAGATCAAAATTTTAATCCCAATGTATTTCTTATTGGGTTTAATGATGGTTCTCAATTGAAAATGTATTAAAATATTTTATATAATCAATTTAAAATTATTGAATAATAAGATGAAGCACTACATCCAATCTCCAGGAATTAATGTATTTATAGAAACAATGGATCAAATTTCATCCAGTATGGATAATAGTGCTTTATCAGATGTTGAATGAATAGAATTTCAGGCTGAGACCAATGAATCCACCCGTTATGGGGATAACTATATGTTGAAATCTATAAAATGAGATGTTGTTTAACTCATCACAAGAAATGTGAAAAATATTTTAAAATATTTTTGATCGTGACACAAAAGCCATTTAAGATAAGAAAACAGTTCAATGGAATAAGTTTGATGATCTAAGAATGTTCCCTGATGAGTCTGTTTATGCATTTTATGATCCAGTGAAAATTAATGTTGAGACAAACATGACATCAGAGAAATTATAAAATATTTAAATATTATTAAGAACATTTTAAGAATATTTCAATCTTAGTTCAATCCATATGTTTTTGTACTAGATGATTATGATAAAATGGTTTGACATTATATAACATACATATTACTCTTATTTCACATATGATTAGAATTTATGATGACAAGTCTGTGGAAATAGTTATATCTAAATAATAGAAATTCAAGGCCATGAAGAAGAACACTATTAAAGATGATCAAGATGAAGAAAACATATATGAATTCATTTTATTCCATTAATAATATTTAAATAAAAGAAATTTAATGTCCAAAGGGAAACATCCACTCTCATGTTATCAATGTCAAGAGCTAAGACATATTGAAGTGAGGTTCCCTGGGAAAATTGATGAAAATGATGAGGATGATGTTTAAATTTAGATGAGTATGTCTTCAACCTTTTTGAAAAGTATTGAAATTTTTAGAGAAATTTATTCAAAAAATATAATAATATCACCATAAAATGAATATTCTAAAGAATTTGAGGCTGAATACATTTAAATATTAAATTATCATATTGAATATGCTCTGCTGGAAGTTTTTGGTAGCTCCCAATATAAGATAGAAAGTCAAAATGATGAAGATTATAATGATTGAAGAGGTAATGTTTATCCTTAATTATAATATTCTCTTGAGGAGATAGTAGTTTGGAGAACAAAAATGATGAAATACCAAAATAGTATTTCTGTTGCCACACTCTTATTACAGAAGTAAAAAAAGATAAGTTTATGCTAATTGATGAAATTTAAATGAAAAGGTCTTCAATTCACGGGGACATAGAAATGATTAGTGGGTTCAAGATCAATTTTTGAGAACAAAAAATGGAGATTGATTGATTTAATTCCATAGTGGAAGGTAATGATGAAATCATTTAATTCATTAATAAGGATGTTATATTCCTGTGAAGTAAAGAAAATGACAAAAAAAAACTCATAACTCCAATAGTGTACATCACAATGTGATTAGAAAATGAAAATATAGACTATAATTTTTCAATGAAGTAGATAAAAGAATTTCAACAAGGGACAATTATAGATCATAATGATATAGCTAGTATGGAGCTTGATTGAAAATAGAAATTAGTTATGTTTGCTGTCATACTTCATGAACATGAATTGATATTGAAGATTGGTTTTAGTACGAATTAGAATCATATGATTGAAATAACCATTGGGAAAATATGTACCACAGTGGTGACATAGAGGAATTCACATCATAATAGATGTTATTTTTGGTGAATGATGGGAAACTGACAAAATGAGAATTTCATAACCAAAAGGTACTGAGGTAAATATGACCAATATCATAAGAAATAGAGATATTAATATTCATAGATATCATTTTATGGTCGTTGTTTCAGGTGTAAGGAATTCAAGAACATGAAAACATATTGACCATCAACAATGTAGAGAACAACTCCAATGCAAATTGAATGTGGTCATATGATGTAAAACAATGTATCATCAAATGAGTTGAAAATGAAAAATTTATTTGCATATCTTCATGTTGAAGAAAGTATATCATAATATGATGATGATTAATAATATCAATCCATAATGGTTATGAAGTAAAAAAAAGTATAAAAATGAGAAGACATGAGTAAGTAGTGTCCATGACAATTTTAATCAAATCATCAATCTATTCTTGTGTATGGATCCTTTATTTTGGATGCACATCACATTTGAAATGTAATAATGATCTTGTTACATGCATAAAACATTACTATAAAGGTATTGTAATATTTTTAAATGATGATGTACTGAAGATTATTTCCCTTGGAAAAGACAAATTTTTGAAAAAAATTGATACATTATTATATATTAAATTTTTAGCGTCTCTATCATAAATATATTAGTATTTATCAACTGTAATTCCTTGATCACGAAATTATATTTAACAAAAAGTTGTATGTCATCAATGGATGTGATGTTGTAGTTTTTCTACATGGAAATATAATAAAGGGAGACATATACCCTGTTAGTGGATAATATTTTAGGTGTTTTTAACTATATAATATGAAAATAGTGAATATAATAAATTAAAGGACCATAAATGCCGAAAATCCCTAGACGATCTGGTCAGATGTGATGCAGATCGAAATCTACCTAAACTATCATGTGATCATACTCATACAAGTAATTTTTTTCAATAAGGAAATATAATCATAATGACATATATGTCAAATGTGACAACTAGATTACTTGAGTTAGTGCATGAAAATGTATGTGAACCAATATTTCCAGGAAATATTTTTGGGAAGATGGATTGCATTCTTTTTATTGATGATATTAGTAGGAAAGAATATGTATTTTTGAATTCCCACATGTCTAATTTTTTTAATTTAATAACACAATATTAGAGGGAATCTAAATGGATACTTATATATAACACTATGTTTTATATTGATAACTGTATTGAATTGAAAACAAATTGAAGTTGATTGTTATCTCAAAAATCAAGGAATAATTATTCAATTTTATGTTGTGAGAACTCCTCAAAAAAAGGAGTGGTTGAGAGGATAAATTATGACATAAAAACATGTCTATAGAAATATTTATTCAAAAGGTCATACCAAAATAAATAATTGAATGAAGAAGTCAAGAAATCGGTCAACATAACCCATAAGGATCTATTATGTTTGAAGGAAGAAAACAATCCATAGGAGTTGTGGTATGGGAAGAATCAAACATTGAAATAATTTAAATTATTTGTTATTAAATGATTTATTTATAATTATTAGATACCTAATAAATTTGAAACATTGGAAGATGACGGTATATTTGTTGGATATTCCAGAAAAAAGAAATAATATAAATGTTTTAATAGGAGGCATGGAATGTTAGTTGAAATAAATGATTTAACTACAGAAGAAAATGAAAATATTCCTTAAAATAAGTTTAAAGATCCATGATTAATGTGATGTGGAGTTCATCACCTTGATGTGGAGTTTATGTAGAATATTCTGACACAAAATAATATATTTATAATGGGAAGGAGGATGTCAAATCTATTTCTTCCAGAAAACCAAATAGTCGAGTTGAAATTGATAGAGATAACATCATTGGTGATATAGAGTCACCTATTCAAACAAAAAAAATAAAGTCATTGCAATAGATATCATTTTAACTATAGTTATATCCAAGATTCTTTGATAAAGAAGTATGAGATAGGAACTAGGAAACGACTATAATGAATAGTTTCCCAAAATTGAGATGAATTACACATGAGAGAATTTTTATGATTAAAATATAGGAATTTAATTAAGAAAAAATGGGGTTTTTGAGACAAGATGAATGATGTTGGAACACTGATTAGAAACAAATAATGATTAGTACTCCAAGGGTAATCTGACATAGAGGGTATCGATGTTGAATAAAGTTATCAGCTATTGCGATGCTAGATAAAATCATATTATTTTTTCCATAACAGTGAAAAAATGTTCAACTGTTTCTAGATAGATGATTGGTTATTATATCTAAATGGGGTTATGGAAGATATTTTTTATATTGAGAATCAAAATACAAAGATAAAAATAGATTTTGTCTGCTTAAGAAATTACTATATGGGTTTAATATAGCACTATGAGCACGGTTTTCAAGACTAGATTTTTTTTCACGAAGTATGATTTTCAACATGGTGGAGTTGATTACAATTTCAATGTTGACAATGAAAATAATCAAAGAATGATGGTGTTGGTTCTTATAAACAACATAATATTTGGTGGATCAAAAGAAGAACTGTGCGGATATTTTACAGAGCTCATAAAAAATAAATTACAAATTGAAATGATTTTTGAACTAATGTTTTTCTATGGATTACAGGTGAAACAAGGAAATAATGACACATTCACGTCTGAATTTAAAAATGTCATAAGGGTTTTGAGATGATTTGTAATAGATAATTACAAGGATATGAAGACTCTGGTGGCTACCTAGATGATAATATCATAGGATGATGAAGGAAATATAGTTAATTGTATAAGAGTAAATGAAAAACTAGGGTAGTATATTTTAATTAATAGTAAAAATACCAAATATTTTAATATCAACAATCCATGAATAATGGTATAAATGAAATATTAAATAAATGAACTTACATGAATTAAAATAATAACATAATTATTTCAAGGTCAAAATAGATTTTAGTTTGATGTATGATTGAAAATTCTATAATGTTTTTTTGGGATATAAAAATTGAGATTGGTCAAGATCAGCTGTTCATTGTAAATCAACATCAGGAGGTTAATTATATAATGGAATATTTTGAATTTATTGTCTCAGCAAGAAACAAGATTACATTTCATTTTCACCACGTAAGATGAATATGTTGTATCCAATCATGCATGCAGACACTTAAATTGGATAATGAAGAAAATAGATGATATGTGAGTTGAATTGTAGTCCCCAATCATAATCCAATATGATAATCCAAATGCAAAAAATCATATAAAAAATTTATTCCACCAATCATGGATGAAGAAAACCAAAATCCAGTATCATTGTAACCAGAATAAGGTGGAGAATTGCCTTGTGATTTTTGAGTATGATCTTATAGAAATATAGGTTTTATGTATTATTATAAAGTCATTACCCAAAATAGAATTTGAACTACATCCACTTCTTCTAGGACTCCAGTCAACTCCCCACACATGAAAATGTATAAATAATAGACCCACTAACCATATGCTATGGTGTGTTTTTCCATTATGTTTTGATAGGTGTTATTTACGATATTTTGAGCCTCAATTGAGGGACATTTGGGTTTATTGACAAAGGGGATAAAATATTGTTATAATTAAAAGTAGATAGGATGATAGAGGAATATATAAATTAAGGGGAGACTGAATTAGGGGTATTTTTAATTATAATGATGCTAAAGATGTTAGATATAAGGTTACACATCCCAAAATATTGGGATCATGATTAAAGTGGTTGACTTTTTTAATAATGAAATGATTCATTGATGATATTTTCATGATACTATTCTTTCTAACATTGATCAAGGATCATGTGGTCATTGAGAGAGCATTGCATAAATCATGGATTTCTATCTGAATAACATGAATCATATATGGTATAAAGATGTGAATAGTTGAATACAAAAAAAATTGGGGTGATTGTTGTGAAAACATTCCTCAACATATTATTATAGCGTTTTTGGGTTGATTGTGTTTTTTGACAATGTAGGATTCACTATTCTATTTTGGGGTTCTTGGTATATTGTCAACAAGATATGTTGATAAAGATCCTAGACAAAAGAATGGATTCTTTAGAGGTGGTATAGAAAATGTCTTATACAGTGTGGTCAGGTTTCCCAGTTTTTTCCCAATTTTTGGATTCTAATATATTGAGGAAGGATCAGTCATTATGAAAGTTTGATTTCAATTAATGTGTCAAAGGAAATATAGAAAAGACATGGATTTTAATAAGAATAAATTTTCATGAATGAGTGGAGTTATGTGTAGGAATTGTTTGATAAGAAATCTTGCTTTCATGGTGGTGCGAAGCATCATATGTGCAAGAGGAAAATGATACATCTCCACAACAGAGAGGAGGATCATGAATGAGAACATTTCCCATGTGTTTCACAAATATTTTTTGTTCATGAAATTTTTTAGAGCATCATGAATAGTTGATGTCAAGCAAGGAAGCATCTGGAATGGGAGGAAATGCCAATAAATATACTTCAACCCCATAATTTGAGTAATGATTACTGATAAATACTTAAAAAATCCAATGTTACTATATTCATGACGGTGAATCACAATATTTTTCCATGCAAAATTTTTGAAGAAGAATGAATTATATTAAAGGAAAATAAATATGGATGAACGTTGTAAGAATAATGAATGTATTGAATTTTTCAATGGATATTAAATGATGATAGATTATTGTGAGCATTGGAAACGCTATGTGAGACTAATAAAAGAGTTTTGGATTCATGAAATGAAGTTTGTTTGTGATGATTTTTTTATCTTCAAAAAATTTCTGCATAATTATAATAATTATGAGATCATGAAGGAAGTATATAATGTTGAATATTTTGGATGTTTTGAAATGTCTATTTGAGCCTCATGAAAGTAGTTATCATCATGAAATTATTGTGAAAAAATTTCCTTGAAAACATTGGTAATGTGATACTCATTAAGTCGGTGAAAATAGATATTCAATAGAGAATCTAATAACAATTGATGATTAAATCATTAGTGATGATCAATGTATGTAAATTTCCATAAACTTTGATTCAATACTTTTAAAATAAGTTATTAATGAAGGATGAAGAAGGTGACCCACTCTACACCAAAGATCTATTAATGGAAAGATTGAGGCAATGACCCCTGGAATGAAGTGAGATGTCCCTAAAAAATTGAGGGTAGTGAGCATAGTAATTCAAGTTATATAGCCAGAACATAATTTTGGTAGTGAACCTTAGTTCATTTAATACATCATCACATTGTCATTGACTGCTCCTTGATTTAGTATAGTGAAGGTGGACCATGTAAAATAATGTTATCTAATTCCGAATTTTGTTTTTATTCATTCATTATTATGAGAAATGGAGTGTAGGGTGATTTGTTTAAAACAAATCATGATCATAAGTGGATGTTGTTTCAATATTTTTACCATGATTAGTCTACCATCTCAGGGTATTTAAATTAATTGGGAAAAAATTGGTATTAGAGATAATGGATAATATTGGTGTTTCTCTTAGAGGTTTTAATGAAGGCAGTCAATCATAAAGGGGTTCTGATATTTGATGGAAAAAAATATAATCGAAGAATCATATGAAAAACTACTTCTTATATTTATGGATGTATTTTATTATATAATCAATGAAAATAATTTAATAATGTATTTATTGTGTTGAATTATTATTAGCTAAGTAATGGAAATTGGATGTAGGAAAAAATAGATTAAATTATATTGGGGGAAGCCTGATATATTGCAACATATATGAAGGTGATGTTGTGTAAGTAATCAAATTCTATGTGGGAAATATTCTTTTATATTTATCAGGTTGGAAGAAAAGTAAGTGTAGCATAATTATAGGTTCAATGCAATAATTATGAGAATATCAAAATGCACCATAACGAGTATGTTGATGCATTATTAGATTTGGTGAATGTTCTTGTGGTAGAAATGCACGATCATAGAAAAATTATGAAGATGTGAATATACAAATGTACATCATGGGATTACTTCCATCTCAGTTAAATTTTTATGTTTCTGTATTAGATGATAATGACCCAATGGAGATAACATTGGACAACTTATATAGTACTCTTGTTGCATACATGATGAGAATTGATGATAATGAGTCTATGAAAAAGGTGAATTACAACTGAATGGAATTAAATGCCATGAAAAATAACAATAATGAATATGGTAAATAATAACAGGATACAATATAATTAATTCCATAATTTTTAATAAATTTACGAAGAGAAAAATGAAATTTCAAAGGCAAAATTCCAGTTGAATGTTATTGATGTAGATGTATGGACATCAAGCAGAATCATACCCCTAGAATATTCAATATGACGTTGATTCTTCTGTATAACTTTATTGGAATAATTATATAGACAATTTGAAAGGTAATAAATATTTTAAAGGATTTTTCATCAAAAATAATAATATCCTTTCATAGGAAAATAAATGTTCAGAAGAATATAATGATGATGATTTGGAAAAAAATTATCATGGATAAAAATTTATTGTTGTATTTTTTCATAGATCCTAAAAAATAAAAAAGTTGAAATGATATAGAATAAGATGACTAAAATGTTGATCTTCAGGTTGAATTTGAACATTTTTTTAGAGATAGATTTTTTGAAAACCATAGAAATGAAATCCAACAATGTGGTTCCTGATGAAATATAATTTTTGATGTAGTACGAAGAAGATATCCCCAAGGTAATGGAACAATTGGAATATATTATGTAATTAACTATAGAGAAGATATAAATTGTCTGTGTTTAGAGTCTCAATGTTCTGGAACACAAAAGTGTGATTTATGGATTGAATCCATAGTGAAAGAAGAAAACAAACTCCCAGAAAAGCTTATAGGGGAGGTTTTCATCCTATGAAAAAATGATAAAGATAAAAAATGAATCCATCAATGTAGTTATTAATGAATGTATGAAATAGAAATATTTAGATCAATGTTCTAGTGAAGCAGACAAAGGAATTTTGGGAGAAGAAAATGATATGCCAAAATGATATAGCTTGTTGATGGATTGATCAAAAAATTTAATGAATAATGGGTTAAGTAATAAAATTTTTACCAAATTCTATTATGAATATTTATTAGGTTTATCATTATAATAAATATCTTAATAGAACAAAAGATAAAACCACTTGTTAATTAGTGACACATAATAATACTCCCCACATTAAATGGTATTGTTGTGAAATGATTAGGCACTCACAAATTTTTTTCCCTTGTCTAAAAGGTAGAAAAAGAACCCAGTCAACTAGATGTAGCCATAAAAATATGAACATTATAGGATATCATTTTATGGTTTCTATTTTACTTGTGATGGAATCAGAAACATGAAAGGATATAGCTCATCAACAATGTTGATGAATCTTCCAAAATAAACTGAATGTGGTCATAAGCACCTATCCAATGTATTTATCAAATTAGCTGAAAATGAGAAATCTATTTTGGTCATTTAATAAATAATTTATTCCGTAATACTATAAGAAATATCAATATTATCAATCCATTATTGGTATTAACTAAAAACAATTCTCAAAATGAAAAGGGGCATTCATGCATCAATTTCTTAAATTGTTCTCAAAGCAACATATCATTATGGTGTCTGGATCCTAGATATTTGATTAAATTCCCATTTGATAGGTAATATGAATCATTTTATAGACATAATATATGAATGGATGATTTTTTAAAATTTGGAATTTATTAAAGATGAATATGATTTGCTCGACAAAGGCTAAATTGTTGGAAAAGAAATGAGAAGTGATGAAGTGTTACTTATTGAAGGTATCAATAACAAGTTAATTTGTTTCAATAATCTATGCACTATGTGGAATTATATAATATTTAATAATAATATGTGTATCATCATATGAAGATATGAGGTGTTTTTTATACAGTGAATAATAACGAATGGGAATCTCTACCTAGTGAGTAGAGAATATGATATGTGTCTTTATTTAGTGGGGAAGAAAATAGGTTATAGATTAAATGGAATGGCCATAAATTACCACCATACTTGGAAGATATAGTTAAATTTTATGAAACTCATGATATACCTATGAAATCCCATGACCATAATCATACGTGTGATTCTAGTCAACATGGTAAGATATCAGAATGGCGTACAAGTCGAAGGAAAAAAATCCATCTAGAGTACTCGAATCGGTGCATGTAGATGTATATGGACCTATGCCACTAAGATCCCTTGATCATAAGATGTATTATATTATATTAATTGATTATATTAGTGGGGTTTCTTAGGTTTTTATTTGACTATATGTCTGATGACTTCATTTTCATAATACAACATTGAAGGGAATGTGAAAGGGTTCTTAAAATGAAGATTATAATGTTACATACCAATAATGATTTTAAATTCAATAATTTTTTTTGAATATTATCTCAAGAAACATCAGATAAGGAATAAATTTCAATTGGTGGGAAATATTCATCAAAATATACAAATTATAGAAAACATTTGATCATAAACCACATAAAAAATGAGTATTTAAAAGGACTTACAAGAACAATGTTGGAAGTAATAAGTCTTGACAATAGTCCTCATAGAAAAAAATGATTTTTTATTTATGAAGGAAGAAAATAATTCATATGAGTTTTTGTATAGGAAGAATCAACAAATAGAATAATTTAAAATATTTGGATTTAATTTCATTATAATAAACAAGGAGAAACAAATGAAATTTGAATCATGTAGAAATCATGGGATATTTTTTGGATATTTCAGAAAGATAAATGAATATAAATAATTTTTATAGAGGATTTTTGTTGCATTTAAAGAAATGAAATGATAATAATAGTCAATGAAAAAAATCATAAAAAACATATATAACAGTTCCTTGATGAATGTCACGAGTAGTAAAATCATCAATGGGAGTTGATGTAGAAAATATTAATTTTAGGGAAGATACTGATGTTGAGAAGGAAGAATTAAAATCTATATCTTCTCAAAAACCAAATAGTATAAGGGAAATTGTCAAACATAACAACAAGGGTGATCTGGAGGCACCAATTCAAACATGAATAATTAGATCATTACAATATGCATCCATCTTAACTCAGGTAGAGCCTAAATGTTTTAATTGAATAGTAGGGATCTGGATATGAATAAATAACATCAACAAAATGAGAATAAACATATGTGGGAGATTGTAACAAGAATAAAAAATAAGAATGTTATTGGGACAAAATGGGGTTTTCTTAAATTCATGAATGAATATGGAATATTTATTTGAAAAAACTAAGATTAGTGTTCAAAGGGTGATCCAAGATAGAGATTATTTATTTTGATCTAACATATTCCCCTATTGTTTGACTATATACAATCATATTTCTTAGCCATAGTAGTGAAACAAATGTTTAAATTTTCCATATGGATGTCATTTAATCATATCTAAATGGTTCTCTCAAAGAGTAATTATATATTGAAAATCAAAATATTATGATTAGAATAGTTTTTTTCGGCCGAAGAAGGCATATAATTGTTGAGGAAAGAACAAAGATCATGGTATTCATGACTGGACTAGTTTTTTTAGAATATGTATCTTCAAAAAGATGGAGTTGATTAAAATATATACATATGAAATGAAAATAATGAAATAATTACCGTAATGGTGTATGTCAATGATGTAATATTTTGTGGATCAAATAAATCATATTGTGAACATTTTTCAGATTTCATGAAAAAATGAATTCGAAATGTAAACGATTATTAAACTGATCTATCTTCTTGGTTTACATGTGATACAAGGACATAATGGAACATTCATTTATCCACCTAAATATTCCAATGCTGTTTTAAGAATATTTGTAATAGATAATTCCAAGTATATAATGACTTTGGTGGCTATCAAGATGAATCAATCATAAGATGATTAACAAAAAGTAATTAATGTCAAATTGGAGAGGATAATCAATATAAATATATTATACATTATGGTGAAAATAGTAAAACATTTCTCCCAAATTCTTAAAAAAAACACATCTATGAAATATAATGTAAATTCAATTAATTAATATAGAAATAATTTAATCATTATATCCGGGGAATGGTGTATTTTATTATTATATACAATGAAAATATTATCAATAGTTATTGGGATATACAAATGATGTTTGTGCTCGATCAATAGATGATAGAATGGAATTGATAGTCTGTATGATCCTAGTAAACTCCCCACTCATGAAGAAGTTTGAATGTGATACAACCTCTCCTCCGGGTATAGTGTGTTTTCCCTTATAATATTTTATATATTCTTTACAATGTAGCAACACCAATGGATTGATCTTTATTTTCATTGAAAATTGGAGATAAAATATCATGATCAAGGTATGCGAGAAGTAGAAAAGGGGGAGTAGTGATTTTTTGGGAGTGATAAATTTGGGGATTATTTAATTATGATGATGCTAATGATGTTCGATAAAAAGTTATATATCATGAATGATGGGGTTCATGGCTAAATTAGTTGAATTGTTTATAAATAAAGTAATTCATTGATTATAATTATGTGTGTATTTCATGCATACATTTTAAGATATTTTAATGAAATGAATTCCTTATAAAAGTGAGTAATCATCCCAGTTTTAGACGGTGTGGACTTTTGTTTTGTTTTATGGAATGGTAAAACCTATTATTTGAAATGTAGTTAACGAAGGAAAATATTCGGAGCAAAAATATACTATTTTCATAGATCTACTCCCATGGGAGGACACCATATTTTTAGTGATACAATGGAGCGTTGTAATTGGAGTAAAAAATGTTCATGTTGTGTTTTATAATTACAGAACTTGTGTTTTTTTGAGATATTGTAGGGGAAGAGATATTTCGAAAATCATGATTCCCAAACATTTAATTATTAGAGTTGGTGAACATAAATTACACATCATGTAAATGTTTGTGAACAAAAAATTTATGATGTAGTAGACAAGGGATTGAAAAAAATGCATATAAATATACACCTTCAGAAACATCTTTGGTTCATTATATATATATATATATATATATATATATATATATATCTTTGATGAGGAGACATTTCAGTATACATGCACCACTATGGAGACCTGCTTCTACAACTTTTCTATAGGGTTTTTTTCATTATTTTTCTCTCTCACTAATGGTTATCATGAGTGGGTGATTTATTCATGTTGTAGAATTTGTGTTGAAAATGGATTTAATGTAAGATGTATTTTATATTTTATTTCAATTAATTATGAGAATGTTTATTTTTTCTTCAATTCTATAAATTCTATCATTTCTTCTTGCATGAAAATCGTGGGCATGGTTAGGAGTTGGATTTAATTTCATTAATTTTTTTGCATGATCTTTTCGTGAGTTAATTTAATTAATATGATTAATATGAGATCTAGGGTTTATACCTCCACCTTGATCATGGGTTTTGTTTCTTCTATATTCTACATAATATTGTGGGTTACCCATTTTTTGTAATCTGAAGTACCTAATCCTGAGAAAAGGAGAACTTATGGTAGAAGAAAGTTTACATGACTATTGTACTCATGTAGATCCAATTCTGAGGAATACAAGATGGTTAATTAATTATTTCATACCATGTCACCCCATGAACTAGGATTCATTACAACACCACACACATTTTATATTTTATTCTTTCACTTTCTTCAATAATCACATGCTTGGTCCATTAGATTTATTTACAAGAAATAGTAATTTGTTTCGGTCATTATAATTCAATTTACAATTTTTCCAACCATCTATCTATAGGTTTGTTCTTCAAATGAAATTTCTATACTAAATTTTAGTTTAGTGTATTGTTTGATTATTTTTTATAAATTTCTAAATTTTGTATCCTAGAAGAAATTAAAGATTCCCATTTGGATTTTAGATATTCCCATGTTACGCTTATTTTTCACACTGAACATGGATCATACTGGCTTTAAAAGTGTATTTATTAAATTAGTGATTTCAATTAGAATAAAATGTAAAGAACATGATATTAAAATGTGAAGTTTTTAATCAAACCTACATGGGGATATTTTCTGAAAAAACCCCTCAAGGTAAAATTACCGTGTTTTTGAGTGATTGTGTTTCACGAAAAATTATGTTACCATTGTTTGTTTTGGAGGTCATGAGGTATTGTAAAGTAGATATGCTGACAATGTGTTTTTTAGTGTCTTGAAGACTTGGTTTAAAAATTTGTGGACCATCACGAATATGAGAGGAAAACTAGTACATCTCGTTGACTACGAGAAGCTTCACGAGTAAAAAAATTTTCCTTGTGCTTCATGATGTATGGATGTTCATGAAAAAATTGAGCGATTCATGAAATTGTTATGATTTGTATGGAAGCATAAATAATAGAAATAAACACATACAAATATGACTTAACCCCACTCATTTGAGTAGGGATCATCAAGAAATCCTAAATGAATATCAAATGGGGTTGAATTCCTGATGATGACTTGAGAAGGGTTGTCTTTCAAAAATGTTCACAGGGAAATGCTTTTGATAAAGCGATGAATGATAACCAAAATTTTTAAGCATCATTCTGGTATTTTTTCCAAAGGCTATAATAATCTTACATAATGTTGAGAGCTTTACAAAACCTATGTGAACTTTTTAAAAGTGTTTGAGATTCACAAAATGAGGTTTCTTGTGGAATGTAGTTTGAGTATTAAGAAATAGGTTATCTACATGAAATGTTTGTGTTTCAAGAAGTTAGAAAACACATGGGAAGAATTTGGATGTTTCATGTAGAGCATCAAGAAATTAGTGAGCATCATGAAAGTGTTAGGAAGAAACTGCATAGTAAAACTATGGTAATGTGATGCCTAAAAATCTGGTGAATGTATAACATCAACAGAGTATTTACAATCAATAGAGGATATATTCAATATTTATAATGATGGTAACTACATGTCCACAAACTGTGTGACAGTACATTTTGTAGTAGTGTGAAAAGGATGAGGAAAAGATGATCCATTCCACAGGCAGTGAGCCTACAAAGGAATGACTGAGTTAGTGACCCTTGGGGAGTAGTGAGTTGACCCTAACCCTTTTAAGGATAGTTACGATGGACATAGAGGTGATCTATCCCAAATTTTTGTTTGTAACTAATCCTTAATTGTTTTCATACATTGGTAATTTTTTTTGTAAGATGTTTGGATGCATCCCTATGAAAGTGAACCAAGTTAAATCGATTGTTCTTGTGCATGATTTAATTCATATTCATAAATTTCTAATGCAATGTGATATAAGTGTGTTTTTTAGGAAACAAGATATGAAGGAGATGTTGTTTCAGTCATTCATACCCTAAATCTATCCCCCTCTCTAGTTATTTTACATTGTTTATAAACCTTGAAAATTAACACAATATGTTGTTGCACATGGTCAATAATTAAAGTAGATGTAACATGTCTTATAAAAAACCCGAACTTATAAACAAATTGGGGTACAATTCAGATGAGCAATAATAAAAAAATGATATATATAAATTTAATACAATAACTCCAAACATTAAATATTAATAAGGACATGTCTAAAAAAGTCCATGTACGACCATCCGCCACTAAGAAATGATGACTCTACGATGATTATGAAAACAATAAAAACCAAAATACTATATAACTCCATTTCCTATAGCTAATTCATATAAAATAACATCTACAATCACCAAAATTGAAAATTATGGTGTGATCCATAATTTGAATAAGATACCACTAAATAATATATACATATTATTATATCAACAATGTATTATCTCTAGATTTTAAACAAAATTCACTTTTATGTAGTTTTTTCATGAAATTAATCATCATTAAAAACAACACATATATTTTCTAAAACACATCATATTTTAAAAATCCATGAATATCTCAAGAAACAAGGCAAGAAACTATGAATGCACCATAAGATAACCAACTATCAACTAACCATAAAATATATGATTATATAATAAAAAATCCATAAATAAAAAAGAACACCATTTGGGTTGTAAATTATGTGTACACATGATAGACCTAAAAGAAAATACAAAATATAAAGTTATGGTGGATCGAAAAAATATAACATCTAGTTTGATTTGAAAACACTATTTTGACATAAAATATATAATGGAATTACACATAAAAAGGGTGAAAAATATATTCACAATGAACTCAAAATTACCATGTGTGCTAAGTCTGTGAATTTGTTTTTCTGAACTAGAACCACCCTTAAAAATATTTAATCCAATAAATTTCATTCAGAAAAAAAATTAAAATAAAACACCTTAAAATGGAATATTTTACAAATATGACATTAGAATAACAAATAAATCCAGTTCAATTAATAACCAAATTGAAATTACTTGAACATATGGAAATTCATGAAATATAACTACTTATATAGATACAACTACCTCAAAAATGTATTAAATGTATTATCCTTCAATAACAATGATTGGAAATGAGAAAAACCTATTCTTATGGGAATGGAGTGATGAAAAACTACAATGGATCGATATAAAACTATAATGAATCAAAAAATGATCCAGAATTATTCCCCGTACCATATATACAAAAAAGTAAGATATGAAATAAGAAGACCACTTACCAATGATACATGACCAAATAAATCATATAAATAAAATCACTATTTGAGTGATCTAGAAAGAGTTAGATCACCCATTATCTTCCTTGGGTTTGATACGATGTCATTCACATTGAATGTGAATGTATTTAAATGTTAAGTTTGGATAAAAATTATGAAACTGAAAAATACATGTTGGGAAACACATTCACATCACGATTTCCATAATTTTAATAATATTCATGAAAATGTAGTGTATTTTGTTGAATTAATCATTATCAACAAATTCATTATATGAAATTATTTCCCAGATTTTATAAATTCAAGCTCAATATAGGACTCATTTTAACTTTCCCACAATGTATTTGTAACAACTTTAGATTTTTGTAAATATATTTTTTTCAATTACATTTATATTTTCTACATTTTTCATATCACAGAACACTGATATGGACTTCTTATTTGAAAAACTATGTTCGTGTTTCGAAATTCACAAAAAAAATTAATCTTACACAATAGAGAACTTTTATATTATATTATGGTCCACTAAACACTACATTTGGTTATATTACACATAATATCGAGTCCCTTCAATAACTAGTATTACTTGAATGATTGAGTTTTACTGATCTATAATAAGTTATTATAATATAAATAAAATATAACTAAAATTATCACCTAGCTATTATAACGGTAGATATAAATAATATTTATTGAATTATAAATCTATGGTTTACTTATATATATATATATATATTGAATCCTTCTTTCAATTTTTTATAAAGGAAAATAAAAACCACTTAAGAATAATGAAATTCCATTTCTAAGAATACTATTCCACTGTGTGAAAAGATAATATTTTATCAATAAATTAAACATATAACATTTGATTTATTTTTATAAATATATAATATTAAATATTTTTTTACCCTCACCCAAAAGAGATTATTAAAATATGATCAGAAAAAAATACAATTTTATGAATAAAAGATTTATTTTTTAAGATGCTAATTTTACCACCTTTTATTAGCACACCAATTTTAAAAATAACTATTAAAACCGATATTTTTTAATTTTTCAAAACTAAAATTTATTTTTGAAATTAGTGTATCAATATGTAACAACCTATGCATCCACGATATGAATCATTTTGAAATAATTCAATAGCTGGCATTGCATGCAACTCGGAGTTCTAGCACACCACACCCTATCTATGTAGTCATTTAAAAAGCAGTTATGAATAGTATTGACAATATTTTGAAATTTTATAAATTTTTTATAATTAGTCTTCATTATTTAATTTATAAGATAAAAATTATAGTATTGTAAATTTATTTTAAATTTCTCAAAAGGTTCATGTTTGGATTAAAAGTGAATAATATTGCATTTTAATTCCAAACTACCTTTTAATATAATTTATTTATATAAATAGATTGTATTTTCAATGTGTTTTATCTTGTAATTGGATTAGGATATTATCATTTAATATAATTATGGTCACTGAAAACAGTTTTACATATAAATTGTACATAAACACATATCAATATTTTAATAGTTTTTACTTCATAAAAACTCACTTTGTGGTTCTGACAATGAAAATTAATTTTAAATTAATTACATCCACATCTGTGTTTTAAATTTGGAAAATGCTGATTGAATATTTTGAATTCGATGGTAATAATTGATTATATATGAACATTTTTGTTTTGGACATTATGAATAGTAACTTTTGTAATTATTTTTATTTACCATTGATTAAAGGAAAATCGGTATGTAGGGAAAAATAATATTATAAAAATATTAAGCTATTCTAAAACATGTCAAAAATCTATTGGATGATACATTTCTGACAATGGGCCTCCTTGGGTATATTTGGGGACACCATGGAGCCACATCGGATCAATAATGACCTATTATATAAATTATTTAATTTTAAAGAGTAATATAACATAAACATGTATCTTTTACTAAAACAATTTTAATATATGGTTATATAAATGGTATATTTTACTATAAATAATCATTTGAAAGATATTATTATTTCCTAAATAATGGTATTTTATTTATAATTTTTAGATATTATATAAATAAATGTATTTATGTCATAATGATGATGTAGTGATTACATTATTAACGAATGATTCAAATATAAGATCATAAAAATTTTAAATGAAATGTAATATTAACATTTTGATTCAATAAAATGATTTTATGAACTATATTGACATATTATCTTATATTTAACGTCTTTGGATATAATGAATAACATAGTTAAGACATTAATAAAAAAATTAGTAAATAGTATCAAAATTGATATAAATGAGTTTTAAAATGAATACTATTTTATAAAATGATATAGTTTTCCTTAAAATTTATGATTCGACCAAAAAACTTATTTAATTCTGAAAATTTAATTAATTATGATCTTTTGGTTCTCTTGTCATTTAATAGTAAATGTAGTAACCATGTATTACGAAAATACAAGAAGACAAGGTAAGTGTTAAAGTTTTCAACTAAGGGTTATGATAAAAGATAAGGTAAATTTTGTGACCAAAACGTGTGAATAATATATTAGTTAAGATAATATAGGACCATTATATTAATATTATTGAAATATATCACATTTTAACTAATATAATTATAAAATAATTTTATAAGAAAATAATATTTCAAGACTTTCCTAATGTGCCTCTCCTCCCTCTAATTAAATACCACCACTCTACCCACTAAATAACACTTATTAAGGACCTTGGATAGTCCAACATACTCTCAAATAATCTCAATAAATCATACCCTTCCTCCTACATGCTTTACCATGTTCATAATGAAATTCAATAAAGCCTTCTAACTCAAATCAAATGATGTTACCCATTTAAGAGGTAACGTATTCTCTCAAGTTCCTTTCCTTTTTTTCCTTATCAACTACTTATAGTCATATTATTATATGAATAAATAAAAATACCAGTATCATAAAGATACATGGATTTATTTATTAATAATTTTTGAACTACAATTATACACACATCTATCTAATGGATACAAACATACTGTTTCAGTGTACGATGATCTACGACCTCACGAAACAATGATTGTTCAATTTTTTTCTACCACCTCCCATGGTGGAAATTCTGATGGAGCTACATTTTTATATGATATATATCATAATTATATTTTCTTTATACTTCTTTAATTTGTTTTATAGCATACCACAATTTTTTCCATAATATGTAAATGTGATGATTTCATTTGAGGGAGTGCGGACTATCACCACCACAATGTGATATGGCTCGTTCTTTCCATAAATGGAAAATTTAAAGGATGGATTTAATGAAATTATGTAACATATATAACATAGAAAGTGTAATTCAATTATAACATAGCTATGTGTCTTTTATGTTTCATTCCTTTAATATGACAAAAAATAAAAGTAGCGTTCATGCGTATGTATGACCTACTATCCCCATGAACGCTACATTTCGTTTCATATCTCTAAATGTTATGGAATATTATAAATAAAAATATATATATATATATAGTGGATATATATTACACTTATATCATTAATAATATTTTAGAGGTAATTTACATAAGACCACATTGATAATTTACATTAAAATAAGTTCAATTTTTCATATGCATTGAACATCCATAGAATATATGATATGTTCCCAAATAATTAATTGATTGTTATAACATGGAAATAAGTTATATAAACAATTGATAAAGCTGAATATTTTTCAAAAAAAATTAGAAATTAACTTAATTTTATTATTCAGGATGAATAACGAACATATGTGATGAGTCAGACTCAATGTAAGGGATTCCGTATCAATTTCATTTTATTATGGAATATTTAAATGTTATGCACCAAGTACATTTTATATGATCTATATTATAAAATTTTATTTTTAATCATGAATCTCATTATTTTCATGATTTAATATTATTTCCATAATGTTTATTATTGATAGATCTTTATTTCTTATTCAGTACAGTTATTTGATAAGGAATACTATTTATCGGGGTTATTCAATATGATAAATAAATTGGACTGGAACTAATAGATGGACCCCAGACTATATATAGCTCCTTGATGAATCAATATGTTTTCATGAGATGAATATGTTGGCCAAATGGGTTTCTACCTTTACTTTAAAACTCCTTGTTAATGTTCTTGATGGTAACATGTTTTCTTGTGACTGAGACATGACATCCATAAATAAGGTGTTTCCCTCATTCAGTTACTATGACTATTTATCCATGATATTTTTCATCAACATATCAATGGAAGTAATTTATTAATAGTTTATGAACTTATAAAATATGTTTTTGTAACGTCCTGGCCCGGCTGACCCTCGAACCAGTGGCCGGACCGGTAGGTCACATGGCATCAAGCGCGTCTCCCTGTATAGCAGAGGCTGCCGACTAGCATTGAGGGTCTTGGGAGGTGATAGTTGGGAGACTATACCCTCATGTCAGAGTAACAAAACGATACTATCAGAGTAAATTACATTCAATAATGGAAGCTGTAAACAATCGAAAGGAACGAGAAAAAGATAGGTGATAACTATTTTATAAAAGGTGACCAGAGCCAGTTTACACGATACGTGGATGATGAATGATACAATGTGAAAACATGAAACAATACATCAAGCCTTCAATACAATTCAAAGGAAATGAATAAAAGACAGCAAGGCCCTACGGGAAACCTCCTGAGCATCCCAAACTCCTGCTTGATCATTTTCCCCAAACTACTCAGGTACAAACAGCACAACACACAACTTAAGTCCTGCAAGCAAGAAAGTCTACTCGGGTACCCCAGTGTAATGGAGACCTGAGTAGGGTGTGAGATATAAATATCAGTTATCCACCACCACCGATGTCAAACCCAATTCAAACAATGTATAATAATTAAACAGTGAGCAGGAATAGCATGATTCAATAAACAGAACAACATAGAGTAACAACACCCATCCAGGTTTCCCCAATGGAAACCTGATAGCTATACCAGTTTCGGCTCATTGCCAATATATCTGTCTAATGATGCCACTAATGTTACATATTTAATATTTATAAAAGATCTAGTGGGGTAAAAATGCATCCGACCCATCATCTGAAGATAGCGGGAATGTGGTATGAATTCCTCTCGTCCCTAGTATACAGTGGTAACGAGGTAAGAATGCCTCGCATTCCAAAAAGATATTGGAAAGGGGTAAGAATACCTCTCTTCCATCACATTCATTCAACCTTCATGGGATATAACTGCCTCCCATCCTTCACATTCATAATGCTATCATGGGGTATAACTGCCTCCCATCCAAACACATATCTCATCACTAGAAGTCAATTGAAATGGGTAAGAATGCATCCATTCCATACACGTATAGAGAATAAAGGGAATGATGTAAGAATTCCTCTCATCCCTATAGGTCTACTAGAAAGTGGCAAGAATGCCTCTTTTCCCTAAACATATATATAGATCACATCTAGTGTGGGGTAGACATGCCTCCCACCCATACTCAAAATAAGCTGGCATGGGGTATTCATGCCTACCATCCTTAATCGTTCAAAGTAGAAGGCATGGGGTAAGAATTCCTCCCATCCTTAATCATTCAAAGTAGATGGCATGGGGTATGAATGCATCCCATCCATAATCACTCAATCATTATCATCATTGTATTATAATGCATAAGACACTACCTATTATTCATTTTAAACAAAAATATCACGTTCATAATCTTTACATTCATCATCAGTTTTATATGACAATGCATAAGGCAGAACCTCGTGTGCATTTAAAATAATCATTCCACATTCACAACCACCCATAACCAATTATGGTACTCATTCACAATCATAACAATATATACCAGTGGCATGATCTAACCCTCTCTAGTGATCCATTCATTTAACCATTATTTATTCTACTCAAACAACACATAAGGAATTACCTCCCATGAGTTCAAATTAACCACATCAAAATTCGGAACCCAACCCCCTACAACACGACCTATCATTTAGTATAAAAACCATATTCAATTTAACTTGATCCAATTTTCCCGAGCATGGAAAATTTGGCAAAGGTTCTGTTGACCTCACATGTTTTGATAATCCCAATTAATGTTTATCTATATTCAAACTCATACAATCTGTGACATTATATTTCCCAATAATAGTAAAATAATATTTGAAATATGTTAATCAATTTTTATCTATGTTTATATGAGTTTTGAAGTAATTCTAAATAAATCGTATTTGTTCTCCATAAAACAGATAAGTATTAAGTCACTCATATGATTATAGATACTGATACAGATATAACGGTACTTAGTCTACCAATAGACGGAGTCACCGATAAGATAAGGTCACTGATACACAGAGCTACAGATATGTATAAGTCCACTGGTATGCCCATGTCTCTAATAGATAAAGTCCACCGATACAGACAGCTACCGAAATAAACTGAGCTACTGATAGAACAAGTCTACCGGTATGAATAAGTCTACTGATATAAACTTCACTGGTACAGAATGGAGCTATCAATATGAATTAGCTACCAATACAGATATTCACCGATAATTCAAGATACTGATACAAGCAAGATACCGAAAGACAAAACAAGTGACTTATAGATTAAGTCTACCGATACAAAGTGAGCTACCGATAGACCAAGATCTAACAATAGACCAAGAGCTACCGATAGAGTGGGTCACCGGTATATAGAGCTTCTGATAGAGTAACAACTACCAATATCAGGAGCTACAGATATAAGATCAATGATCGACCGATAGAAGGCCATTGTTACACCATGTCCACCATTACTCTTCTATCGACAGAAGGCTACTAAGACTAACCAGTCAAACACTACTTCTCTAAATATTATTTAATTATTAAGAAACGATTATATTTTATGTTTTTAATGAAATCTTTGTTATTTAATGATATTTGTTGGCATGTTATTATACTGTAACTTGTACCCATGAAAAAGGTAATCATTCTTTTTACCAGAGGTGAAATCTATAAAAGGAAGGACACATACCTAGAAGAATATATAATCACGAAGTCACATGAAGGGTTTGAAGAAGTAAGGGATGAACAATATTTAAGTGTGGTGCATTCACACAAAAAGAAAAATCAACATTCATACTAGAAGAGCACTCAGAATACATGAAGCCATTACATATTTCTATAGGAGAACACAAGCTGCACCTCAGTCAAGGAGTGAAGAATTACAACGAGATCTTCATGCACTCAAGCTAATTAAATTGAACTTGAAGAAAAAGACTCTATATTTTTCAGACAAAAACTATATAAGGACTCAACAGCATATCTGATTAATCAAAATAGTCCAGATCTGCACTTCCCATCATTAGATCATTCTAAACTCTTATCCAGTCTCTTAGTGATTATTTTATTTACATTTCAAGCAGTGTGTATACTCTGTATATTTCTTACACACACTGTCTCCTATGTTAAGATGGAGGATTTATAAATCCTCATTCAAACTCTATAACTCCCTTATATCCCACTGTGCATAGTGATAGAGGTCAAGTATGACCTGGACAGCCAGTGAGCTGTTGTTTGTTTTCCCATGTAGAACTGTTGTAGAGGTCTTTGTACCTGGAGGGTGTTTTCATTATTATTTACCCTGATCGAGGGTGTGGATAAAATTTATATAAGTTGTTTGAGAGGACTTAGTATCAGCATGGGACTCAACCTCTTGGTTACATCTTTTGTGCATTTTAGTTTATGTAAAATGTATACTATATATTTTATATTCCGCTGCTAATTACTTTGAAATAAATTTTGATTTAAAGTTACTATGATAGTCAAATTATCAAGTGTTTGTACTTATTGTGAACCAGTAAGTTAGTTTCAAAAGTCAATTTAATCTTCTGATTAAATTAACTGAGACCTAATCAGTCTTTGAGAAACTAATTGAACTTTTACAATCTGTATAAATTCACTACAGTTTAACTTGTGTTTTAAATAGGGGGATTTTAAGTGAAATATTTGTAATAGAAATTTTAATTGTTACTCAATTCATGACCCCTCTTGAGTATCCACTCTGAACAACATTTGGTATGAGAGAAAACTTTTGTTTTTATTAATACATGATTTCAAAATGATCTGTTTTTTCAACTGCGATTTTATTGGCATCATTAATGATCTTAAATTTCTGTTAGTTCTAAATTTTATCTCTATAAATATATTTTCTAAAATCTAGTTCTGTACAATAGATTAGAAGGTGCTACTACCAACTGGACACCTTTCTTTAATGGTAAAAACGATTCCCAGTGGAAGCTAAAAATGAAAATTCATTTAGAAAGTATGGGATTTGACATATGGACTGCTATAGAAACTCAATATAAAATTCCAAAAACTGATAGGACTACTTGGGATGAACCTACTAAAATTGCTTACTAAAATAACTGTAAAGCAATGAATGCACTGTACTGTGCTTTAAGAGATCAATAGATTAATAGAATATCTTCTTATAAAACTGCTTATGAAATCTAGGACACTTTGGCTATTTCCCATGAGGGAACAACAAATGTCAAATAAAAGAGGCTGAATACCTATACTATTAAAAATGATAACTTTAAAATAAAGTACTATGAGCCCATTTTTTACATGCATCTCAGGTTCAATGAGATTTTCAACACCATGAGCTCTCTTTGTAATGATAATCCTAGAAAGGATCAGATAATGATAATATTAAGATGTCTTCCAGAATGATGGAGAGGCACATCTATTTCCATTAGAGAATCGTGCGACATCAGCAAACTGCCTATTAAAGAATTAATTGGTAAGCTAATGTTGTATGAGGAAGAGATGAAGGTCAATAAGTAAGTGGATGATGAACCAATGAAGAAGTCAGTATCCTTCAAGACATCTGCTTCAAAGATTAAAGACATAGGAAAAAATAAAATTGAATGTGATAGTTCAAGCAGTGTTGAGAGTGCATCTGACAGTGATGTAGAGATGTATCAAATAGCTAGAAGATTTAAGAAGTTCTACAGGAAGAAGAAATTCTTCAAAAAATAAAAATTTAATGGAAAATATGATAACAAGGTTCATTGGAAGAATGACTGAAAGAAGACAGATAAAAGTGTTGAAATTTTCTGGTATGAATGCAAAAGGAAAGGACAAGTGAATTCTTACTGTCCAAAGTTGATGTTCAAGAAGAAACATGACTACAAGGATAGAAATTATATGAAATAAATGAAAGCAACTTGGAGTGCATCAAAAGACACATCAAGTGATTTTGATTCGGCTAAGGATGAAGATTCTCATAAAGCTAACATGTGTTTTATGGAAAACACATCTGAGGTAACACTGGACACTCCTGCTTTAAATTCATATTATTCTAGAGTTGATTCTGATTCTAAATCTGAAAATATGGCTAGTGAAGAGTTATTTTGATATTGTAATATGCTTGAATAGACATGTAATGAACTCAAGGACAATTACAAAGCCTTAAATAAATATCATGCTTTATCTATCACAGTTAAATCTACTATTGATGTAGAAAAGGAAAGAATGATCAATTACTTAATGAAAATACTGAACTAAAAATTTCTAATGAGAAAGGACTTTGAAAAAATCACAAATGGAAAGAACAATCTAACACAAATTCTAGGTAAACAAGTGGCACCAAAGTACACTACTGGTTTGAGATATCAACCAAGACAGATATAGTTTACCAAAAATAGATTTATTCCTAAATATAGACAAAATTATGCTAGTTCTAGATTCGGAAATTCAAATTCCTCCACTAGTTATTCTCATAGTTATAGATCAAATAGAGTTTATATGTCAAATTCTGTCAAATCTATTAATTATATGAGACCCATAAGACATGTTTGGGTACCTAAAGCTTTGATTTCTAACCTAATTGGACCCAAGAAAATCTGGGTACGAAAATCATTTTCCATCTAAACCTGTTTTGTAGGATACCTGCTTAAAGAGTTCCTGTAGGAAAACATGGTACTTGGATAGTGGATGTTCAAGCAACATGTCTGGAGACTACTCATGCATTAAAATTTTAATCAATGTTGATGGAGGCCATGTCACCTTTGGTGATAACTCTAATGTAAAGATCATCGGCCTAGGCCAGATTGGTAACACTAATTCAGTTTTAATTTATAAATTTTTTTTGATAGACTGAAATATAATCTGTTAAGTATTTATTAGTTATGTGATGATGGTTTCAATGTTACGTTTGAAAATTATTCTTGTAATATTTTTAACTCTAAATTTTTTTAGTATTTTCAACTTTAAGAAATGAAAATGTTTATGCTGTTAATTTAAATTTTTCAGCTAAACAAAATGTTACTTGTTTAAATGCTTTTCATAACGAATCTTGGTTGCGACATAAATGATTAGGACACTGCAACATTTATTCACTTAGAAAAATGACTAGGAAGAACTTAGTTAGAGACCCCCCTAAACTTGAATTACCAACTGACAGAGTCTGTAATCCATATCAAAATGGAAAGAAACATAATTATTATTTTAAATAAAAGAAATAAGTTTCATCTTCTCAACCTCTAGAGTTGGTTCAAATGGAGTTTTTTGGACCTTCTAGAGTTTCTAGTTTAAATGGGATGCACTTTGTCTATGTCTTAGTAGATAATTTTTCTAGATATTCTGGGGTATACATCTTAGCTCACAAAAGTGATGCTTGTTCTTACATTAATAAAAACTCCATGTCTTTAGAAAACCTTAGTGGACATAAAATTAAGAACCTGATAAGTGACCATGGTTTTGATTTTGAAAATCATGAGTTTGAATCTTACTGCTCACAAAATGGCTATAGTCACAACTTTTCTGCCCCTAGAACACCCCAACAAAATGTTGTGGTAGAATGAAAAAATAGAACCCTTCATGAAATTGCAAGAACAATGCTTAATGAGTATGATCTGCCTGTATATTTTTGTGTTGAAGTTTTAAATACATCTTGATATATTATTATTAGAGTCTTGATTAGACCAGTTCTCAAAAAGACACCTTTTGAATTTTGGAATAATATAAAACCTAAAGTTAATTACTTCATTGTTTTTGGATGAAAAGTTTTTATTCTCAATAAAATGGATAATCTTTACAATTTGGCCTCTAAAAGTGATGAATAAATTTTTCTTGGTTATTATTTAACTAGAAAATCCTATAGAGTCTTTAATAAAAGAACCAAATGTGTGAAGAATCTATTCAAATCGTTTTTGATGAAACTGATTCACATGAACCTAAGTCTTCTCTTGAAAATCTTGAATAAGATTTGATTGTTCTGGACCTTAATGATAAAACTAAGGAACCTGCTGTAAAAACAAATAGTTCAAGACATATTCTAGAATCTTCTATTGTTGAACCCGAACCTATAGATGAACCTAAAATTTCTAGTCCTACCATTACTAGATCAACTAGAATTCTAAAGAATAATCATTTGGATGCTATTGTTGGTAATCCTGATAGAGGGACACAAACTAGAGCTTCTCTATGAAACCAGGATGAATATCAATCCTTTCTTTCACAGATAGAACCTAAAAATTTCAATGATTCAATCAATGATGAATTTTGGGTAATGGCTATACAAGAAGTGATAAATCAATTTGAAAGAAACAAAGTCTATGAATTAGTTGACAGACCAAAGGACACTTTGACAATAGGCACTAAATGGGTTTTTTGGAAAAAAGTTGATGAATATGAAAATATAATTAGAAACAAAGCAAGGCTAGTTGCACAAGGATATAGTCAAGAGGAAGGAATAGACTAAGAGGAAACTTTTTCACATGTTGCTAGATTATAAGCCATTAGGATCTTACTTGCCTATGCTGCTCATCTGAATTTCATGTTCTATCAAATGGATCTCAAAAGTTCTTTCCAAAATCGTTTTATAATTGAAGATGTTTTTTTGAACAACCTCTTTGATTTTCTAATCCTCATTTTCCAAATAATGTTTACAAGATATCTAAGGCTTTATATGGTGTACAAAAATCTCCAAGAGCTTGGTATGATAGACATAGTAATTTTCTTATTTCAAAAACTTTTACTAATGATATTAATGATCCAACTCTTTTTATTAAAATAATTTATAAAGATGTTTTGATAGTACAAATCTATACTGATGAAATTATGTTTGGATCATCTAAACATTCTTTATGTACTAATTTTTCAAAGAGTATTCAAAATGAATTTTAAATTAGTTTAATGGGTGAACTCAAATATTTTCTTGGATTTCATGTTTTTCAAAATGAAAATGGTATTATTTTGAATCAAAGTAAAAATACATAGGCTATTTTAAAACGTTTTGGTATGGATAGTATTAAGGAAAATGATATTCCCATGAGTACTGCCTGTAAATTGGATGCACATGAAACTGGGAAACGAGTGGATCAAACCAATTATAGAGGTATGATTGGAAGTTTAATTTACCTTACTACTATTCGACCAGATATTATGTTTAGTGTATGTATGTGTGCAAGATTTCAAGCTAATCCAAAAGCAACTAATTTACATGTTATTAAAATATTTTTTCTATATCGTAAACACACTAAAAATTTGGGTTTGTTTTATCCAAAAAGAAAATCAATTGAATTAATGAGTTATTCAGATGCTGACTTTGCTGGTTGCAAATTGGATAGAAAAAGCACATCTGGAACATGTCATTTATTAGAAAAATACTTAATGTCTTCATATAGTAAAAAGCAAAATTCTGTAGCTGTGTCCACTACCGAAGCATAGTATATAGCTGCTGGTAGTTGTTGTGCACAAATTCTATAGATGAAACACCCTCTTTTGGACTATGGATATGATTTTAAGCAATTTTCAATTAACTGTGATAACACTAGTGCAATAAATATTTCAAAGAACTCTGTATCTCACTCTAGGACCAAACTCATTGATGTAAGGCACCACATTTTGAGAGAACATTAACAAAAATGTGATATTACTGTTGAATTTATAAGTAATGAACATCAATTAGCTGACATTTTCCCCAAACATTTAAGTTCGGATAGGTTAAGATACATTAGAAATGAGTCATGAATGATTAACATTAATCAGTGAATACCTCACCGATGTGAATATCTATAAGGCCCTAGCCTTAAACATTACATAATATTGAATTAAATGAATAATTCACATTGAGGATCTTTTCATGTTTAGAGTTTTAGAGAATTAGAACATAACTATTACATATTAAAAGATTACAAAGTAGACACTTCTACTAAGTCTCCATAAAATAAAAACTCTTAAAAAGAAAGATGTCTAGATTCCATGTTTTAGATAGCATGAAATTCCTTTGATCCCATCCTTGACCTTATTCCACTTTATGTCCTGTGAAAAACATTTCGAAAAACTTGGGGTGAGCATAAAAAGCTCAGTAAGGGATACAAAAAGAATGAAAACTGTTAGTTTTTCAAACATCAAGTAAACCATGTATACTTTATCAAAGTAATACTTTTCACCTTTATGAAGTAATAAAAACTCTTCACTGAATAAAGTATCATTACTTACCCTTTTGTAACCAAAGGATTACCATAAAACCCATATAAAGAACACATAACATATATAAAGGTAACTTGGGACATAAACTTACATAAGTGGAATAACCATACGGTCGACTTCCACACATATCACTTAATAGAATAGCCATACGTCCAATTTCCATACATACTTAATGGAATAGCCATACGGCTGACTTCCATACCCAATGCATTGGAGGTTATAACATAACCACCCGTCCTGGTATTCACGGCACCACCCGTCATTTGGTTTATAACGTAACCACCCATTAAAATGTCCAAGTACCAATATAAAATCATAAAACATAAAACCAATATAAAGGAATGATAACATTTCCACAATTCAATCACAATATATCATAAATATATTGACATAATAGAATCATTTATCAAAACCATTTTCAATACCAAAATACATAAAAGAGTATATGGTATTTATTTTATTTTAAAAACATTACGACTTGTTGAGGAAGCCAAAGATCAAATAATACTCGCGGCGGCGGAAAAAGTCGTTGTCACCGCGTATGTTAAAAAAACATTCCTTTTTGTCGTTTAGTAAAACTATTCGTAGAAAAAGATTCCTTTTGTATAAAAGTAAAAGTCAAAGGAGTTTATACACCGTATAAAATAAAGTTGTGTATAAAATGAAATATGCCTCAATGAAAGGAGATTGAGACGAAGTCCCTTACCTTGGGTCCGACTTGACTCGATCGTTCTTTAACGTCCTGAATAATAAACTTGAGTTAATTTATACTTGATTAAGAACCTTTTTAAAGTTATTTATTCCTTTTATATCACTTATTGCCATGTTATAAACATTATGCAACCATTTAAGTTAATAATGTTTGTTTTGCCAATATTTGGTTCTTAAGTCGAATGTTGACTTCTTACAATTAAATGTTCTTCGTGTGGTCAAAATTTCTTTATATCCAGAATTAAATTCCTGATTTGGATATCATATATATCATATATATCCAGTATATACATGTATTTATAATATTACATAATCATTTAGAGGTAAGAAATGAAATGCACCGTTCATGGAGACGGTAAGCCGTACGTACGCATGAACGCTACTTTCATTTCTATCTCATACTTTAATGGAAAGAAATAATAATAATATAGAGGTATATTATAATTACAGTATAACATCATATATAATAACTTTGAATCCATCCTTTACATGTCCCACATATGGTATTAACGAATCACATCACTTTGAGGGGGCGGTAGTCCGCACTTCCTTAAATGAAGATATCGTGTTTACCCATAATGGAAACCATAAAGGTATCCCAAAAATGAAAAATACAGAAGCTTAAAGAAAACATAAACATATTATATATCATATATAAAAATAGTGACATCATAATGGGCACCCTTGAAGGTGTTAAATGAGTATTGAACAATCATCGTTTCGGGAGGCAGAATTTCGCCATCCACGGAAACCGTATGTTCTTTAACCATTTTATGTAGTTGTGTGAGAGTGTAGCTCAAATAAATATTATAACAACATCCTAGTATATTGAAGATACGGGTGTTTTTTACAAAATATGTAAATAAAAAGAGTTTAGAGGGATGGAGAAGCAGAATAAAACAAATGAACAAGAGAGAATGAATTACCTTTAAAAGTGTAACTCCCTTTTGATTTGAGCCTAAAGGCATCCTTTGAAAGGATTCTTCCCAAAGGGAATCCTCTAGGATGAGGAGAGGGATGTGGAGAGAGTAATTGGGCAGGGGTTGGACGAGCCAAAGGCTTGAGAAGTGTGTGAAATGGGGTAGAGGTGGGGGCCTTTTATAAGAGGAGAGGAGGGTCACTTTTGGAAAGTAAAGAAATATTACTTTATTTGAAAATGTGTTTCGGTTTTAAAAGGTCCCACATTGATATTAGTCGTGGATAAGGTGATAAGGGTTCTAAATACACTCATACAATTGGTTTTGGATATGTTTAGGTTTTAGATTTTTCATAATCTTTCCATTTTATTTAAATCGTCAAATAGTGATGTCATCGCTGCATCATTATTATGTCATATATAATTTAATTTATTTAATGTCTAAAAATTATAAAAAAAATACTATGATGTAGGAAAGATTTTTATATTTCCAAGTCCTATTTATAATCAAAATTTGTACTTGTATAACCCTACTTAAAAATTATTTTAGTAAAACAATTTATGTTAGTGTCATTTTCACTTTAACATTAAATAAAAATATATTAATGTCATTTTCCAACTAAAGTGGCTCCATGGGGTCCCCAAGTTGGACCATGGCTTATCTTGGTCGGCCATGACTCACCCAATAGGTGTAGGACAAGTTTCATGGTGTTTTCACATTCTTATAATATCATTTTTACCTTAAACTACACTAATTACCTCTAATCGTGATTAATGAAAAAAAGTTATCATTCACCAAAAAATTATTTTAATATAATTGAACCACATTTTACTTATTAATGACAACCATGTATGTAGGATTTTCAAAATTCATTACACATTAGTGGTTAACTTTCATTTAACTGAAAAATCAGTTTTCTTGATTACCACTTAGTGGTTTCACTATTCATCAAAAATTGAAGTTTTTCATAAAATTACCAAAAATTCACCCTAAGCTATATTTGATATTCAGAATTCAAAAATGAAGTCCATTTTAAAAAATTCAAAACATATAAGTCAAATTAATTAATTTAATAATTAATTCTTGCTGTCATGACAAATAGCGTGTTTTTGTGAAACAATAAGTATCAAAAGATTGACACCAGTTTAAGTCCAATTTCAAAGTGAAATTGATTCAAATGACCACCATTGGATTAACTGGTAAAAATATTTTCTAATTTAACTTTAAAACCAATTAAAATAATATTCTAATCATATAAATAATTTAGATTAAAAAGATGTTTTGAATTAAAATACAACATTTTACACTATTCATAAAAAAAATGAACTTTATCAGAAAGGTACCAAAAATTTACACAAAGTATATTTTGATGTCCCGATTCTAATGAAGAGTTATATTTGGTCCAAAATAAAGTATAAGAGTGATCAAAACTATATTTAATGACGGTTCACCATTAAAAGGTGATAAGTGAACCTTTAGTGAAAATTAGAGTATATATGCCCTAAAATTGAACTCTTTCCGTATTTTAAGCCTTTATCTTTTATTAGGTAAATGTATAAACATTTAAAAACATATAGAATCATATTTTAGTTATTTCTATCCATTCCCTCCAGTACAACGGCTACTTGTTAACTAACATTTAAAATAATATTATTTTATTACTAGTGTGCTACGTAAGTTTCAAAGAAACTCATCATTGCGTACCGGGTACGCTATCGAACATAGCAACCCCTTTAAAATAAAATTAATATTTAATTCATAAATATTAATAAATATGAAAATTCTTTATTCTTTATTTACCTAGGATGTTACATCCTTCCCCCCTTTTGGGAATTGCATCCTCGCAATTTTATTCACTTATCAAAATAAGTGGGGGTAGTTATCCCTCATAGAATTTTCAGATTCCCACGTTGCCTCTTCAATCACATGGTTTTTCCACAAAACCTTTACCTGATGGATCACCTTATTCCGTAACACCTGCTCTCTGTGGTCAAGAATCTAGACCGGTTGTTCCTCATAAGATAGGTTCTCTTCCAGCTGAACTACCTCTGGACTCAAAACATGAGATGGATCTGGCATATACTTCCTCAACATTGAAACATGAAAAACATTGTATACCTGAGATAAAATCGGAGGTAAAGCCACTCGGTATGCAACTGATTCAACTCTTTCCAGAATTTCGTATGGTCCAATGAACCTTGGACTCAACTTTCCTTTCTTACCAAATCTCATCACACTTTTCCAAGGATAAACCTTGAGAAAAACATGATCACCTACCTCGAAAGATAGATCCTTCCTCTTGTTATCCGCATAAATCTTCTGCCTGCTCTGAGCTGTTCTCATGTGTTTCTGAATCAGCTGAACTTTTTCTGCCAACTCTTCTACCAATTCTCGTCCCATCAACTTCCTTTCACCAACTTCATCCCAGAAAGCTGGAGTTCGACACCGCTTCCCATATAATTCCTGAAATGGTGCCATCTGTATTCTAGAATGAAACCTGTTATTATAAGAAAACTCAACCAAAGAAAGATGTTGGTCCCAACTTCCCTGATAATCCATAGAACAAGCTCGTAGCATATCCTCCAATGTCTGGATTGTTCGTTCTGACTGCCCATCTGATTGAGTATGAAAAGCTGTACTAAAATTTAATTCAGTACCCAACGACTTCTGAAGGCCTTTCCAAAAGTTAGAAGTAAACCTGGGATCACGATCCGATACAATGGAGAGAGGAACTCCATGTAACCTAACTATCTCTTTAAGATACAAACAGGAAAGTTGATCAAGAGAGAAAGTATCTCGTATAGAAAAGAAATGAGCAGATTTGGTCAAGCGATCAACAATAACCCAGATTGCATTATTACCTTGATATGTCCTCGGTAATCCCACAACAAAGTCCATGGATATGTTTTCCCATTTCCACTCCGGCACTGGTAAAGGCTGAAGCATCCCTTACGGTAACTGCTTCTCTACTTTAACCTGTTGACATGTCAAACACTTCATAGTAAAATCAGCAATGTCTCTTTTCATTCCATCCCACCAGTAATACTCCCGCAGATCTCTATACATCTTAGTACTACCCAGATGAACTGAAAACGGAGAACTATGAGCTTCACATAACAACTCTCTCTTCAACTGTGAATCACAAGGCACACACAATCTCTTCCCAGATCTCAAAACACAAACACAAACTTATCCAAGAACTCATGGAAAATTTTATTCATAAGGTCCATGAATACAGCAGTTGCATTGGTTAACCCAAAAGGCATAACTACAAATTCATAATGGCCATATCTAGTACGGAACGCAGTCTTCTGAACGACTTCTTCTTTTACTTTCAACTGATGGTACCCCGACCTCAAGTCAATCTTCGAAAAATACTGAGCTCCCTGGAGTTGATACCACTTCATTCGATGGCCCAACATCTGCTGATGTTGTTGAAAATGATTTTACCACCCCTTTCTGCTTGTAGTCTAGCTGCATTCCCCCAGTTGAGTTCTTCGTTGGACACTCGTTTGCATAATGACCCATTTCATTACACTTAAAACATCTTACCGTTGGCTTTTTCATTTCCTTCTTGATCATCTTCCTTACAGTTACGAGCAATATGACCAGACTTACCACACCGAAAGCACTTACCGGACTTGGATAAACATTCTCCAGGATGCATTTTACCACACTTCTCACAGGATGGATATTTGGTTTTCTTACCTCCTTGCTTCTTTGATGAATTCTTCCCCTTTTCCTGCCAACTAGATCTCTTATTTTGTTGTTTGTCATGGAACACCTGATCATCAGCAAACTCCATTTCCACCTTCTCCGCACATCGAACATGTTTTTCATAACTTTTGAACTCACGAGAAGCTAAAGCCCTTCGATACTTTGGCTTTAACCCTGAGTAAAAACGGTTTATTTTACTATCATGATCTCGTATGAAGTTTGGAGCATACCTTTCCAATCGAGTGAACTTTTCTTCATAAGTAGCCACTGAATCATCCTCCTGCCTCAATTCTAGGAACTGTTTTTCCATCCTAAGAAAAACCACCTTAGGAAAATATTTCTCAAGAAACATACCTTTGAATTCTTCCCAGTGAAGATCCTCAATCTCATCACTATCCCTTATATTTTTTACTATCGACCACCACTGATCAGCTTCACCTTCAAAACGTTAAATAGAAAGACTAACATTTTGATGTTCTGAACACCCCATGACATCAAAAATCTTCTCCAGTGCTTTAATCCACCCTTAAGCTTGCACAGGGTCAGATGATCCTCTGAATGATGGGGGATGTTGCCTCATGAAATGTTCCACCACTGACATGTTCCTCTGCGGTTGATCTGGCTGATCTCGTGCATGGATACCACCACCATTTATAGCCTGAGTCAACTGTTCCATCACTGCAACAAACTGTTCAGTTTCGATTCCGACCATCTCAGGTTGCTCATTTGGAAGGTTATCTTCCTCCTGATGTCGTCCCAACATAGCTGCTTTGTTTCCTCTGCAGAAAACCATTCTGAACACCGAAATATCTTAGGCGAAGCAACATGGTAATCCGTAAATGCTATATCATTTCAATCATATTATAATTTAACACTTTTCTAACTCCTAAAGTTGTCTAAACCGACCTCTGATACCAACTATAAGGCCCCAGCCTTAAAACTTACTTAATATCGAATTAAATGAATAATTCACATTGAGGATCTTTTCAGGTTTAGAGTTTTTGAGAATTAGAACATAACTATTACATCTTAATAGATTACAATGTAGACACTTCTACTAAGTCTCCATAAAATAAAAACTCTTAAAAAGAAAGATGTCTAGATTCCATGTTTTAGATAGCATGAAATTCCCTTGATCCCATCCTTGAGCTTATTCCACTTTAAGTCCTGTGAAAAACATTTCGAAAAACATGGGGTGAGCATAAAAAGCTCAGTAAGGGATACAAAAAGAATGAAAACTGTTAGTTTTTCAAACATCAAGTAAACCATGTATACTTTATCAAAGTAATACTTTTCACCTTTATGAAGTAATAAAAACTCTTCACTGAATAAAGTATCATTACGTACCCTTTTGTAACCAAAGGATTACCATAAAACCCATATAAAGAACACATAACATATATAAAGGTAACATGGGACATAAACTTACTTAATTGGAATAACCATACGGTCGACTTCCACACATATCACTTAATGGAATAGCCATACAGCCAATTTCTATACATACTTAATGGAATAGTCATATGGCCGACTTCCATACCCAATGCATTGGAGGTCATAACGTAACCACCCGTCCTGGTATTCACGGCACCACCCGTCATATGGTTTATAACGTAACCACCCATTAAAATGTCCAAGTACCAATATAAAATCATAAAACATAAAACCAATATAAAGGAATGATAACATTTCCACAATTCAATCACAATATATCATAAATATATTGACATAATAGAATAATTTTTCAAAACCATTTTCAATACCAAAATACATAAAAGAGTATATGGTATTTATTTTATTTTAAAAACATTACGTCTTGTTGAGGAAGCCAAAGATCAAATAATACTCGCGGTGGCGGAAAAAGTCATTGTCACCGCGTACGTTAAAAAAACATTCCTTTTTGTCGTTTAGTAAAACTCTTCGTAGAAAAAGATTCCTTTTGTATAAAAGTAAAAGTCAAAGGAGTTTATACACCGTATAAAGGAAAGTTGTGTATAAAACAAAATATGCCTCAATGAAAGGAGATTGAGACGAAGTCCCTTACCTTGGGTCCGACTTGACTCGATCGTTCTTTAACGTCCTGAATAATAAACTTGAGTTAATTTATACTTGATTAAGAACCTTTTTAATGTTCATTATTCCTTTTATATCACTTATTGCCATGTTATAAACATTATGTAACCATTTAAGTTAATAATGTTTGTTTTGTCAATATTTGGTTCTTAAGTCAAAAGTTGACTTCTTACAATTACATGTTGTTCGTGTGGTCAAAAGTTCTTTATATCCAGAATGAAATTCATGATTTGGATATCATATATATCATATATATCCAGTATATACATGTATTTATAATATTACATAATCATTTAGATGTAAGAAATGAAATGCACCGTTCATGGAGACGGTAAGCCGTACGTACGCATGAACGCTACTTTCATTTCTATCTCATACTTTAATAGAATGAAATAATAATGATATAGAGGTATATTATAATTACAGTATAACATCATATATAATAACTTTAAATCCATCCTTTACACGTCCCACATATGGTATTAACGAATCACATCACTTTGAGGGGGCAGTAGTCCGCACTTCCTTAAATGAAGATATCGTGTTTACCCATAATGGAAACCATAATGGTATGCCAAAAATGAAAAATACAGAAGCTTAAAGAAAACTTAAACATATTATATATCATATATAAAAATAGTGACATCATAATGGCCACCCTTGAAGGTGTTAAATGAGTATTGAACAATCACCGTTTCGGGAGGCAGAATTTCGCCATCCACGGAAACCGTATGTTCTTTAACCATTTGATGTAGTTTTGTGAGAGTGTAGCTCAAATAAATATTATAAAAACATCCTAGTATATTGAAGATACTGGTTTTGTTACAAAAGAAGTAAATAAAAAGAGTTTAGAGGGTTGGAGATGCAAAATAAAACAAATGAACAAGAGAGAATGAATTACCTTTAAAAGTGTAACTCCCTTTTGATTTGAGCCTAAAGGCTTCCTTTGAAAGGATTCTGCCCAAATGGAATCCTCTAGGATGAGAATAGGGATGTGGATAGAGTAATTGGGTAGGGGTTGTCCGAGCCAAAGGCTTGAGAAGTGTGTGAAATGGGGTAGAGGTGGGTGCCTTTTATAAGAGGAGAGGAGGGGCACTTTTGGAAAGTAAAGAAATATTACTTTATTTGAAAATGTGTTTCGGTTTTAAAAGATCCCACATTGATATAATTCGTGGATAAGGTGATAAGGGTTCGAAATCCACTCATCCAATTGGTTTTGGACATGTGTAGGTTTTAGATTTTTCATTATATTTCCATTTTATTTAAATCGTCAAATAATGATGTCATCGCTGCATCATTATTATGTCCTATATAATTTAATTTATTTACTGTCTAAAAATTATAAAAAAAATACTATGACGTAGGATATCTTTTTATATTTCCAATGACTATTTATAATCAAAATTTTGACTTTTATAACCCTACTTAAAAATTATTTTAGTAAAACAATTTATGTTAGTGTCATTTTCCCTTTAACATTAAATAAAAATATATTAATGTCATTTTCCAACTAAAGTGTCTCCATGGGGTCCCCAAGTTGGCCCATGGATTTTCTTGGTCGGCCATGACTCACCCAATAGGTTTAGTACAAGTGTCATGGTGTTTTCACATTCTTATAATATCATTTTTACCTTAAACTACACTAATTACCTCTAATCGCGATTAATGAAAAAAAGTTACCATTCACCAAAAAAATATTTTAATCTCATTGAACCACATTTTACTTCTTAATGACAACCATGTATGTCAGATTTTCAAAATTCATTACACATTAGTGGTAAACTTTCATTTAACTGAAAAATCAGTTTGCTTGATTACCACTTAGTGGTTTCACTATTCATAAAAAATTGAAGTTTTTCAGAAAATTACCAAAATTCACCCTAAGCTATATTTGATATTCCGAATTCAAAAATGAAGTCCATTTTAAAAAATTCAAAACATATAAGTCAAATTAATTAATTTAATAATTAATTCCCGCTGTCATGACAAATAGCGTGTTTTTGTGAAACAATAAGTATCAAAAGATTGACACCAGTTTAAGTCCAATTTCAAAGTAAAATTGAATCCAATGACCACCATTGGATTAACTGGTAAAAATATTTTCTAATTTCACTTTAAAACCAATTAAAATAATAATCTAATCATATAAATAATTTAGATTAAAAATATGTTTTGAATTAAAATACAACATTTTACACTATTCAGAAAAAAATGAACTTTATCAGAAAGGTACCAAAAAATTACACAAAGTAAATTTTGATGTCCCGATTCTAAAGAAGAGTTATATTTGGTCCAAAATAAAGTATAAGAGTGATCAAAACTATATTTAATGACGGTTCACCATTAAAAGGTGATAAGTGAACCTTTAGTGAAAATCAGAGTATATATGCCCTAAAATTGAACTCTTTCCGTATTTGAAGCCTTTATCTTTTATTGGGTAAATGTATAAAAATCTAAAAACATATCTAATAATATTTTAGTTATTTCTATCCATTCCTGCTAGTACAAAGGCTACTTTTTAACTAACATTTAAAATAATATTATTTTATTACTAGTGTGCTACGTAAGTTTCAAAGAAACTCATCGTTGCCTACCGGGTACGCTATCGAACATAGCAACCCCTTTAAAATAAAATTAATATTTAATTCGTAATTATTAATAAATATGAAAATTCTTTATTCTTTATTTACCTGGGATGTTACTATATCTCACCGATGTGAATACCTCACCGATGTAAAAACCTCACAGATGTGAATACCTCATCAATGTAAATACATCGCTGATATGAATACCTCACCAATGTGAATTCCTCCCCGATGTGAATACCTCACCGATGTGAATACCTCAGTGATGTGAATATCTCACCGATGTGATACCTCACCGATAAACTTCAACGATGGACCTCACTGATAGAAATTCTCACCGATAAACCCTACCAATGACTACACGCTGTTTTAATCTTCTTTCCACCGCCAGAATCTGTATAGTCTATATTTTATCTTACGTTATTTATTTTATGATTCCTAAATGATAAAACAATGTCCTAGTTACTTCTCAATCCACCGAGCCTCAAACCCTTTACCCTCAAGCCTTAATCCAATATTTCTCGAAAACCATAAGTTCCTCGAACCATAGATGGAAAAGACGAACCTACCTACCATCAGAGATGACATTAATGAGACAAATGCGAAGAAGTAGAATTCTGAGCCAGAAGAAAGTGGTAGTGTAGGTAGAATATGGTCGGGGAGGCGACCAGTGAACCCTCATTTGCAAAATAGAGTTATTGTGATCGAAAAAGAGCTATGCATGGAATGGTTGTTTGGCTATAAAATCATTAGTTCTCAAGGTGGTGGAAGATCCGATGTGTGTAGATTTATTTCCAAACAACAATGGTGCCTACTATCCGAAGCTAGTGAAACAATTCTATGAGTTTGTGTGCTTTGAGATGTCCGAATATGAGAACCGAGTGATTTTTTGTGTGAATAAAAATGAGATATAATTTTCATCCATTGAGTGTGATGAATGCCTGAAGGTTCCACACGAAGGTGTTTCGGGATATTTCTCGAAATCAATACCACCTAAAAGTGATATATTCAACTATGAGACTGCCTTATAGGAGCTCACTGGTAGTGGAAATCAATGACAAGTGGTGGCTACTGAAATGGATGGAGAGAACAGATTGTTGTTCAAGTTTTTTCAGAATGTCTTAATTCCAACAAGAGTGGACTTTGCGAATTTAAGATATTTGGATATCTATCTGTTACATCTGTTGATACATTGTGTGAAAGTGAATCCATGCAGATTGCTAATAATTTAAATAGAGGAAATGACCAGGCCAAAATCAAAGACCAATGCCCTATTATTTTCCAGGTTGATCTCAGGGACGATCAAAGTGAAAGGGGTAGCTGAGTCTCAATATGAGACAGTGGAAGTAAGGAATAATTTTTTTATCACAAACATTGTTTCAAAATATATAAAGATAAACTGGAACCCATGGAGAGGAGAGTGGGTTAATTACTATAAAAAGGATTACGATAATTTCAATCCTGTGGATCATCCTTCAAGGCCTAAGGATGTGAGGGATCCAGGTCTATGACCTGATGAAGAAGATCCTGAGTATAATGATTAGAGTGAATAATAAGAGACTTCTATGGCTGAAGGAAGAGATCTGTATTTTCCCCCAACTCATGTTGCTGAAATTTTATCATCTAGAAAAGAAACTCTATTAGAAGAAGAAACACATGCTGATGAGGATGACCAGCCATCTCTTGAGCATGAACAATAAAGAGAGAATGAATCTGAAGCATCTGAATCTTTTTGCTTAAGTCTGAGTCCATTGATTGGAAGCTCAGCTATACCTGTTAAGGATGTAGTGGGAGATATGGAAAGTCATGTACCTAATCTATAAGAGCCTCTTGGTATTGCAGAAATGGAATTGATTATAGAAGATTATTCTGAGGAATAAAGACCTACTAAGAATTCTGTTGTTGTACAAGAGAATGCACCCATTTAGGGGGAGCATCAAACCAGGTTTGGTACTATTTCAGTGGCTATTGAAATTGAGGATTGGGAAAAAGACCCATATTTTGTGGTTTGTGGATTGGATTATCCCAATTCTAATAATGAGGCATCCCTAAATAGACCAACAATCAATTATGATGTTCAGACTGAGTTGATACCTGAAGATGTAGTCAGAATGCATGATCTGGATAAGCTAAAGTCTGATCTCAAAATCAGTTTTGTGGAAGAAATAAGAAAAATAGAAGATTCACTGGTGTCATTAATTCAATTGATTATGTATGACTCAGTGTCCAGTATAGTATTTGAAAGATCACCTTCTGTGGTTGCACCTACTGATTTGATCATGAGGGTTGACTTTGAGTCATTAAAGGTTGATCTGAAAGAGTCTTTTAGTGCTTCTATTGTCGAAATGAAAAACTGCTTTGTTGAAGAGATTAGTAATTTGGAAAAATCTTTTGAACTCTCCCTAGGTTGTAATATGCCAACTATTGTGGCAGAAATAGTGGATGATGGTATAGATTTCCAGACTCATGTTTCTAGACTGAAATAGGTTGTTGAAGCTCTAAAGAAATCTGTTATCTCTTTAGAATCTTATATGAGTTCTAAGTCCCGAGAAAATAAAGATTTAGCTTTTGTCAAAGGTGTTGTGAGCTAGATCGTATCAGTGTTTGAAGTATTTAAAACCTCCATGAAAGACCATGTCAGCACCCAAGATTCCCATGTGAAAAATATTATCAGTGGATTGACTAAAAATGTCATGGAAATAGTAACCATATCTGTTGGTTCTATTGCCTCCATTCCTTTAGTGGATTTTGGATCATATTAGAGCTATGATGAAGGAGGAGCATGGTTCAACATCAACCAGTGGCTCTATGGACTCATCCGATCTGAGCAATGTGGAGATTTCTACAAGAGATACCACTAGAGATATAATGAATATAGTCTAAGACTATATGAGAGAAGCTTCTGCCTCTCAAAAAGAAGTAAATGACAAGTTAGACTACTATTTCAGAAGAATTTATACCAAACATCAACTCAACAACCACTTCAAAAATCTGTTAGAAAACCCGAAGTTACCTCCTATCAATCAAGCCTTCAGAGATAAAGTCAGCAAGCTAAGGGAATTGACTCCAGACTTGGAAAAAATCATGGAGAACAAGGATGATTTCATATCTTCTATGGAGAGAGGAGGATGAATAATTATGGATTTCATAAATCTCTTGTTACCTTTCTTGCATGTCGATACAAGGCCAGTGATTGTACCTCCAGCATTACCTACATCTGCCTCTACTGCCTCTCCTGTTCAGATGACTCCAGCCCAAGCCATCTGAAGCCTTACCCCTATGATCACTCAATGAACTACTCAGCATAGGCCAAGAACAGTTTCAGTCCCTCAGCCTCATGTAATCATCTCTGGTGTTCCTAAGCCTTCACCTTCTTCTACAAAGCCTGGATACTATTTTGATCTCAAAGTCAAATCTCACATTGAGGATGTGGATTGAATAAGTGGAAATGATATTTGATAGGAACTCCTTGTATTTTTGTTTTATTTCCTAGTACAATTTTGTGTCATGAAATACAAATGGATTTCTCTACATTCCCATTTTGTTCCATTTATCTTTATTATTTCCCACTTTTCAATTATCAAAAAGGGGGAGAAATATTATCTAAGGGAAACCTATCTGTGCAAATAATATCTTTTATGAAAAAAGTGGAGAGATAATATGTTTAGTAATTTGTACCATTGATACCATTGCATTTCATTATACCTCTGATACAAGGATCATTTCACATCTTACATTTTTCCCTCTAGTGTGTTGTTTTCTCTGCTACAATTGGATTTAATGATATATCCTCTAATGCAATCACTCATTATTTTGAGACTATAATATCATAAGTTGTTATTATCAAAAAGGGCGAGATTGTTGAACTCACCTATTTTGATAATCCCAATTAATGTTTATCTATTTTTAAACTCATTCAATCCGTGACATTCTATTTTCCAATAATAGTAAAATAATCTTTGAAATAAGTTAATCAATGTTAATATGTGTTTACATGAGTTTTGAAGTAATTATAACTCAATCAGATATGCTCTACATAAATTAGATAAGTATTAAGTCACTAATATGCTTAAAGATACTGATACAGATCTACTGGTACTTAGTCTACCAATAGATAGAGTCACCGATAATCTATGTTCACCTATATATAGAGCTACCGATATGTATATGACCACTGGTAAGCACATGTCTCTGATAGATCAAGTCCACCGATACAGGTAGTTACCAACAGAAACTGAGCTACTAATAGGACAAGTCTACTGGTATGCATAATTCTAATGATATACACTTCACTGGTACAGAATGGAGCAACTGATATACACTAGCTACCAATACATATAGTCACCGATACTTCAAGATATTGATACAAGAAATTTACTGCTAGACAAAACAAGTTACTGATATAGTAAGTATACTGATACAAAGCGAGCTACCGATAGAACAAGAGCTACTGTTAGACCAAGAGCTACCGATAGAAGGGGTCATTGGTTTATAGAGCTGCTGTTAGGGTGATAGCTACCGATATCATGAGCTACCGATACAAGATCATAGAGAAACCGATAGAAGGACACTACTACACAAAGTCCACCATTTCTCATCTATCGATAGAAGGCTACTAAAACTGAGCAGCCAAACACTACATCTCTCAATATTATTTATTTATTATGTAACATTTATATTTGATGTTTTTAATGAAATCAATGTTATTTAATTATAGTTGTTGGCATGTTAGGGAACCGTACCTAGTACCCATGAAAAAGGTAATAATTCTTTTTACCAAAGGTGAAAGCTTTAAAAGGAAGGTCAAATATCATGAAGAAAATATAATCATGGAGGAACATGAAATGTCTGAATAAGAAAGGGCTGAACGACATTGAAACATGGTGCATTCATACAAAAATTAAAAGCTACATTCATACTGGAAGAGCACTTGACATACATGAATCCATTATATTTTTCTAGAGGAGCACACAAGATACACCTCAGTCAAGGAGTGAACAATTACAACGAGCTCTTCATGCTCTCATGTATACTAAATTGAACATGAAGAAAACGACTCTCTGCTTTTTCAAAAAAATACCAGAGAAGCACTCAGAAGCATTTTTGATTAATCAAATGAGTCCAGAGATGCACTTCACATCACTAGAGCATTCTAAACTCTTAGTGATTATTTTATTTACATTTCGAGCAGTGTGTATACTTTATATATTTCTTAATCACACAGTCTTATATACTAAGCTGGAGGATTTATAAATCCTCATTAAAAATCTATAACTTCATTGTATCCCAATGTGCATAGTGGTAGAGGTCAAGTAAGACCTGGACAACTAGTGAGATATTTTTTGTTTTCCCACGTAGAACTGTGGTAGAGGTCTTTGTACATTGACAATGTTTTCACTACTGTTTACCCTGATCCAGTGTGTGGATCAAATTTATAGGAATTGTTTGAGAGGACTATATCTCAGCTTGAGACTGAACCTCCTGGTTACATCTGTTGTGAATTTTAGTTTAAATAAAAAGTATAATATCTATTTTATATTCCGCAGCTAATTACTTTGAAATAAATTTTGTTTTAAAGTTACATTTATAGTTAAATTTTCAAGTGATTGTACTTATTGTGAACTTGTATGTTAGTTTCAAAAGTAAATTTAATCTTCTGATTAAATTAACTGAGACCTAATCAGTCTTTTAGAAACTAATTGAACTATTACTATCTGTATACATTCACTATAGTTTAACTTGTGTTTTAAATAGGGGGATTTTAAGAGAAATATTTGTAATAGAAATTTTAATTGGAACAAAATTCACCCCTGCTCTTGATAATCCACTCCGATCAACAGGTTCTACGTGAGAGTCATTCCATCTTGTTGCCCAAACTAGTAAGGTGCTTAGGTCAACAAGTGTCAGATCACTAAGGGCAAGCCAGTTAGGAACATTTCTAGAGGCCATATCAAGAAACGCTATGCACCAAACATGATGTCAAATTATGTGCATGGAACGAAGAAAAATAGAGCAGGCAAGCATGTATGTCTACTTCTTACGTTGTTCTTGAAGACAGCGCACCTCTGATCGAGGGGTTTTATTATTAAATCGTTAGTTTAGTGACCAAACAACCTCTTTTATCTTATTCCTGCAATTCACATGATTTGCACAAAAGCATTAAATATACTAAACATTCATAATTAAAATAATAAAACAATGCAGTATTAAACTCTTTAAATGAATCACTTTAAATAAAAGGGCAAGAAGATGGATCCTACATCAAGGTGGATCCATCCATCCACTCCGTCTCTTGATGCATTCTAACTAAGAGTCGTCTAAGCTCCGACAACCCAAAACCCACCTAAACCAGCAAAAACACTAGGTACAACACACTACGAACCTTAAAACTACTAAAGATATTAATTAAGAGGATGCACAAACCATAAACAGGAAGAACCCTTACAACGGAGTCAAACCAGTAGACCTAAATGACCACAATCCACCTATCCATTGGTGGCAGATATCATACACGCACCCATGAGATCCTGAGGGACCTTTCGCATCCCTTTACAACAAAGGAACCAAAAGAAAAACGAATCAAAAACACACGCTAAACCTAGGGGGGTTCGACCGAATGGAATCATGGAAATGGGGAGAGCCAAAATCGGCCCAAAAATGAGAGTAGTCTAAGGAAGAAGGCTTAACTAGAAGATCAGAGGGAAAAACTCAAGAAATATGAGGAGAAGATCAAAGGAGTAGGGAGCCGAGGGAAGCTCCATGCATCGCAGCTTCATGGGGGAGGGCTCATGTGGGTTCTCACTGAGAGGATTGAGGGAGAAAGCATTTAGTTACATAGGTTTTTATTTTAATTTATTTTTAATTTAAATTAATTTTAAATTTAATTAAAGGCGCAAAAGGAGGGCCTCACATGGTTTGACCGACATGGTTTTCCAAACTGTGCACAAACCATGTGGCACCCCACTGGACACCCCAGGCACCCCGCACGGGCTTGCCGAATGGTTTGGGGAAACCGTGCATAGGCCCTGCAGACACCACTGCCTCCCTCTTTTAAGCCACACGGTTTGGGCCGCATGGTTTGGGAAACCGTGCGCCAACCGTGCGCCTATAACTTTCCTTTGGAAACAATCTATATTCGGGTCTGACACTCACAAAACCTGTCGAGACACTCAAGACACTTAACAGGCATTTTCCCTTGTCCAAAAACATTAAAAAAAGTGTACGACCTGCGGAATTCGGTTCTGATCCCTGTTCTTAAACTTGACCAGTTCATTAATTGAAAAAGTTAAATTTCCCACACTTTTTGACACGGTTTAAAACGCGGGTCATTACAACCATCCCACCTTAGAACTTCTCATCCCCGAGAAGCCTTCAGGAACAACGCACCTCACTCGACCTACATGGGTTGTGAAGCTTCGTTCTTGCTACCGTGTTACGTCTCGAACATCCCATACACCAACGAACATTCACATAAGCTCACAGTGCTTAAGCCGTCAACACCCAAGCCAACACTTGTTTTCTGACCGAAAGACAAAGAAATCTCTCACCTGAGCACGTAAAATCAAAGACATGATCACATCGTCGTCTCATCAAGAAACCAATCAAAGGTACTTCCCACCGTTGATTTTTAACATTAAGCGGTCAAAACTCAAACCCCATCTACATCACCTTTAAAAAGTCATTCAAAATCACGCATCAAGCGTTCCAATGACGCACCTAGCGTGATTTTGAAATGATCTAATAGTTGATTTCCCCATCGACCTCAACGCCTTGGCAGAAAAGAGTCAAGACACTCTGGATGACTATTCAAGAAGACGCCCAGCATAAACGTTCGACGCTTTATAAGCTGACCAAAGATAACCTCTCCCAAGGCATGTCGCACTTACCATGAGGATGTTCACTGAAGATCATACCTGACTCATAGTGACATCTCAGAGATCAAACCACGAAAAAGACCGCACAACCCACGTGGAACACCGAAATAGAACAACATAGAGAGCTCAACATGTTTTAAAAACATTAACACGGTGTAAGACCGACGCTCTCTCAGTGCATATAGGACGAAATCAAGATAGGAAAAATGCTCTCTACGTAGAAGAGTACACCAAGAGGTTAAAAAAAGATTCCCAAATGGTCCTTCTGGATGTGTTCCTTCTACCCTGAAGAACACACTTCACAAAACCGACATGATGCTTCCCACCTTAGAAGCGTCGATGTAACCAAAAGAAGGAAATACTAGCTTCCCATAAGCGAGCTACTCAATAATGATTAAACGGGTGTGTGTCGGTCCTCCGAGCCACGATCACCACGTCAAAACACCCAAGAAACCCAATGTAGCAAGACTGGCGTGTCAACCTCCCGGGTATTCTGAAAATCTTCCCAGGCTTTGGGAAAACTTTATTTTCAAATTCTTAGGTCACTCTACCATAGAGATAACCCATGATCATACACAGGAGCCCAAGAGATTTAGGCGAACGCCGTTTTCCATTATACGACCGTTCACATGGATGAAGACATACCAATCGTCCATTACATAAGGAGTAAAACAACCAATAAGCAACCAACCATGCCAGAGGAATGTCTACAGAGAATTTCCCGATGCTCAATCCCATAACAAGTTCAAAAGAAGCATGATCACCCATCTGAAAAAGGGCGCCATTGGAAACTGAAAGTCTTACAAGGGACAACGACACTCCAATAGTACAAAATGTCAAAAGACTCACAGTGCCATAAAGGCATAAATTCTCTAAGGGTTCTACCCAACATAGGCTAGCCCTTCACATAAAACAAGAATAAACCCAATAACTTGGTCACGCAAAACAAAAGGAATCAGGCTCAAGCATAACATTCAAGTCATCTTCCAAAAGAAAACAAATGCCCACGGAAAACACCTACGACTCCACCTCTAGGAGCTCGCAGGAAAGCCTTAACTCACCCTCACATGAGGTTTCAACAGAGGACACCATTACATGTTCCTTTTCCAATCCCTTTATATTTTATCACATTTATTCTTTAATCATTTAAAAGTTTCAATTCAAAAATTCAAGTAACCCTTTGAAACCAAAAATCACTTGGCACGTGATGTTTTTTAACAAACAACTCAAAGCAAAGTAGGAAAGTCTAAACAACTTCATTTTAAACATCAATCAGTTATCAGACATCCCATCTTATTCTGGAAATTTATCATAATAAAATCATTCTAAACAATTCAGGTGACCTATGAGGGTCCCAACAAGACAATTCCCATCAGATTAAAACCAAAAATCTTTTACAAAAATAATCATTTCGCAAATCATGTTGCCATCACATTCATTATGGGCTGCAAGTTCACAACTCATGAAGCGCCCATACACTCCATGGGATGAAAATTTTCTCCCAACAGACAAAACAAAACACATTTCAGATATTAACATGCTCAAAAGAATCATCCAGTCAAAAGGGTGGCCACCTACCAACCTACAAGGTTCCCATAAACATTACAGTTTGGAATTTGGCTCCCTTAATTCAAAACCAATTTCAATTCATTTTACAATATAAACATAATAGGACCTTTTTTTGATATCTGATTACACATGATACCCTTTCTCAGCCATAAGGTTCCCATACACCTTGCAACTGAAAATTGGCTCCCGTCGTAATTACAATCATTTAATTTGATCAAAGCGGCCAATTTCATATTAACTGAACCAAGAATGTTATCGAAAGCAGTAGCACAGAGACATGCTATATCAAAAAAGCATGGAATAACTACCAAAACACCTGTCACGACAGCAGTCATCAATTAATGTATACTAGAATGCATGGAATAATGCGTGGCATGTGATTTCTAAAAAAAGTGCCTATATTATTCATGAAATGGCATACCCTCGTATTCTCGGGTTGCAACAAAAATGGAACCCACAATTTTATTAACAATATCAATAGAAACCATGTGCGTCACCCAATGGTGAAATCAAATTAACCGTAATAATCAAAATCATTAAAATAACAATTTCATTGGAGGCAATTTGGCTTTTACCTGTACACGAGTTAGCTACTCCTGATTACAACTTATTACCAAATTCCATCTCCTTCATATCCATGTTTATTGTCGATAAATAGTAAAACAAACCAGAAGAAGAAACTCCTATGATACCACTTTGTAACATCTCGGCCCAGCTGACCATTGAACAGGTGGTCGGACCGGTAGGTCACATGGCCTCAAGCACATCTCCTCGTACGCCAGAGGCAGCCGGCTATTAGCGAGGGTCTTGGGAGGTGATAGTGGGGAGACTATACCCTCATGTCAGAGTAACACTGCAATATTATCAGAGTAAATGACATTCAATAACAGAATTAGTAAATAATTGAAAGCAAGGAGAAAAAGATAGGTGATAACCATTTTATGAAAGGTGGAAAAACCCAGTTTACACGATACAGGGATGATGAATGATACACTGTGAAAATAGAAAACAATACAGTATGCTTTCAATACAATACAAAAGAAATGGAAAAAAGAGAGAAAGGACCAACTGGTGATCTCTTGAGCATCCCAAGCTCCCGCTTGGTCCATTACTCCTAACCCCTTAGGTACAAACAGCACAACACACAACCTAGGTCCTACAAGCAAGAGTGTCTACTCAGGTACCCCAGTGCAATGGCGGCCCGAGTAGGGTGTGAGATATAAATCTCAGTAGGCCGACACCACCGGTGTCAAATCCAATCCAGATAGTGTATAATAATTAAACAGTGAGTAGGTATAATCGGATTTAATAAGAAAAACAACATAGAGTAATGACACCCTTCCAAGTTTCCCCAAAGGAAACCTGACGGCTATACAAGCTTTGGCTCGTTGCTGGGATATCAATCTGATCATGCCACTACAGTCATGTTTGTAATATTTATAAAATATGGCATGGGGTAAGCATTCCTCCCACCCATCAGCTGAAGCTAGCGGGCACGAGGTATGAATGCCTCTCGTCCCTAATATACAATGGCAACGAGGTAAGAATGCCTCTTGTCCCTAAAAGATACTAGCAAGGGGTATGAATGCATCCCTTCCATCCAGTTCATTCTACCGTCATGGGGTATAACTGCCTCCCATCCATCGCATTCATAATGCTAGCATGGGGAATATTTTACTCCCATCTAAACATATATCTCATCACTAGAAGTCACAGGCATGGTGTAATAATGCATCCCTTCCACGCACGTATAGAGAATAGCGGGTACAAGGTAAGAATGCCTATTGTCCCTATAGGTCAACTAGCAAGGGGTAAGAATGCCTCCATTCTATACATGTATATAGATCACATATGGCGTGGGGTAGACATGCCTCCTACCCATACTCAAAATAAGCTGGCATGGGGTATGCATGACTCCCATCCATAATCGTTCAAAGTAGATGGAATGGGGTAAGAATGCCTCCCATCCATAATATTTATAATTAGAAGGCATTGGGTATGAATGCCTCCCATCCATAATCACTCAATCATTGTCAACATTGTATTATAATGCATAAGACAATACCTCTAATGCATTTCAAACAAAAATAACTTGTTCATAATCTACACATTCATCATCAGTTTTATATCACAATGCATAAGGTAGTACCTCCTATGCATTTCAAATAATCATTCCACATTCACAACCACCCCTAACTAGTTATGGTACTCATTTACAATCATTACAATATATACCATGGGAATGCTCCAACCCTCTCTAGTGAGAAATTCAGTTAAAAATTATTTTTACTTTTCAAACAACACATAAGGCATTACCTCCCATGCGTTCCAATTAACCACGTCAAAATTCGCAACCAAACCCCCTACAACACGACCTGTCATTTATTGCACAAACCCTTTTCAAAGTCACCTGATCCAATTTTCCCAAGCCTGGAAAATTGGGCAAAGGTTCCACATGAGGGCCATTCTATCTATTTTCTTAAACTAGTTAGGTGATTAGGGAAACAAGTGTTAGATCACTAAGGGCGAGCCAGTTAGGAACATTTCTGAATGTCATATCAAGAAAAGCTACACACAAAACATGATGTCAATGTATGAGCATGGAACCAAGACAAATAGAGCATGAAAGCATATAAGTCTACTTCCTAATTGTGTCTTGATGATAGCACACCTCTGATCAAGCGGTTTGATTATTAAATCATTAGTTTAGTGACCAAAAAACCTCTTTTATCTTATTCCTGAAATTCACACTATTTGAAAAGAAGCATTTAATCGACGAAACTTGAATAATTAAAATACTAAAACAAGGTATTATTAAACTCTTTAAATTCTTCAATTTAAATTAAAGTCAAGGAGAGGGATCCAACTAGAAGTTGGATCCATCCATCCACTCCGGCTCTTAATACATTCTAACCAAGATCCGCCTATTCTCCGGCAACCCGAAACAAAGCCGAAACCACAAGCACACTAGGAAAACACTCTACGAAACATAAAACATCTAAAGTTATTAATTTAGAGGATGCGAAAACCATAAAAGGGTAGATCCATTACCTCAGAGTAAAACCAACCGACCAAAATGACTGAAATCTGCCTCACATTCGACGGCAGACATCATACCCGCACACACAAGATCCCGAGGGTCCTTTTCCATGCCCATACAACAAAGGAACAAAAATCAAAACGAATCAAATACATACCCTATACCTAGGTGGTTCATTCGAATGGAAATAGGTTAAAGGGGAGAGAAAAAATCGGCCTAACAATGAGATTAGACTAAGGTAGAATGTGTATCTCGAAGATCAGAGATGAAACCTCAAGAAATCTAGGAAGAGGATGGAAGGAGGAGGGAGACGAGGGAAGCTCTGTGTGTTACAGCTCCAAGGGGGAGGGATCGTGCAGGTTCTATCCAATAGGAGTGAGGGGGAGACAATTTAATTACATAGGTTTTTATTTTAATTTATTTTTAATTTAAATTAGTTTTTAAATTAATTAAAGATACAAAAAGAGGGTTGTGAACGGTATGACCAGCACGGTTTGCCAAACCGTGCGGTACCCCATTGGACACCACAGGCACCCCGCATGGGCTGGCTGCACAGTTTGGGGAAACTGTGCGTAGGACATGCAAACTCCACTACCTCCCTCTTTTAATTCGCATGGTTTGGGCCACACGGTTTGGGAAACTGTGTGCCTACATCTGTCATTTGAAAACCAATTGTCTAAAGGTACGACACTCCTGGAACCCCTCAAGATACTCAGGACACCTAACGGGCATTCTCCAATGTCCAAAAACATTAAAAAGAAAGGTTTGAGCTTTCAAAATTCAGTTTCTAAGCCCAGTGTTAAACTCGACCGGTTCAGTAATTAAAAATGATCAATTTCCGCCACTTTTTGACCTGGTTCAAAATGCGGGTCATTACAGTTTTCATGTTCTACATTCCATATTATTTGTTCCTTATCAACTCTTTTAAATGTAAAATGTTATCTGATATTTACTTTTCAATACAGATAGATTATTTTTTCCATTGTACTTACCTTATTGAGCATTTGAGATCACCCTTATTATTTATCTATCCCTATGTTATGAAGAAGGGAACATTGATTAAGATATAAAGGATGTAGTTCATTTAAAATATTGTGTGCATGTTTTACTTGGTTTTCCAAATGTAATATGGGTATCATGTATGAGATCTGGATTTCCAAGACTGCTAAACAATATGGTCATTCGAGATTTTCATCCTTGTAATAATTATAATGATATATAATATTGCACTGACTTTAGGTTATCTGAGGTCCGGGTGTTATAGTTTGTATCAGAAATTTTTTTGAATCCATCTTGGTACCATATATATAGATCATTGATTAAGGTACATACCTTTTGTTAGAATTTGAGGATACACTTGTAATAACTAACACAAAGAAACAAAAGTTTATGATTTATTATGGAACCATTTTTAATATATTTTATGTGTTTTACCTTATTTGAAACTCATAATTTTATGTGCTAATCTGATATGTGTTATTATATTGAAATGGAACCAGGAAGGATGAGTGGTATAAATACTCAAAGAAATTATAGGGGTTTCCCTGTATTGGAATCTAATATAGCTTATATTGGAAAAGAGAAAATAATGCTGATATTAGGAAACCATAATTAGGTTATGAAAAATAACATTTCCCAACTTTAACAACCAATTTTTTATAGGGAATATATTATTATAGATCGATTTATAAAATAAATGTCCTTATAATTTTGCAGGATTACTAAAGGAATTGTAGGTGAGTAGTAGATTATGAGTCTGGAAAAGATATTTATGGACTTGGGATGTAGTGAAATAGAAAAGGTTACTTTTATAATTTATTAACTTAAATTTGATGCTGATAAATGGTGGACGTTGATCTAAAATACTATGGATGAAGAAGAAATAGAAAATGACGAACAAAGAACTTTTAGGGACACATTTTTGGACAAATATGTTCTTCATTATCAACAAATTGACATGAATAAAAAGTTACAAATCTTCATGAAAATGGATGAGGAGAGTGTTATAAATTATGAAGCTTCTATTTCAAGGTTATCCTGGCTTTCTACGAATTATATATGAAGCATAGAGTGCTTGATCGATCACTTCTTTGGCAGTCTTAAGCCAAATCTACAAAAGGAGTTGGTTTCAGAAATTTTCATCAAATGTTGAAATATCATTTGGTACAATCAATACATAGATGAAATTATCTAGGATTAATATATTCAATGGAAAACAATTCAATAGGAGGCCATATAAGGACCATGAAATAAGGAATCCTTCAAATAAGAAGAATAAGATTAAACGATTTTTATCTTGTGAAAACTATTTGAGAAAACAGTGAAGGTAAATCTTGAAGGGATTGGGAGCCTTTCATATGTGTATAGCTAAGGAAAACCATGCTCATGAATGAAAAGGGATGAAAAAAATCAATAATTTCCAGTGATATAATTGTAATGAGATGGTACACAAGGAAAATTAATTTCTTAAACATCAAATGAATCTACCACAAAAGAGGTTGATGGGAGATGACCAAGATTCTGTGCTCACAACTACTGAGGTTGAAGTAACTAATGATTTGGTGCAATGTACTTTAATTATTTCCTCATATTTAGAAAAAGGATTATTTGATTTTGGATCATATCATTCCTTTACTTCTTCATAGTTTTCATTAAGAAATAGATATGTCCAATTAACCATCATACGGGAATTGTATGTCAAGACTCATAGTGGAATCCTTATCATAAGAAATATGTGTCTAGCAGTTATTATTATGGAATATAAACATGCTCTAATTTCTAATTTTTTTATCATACATATGGCTGATTTTGATATAATCCTCACTAAGGATTGAACATAAAAATATGATACTAAAATATATTGAAATATGAATGAGGTCAAGATTTTTGAGGAATATGTAGAATCCATTATATTTTGAGAAGAAGCTTCATTACCTGATTCTTTTCAAAATCCACCCCCATTAAATTTATTGAATGGAATTTTTAATATATAAGAGAAAAAACATATAGTGATGAAATAGGTAATCATCAAATTGAGGATGTACTTATTTAAAAAAAATACATTGATGTTTTTCTGTTGATTTATATAAACACCCCCAGAGTGTGATTTTGAGTATTGTATTGATTTAATCACTAATGAAAGGCCAATATAAAAAACACCATATAGAATAGACACTATGTTATAATCAGAGCTAAAAAAGGAACTTGAAGAGTTAGTTCAAAAGGGATTTATCCTCCCTATGGTTTTTCCATTGGGAGACCATATTCTCATTGTCAAGAAGAAATATTGATAAATGATTCTCTGTATTGATTATAGGATAATCAATTTGAATACATTAAGGATCAAGTATCCCCTACCTCATATTGGGGATTTATTTGATTAACTACAAGGAGATAAATTAGATTTGAATATATATCATCATTTTGGATATCATAGATTATAAGTGATGTAGGAAGACATTACAAAGTATGATTTTTGAAAAATTCATGGTAATTGCGAATTACATTAATGCCATTAGGATTGACTAATGCACCCTCAAATTATATAGATATAATAAATAGAGTATTCACAGAATATACTGATGATTTTATGTCTTATTCATTGAATATGTTCTGATATTTTTTAAAATATTTAAGTATCATGTGTATTAGTTTTGAATCATCCTTGAGACTCTCAAGATAGAATAATTATTGGTTCAATTTTGCAAGGGTGACTTCTTAATTCCATAAATTTATTCGGTGGTAATATATTCTTCAAGGATGTAACCTCCATTGATCTGTCAAATTCAAAGGAAATTAATTAATATCCAGTATATACATGTATACTCGATGAGTGTAGTTTTATTTATTTAGTAGATTACTATCATCGTTTGGTCTAGAATTTTGCCTGAATGGATAACCCAAAAACTAGGATCACATGTAACGGGGTTAAATTCGTTTGAAAAAAGTGTGTGAAGAATGATTTGATGAATATAATAGAAGATTATTCAACACTCTTATCTTACCATTACTATATAGGAATTATGGGTTTGTTATTTATAGTGAGGCATCACAGAATGTACCCAGTTGTAGCTATAGAAAAAATGGCAGGGTTATTTAATATGCCTCATTGTAGTTAAAAATCCATGAACAAAACTATCTAACTGATCATCTTGTGTTATTTGTAGTCATATTTTCTTGGAAGATATGAAGATATTATATCTATAGTATGAAATGTGATATATTTACTGATTAGAAGAGATTGAAATAGATTTTCACACAAAAATAACTCAAATGAGTCAAAGGATAGGCATGAGCAAATTATGTATTATGACATCGCAATACACTACAAACAAGGGAAGGAAAATAAAGTGACATCTGACTTTCCTACAATGGACCATAGAGTTATGAACAAGATGAGAGTTGAAAGGGATCATATCTTCATGGATCTAGTAAATATCGATATGGGAATTATCATAGTGGGTAAAACATCACAAATTTTTTAAATGGTTGCTAAACTATATTTATAGGAAAGAATAAAATAATCATATACTGATGACTAAGAGTTTCAAGAGAAAATTATTGTTGTGAATGATGGGAGATAGATTGATTTTTTATTTGATGATGGAATTTTGAAATCTCAGAAGAGGCTTTAGGTTCCCTCTAAAACTAAGCTAATAATGGAATTATTGGATGATGAATATTTCTCCAATTTCTCTATACAACCTGGTGGAACTATCTTTTATAGATATTTAAAGTCACATTTTTTGTTATAAAACATGAAGAGAGAGATTTTTTTATCATGACTCAATTTTTTATTTCAATTGGAGAAGGATGGAAGACAAAATCCTAGAGGAGTCTTTCAAACACTTCCTATACATGTGTGGAAATGGGATGATATTATGATGGACATTGTCATGGGGCTACTAAATAATCCCAAAAAGAATGAGGAAACATGGGATATTGTTCATTGTCTTATAAAGTCCGTACATTTTCATTCTATAAGAGAAATTTTACAACTTGAACATTTAAAAATAATATATATTAATTAATTTATAATAATTCATGGTGTACCCCTACTGATTGTTTATAATCATGATCCTTGTTTTATATCATGATTCTAGAGATGTCTTCAGAGGTCCCTAGACACAGAACATTGTTTGAGAACATCATAGCGCAGACAAAATAGTTAACAATTAGAATAGACTATTTTAACATTATAATACATGTTGAGACCATGATAACCTTACTTTTAATGGATTTGGGATGAATATTTACCTATACTAGAATTTTACTATAATAATAACTTCCATTCAAGTATTCAGATGGAACCATCAGAACAATTATATATAAATAGATGTCGTACACCAATATTTGGGCTGATGATGGTGAAAGAAAACTTTAAGATCCAAAATTTGTTAAAGAAACAATGAATTATGTGATGATTTTCCAAACCCATTTCAAAATGGGTAAAAGTATGAAAAAGATCTATACTGATAACTGAAGGATGGATTTGGATTTTCAAGTAGTAGATCATGTTTTATTGATGGAATCTCAATGTAAAGGTTTTATATGATTAATTTAGTAGGTTAAATTAATTTCTAGGTACATTGGACCATTAGAAATTATAGAACAAATAGGATTTGTAGAATAACATATGGGAATGCATCAATGTCTCTTGAATGTTCCTTATGTATTCCACATATCACTATTAAGAAAATACATGCCAGACCCAATGCATGTAATCAACTATATATAAATATAATTTGTAATCTATCTCACTTATTGTGGAGAGAATATCAAAATTATTGATATTAGAGGACATGTTTTGTGAAATTGAACAACTCCTATGATAAAATTTATTTGGAGAAACCATAAAATGGAAGAAGTGACACCGGAGCCAGTAGAACAAATGATGAAGAACCACCCAAGTTTTTTTATGTCATGATATCATAGAAATTTTGAGGGATTAAATTATTTGAAGGAGGGAGTAATTAAACACCAAATTCATCTATGTTATAATTATTTATAAATAATTATATGGATTGTGTTGTACGCAACCCCGTGTTAAAGCACACCTAGTCCTATAAATGTAGTTGTTTAAAAAGAATTTATAAGTAATTATAATGGCATTTTTATATTTTAAAAAAGTTATTAATTAAATATAGACCTCATTTTTGAATTAAAAATATAAAAAAAATTGTTGAAAATTTTGAAATTTTCATAAAAGTATAAATTTTTGAATAATACTAAAAAATAATGCATTTTAATTCCAAACTGCTTTTTCATCAAATTTATTTATAAATTTATATTTTATTGATAATTGGTTTTTAATTTTAAATGGAATAATATTTATACATTTAATATAGTAATGGATATTGGAATTTAAATCAAAATTAAATTGTACATAAACACATGTCAATTTTTTGATAATTTTTTCTTCTTAAAAACTCATTTTCTAGTTTTGACAACGGAAATTAATTTTAAACTAAATAATGCAAATTATTTGTTTTGAATTTGGGAAAACTGTTTAAATATTTCGAATCTGAAGGTCAAAATTTTTTATATAGGTACCTTATATTTTTTTAACATTATAAATAGTAACATCTGTAATTTTTTTAATTACCATGGTTAAAGGGTAAATCAGAAAATAATGGTAAGAATGGAAATTATAATGATTTTAAACTACCCTAATACATTTCTTAGTCATATTAAATGTTAAATTTTTGACCATGGGCATCCCTTGGTCGATTTTGTGACCTCATGAAGCCACATGGGTGTGATAATGACATGCTATAAGAATTAATTTAAAGTGAAGAGAAATATAACATAAACATGTATCTCATAATACAACATTTTTAATATTTTGTTTTATAACTAATATATTTGACTATGAATGGTATTTATAAATATAAAAATATTTCGTATATCATGGTATTTTATTTATAATTTTAATAAATTAAATATGTAAATTTATTTATGACACAATGATGATGTGATGATTACCTTATTAATAAAAGATTCAAATAAATTATTTTATAAATTTTAAAATAAATGTAATTTGAACATTTTTATTACCTAAAAAATTTTATTGATGATATTTACATGTTATATTTGATTCAAATTCTTCGGTAAGAAGGAATAATTTTTTTTGTTATTTTAATAAAAATCAATTGCAAAATAGTTTCAAAATTGGAAAAATTGAGTTAAAAAAATACTATTTTATTAATTAATATAATATTACTGTAAATATATTATTCAGAAAACTGAATTATATATTTTTAAAAATGTAATTATTTATCCACATGTGTTTCTATTGAAAATTTATAGTAACTATAGAAACTATATTTTATGAAATTACAAGAAGACATGACAAGAGATAATGTATTTAATTAAGGTTTAATGTTAAAAGATAAGGAATGTATTGTGACCTAAACATGTATTAAACCTACTGGTTGAGAGGATTTTGACCCATTTTTATCATTTCCTTAAAATATATCACATTTCAACTATTATAATTCCAAAATAATTTAACAATAATATAATGATACAGGACTTTCCTAAAGTGATCATCCTCCCTCTTACAAAAGGCTCATTTCTACATACTTAATCACACCTCTCATGCCTATTTGATCATCCAAACTCTACTAAAATAATATCCCAAAATCCAATTCTTCCCCATAGTGTCCTTAAATTGAGAAGAAGTCAATTCAAGAAATCATTTTTCCTCAAATGAATAGATGATACACAATTTAGAGGTAACTCCCTCTCTCAAGTTCGTTACCATTCTTTTCATTCTCCACTCCCTCTGAATTTTTTTATGTGAACAAATAAAAAAATAGTATCATATATATACTATGATGTTTTTTTGAGATGTATTTAACTAAAAATACACACAACTCCATCTAATGGATATGAACATATTGTTTATATGTACGACGATCTGCTGCCTGACAAAATGATGATTGTTCCATTTTCTCCTACCACCTCTCATGGTGTCCATTATGATGTAACTATATTTATATATGATAAATATAATATTTATATCATCTTTATTCATTTAATGTATTTATTTACAATATACCATTATGCTTTCCATAATTTTAAAATATGACAATTTTATTTGAGGATGTGCGGACTACCACCCCCTCAAAGTGATTTGACTTCTTCATGCCATACATAGAATTTATATATGATTTTGTTAATGAACTTCTATAACATATATAAAATCAATAATATAATATAATTATATCATACTAATTTATTATTTTGTTTTATTTCCTTTAATATGACAATGAAATGAATGTTGTGTTCATGCATACGTACGACCAATCGCCTCCATGAATAATGCATTTAATTTCTTATATCCACATTTATTGGACTATGATAATACATATATACTGGATATATATCATATTTAAATAATTAATAATATTTTTGGGGTAATGGATATAATATCACATGGGAAATTTACATGAAAATAAGTTCATTTTTAACACAAGTACTAAACATCAACAAAATGACTAATATGAACAATTATAATTATGTTATTGTTATAACATATTTATAATTGACATAAAAGGAATAATGAACATGAAAAAAGTTATAAAACAAGTAAAAATTTACCTAAGTTTACTATTCAGGATGGAAATGGAATATACACGATGAGTCAGACTCAAGGTAAGAGATTTTGTCTCAATATCATTTCTTTGAGGAATACTGAAATGTTATACACCTTGTTACTTTTATACTGTGTGAATTCTACCTTTTGTTATTTTTTTCATTTTTTTCATTATTTTAATGATGTTGTATTATTTAATTAATGGTAATTGTTGATATATACATATTAATAATTCAAAATAGTTATTTGAAAAAGCATATTATTTATTTGGGTAATTCAAAATGGGAAATACATTGGACTCGCAATGACAGGTGGGGCTCAGACTTTATAAAGATCCTCAATGCATAAAATATAAATTACATATACTAACAATTCAACATTTTAAACATTTTCACTTTAAAACCCATTGCATAATCCCATTTATATGATTATTTTAAATTAATATATTCCACATAATTGTTTGAAATGTGGAAATAGTGATTCCATATTTTTATAAAAAATATCATATAATTTATTATATAGATAACATAAATATTTACACAAAAATTAGTGAATTTAATTAAAATTAATTACGATAATTATGGTAAAATCAATTTATTTAGTAGTAAAGCATTAACATATTGAGAAAAATAACAAGTAAACTTGTAAAAAGTACATTGGGTGGACGTATTAATAATATATCCAATATTTTATCTGATATTTACATTTATTTCAGCCTCATTATGTGTGGTAGAACTATCAATAGTGTTTACCTTTTTAAATTTATAAAAATTGCACTCATCTTTCACTGTAAAATTTCACTCACGACTATATATTCTTCACACATATAAAGTAATTTTCCCATCATAAAAATACCAATACAATATCCCAACTTATATAACATCATCAATTAGTCCTCTCATTTGGATGAAACCCATCCAAGTAATCCATTTGGTGAAAACCAAAAAAAGATACTGAAAGAAAAGGTAACACCCTTCAACAATAACATTGTTTTTATTTCCTTCTCCAGAACCTACATTGTTATTATTACATAAAAAATTAAGTATAATAAATATAATTATATTTTTTTTATAAAATCTATTATACCTACAGCTAAAAACACATCCATTAAATGGGTAATGAACTTACCGTTAATGTGTATGGCAGACTACCCCCTCGGGAAATGATTTTATTTGATTTTTCATTACCACATATATTGATTCATAATTATGATGAAAATAATGTTTATATATGATATTTATGATATTTATGACCTCACTATTCTTTTTTTCATTTTATAAAACATTCCTTCATTCCTTCCATTTTGTGTAAACAGGATAACATTGTTTGTGGAAATGTGGATTAGCGACACTTTAAAGAGATGTGATTCTCATGAAAATTACATGAAATGTATTATGGATGGGTCAAGTAAAAATATATGATATATATGAATTAATAATTCTAACATAGTGATAATAAATTTATGTATATATTTCTTTTACATTCATTCTAAAAATAATACATGAAAACAGAAACAACGTTCATGCATACATACAACTAACTATATCCATGAATGGTGGATTCAGTTTCATATTTAAATATTTTATATATTATTATATATATTAATATATAAAATATATATGATATTTATATCATACATAAAATTATTCAAAAAATTAAATAATTATTTATGTAATGGGATCATGAATTACAAGTAAAAACATATATGAAAAACAACGATTATATCACCCAAAACATAACATTAACATAGAATTGTTAAAAAATGTAATATAATGATATAATCAAATAATATATACTTTAATATATAATAATAAAATTTTCTGGTAGATTCATAATAATATAATATTTATTGTACATGTGGTGTTAACATGTATGAGGAATGTTAATAATTAAGGTAGGTGTTTTCTCATCTCACTTTTATTTCATTGAGACCTATGCCTTATTCACCACTCATTTATTTTGTGTGATGTATATGTTGAAAATAATTTTATTATGTGATTATTATACATAACATTATGGGTATTCAAAAATCCATATTATTTTATTTCATTCATGGGGTTTATAGTTCAAAATTAACGAAATTGGTAAAATAATTTTGTCTCAATTTTCCTTATTTGAGATAAATGTCATATTATGAACCTATATTTTTAAATATGATATATATAATATAATTTTACTTGTTATATCATTAATGAAATTATTTTAATAATATTTTAATATTCTTGTAATTTTATTCTTTCATGGTCATTTTCATTCATGGTTACTGAGGTGGTAACACGTTATTGCTACAGTCTTCTAATTTATTACGATTGATTGTGATTATGATTATATTAATCCGATATTATGATCCATATTTCAAAAAATATCTATTATGTTATTATCCTATGTATTTAATGTTATATTCATGTATTGGTACAATTTTACTCTCTTTTTTACTTATTATAATTTAGTATATGTATTAGGAAAATCTGGCATTATTTCTCTTTTTTCACAAATATGTTTTATTACATAAATTATTTTTTTTAAAAAAACTTATTGGATTATTAATTAAATATAATTTTAAAGGATAAGTAATTTAATAGTATTTTATGTCATAAAAAGTAGTTTAATATGGTTTTTGAAACATATTAATAAATTGTCTGTGTTATTTTCAAAGAAAAAAATTTTCAAAATTTATTTAAACTTTACATATCATTTGTTGAGTGGAAAAGAAATTATTATCATAAAATGATTTATATATTATTAAATATTAATAGAAATTTTATGAAAAAAATATCAAAAATATTTTTTTTATATGTTCTATGTTATTAAAACTAAACTTTCCCTAATACTTATTTTTTGTAAGAAATTATCTAATTATCTTTCTAACAATTTCCACATCTGTAATGGAATCCTTTCATACTGTTTAATATTTTTTGGTGAAATTATCCCAAAATATAATTCATGTTAATTCGTGACTGGTTTATGTTTTTATGGAATTATTTTTATGGGACCTTTTTCTCATCCATTGGTTATATTGTAGTGAAAATTGATTCTTTCCATGGGTTATCCTCTAGTGAAAGGATTACGAAGCTTGTCTTGTTTCCATTGGATTTTATGTGATGATATTTTTTAGATACCCAATCCATTTCATGGCTTATTATATAATGATTAAAAACTAATCTCTTTTTATGGGTCTTGATATAATGATTTTTTTTATTATCTTATATCCCACATATGTATTATTTCAATATGTGATTGGTGAGACAAATATATCCCACCAATACATTGGCTAAAGATCTATGTCTCATGATATAATGATGGGAAACATGTATAAAATTTTGATCCTTAATGGGAAATATGTCTTTTTTGATCCAAAATGGGAAATAGGTTCACCCTGATCCACATTGGGAAACAATTGTGTCTTGGACCACTATGTTGATGGTCTTGGTAGTTATCATTAAAAAATGGAATGGTTTCTTATATTTGTGATGGTACCACACATATATGACCTATTCATATGGTTAATTATTGTTTATTCAGATTTACCACACTTATGATTTATGTCTTATGAACATCCAATTATTAGGACATGACTCATGTATATAATCATTAATATGTAGTATATGATCAAAAAAATGTTATTCTCTTATTGTATTACCCTTTTTAAAATGTTATGACTATATGTCCCCTTTATTGACCATTATTGAGATTTTGAACCCATTATTTCTTATTTTTCTTTTTCTATATTTATAAAGAACGGATTTATGTATGATTATTAAAGGGGATGATCTTTGTGGGATATGTTTAATATATTTTAGTAAATTTAAATAATGTGTTCCAAATTTCCAAACACACTAATTATTATAGTACATAGGAACGTATTTTTTCTAATGTTCAAAATATTCATCTAAAATTATTTAATATCCATGATTGTTAAGATTGGGTAACAATAGATGGTAAAAAAGGAAAGGTTATTCAACGTTTGGAAACAAGGATGAGAATCCTTTAGTGTGATCCATAGGAAAATTTCTAACGATATTCCTAGGAATATATCTATGGATAATCCAATGGTTCTATAGATTTTAATGAATGTGTCTAGATTTAGGCACCCTATATGTATTTTTTTGGGATTATATGTGTTTTTTCTTTGATGAGTGTTTATAAGACTATGATTTGTGGTCTTAGTTAAAAGTGTGAACTAGGAAGATATTTTTTAACATTGAGTTTTTCAGATACAGGAATTATGTTATATGAATAAAAATGAATCTGTTACACATTATGTATTTTTTAAAGTATATTGATGAGTACTGAGGACATATAAAAATGATTTATTGGGATAGTTATATTTTGATTAATGGAAGTTAACCCTTAATATGATTCTATTATTAAGGAAATTGTGTTCCATGTGTATAAAGAGATTATTCTGGATAAATAAATGGGATAATATTGATTAGCATGGAATTGATTATTGATTTTTTTGCAAAGTGGTTTATGACATCAGAGAAAGAGTTTAATAAAGTTTTTGAATTTAGGGAATATAACAAACAAATGTTGTAATAAATAGAAATTCATGATTTCAATAATAGTTTTTGTTAATTTATATTATTACCATGTTTTAAAAGAATATACAATGAGGGTATTGAAATTTTTTTTATGAAAAAATATGATCTATATTATGAAATATGGGGTATTAATGTTTTACTGGTTTTGAGATATTTAGTTGTTGTGTTTATAAATTTTTATACTTTTATATTATGAAAGGGTTATAAGGATAACCTTTTATGGATTTTTTTATGTTGAACAAAGGATTATATTTTATAGAATAAATTATTGTCTCTCCATAAGATGTTTTATTCTTATTATATAACTTCTTCTAACCAATATTGTTTCGATGATAGAAAAGAAAGATGAAAGGATGAATCATTCAATTTATGGATTTCATTATCTTTTATTACTTCCCGAATGATGATTTCATGTTTATTTAATAGAGTAACAGATTGGGTGGAAATCATGCAAGGCACAACCAAAGGGTGATACTATTCATATAAAAATAATGAAAACAGGAGAGTATATTTTCCAATGATCTTTCTGAGTAAAATAAATACTCAACTCTCAAAAAAGGATAATGAAAAATATTTATCTATATATCTTCATTTTTGTTGAATTGATGGTCAGGTAAATCATCACAGATTTATGGTTTTGAGGCCCATAATATTCCATTGATCATTAACATTATTGTTATCAATGACCTCAAGCATGAAGTACAATTATTTACACTATTCATCCATATAAAATCCTAACTTCTAGCCTGATATTATCATATATGAAAACCTAGTTATCTAGTTATTTGTGTCCCCATTATGTTAAATGATTTTTTTTGTAAAGTATGTTTAAGTATTCATTTTTATGATGTGGAATTATATTAATGAAAATTTCAAGTATTAGACATATGATGACCCATAATAATTAAGAGGGTGAAATTCATTTTAAACGAGGAATAATTTTAGACCATGTGATTTTTTGAAATATATTTTTTAATTAATTAAATCATTTCTATATTATTCATATCAGCCAACATTTATTATAGATTTTTTTATATAGAAGAACTATGTTTCTCATGCATTAGATGGAACAAAAATTTATTAATTTACTACAAGAAACACATATATTATATTTTAGTACATATACCAATATGTTTTCCTTGTGTCACACATAATACCATTTCCCTTCAATATCTTGTATTACATGAAATCTTGAGTTTCTATGATATAAAATAAACTATAAATAATATTATTTAAATATTATTATAATTATCACATAGTTGTTTGAATAGAAAATATTGATGATATTTTCTAAATTATTAAACTATGGTTTAAACATGTATATAAAATGAGGCATTTAGTTATAAATTGGTTAGAAATTAAAATTCAAACCACATGTGAATAAATATATTCCTTTTCTAGGTAAACTAATTTTCAGTTTAAAAATTGAATAATAGGTTAGAAAATCAAAAAACCAAATTTTGATGAATGTTTGTATATATTTTATATTAAAATGAATTTTCTAAACTAATCCTATCACGAACCAATCTAAGTCGACCCTGAAAAGGTCACCTACTTCAATCTGAGATGAGGCCATGATTTATTCATGATCTTCCCAAGCTAGAAAATAGTGCATGGGAATCAACTGAGAATCTAAGGGTATTAATTTTCCCAATGTAAATATATAAAATATTATAATTAAATATAGATTCCCATTATATATAATTATTCAAATATAACATCGCTTGTAAAAAATAAAAAATAAAACATATTGAATAGTGACATACAAACAAAACTTGATAAACAAAAAGTCTCCATGTGACCCTACGAATAACTCTCTAATAACAAAACATTACATCACTCAGGGTGATTAAAACCATGATATAACCCATATCAATTCCAAAATAATAAATTAAATTTATTCATGAGTTTTAACACCTAATAGGTGTCCCAAAACAAATCTATTCAGAATAGACATTTTAGAATAATGAAACATGAACTATAACATTAAAATAAAATATAAAAAAAGAATTTTTTTAATGAATTTTTTCCTTTAAAATATATCATGATCCATTTCTATTTTTTCATATAAATTGACACCCATTTCAAATAAGAAACAATTTTAATTCTAGAATAAGTCAAATGATTTTTTTCATTCCAAAAAAGGAATATAGGAAGTGATAATAATGTTCAAAAAATCATTTTTCATAGACTATTATACCAAATTATTCATTATTAGAAAAAAAATGTTTGTATAGCGAATCAATATCCACAAAAATACATCATGGGAAATGAAAAAAATATCACTCATGAGTAACCGAAAAACAACCATCTCAATAATCTGCTATAGATATCAAATTTCCAAAGTACATGGGATAACCTAAAATCTTGGGTGAATAATATGTATCTTAATATATATTTTGACACATTTTTAGGGCATGCCTCCACTGCTGACATCAATTCATCTCACACACCCGATCGTACACTACCTAATCTGACCAAGGTTCATTATCCAATTGGAACAAAAAAACCAAATATATCCCCTAATTTGGGACACTATAAATCGAAAAGTCCCATGCTAGTGCATCAACTATTTATTAAAAATCCACCAGGGACACATGATTCACATGTCAATACTATAGATAGGGGGGATACAACTGATGCCATCCGAGCATCCAATCACATTTCTTATATATTATATATAATCAATTCAGCCTAAAATTCACACTGAGGCCACTGAATGAGTAATATATTTTATTTCAACCATTCATATAAAACATATCATTTTTGTGATGGACTTCATCAAAAATAAAAATAACTGGGGAAAAATTATTTATTAAATAGAGTATTCATGCTATTAATTTTCACCAATTTCAAAAAAATAAAAAATTTCCTATATATCCCTTTTTCAATGAACTAAAACATCATTTCCAAAAATATACAAACACTATATTTTTCATTTCCCAATAATTTAGAAAACAACATTAAGGAAAACTCATAACATTTTGGAACTATGTCCATTTTCATCAAAAAGCCAAACATGCCACACCCCATCATGAAACCACCCCGTTCCGGATTGAAACCAGAATATTTACCTTAACATGCCAAATAATTTTCATAATAAATACACACACATATTTTACATTAGAAAAAACATTCAAAACCCATTATAGGGACCCGAAACAACATTTTAAATATCACAATGTCATTTACAAATTAGTAGAATAGTATAATCATCATAATTCACTCACAAAATATAGATTATCATTTTATCTGACACTTATTGTGAAACATTTAACAAAAAAATCCATGTACATCACAACAAGAAGTAAACAACCTTACATTATTTCAGAAATTTTATCCTTAAATCAAACATCACTAATTAGCATACAATGAATCTGAGAAAAGAATGAATGCAATGACTGCTAAATGTAATGCGACTATGAGAAGAGAAACATGCCTCAATTCAAATATGTTTCAATAATTCTATCTTAAATCAAATCTAATAAGATTCCAAAATCAAAGAAAATATAAGGGAACCCCTTAGAAGAAATCCCCAATATAAATTAAAGGAATCATAAACCACAGATCCACATGTCCATGGATGATGATAAACTCACAATAAAAAGAAATTGCAAAGAAGAAAACTATGATATAAAAAGATTACGATAGAAAATCACCCCCATAATGAGAAAAAATCAATAAATCCACACCATGGGAATGCAAAATATTTAAGGACATAAAGGGATGGGTTACTCTACATATTTACAAACCAAGATCAAAAGGGATAAAGTATTTTATGGTTATATCTAGAGAGGCTAGAAGAGTAATTTCACATTTTTAATGACATGTGCACTACAGATAGTTAAGCCACATTGTTTCTCAAATAATGTTTAAACCATGCACTCCACAATGGACACACAGGTAACATATATGCTATGTGTGGACGATTTAGTAAATTGTGAACCAACATTGTGATATGTTTAATGTCCCGACCCATCCCCTGGGGCCCATTCCTTGACTATGCGAAGCCTACCTCCCAGAGGATAAGGGATAGAGACAAGAATTTATTAGATGTATTCCAAAAAAAACTGGAGGGATTTCCCTAAGTACTTGTACACACATAAAAAACATCAAGCCCTACATGATGGAACGTTAAAACACTATGTCATAAAATATTAGGTACAATTATAGAAAACTAAAGGTAAACATGGGACAAATAAAATACCAAAAAAATGCAAAGCAAAAGTACAAGTATCACGAACTCATCCTTAGAAAACCCTACATGAAGGGTAATTATAGTTTTATCTATCTGATGCCACGAAATCACACCTCATATGTTGGGTCACTCTAAGAACTACCCTTTTCCAACCCACAAATGAAACCGTCAGAATGTCGATCAGCTTTACAAGACATGATGCCTGCAAGAAACACCTATATAGGGATGGGTAAAATAATGCTTAGTAGGGAACACCGAAACACAATGTAAAATAACACAATGTAATCACAACTAAGAAGATATAATCATAAATACACAATTATGTGTCAAAAACACAAATAACAATAACATACATGTATACTCATAAAGTATTTCGAGACTTGTGGTCTCATCCACTATGAGATATATGGTTCAACTTGTAGCATGCTTTTTATGAGAGATCACTCTCATCGATCCATACGATATTAAAAATGTAGGATTGCTCTTCCAAAACTATCTGGGAGAGATCGTGTTCTATATACATCATGATGATTCCCTGAGATGTCTAGTCTCACTAAGATAAAGAGTCTTGATATTAGAACTAATCATTAGTCACATGATTCTTCTTCGGGAATGCTTGTTCTGGATGAACAAAGACCTAGAGCTATAATTTCATTGAAGACCCTCCCAAAGAGGACACAAAAATTTGGTCCCTACACCAAGATAATACATTGGGAACTACTCAAAGAAAATTGTTTAGGTTATGTCACATAGGGAATAATAGGATCTCGATACATGGATATAGGGTGTTGTGACCAGGGAGAACTGATGTACTCTTTGTCCAACTGGAAATACCCTCCTCGATAGGTGATAGGTTCCTAAGTAAATATTGGTCACACCTTTTCCACAAAACCAATCTATGGTAACATGAAGAGAAGTGAGGATCGATCAGGCCTCTCAGTGTGATACACAACTTTTCCCAATGAGTCACTTTCGATGCTGGGCTGAGAGAACTCACATCAGAACACAGGTAATCCACTATGAGAAGAATGAGATCATTAATCAAAACTTCATAGGAAAAACCAAGGGTAGGATATCAATCTGTACTACCACCCTCTTCAATTGGATCAGTATCCTACATCGATCCCTCATAGGAATGGAAAAGAGAACATTTACACCCAATGCTGGTCCAACTAAAAAACCCAAAAAGACATCTCAAAAGGGTTATCTCATCACAAGAGTCATAATTCTACAGAAGACTCATCAAATATACACATTGTTTGAAAGATACATTAATATTAATGAAAAGAGACGATCTAGTTCAGGGTTTGGGTTTGAACCGACCCAACCTAACCCATTTTAACCCACACCATTGGGCCTAGCCCACTGGGATTAACCTATTGAACTGGTCCACTAGGCTGTTAGTCCGTGCCCACTAGGTTTATGGGGTATCCCGATCTTTACAGGCTGGATAGCTGAGCTGTACAAATCGCTTCCTCAGGATGCGGCAATTGACATGTATTCCTAGGCCATATGGTCCATTGAGCTCATGGATACAATCTAAACAGGTCTTCTCACGATAACTATCCTTTATCGCATTCAGCTCGACAGTGGGTGAGCATTCGACGCTGGTGTAACTACATATAGTGAGCCAAATAGGTTCCACTAAATGCTGTTATGCCTACCACAATGGGCCGCCATCATATGCTACACGGACTGAAGTCCGCTATCACATGAAACAAAAAATTCACTGATATCCCCATCCATGGGCCACCGTGTTTTCTCTTTTGCTCTTATTTTATATATGAATGCTGATTCATAACCCTAGGGTTGATACCATCAGTAACATGGGCTCAGATCCATTCCATGATCAATCCTAATGTATGGTCATTCGAACAATAATATCTTATGCACTTATTTTATCCATCTGAAACCATCATCATCGCACCTCTATCACATTGTGTCAATCCCCGATCCATGATATAAAATCATTGTTCCATGAATAGGGTGAGAAAATATCATTTGATCACAAATTGTCGAGTCATAGGCCAAACGAAGAACGGTCATGAAGAATGAAGAATGGAGGGAGAAAAGCATAGACCAACAATGATAAATAGACTTCGATCAATGTTCATTTGTGATCATGGTTTATTTACGTTATAATTTTAAACATAAAAGAACAACTAATAAAATATTAATCTACAATAACACCATAAACTAGTAAACCCATCCTGAAACAACGACTGATATGCAGGTGAATCTGCTTATGGTTGGGTCCACGTTAAGAATAGAATATCAATAATGGGGGGAAATAATATCGGAACATAACACCCTTCCTAGACTATTGAATGGTTGAAATTTGGGTTCAATCATTGATGGAAATCCATTGAGAGTCGTCATGATCTTTAATCATGTAGATCCTTGATCCTTGATCGATAGTCCATGATCCTCGATCCGCTAGATTTATTCATCTTTTTTTTAATAACTTACATGGAGGATTCGTAAATATATTCTCTAGAATCTCCAAGGAATTCTGGGGTAATGCGTTAACATGAATATGGGTTTAATTAGTGAGATAAGATAACAAGTTTGCCCATTGATGTATTGCAATGTCTCCATGCTGTTTCATTTAAGAAACAAAACATGTTGCCTTGTCAATGCATCGCTGTAGTGTTTTATGGCTGAGAATTTTTAGAAAGAAATAAAATAAACTTCTTTATGTTTATTTTATTCTCCATCAAAATGATTAAAAATTAATATTTATAATAGACCGGAACCGGTCAATGTTAGCCGTAACTTAAGGAAAACCCCTAATTACAAACTCCATGGTTGTCTCGTATTTCCAATCTGAGTCAAAATTAATGAGTTATTATGATATAAAATTTAAATAAAATAATTTAATTATTTTAATTACAGTTACATCACTTCCATGTTCTATAACTGGAGACTCACACCGACTATTGTTAAATAGCGCATAATGTAAATCAACCTCCATGAACACCACCGTGCTTCTGATTTCAGATTCGAGCACAATTTTATGTGTACTTCCACCTTTTCAAGAAAACCAATTATATGTGATATTAAAAAAATATCAATTTTTATCACACCATTCTAGGAACACGTGGGTACAAAATCACAAGTCGTCTCATTTAATTGTCTTGGAGTTTTGATGAAATTTTTCAAAAATAAAACATCGATGATACAAGTCATTGCATTTGTTTTAATAAAAGAAGAACCATGCTAACATCATCTGCATGTTTTTTCAAACCAATAATGGGATGTTCATCCCTTACCATAGACATTCCAAATCTCATAATTTTTTATGGGAGGGATTATATTTTCCTCAAACTATGAAACCAAACCATGAAACTAAGGAAAAATAGCCAAAAGGTCAAAATTTAAATCTGTCACACCTATACCATGAAGAGAAAACAGATGTCCAAAATATAAATCTGGTTAAGGGATGAAAATAAAAATCCATGTTTGAAAATTATCACCGCCACTACACTTTCCTTCCTATTAATGACACATCATTTTGTACTTAATTTTTCAATGAAAAGGGATTCCAACTAACCCATGATACATCCTCACGATCCAATAATACCATAAAACCACTATATTAGATGTCTAACATTTACACAAAATGATTCAATGATACAATACCTCTCCGAAAAAATGAGATTTAAAATTTGAGGTACAACTTCCAATAATTTTATCCTAATAAGACTGTTTGGTGTACTCCAAATTCCAGAAAAACAACTCCGAAGTAAATACATATAACCAATAATTCTTGGTAAAATACACATCACCAAGATAATAGAAGAAAATAAATTGATTTACCAATATGGATTGTGCAAACATATTCAAAAACATTAGAAACCCACTACTAATGATCAAGGAAACCATAAGAAGACCCAAGGTGGGTCTCTTGACCATTAAAGATCAGTCATCTTAAACAAACCAATAACAGCTAATATGGTAAACATATTTGAGACAAAACTAGGTATCCGTAGACAAGACTAACACCCACCATAAGGGGATCCCACGAAAGAAAATCCAAGACAAAAGAAGACCCAAAAAACATGATTCATTATCATTATAAAACGAACCCTTATATATATGAACATGAAAAAATTCAAACCTGGTCTACATGGTATAATCACACATGAGTTCAACAGAATGGGGATTAACATTTGAAATGTCACAACCACTATAATAGTCAGGTAAATCAGGCCACTATGTTTTGACACAACCAGATATTAACTATTGAACTCCATGGACCATAATTAAGAGGTGACACCTCTATGAATATTACAACAGAACATGAAATTTGTAGAAGGAGAAACAACAATAAAATAAATAATTGTCCCAATTCTATTAATGATGATGAAATATTGACCAAAGTACTTCAAACCCAACGAGATTCTAGAATGCGTGAAAAGCGTCACCCCTAGTCATATAGATAGAGTTCTATTGATTTGAGGCATCTAATTCCCCAAATTTCGGAGCTGATGATCCTAAAATAGAATCCAAAACATGCTTCCATTGAAATAATATCCTAGGTGGTAAAAAGAATCTAAATTTACAATTTAAGAAAAATAAAAACTAAAAAACACATCCTGAAATAATTATTACAATATAAGAATCATTTTCTAAAATGGGGAATTAATTATATCCCAAAATAGCACCCTACTATAGAAAATGTGTTGGGTATCCTTCAAATCAGTTGATCAAGATCCACATTACATCTTTGAAATAACTCGATAGAACCACTACAAGTTAATTAATAATCTATAGGCACGATTTTCCTTCAGAAAACTCAGACATGAAAAATTATTATTATCTGGTATTCAACACCTAGGGAACACAATGATCTTATGCTATGAAGAAAAGTTTAAAAGATAAAAAGGAATTTTAATTCCTTAGTCAGAACCATCATCTTCATACTAATTCGATACATCTTTACTAGATTTTTCTTCACCATTCATAGATATTGGGGGAATGATATCATCCTGAAACACTTCGACTGTCATAGAATAATCCCAAATAGCTTGCATCATTACATAGACCAAAGAGGTCAGGCTAAACTCTTACACCATCAAATATATATCATAATGAATCATTCTCTTAAAATTATAGCCTTGAAAAAAATTTCTACAATGATCTATGGAAGGTGAGGAAGTAGGTCCAAAAAAGAAAAAATTAAAATCATCACTAAACTATCACCTCATTATTGACCACACATCTCCATAAACTTCCTCACCTTAAAAACATTGGATAAATACTCCTCGATGAATGAATATTTAATGAAATCCTATGTATGATCTTCCTGAGTATTGGATCATGTAACCAATTTCTACCTCTTTTAGGTAATACCTTTGAGAATAAATGTAGAAAAACATAACATAAAAAATCAAAATGCTTGAGGAAAATAATGATTCTTTTGATTTTACACATTTAGTCTTCTGATTTGAGAGGATCTTCTTGTCCATGAAGGAGAGGACGATTCGTCTTTTTAGACTTAAGAATGAAGTCCATTGGTTGATCAAATAGAATGACTTTTAATGGAAAATTACCAGTAACCAACACATGAATGTTCCTTAAATCCTCATCGGAGAATAGTTAGGAATCAACTGAAACTAGTGTCTCAATAAAAATCCACTCATCAAAAGGAGTACTCAAACTAACACCCCCACATAAGCAACACATATGAATCATCATTGAATACACCGCATAACCATTGGCTATAAAAACATTACAATTTTCGACAAAGAAATAGTTTTTAGAGAAAATAACATGTTGGGTTTTTCACTCGACAATGGAATTCCCTTAATCCTCACACATTAACATTCCCTTGCAACCCTAGTCAGTTATCAATTCTTCAAAATTGAGGAACTCAACCTCTCATATCAATATCTGTCCACATACCAACACATATCCATGCATATAAGAACCCCTTGGAATATCAATGGTCAAAATCAATTTCATTTTTCGAAATTAAATATTCAACGCACATTTTATAATTTTTAATTTAAATAACATTTCAAATATTCACAAAGCCTTTCAAAAATCCACCAAACACTATTCCCAGAACCATATTATTTGAACACGAATTTATGTTTCAAATTTTACAAAACCCAATAAAAATTCCATTACAAAAAAAAATCCAATTTCAAAACACCACACATATATCTATTTAATCATATTCATAATAAAATTCCCTGGGTTCCTTTGAAATATTAATCTCACCTCATTAAAAATATTTTTAACAACTTAAAAAATCTTATCCCATCAAAAATCATTTGAATAAAATCAAAATATACAAAATTTCATTTAATTTAGAAATGAATATTAAAAACACACATAAAATTGAACTTCTTGTCCCAATAGAAAATTTGATAAACCCCGTGTTTTGATTATAATCACATAATCCCAACAAACTCATCCGCATTTTTCCCAAAAAGTATTTTTTGTCAAAAATCAATATTTTAATTATTTGTTAAAAAAGATTCTAAAATATCATTTTTCAGCTTCTCATAACCAATCCATTACCACTTTAATTCTGGTTTTCAAAATTTCTAAACATGGATTCTACAAAATCAGATTTATGAGGCTCTAAAAAAAGTCACAATAATAATCTATTTTCAATTGCTGACATGGCCATATGGTTAGCGGCTTTTTGAAATCATGAAATTGTCACAGAGAGTCATTCATGACCATGTCCACAGATCCACATGGCTGAGTTGGTCCAATAAGCTAACTAAAAATATTATAACACCATCTTTTCTTTTCCCAATAAAAAATATATATAATAGAATTAGATAAACCAAATGAAACCCGACATCCCATAGTAATCAATGTTTTAGAAAATAAAGTATTTTCTAGAAATACCATCATAAATATTCCACATGTTTCGATAGTATCATACCATCTATCATGACATACAAAAATTATAAAATCATTCTCTAAACTATATGAACTAAACATCTTTGATAACACAATGTCACTGTCTAACCTGGGTGGACCCCAAATCGGCCACCTGAGTCGATTGACAAAAGGACTGAGAATCTTTCTCGATCCTCCCCTGGCAAAAAACTAATGTTAGTGAATCAATAATGAAACCATGAGAATGATTTCACAAAATTTAATTAAATATAACTACAAAAACAAATTGGGCATCATAATTAATATGAAATTCAAAACCTATCATCATTTATACAAAAAATAAGAAAAAAACCGAACAAATTAACCCAAAATAAAATAGAAGACCATAATGTATGCATGTTACCTGATGGGATACTATATGATACTAAAACCAAAAATCTCCCAGGGTGATTTAAAGAAGTATGGTACCTACATTGAAACTAAATACAAGAATGTACTATAACATTGAGTATAAAAACTGAATAGAATTTTACCAAAAAAATCCATTCTTGATGAAATTTTTTTATATAATGAAACATCACAAAAGTTTTGTAATACAACATAAAAAAGCAATATGTTTCACTTCTTTCACCATTAAAATAAAATTCAAAACCATTTCTCCTTTTCCACTCAAATCCACACTCATTTCTAAAAGGTACAATTTAAATTTTTGAATTGAAAAGATGAGGTTTTAGTTTCAAAATTTGAATCATAGGATTGAAAACTATTTTCATAAAAAATTTACCCAACCAATTGAAACCATTTTGATTGATTTATAAAATTACTTGATGTAAAACGAAACAATAACAACCAACAGACAATAAGGGAAATGGGAAAATACCACACTAGGGTAACCAACTAACAATCATTTCAAATATCCTCCGTAGAAAACTATGTGATAATTTATATGGGATATAATAAAAGATATGGGGAATAATATAGTGCATAATATAAATTTTACTCATCCTGAGTGCATTCCTCAATTGTTGACATCAATCCCAACTGCATGCTCTATCACACCCAACCTGGTCTAATTGAGGATAACTATCCCATTAAAAAATCCAAACAAATCCCTTACTATCGGACACTAGAAACATAGAATTTTTAATATAGTGTAGAACATTTTCACTGAGAATCCATTATCTATGATAGGATCTCACGTAAATACAATAAAAGGGGGTGAAACAACTGTTACTAAATAGTAATGCAGTCACATTCACATATATCATATATAAATAATTCTAACAACAATTCAACCTCATGCCACCCCAAAGAGTAATATCTTTCCTTTCAACATTTTGAACAAATGGGAGCCGCATAGATTGAGCCTCCCACAACATGCAAAATAAAAAATTAAAGGATATTATCCAAGGAGAATTTTCATGTCAATTTTTTTCACTAATTTAAAAAAAATTACCAAACGGGCATCATCACACTTTTTTCAATTAACCAAGACCACCTTTCCAGAAAGGTACAAGACCATGATTTTTCATTTCAATAGAATTTAGAAATCCCCATTAATGCAGTAACAACACAATTCTAAATGAAGTCCATTTTTCTCAAAATTCTAAATATACCACACACCATCAATAAAATACATGTTTCCAAAAAGAAAAGAACACATTTTCCTTCCCTTGTAAAACCTTTTTCATAAGACTAATACACAAATATTTTAATTCCAAAATCTCTTTCATAACACATTCAAGTGGCCCAATCCCTCATTTAAAATTTCATAAATAAATTTTAAAATCCCAACCATAATTTAAACATCATAAAACACTCACAAAAATGAATTATTAATTTGAACAAACCCTTTGTGTGAAACCTAAGAAAATTATATGAACATCAAAAGAGGATGGATGTACCCTCATTTCAAGATAAGAAATGAACCAAATATCATACATCAATAATTATCGTAAATGTAAGGTGTGAAGAGAAAGAAAGAAAAAGATTATAAAATTTAAAGGACAAGTGAAAATGGAATCCTGCCTAAAATCACATGCACTTCAATAAAGACATTCCAAAATAATTCCCCAATGGTTCAAAAATCCATTAACAACAATTTGAAACACAATGAAGTCAAATCGAAAAATATAATCTAAGGGAAACATAAAACCAAGATACACAAAATCATGGAGATGGAGAAGCTAAAATGAAAATGGGATTTGAAGGAAGTGGAATAATAGAGGATAATATTACATTGACAAATCACCCCCAAAACATGAATAAATCACTAGATCAACTCCATGGGAGAGGATAAGAGGTTAAGAAAATAATGGAGTGGTTCCTCCGGCACCATAATAAATAGGAGAAGGAAAGTTGGGTCATTTGGTGAAAAAAATACAAAGTGGGTAGAATATGAATTTCACATTGTTAATGACCTAGGAATAATGAATAGTCAGACTGCACAAATTACCAAATTGTGCACCACTATCTAGACACACTGTGACCTCACATGGTTGGGTAAACTATGCATGTATTCTGTAACATGGTTATGTAGAAAATGGTAGAACCATTCACATACCTTTTATACAGTTTTCTTATATTATCATGGTTCATGTGACCCTAACCTGTGACATCCCATGTTTAGGATGGATTTCTCAGGGAGGGTTCGTATATTCCTATAACCATGCACCAAAACCATGAATCTAATGGAAAACATCCAAAAACTCAATATTTAAATCTGCTACACCTTGAATGTAAGGGAAAAAGAAAATAAAAAATTATAAACTAGAAAATGGTGTAAAAATTAAAATCTAGGTGTGACACATACTATATATTTTATATACATGGGATAACAATAAATCCAATTTGATAAATAAAATCATGTATTTTTCAAAAAGTAAATTATACCGCCTAATATTGGAGTACCCATTTTAAGTCTAATTTATGAGAATTTTATTATTTTTATTTTAAAAAATATTCATCATTTTTTAATGTGGAATATCAAATATTTACATTGGGTAAATATTTTGTATTTTTCTATGAAGTTCAATTTAATGATTATTATTGAAAAATAATGAATTTTAATTTAAATATAACATTTAGTATAATTTATTTATAAAGGTAAATTATAATTTTCATTTAGTAAACAATTGATTTATATCGATTATATATAAATTAATATTTTTTAGTTTATTTAAATCAATTTAAAAATTTAAATTTGATATAAAAACAATTTAAACATTTTATCATTTTCACTTTAAAAAGTCATTGTTTCATGGAGTCTATGAGAGTATTTTAAAATATATTTAAACTAAATTAGTTTTTTGAATATGCAAAATTTGATTCCATATTAAGATTTATAATAATTTATAATGTTTAAAAAGGTAGACATAATTTTTGAAAAAAAATTAGTTAATGTAATTAAAATTATTTAAAACTATTAAGGTAAAATCATGTTTATTTAGTGGTAAAATGGTAACCTCTATGTTAAAATGTCATATATACATTCTAATAAGTTAATTTATTTCCATATTTCAACCATTTAATCCCATTTTTCTAAAATTTTAATTTATTGGATACAAAATATGTAAGGAAAATTTCTAAATAGGGGTTTTTTATATTTACAATAATCCCAGTCTACTGCTATAAAAGTCAACTACCCCCCCCCCGAACATCTTCACGCCTCTCAAAATAATTGGTTTGTGAAAAAAATGAAACCATAAAAGAAATCGATCCAATCATCATATATTAATAACATTTTAAGTAAATCCAATAAATAATACCCTTTGGGGGAAACCAAAAGGAGTTACTCAAAGAATATGTATCACATTAAAAACATTGTTTGCATTTCATTATCCTCAAACTAAATTAATAATATTCCATGATTATATTAAAAATTATGTATACTATATATATTGATATTTTTATATTCAAAGGTTTATACTTACCCATATACAGACATCAATCAAATGAGTAACACATTTACCATTTCTGTGTATAGAGGGTAGTCGTGTTGTGAAATGATGTCATTAATTTTTTATTTACACCCTTTTGTAGTTAAGAATTATGATGGGAATAAAATTTTTATATGATAAATATGATATTTATTAATTATTTATTTTTTTAAAATATTATATAATATATAACTTCTTACATTATTTTTTTTAAATACAATAACTTCATCTGTGGATAGGTGGACTACCGCCTCCAAAATGTGATATGATTCGTTCATAGATTACGTGGAATGTACTATGGATGGTTTTAGTAAAAATTTATTATATATATGAAATAAAAATTTTAATATAGTTTTTATATAAATATATATTTCATTTAATATCATTTTTTCAATAAGATGAGAATATAGAAACAATGTTCATGTGTCTGTACGGCTTACCGTCTTTGTGAACGATGCATTCCATTTCATATATATATATATATATATTGATTATTGTAAATAATTATATAATGAGTAATTATTATATTTATATAATTTAATAAATTATATAAATAATAAAATAATGATCATCAAAATTGGATGAAGCCTAAAAATTCATAACATATATAAAAACAATGTTGATATTACAAAAAAAATTAAGTTTTTCATGGAATTTTTAATAACAGGATTATATGTGGTCAAAATAAAATACTATATTATTTTATATTTAATAATATTATTTTGGTTGTTTGAAAATAAATTAATATTTATTCTGTAGGAGTTTTGAATGTGTAAGATGAATGTTATGAATTAATGTAAGGGGTTTCAAGTTGCTCTTTTATTTCTGTGAGACATATGTCATATTCACCACTTATTTATTTGGTGTGGTCGATATAATGACCATGAATATTTTATATGATTATTATAATTATATTTATGTGTATCTAATATTAATTTTATGATATTTCTTTCAAGGGGTTTATGGTTCAAAAGGTACCATATCAGTAAGGTAAATTGGTTTCAATTTTACTTTATTGATGTAATTCCTTGTTGTGAGCTGATATTTTTCTACAGGTTGAATAAACTACCCTTGGACATGAGACATCATGAATCTAATTATTTTATTGATATCTTTTGAATCATTTAATTTTATTAATACATGAGTTTTTTATTCAATGTTATCAATGTAGTAATAGTATATTTCTACAATGTCATCATTTATTGGGATTGTTTATGATTATGCTTTAAATAATGATGTATTATAATCCATAATTAAGAAAATCTAATGAATTTTCATATACTCTAGATATTTTTTCACATATTCGAACCATTTTACAACTCATTGTTACTTATTATAATTAATAAACTGTTGTAATAAAATCTATCCTTATTTTTCTTCAGTCAGGAATCTATTTTACTAAAACCCCATGTTCTTGAAATATGAATTAAAAAATGTTTTAAATGTTATATTAACTCATTTTCATTTAAAATAAAATAATTTTTTTTAATGTTATATAAATTTGTTTAAAAAGGTTTTCGAAAACTCCATTATTAATTTTCATATATATTTTCAGAGAAAAGGGTTTCCAAAATTGCATATGGATTAAATAAATTATAGTGGAAATGAAATTTTATTAAACATACTATTAAATTGATATTAAATTATAATTTATATTTTGTGAATGTGTTTTTAATATAATTTTTTAATATGTTCTATCATTTAAGAAGTGAATTTCAAGGAATGATTATTTTCCTTAAACAAAATTCCAAATGATCTTTCGAAATCCATCTCTATCTAAGATGGAATACATTGATATAGTTTTTCCTATGTTGGGGTCATTATTTGAGAACACCATTATTATTATTTCTTGAATGGTTTTTGTTTTGATGGCATGATGTGTATTACACCCTTATCTATTCTACAAGTAATATGATTTTTAATACTTCTTCTTTTCACATGTTATAATTTGTTGAAATGAATTTGAAACCAATATATTGGAAATATGTTATGATGTCATGAAATATTGGTGATACCTATTTCATTTCCTGTGGTATGATATGATGTTTTGGAAACCCATTGATTTTAATGGTCTATGTTACATTGAATGGTTTATTATCTTGTAAAAGCCAGATGATTTATTCCATTATGTGGTGGTGGGAGCTATATCTACCAACAATGAAATGGATAATGACTTATATCTCATGATATATTGATGGGAAATAAGTAGACATGCAGGATCCATAATGGGATACATGTTAGACATAATCCACAATTAGAAATATGTGCATCCCAATCCACAATGGGAAACTTGTTCATCCCAATCCACTATAGTAAATAGATGTGTTATGAATTATGGTGATGGTGTTGGTTATTAATATTGATAAATGAAATGGGTTTATATTTTAATTATAGTGTCAAACATATATTTCATGAGATTATTATTGATGATTGATTTATGAGGATTTATCAACCATATGGTTTTTTTATTATGAACTGCCAATCTTTCTTCCATGAATCTTGTATATGATTGATGATATATAAGGTATTATCATAAAATGTCATTATCATATTCTCATAACCTTATTCTCTTATTATTCTTATGTATATCCTTTATTTATCATTATATTGAATTTGATTTCAATAATTTATGTGGATTCCATTCTCTAGTTTAAGATGAATGGTTTAATGTAAGTGAAGTAAATGGGAAGATCATTATAGAGGATTTTGAATATCATTCACCATAGTAGAATATTTTGTTCAATTATTATAAACAAACAAAACTATTTCGGTCCTCATGAATTAATTTTTTCTTCTATGCTGAATATTCATCTAAAAGTATGTAATTTCCATGTATGTTTGGCCAGGGAATTTATAAAATTCATGCCGTGTAAGTATTTCATGACAAAAATATGTCTAGTGAGAGTTCAATCATCCATATTTGATTGAAAAATTTTGATCCATCTCTAAATACATACATAACCAAAGAGACACAACTTAGTCCTTTTTCAAATTTATTCTTAAACACTATTAATTAAAAAAACATGTATCCCAATATATTAGTTTTTCCCTAAAAAATAACAGCATCCCCATAAGACCTAAAACACACCATAAAATAGAATAAATAGTTTTTCAAATAGTTAACATATGGAAGGTATTAGGAGGTTGTAAATTTTTGATATAAATTAAACTATTAATAAAAAAGTAATTAATTTATCGTAATGTCTTTATATAGTTCAAAAATAAATTTCTATCAAAAAATGTTCTTATATTTTTTAAATAAAGAGTGAAAGTAAATTTATGTATATTGAATAATATTATTTTAAAAAATAAACATAAATTTTGAAATCTAAGAATCAATAATTTATTTGACTACCCTTTTTATAGTTTTCAAAAAATATATTTCTTTTCAATGTATATTAAAAAAATAATTTTTTATTTAAAACTACAAATTTGATTATTGAATTTACATGATCCTTTTGTTAAATGAATTTAAAAGTAAAAATGGATAAATAATATATTTTTACCCAAGCTTCGTCATTGGAATCAATTTCATGTTGACTATTGAAATTAATAAGTTCTATAATTATGTGAACATTTTCATTGGAAAAACTCTTTATCATTGTTTATACTAGTTTAATTATTAAATAATATTGTGGAAAATATGTGTATTGGATCTGGTAAAATGGATTCATATGTTTTGAATCATTTTTAGCAATATTATATAATTATTTGAACATAATTTTGTTCTCAATTAAGAGTAATCAATGTTGGAAAATTTCAACAGTTAAGGTTCGATCAAATTTATCGAGGGTTATGCTAATATATAATGGTTAAAATGGCCAAAAAACTATACGATTTATATTATAAGGTACTATTTTTAACATATATCATCTATGTATTGATAATTATCCATAATGGATCTCTATGTCATGTGTAAATTGAGGGTATACATTTTTCTTTTTCAAAATTTCATAATATTCCTCTCCACCATTAAAAAAGAAAACTCTCTCCCCTACCCAAACACTTAAAAATATAACATGTTCTAACATCAATTACAAAAAAAATTATACATCCCTACCAATATTCTTTAGGCATTATTTTTACTACCAATCCATCCTAAAACTGATTTTTGTACAATCCAAAGGAGGATGTCCGAAAAATGTGGCCTAAATCTTTATAGTTATTTTTTTATTTCATCTTCCATATTATATAAATTGTGACACCAAGTTATTTATTTTATTCCTTTGATATTTCTTCTCTCTTGGTCTTGGGGTTTTTTCTCAGGATCAGTGTGTTAAGGTTTCAAATTTTGAGTTTTGATGTTTTTTATAATGTTACACATTTTAGGTGACTGGTTATATGGAACCCTATGTCCCAACCTAGGAAACAATGAAATATTTGGGATTCTTATATTTGAGGGAGCACGACCCACATATGGTTAGTCAACCCATGTGGAAGTCATGCACATGGATCTTACATTTGGAAAGAACCACGACTCGTGGTTGGAGGATGGTTTACCAAACTCTAAAGCTCAACCTCAAGGGTACCTAGTTTTATCCAGTAAGGGGTGCATGGTTAGCGCAAAATATGGTAAACTGTATGACCAAACTATGTGAGCTTCCCAAGTTATTAATATTATTAAATTACCTTTCATCCCTATTGGAATTTTATCCCCAAATTTTCTTCCCCTACTTCTACTATATCCTATAACCTAATGGGAGCTCGTACAATATCTCCTAGCCATATCCCTCTCCCATTGTGTGTATCTAGGGTTTTCATTGTTTTGGGATAGATATTCATGGTAATTGCCTCCAATTTTTACCTAATTATTTCTTCCCAAATTTTTTCAGGAGTTTCCCTTCTCACATGGTGACTTGGATCTCAGATTCATGTTTTTATTTGTTAATGATTGGGTTTTATGGATTTAAGGTTCTTCATTGATGTTATATATTACTTGATACTTCATAACACAATGTTTTAGTTGAACATTGTTGAAGCATATGGATACAGAAGAAGGTTTCCCATTACAAATTCCTTTTTAATTTTAGAATCATTTGTTTATTAATTTTCTCACCATCATTTAATATGATATTTTTATGTATGATCATTTGGAATAATTTTTGAGGGTGAAAATTGGTTATTTATTTCTTATTACGACATAAATGTAATTTTTAAATGTTTTTCAAACCATGTGTTTGATAAAATGATTTGTTGGATTTCACATGTGATTTTTGATATCTAAAGCATGGTTTGGACTTGTAAAGATATTTTTAATTGTGAAAAACTAGGTTGGGTTTGAGGAATTGGTTTTTAAAGTGGATTTGGATTAAAATTATGTGTGTATTTATATTTTTAGAAATTTTATTCATGTGTGGTAAAATGTACTGGTTTTCTTTTGGAAACAATTGTTTTCTTGATGGCATGTGGCCTAGTTGGCGTTTTAATATGGTGAATTTTCTATTCAAATGTGGTGTGACTATATTAGTGTAATTATCTAAATGATTGTGAAATAGAAAATATTGTGTCTGAACCTTTTTTGAAAGGAGAATTTGGTTCTTTTGAACATGATGGTTTGTAATTTAGTATTGAGGCACATTTAGATATATTGTGAAAATGGTGATATTATATATCATGAAAAAATTTCATAGTTTATTCACATTATAACTTAATATTAAATTAAATATATTTTTTCATTTGAAAATCCTCATGATCCTTTAATGTCAATGGGTGGGACATCCTCACTATTGAGTGCTCAGGATCCATTTACATAGTATGTAAATGTGAGGTCCTCAGTGAGAACTCCATTGGGATCTATGAGATTAAACAAAGATATTAATATTTTGCCTGACACTTTTGATGCATGTTTTGTGAATATTATTATACATGTTCATATAACTAAATAAATAGTTTGCATCAATTGGCTAACCCACTTTATATCATGTCATGTTAAACTTGAATAGCTTGAAAATCGTTTTAGAATGATAGCTTCACTAGATAAGGACTACACTAAGTCTATTGGCTGATACTAGGGGGATATTTTTTTATTTCAAATAGATACATTCCCATGATCTATACAAGGATTGGTGTGGAATTGTTGGGGGGATTATTTCATGTCATTCAGTGAGAAATTTATTCTATGGGGAGTTATGTTATATAGTATGTTTTGGAATATTCATTATCTCATAGGTTCACACATGTCTATTTGTACATGATTATTAGAAATAAATGATTGATATGCATGGTTGGTTATGTTCACATCTGTGACTGTTAATATTTCCCTTATTAGGAGATAAATTTTAGTGCTCTCATGTGTGTTTTATTTATTTGGAATGTGATGATCTATATTTTCAAAGGATTGTAGGAAAAAAAATTGGCAATGTTTTATACTATTATCCCCGCTTGAAATTGTAAATGATTTATTCTTGTAAAGGATATGGATTTGTAATTAAATTGGGATGTGGGCCATATTTTATTATTATTATAATATCTTGAAGTTATTACTTTTAAATATTTTATTTCAAACATGATGTTTTTGTATCATTTATTTTAAAGTATGTTCATCAGGAATATATTTTTTTGGAATACATTAAATGTTATTATACTCACGCCTATTTTTCTTTTCTATTTAGCTTGAGGTGCATGTTTCAACATGGGTTTTCTCAGCATGGGTGATAATAGGTATTGAAGGGAGACCCTTGAGGTCATGCAGATATGTTTTGTTTATAAAGTTCATCATGATTTATTGTTGTGCAGATTTCTATATTTTTAGATTCATGAATATAAGATGTCCAGTTATTTATATTAATTATTATTGACATATTATGTTATGTTTCGACACGGTTTATTTTTTATATTGGGAGAAATAATTCACTCCAATTTCTCTATTCATGCCTAACACTAAATTCCAGCCTATGGGGTCCAATAATGGCCATAATTAAATTCGATGGATTTACTCAGTTGATCGATTTAGCATCGAATCAGATTGGTTTGTGAAACAAATTTATCAAATGAGGATTCCATTAGAGGACCCGGAATTTATAGCACCCTCCATTACATGGGGATTTAAGGGTATATGGAGTAGTACTATATGGGGATGGTGTGAATGTCTATGGGAGTTTCTAGTAAATACATTCTTGAATAAACTTGGAGTTTTCACGAGAAGTCATAGTTTTTACTTGTTTCTTAGGATCTTAGTGTCTTTTGATATTTGGGATTTGAAAAGTTTTATGAATTTTGAAATGGAAATTGGAAATGTGTTTTTTTATGTTTGATATTTTTATAGGTTCTCACATTAATCGATGTTTATGGAAAAGTGAATATATAGTGATATGGGTGGATGATTGACTAGATTATCATGTGTTAATGAGTTCCCAATGTGGTGCATGAGTTTGTATGTGAGGATACATGGATTACCACTAGATACTATGTAATCCCCCAAGATTGTTTTCTTTTGAAAATGTGTTTATGATAATAGATGTGTTGTTTTGATAGATATAATAGGTGTGGTTAATTTATAAGTTTCTTGGAACTGATTTTATGGATTTTTTTTTGGTTTGAGACCACATTATGATATGATATTTTTTATTAATGTCATGGATTTATTTTTTCCATTTGTGTTCCCCCACAATGATTTGATGGATGTTCATAGTGTACCTATGCATGTTTCCAAATTATTATGATTTACAGTTGATCAATATATGGATTTTGTTCTAAATTTTTGAATGCTAAATACACTTTTCTACTATGGTCAATCAGAACCTCATGGAGTGACATAGTGGATGTAAAAAAATGAATTGATGTTTATCGTCATTTAGTTTCTCGAGTGATTAAAATTGATGTTTCTAACATATACATAAATAATAGCCTAGAAGTAGTGGAATTTGGGCTCTCAAAAAAACACTATGAATTTCTCACATGGGAGATGAATAAGGATTCATTCATCGAGAAGTGTTTCTTTATTTCCTAGAAGGTGAGTAATTGAATAGAGATATGTGATCTGCAGAAAGCTTATTTAATGGTGTTGGAGTTATTTCTCAAATTTTTTGGATCCAATTCCATAACTTATACTGTTTATTGTGGATGATTCACTGATGAATTGCAATATTGATTTTGGGTTTCATCCTGATTGGTAGTCAGATGTTTTAGAGTGTGATATTAAGCCTTTTTCCAATTTAGTATGTAATTATGTTCATTTTGAAGTTTTCGTAGTTAGTGTTCATGAGATAGATAACATTCCTCCAATATATAGAAATGGTGGAAGGAATACTAGTAAATAGTTAGGGAAGGATCGTGATGTTATTTGTTCCAATCATAAAATTGAATTGGCGCAAGATCTTTGGTCTTCTTCTTCAGGGGGTACGATCCTGGTGTGTCATCAGTGCATCAAGTATGTTCCTTACAAGTTTTCTTTATAATGTACTCAAAATTCTCATCATGCTGGTAAAAGCTTCAAAAATCTGAAATGGTTTCTATAAGGTGTTTCTAGGAAACATCATGGAGACTAATCCTCTACATTGAGAGACACCCATCCAATTTTCATGAGTAATGTGATGTTTTTGGGATTAGATTGAAGTTTCCATTTCTTATAAATGTTCTTTTTTACTTGAAGTGTTTCTTTATTTTCTGGTGGTTGTTAGCAGTGGTGTTCCCTTTTTTGTGAGATGTATTGTAATATTGCAGAACACTCGAGTACTATTATTCTAATGGGAGCATGTTATTTACTTTAGTAATTGTTAAATTATAATTCTCTAAGTGGATTTTATTTATTGTTCACCTTTTTTATGTTGTTTCTCATTTGAGTGAAACATGATGTTGTATGTGCATCTACTATGTCCCTATAGTGGTAATGTTATTTTGAGTGACAAAAGTGGGGTTTGCGGGGAGTTATGATCTTTTAGTATTTCTTGGGGTGTTGTGAAGATCCTTGTGACAATAAAGGAGTGAGTTACAATAGGAATATATCAAGTGCTAACTATGGGGAAGAAGATGATTCAGATATCAGGGATCCATCCATCGTTCACATGATGAATATTTTCACATAGTCAAGAAATAACAGGGGGTGTGGTGTACTTTGGTGTTTTTGTAAGTTCAACTTTTTGGTTCAATTTTGTTTTGAAGTTACTTCTATTGGGACCCCTTATAGTGGTGGTTATTGGTATGTGTAGTATGATTGATGGCTTTCAATTATGTGTTTCCAATTTTGGCATTTTCTAGTCTACTAAATCTAGTGGGTTGTTAATTTGGTAGAGACCCAGCATTGTTATTGTTTATAATTCCCATGATTTGATCAGTGATATTTGATTTTTAAACATGGGGTGTCATTCCAGTATCCTATGATGAGAAAATTGTTTGGTATTGGATGATGGTCCAATAAGAGGTGGGTTATTTTGATGTTTTTTATTTATAATAGATTTTTTTTGGTGTGAACTGAGATTCATTGGGTTGTTACCAATGACCCTGTTTGATGAATGGTTGTGGATGTTGTGGCTTGAGCTTACCATCATTTCATTGGAAATGATTTTGGTTTTTCGTTTGGTTTTGATCACAATGCCTAAGTCCTATTTGTTAGATGATGATATATTATTGGTATAAGAAGATTTATTATTTGGTTATTGAAAACCTTAGTCATTTATTAACAAACTAAATGATTTTTTCTATTTATAGGGACAGAAAGCATAATGGTGTGATGAATTTTCATACCCATATTTTTATAATTTTTTTTATTTGATCATGTTTATATTCTAGGTCTTTGTTTTTGGCTTCAGTTCCATATGTGATAGTTTAATTTTTTTTTCAATGTGTATTTATCATTTTATATGGTTTAGGGGTATGATTAGATGAAACAATTTGGCTAAACCCTGAAGGAATGCACATGGTGTGAGGAATTATCATACCAATATTTTTATAATTTTTTAATTTGATGGTTCATAACCCATGCTTAGTAAGTCAAAGAATGTAGAAGGCATACACAAGGTTCCTCATATGAACTGAACCATGTCACACATTTGGAACATGGTTTGTCAAACCATGTGTTCAAACCATGTAGTTTCTAAGGTGTTTACATTATAGGGGCATGTTTTGTATACCATGCCGCCAAACCATTCGTGCTACCCAGGTCATACAAATATTGAAAATAATATTCCATATTATTTTTATTTTATACAAAAATCACCTCCCCTCCACTCCTCCATATTTTTCTGACAAATAGGTTTTTCGAACCTTCCTATCCATGCATATATCCCTCTTTCAGAGTGTTCATATATGATTTCATCATTGTTCAGGTCTAGATTATCTTGGTAATTCTCTCCTATCTTCTCCCTCTTCATTCTTCATCCATTTTTCTCGTAAGTTCAACTTCTCCCAGACCCTCTTGAATCTAAGATTCATTTTTTAACATAGTTCATACTAGTTTTTTTGTAATTACTTCCCTATTAGAATTTATTACTACCATTATTCATTAATTTTTTTTTCCTGTGTAAATTGTTGAAGCGACATGATATTGTGGTATGCTTCACTTTGTAAATTTCTTTTTAATTTATGAATATTAGGTTTCATATTTTTCACACATTACATGTATATGACATAGTGATGTGTGATATATGGATTGCATTTTTGGTGTGAAAACTGGAGAATAATATTTTTTCATGAAGTAAATGACATTATTATCTTATTTTATGAACATCATGTGTTTGATAAAATGAACAATTAGATTTTTCAAGTGATTTGTGATATCGAAACCATGGTTTGGATTTCTAAATATATTTATTAATTATTAAAATATTCAATGGGATTAATGAATGGGGTTTCAATATTATTTTTTATTTTAAAGTTGTTTGTATTTGGATTTTAAAAATGAGTTGGCATGTGGAAGAAAATGTGTTGGTTTTAATTTGTAAACAAGTGATTTATTTATGGCTTATGGATGGTTTAGAATTTTGATAGAGAAGATTTGGATTTTAAATGTTATGTGATTATTTTAAAAGAAACTTTTTAAATGATTTTGAATTATAAAATGATGTTTTTTCTTTTTTTGGATAGGTGGATCTGGTATTTTTCAATGTGATGGTTTTGTAAAGTGTGCTTGAGCCCCCATTGTAAATTTTTTGAAAATGGTAATGGGGTTTATCTTGAAAACTATTTGTTCATAATTTTATTATCAAGATTATATTTAAATGATGGGATATCCTTGTATGGAAATCCTCATGATCCATTTATGTGAATAGTTTGTATTTTTTCAATGTAGAGTCCTCAAAAATCATTTACACAACGAGGAAATGGGAGGTCCTCGGTGTGGACTCATTTGTGATCTATGATTTATAATTATATATATATTTAAATTGGGTTAATCAGGTTATTCATATTGTGTGAATTATTATTATATTTGATAATATGATTGGATTCAAAATTGGAATCTATTGCCTCACTATATTTATATCATGAAATGTGTACCTGAAATAACAAGAAAATATTTTGAGAATGATTTCTATACCAGCTTAAAATTATGCTCTTGCAAGTGGACCAAAGTAGGGGGTTATATTTAGTTTTCATTTCGATGAGATAGTACCACATGGTATACACCAGGTAGGGTGTGGCTGAGCATGTTGGAGTATTTGATTCCATAACATGAGCAATTATTTCTTGGTTGAGTCAAGATATATTATATGATCTGGATTGTTCGTGAGATCATAGGTTCAACCATACCTGTTGGTACATGATTACTTATGACAAATTATTGAGATGAACTATTAATTTGATTCTCTTTGGTTCTGGATTCCATTTCCCATATTATGTGAATAATTTTTGTGCCCTCTTATGTGGTGTATTTCTTTAAAAAATGAAGAAATTGGTTTTCTATGTTTTGTGTAAAAAATGGTTTTTAAATATTTTATACTCTCATCCACCCTTGAAAACATGAATTTCTGATTCGTAGAAATGAAATTGGATTAGGAATGATATAGTGAATTTGGTCAGGTTTGGATTTAATGTAAAAATGTGTGGAAAATATTACTTTATATATTATATTTTATTCTTGATGTTTCCATTACATTTATTTTAATGAAAGTTCATTGGGAATAGATTTATTTAAGCATGCCTACCGTACTTTAGTACAAAATCCTATAGTTCATTCTTTTTTATTCCTTGTGGTGTAGGTTTCATATCGATTATTATATCTTGGGAGAATAATTATTTTTGTTATTGGGGAGTCCCCTATTTTTCATGTGGATATTTTTTTTGTTTTAAGGTACTTGTTGTGTTTTTATTGTGTAGTTTATTTTATATTTTTTTATTCTGGTATAAATAATGTTCATTATGAATATTCATAATTACATAGATAGTATATTTATCTGGAAGAGTTTTATTTATTTATATCGGGAGAAATCATTCCCTTGTATTTATCTATTGATGATTGGCATAATTTGCCAACCATGGGGATTAGGAACATTGTTCATGCAATTATATGAAACTACTCTAGTGATTGGTTCAATATATACTAAGTTCATTTGATGAAAAAAATTAAATTATGTTTGAAATAATATTAATATTATCTCCAATGTACTAAAAATATATTATATAAATTAATCTTCTGTATTGAGGTAAGGGATTAATTGTATATCATTTATTTTTTGATGACTTATTCCATATCCCCCAATTGTTTCTTTTATAATGATTATATACTACCTATTTGATATTTCATATCATTAATCTCATTATTTTCATGATATTTTATTTTTAAATTAATGTTTTTATTTAATGGTTATAATGATTCAATAGTTTCAAACATTATAATACGGTTTTCATCTCACACATTTCTATCAATGATACACATTCCATATTCACCGCATATTTTTATACTGTGGTTTATATACTACCCATTATTGAATAATATAATTATTATTATAAATATATAGTAATCTCTATATTAATTGGACTATGACTGAAATTTAACTAATGTTTAGGAGAATGATTTAAAACCTCATTTTCTATCTGGATTATTTAGGACTTCGCTTATAATGTTGATATGAAATTTTCTAACTCTAAGTAATGTCATTTGTTTTATTCTTCTATATTTATTTGAATAATATACTTATTTTCCATTCATTTTCACATTTTTATGTACTCAATATTCCATCAAATATTTTTTAATGTATACATGATTTCATTCCCTCTTTAGAAGAAATATCGATATCTGCCTTAATAGTGTTTAAAAAACACGTGAAGGAATGATTTTAATATTATCATAATATGGTATTCTGAAATTTGTATTATTAAATTATTTTTAAATAAAAATTTAATGGAATTGTGATTTCGTTTTTGTAATAAGTATCTTTTTACTTTTTACAAAAAATGTTAATCAAATCATTTATTTTCATGTATAGATTTAACAATATTTTCCATGCACATGAACACTCAGTGATTTAATAATAGATTTACAATATTACATCATAAATTTCAATTAAATTATTTTTTTAAAAATCATATAAATTTTTATATTCTAATTTTTTTAAATGTAGTTGATATTTTATTCAATATTGGTTAAATGATATTTTTATGAAATTTCTGTGTATTGATAAGAGCTACATTCTAAGATCCCTTTGCTTCAAAGGGGATATGTTAAAATTTCATAATAATTATTTGTTTCTATTCGATTTAGGAATTTATGTAGATATATTTAAAAAAACTATCCCTTTTCAATGGATTATGATAATTTTTATTGATTTGATGATTATGAAATAAATTTCCATGATATAGGTAGTGAAATTCTTAAATGGTTGTGAACCTCATTTAAATTTTCATGGGTTATTACAAGATTAATGTTTTATGATCTTGTGGAAAAACAATTTATGGATTTTGTGATAGGTGTGAGCTATTTGTACTTCAATTAAATTGGTTAATATATAATTTTTTTGAGATCAATGGGTGTGTGGGAGGTTATCACTTGTCCAATAAAATGGGTACATAGAAGATTATTTGATGCCCGAATGATAGTACATGGGAGGTTATCCCATGCCCAATAGTGAGTATATTTGTGTTTTCCCAAGACTAATTATTGTAAAATGATCTTTATACTATTACTTTCCTATTATGAATATCATTGTATATATCCCTGAAATGTGATTTTCCATTTTTATGAATATTTCACACATTTATGTATTATGAAAATTTCAGGTTCTAATAGATCATATTAATTGATTCATTTTTTATTCATGTCTTATGATCTTCATAGATTTATTTGATGAATTAGGTTTTTTATATATGATATGAAAGGTATGGTTTTAAAATTTTATTATCATGTCCACATTCTCTTATGAAATGTTTTGGTTTATTTTTCCTATTTTTACCCTTACTGCGAATATTAGCTCACACATTATTTTGTTTCTTTTTTTAGGTTATAAAAAACTGTTTTAGGTGGCGTTTTTATTTAAAATGTACCATATGGGAATATTTTTATGAGGGTGTTTAATATATTAATGTAATAGGAATATTTGGTATCTATTCTCTAATGAAAATTTTCATTTATGTAAACTATGTGTATTTTTGTGCAATGTATTGAATTTAAATCTAAACCATGTAATATTTTATGTATCAAAATAATAAATATATCTAGATGGATTTATAGAATATGATTTAGTTAAACATTAAAATGTAATATTATAAACCCTTATCAAGAACCATATGGGTCATTGTGATGATAAGATAATTTATATGAAAATTTGATGGAATCTTTGTGAGGGATAGAGAAAGTGGATTTCAATGAAATAAATCCAGGCGTAGATACAAAAATCATTTAAGCCTAGAATTCGTATACCATGGTGTAATACCTATTAATATTCATTAGGATTTTAATCATTCTATACGTGGTGAACAACATCATGCCTTGCTAATACATGGTTTGAAACTTTTGGGGAATATGATTTGAAAATTCATGAAATCTTTTAACCCATTATGACAATTTGTTAATAGATAATGATCATGAATGAACAATTTATTACCTAAGGATTAAATGATTTAAAATAAGGTATTTTGATTTACACATCATATAAATGTTTCATACGATTAACCACTCTAAATAATGCTGTCAGATAGTCATAGAATACATTTTTAGGCAACAATAAAACAAGGATTGAAGTTGTTGAGTGTGATAATAGGTATGATAAAATATTGATGTACCATATTTGATGTTATAAATATGAACAAATGTCTTTGAAATTTTTAATTTTTATCCACAATGAATAGAAGAAACTACATGAGAATCATGAAGATGGATTTATTTGTACATCTATTTTTCCATTTGTTGAACATTTTTATATTGAAAAGAACAAATATTGATTAATTAATTTATTCATTTATCATTGGGAAATTAACACAATCATAATCAGTTAGAAATATCATGTACCCACTATTGATTATTTATGTTGATAAACTAAAATGAGTTCAATAAATTTTCAAAAATTATATTCATTTTTGATATCATCTAATAAGGGTAAATAGAAATGATATACTCAAGAAAAAACATTTATGAGGAATGGATTCTATGAACATATTATAATTATATTTAGCCATATTGATTTATTTATTATATTGATGGATTTTAATAAATATAGACTTTATATATTTCCATGATTAGTTTTTTGTAGTCATTATATAACATATTTTTATCTTTTTAAAGTAAAAGGAAGTTAATTAAAATCATTTTTAATTGTAATGAATATCATAAGGAATTATAATCTCTATAAAATTTACTTTGTGTAATCTTTGGGTAAAAAATATAATTATTAGGTCATATAGTATCTTTTGTTTTCATATTGGATGATTATTCACGGAATGAGGCTATAGAGCATTGGACAATACTATCATTGTAGAAGCAAAATTGAATATATCTTGGATGGTCTTGATATTATTGATATTTTATTGATAATTTATCACCACTATACAATAAACTCACCATGTTAACCAATATGGACTACAAGTTCTCTTCGATAATTGAATGTGTACAAAAACATGGAATTGATGTGAATATTAGTCACATCCCATATGCTCAAATTACAATAAATTAATAAATTGTATGTAATTTATAATGATTCATTTAATAAGGTATTGTGATTCACTGTAATGTGGAATTATATTGTTATTGAATTTTCCACATGAAAAATAAATGTTCATGTGAAAAATTTCCAAACTCATGATTTAGAGTTACTTTTTTTTTGAATTTATAAAATATAGGCATTATATGTATGGATAAATGTATGATATATGAACAGATAAAAAAAAATAAAATATACATTAAAAAATAATTAGCTGAATATTAATATTATAAGATAATTGGGGATTAATAAAATTTTTATTGCGCAAAATATTACAACTCTGTGTAACCGAACAAGGAGGTCAATGATTTTAGGTGAAAGGATCATGTTATATTATCCATGAAAAGTATCAAAGAAGACAAAATATTTGTTTATTTTAAAGGGATGAATCTAGATATACTAAATTATGGATAGAAAAATTTTATTTCCTAATTGATTATAAAAACATTTATCAATGTTCTGATTAGAGAGGTGTAGAAGGATGATATAGAGATAAATAAGTTGTTTAGAGATTTTCCCAAGTATAAAGATGGTTATTATAGAATGATAATGTAAATAACCATTTATATTTTTTCCCATACCATATTAAAATTAGGATATGTTATATTATGATCATATTCATCAATATTTAATAAACTTGTAATCATAATGATATATAGATATTTGAATGAGTAAAATTTTTGGGTTTAAAAAAATAGAGATTTAGAAGAGTTTGTTTCATAAATCTTAGTATGTCAGTATGTTATGGTAGATATAAAAATGCATGAGGTGATGTCAGAACCATTACCCACACCATAGTGGAATTATGAAAATATCACTTTGGAATTTGTTGTCTAACAACCCAAAAAGTATAATGGAAATACTTATATAAGGGTTATTGTGAATAAAATTACAATATAATAACATATAGTCCCAATTAGATAATTTTCTAACTAAATTAACTTTTGATGATACATGTTAAATTATTTTTAAGGATTCATTGAGGGCCACATACTATTTTGGAATATCATGATCTGAGGATAACCTTGATGTTCTAGAGATGTCTTCAACAAGACATAGATACAAAGCTATGTTTCTAAAATGTGTATAATACTTTGATATATGGTCTTTATGAGAGAATAATTGAAAAATTATATTATTTTATTATACCTTATTTCATGGTCTATAACTATTGTTGGAATCAACACATTCATGTAGGAATGGTTTCTTAAATAAATAGCATTCACCTAAGAATTTATATGGATTATTATGAATATACCTAAGAAAAGAATGTATAATATCACATTGTTGGGATGAAATTAGGGATGTAAATTAGTTGGGACCACATATATATGGATAATTTTTAGATATTTGTAGATTCATTCTGTAGAACACCATGATATCAAAATGTTATCGAATGATATATGGTGAGAATCAGTGATGTGATCAAGAAATTAGAGATGGTGTTAATGTATTTATGAAACAATATATGCATTGTAAGGTTATAATATATTTATTTAAATTAAATTAAATACTGATTTATACTATACCTTTAATTATATGTGATTTAATATGGATTGTTACTAAATTATCGACACTTCCACAGAACCTCCCTCAAGTCCACGATGTGTTCTATATAGCTCTCTTGTTGAAGAACATACATGATACATAACATGTTTTGAACTCAAAATTAATAATGATTGACTATTATAATTAAAATAAGTAATAACCTATGTATATATTTATCATTGATGGAATGTTATATGAAACTATATCACTCAATTTAATATTTTTTTGTATAGAAACAACCAATTTGATAAAGCTACATGGGAACTTGAAGGCATGATGAACTAGAATTATGAATATAAATATATATATATTTATTAGAGTGATGATTTTTTAGGTATAACTTCAATTTAATTGTATTAGAAAGTAACACCCTAAGTTTCTATAATTTATTTTCAAATAAACTAATTTTTCTAACAACATTTGTTAGTTTTAATGAACAATGATATTCTATAATTATTATCATTTAAACATGATAGATGTAACCTACATATTGATAAATGTTTTTATAAAAAATAATAAAAAATAATTATAATTTCCTAAAATAGACTTATATAAGGAAAAAAAACCATAAAAAATTGTTTTTTGGAATAATTTTATATTTTTTGAAAATACATTTTCTCAAAAAATGTGTTTATTGAATTTTGAAAAATAACTGAAAGAGTTGATGTTACAATTTTTAGAAATTTTTTATAAAATAAATTTAATTTTTGAAATATACAAATAAAAATTATCTTTTATTTATTTATTTATTAATTTTAATAAATAATTATGGTTTTTGATGAATAGTAAAAAGTACTCATTTATTTAAAACAGCTACCTATTAAATAATATTATAGAATTAGTTTATTTTATTCTTCATGTAAAAGTAAAATTTGTAAAATAATATATTCATTAATGAAACATATATATGTAGAATCAATATCATATTGAAATTTGATATTAAAACATTATATAATTATAAAAATGTTTTATTTGAGGAATCTTTATTTCATTCAATCCATCATGTTAATTTTAAATTTTTTTATAATTATGAATTGAATTAAAAAAATATTCCATAATTTTAAACATTATATCTAATATTATATAATAATTCCAAATTAATTTATTTTTTAATGAATAAATTACAATATAAAAATTTATTAATGAGGTTACTATTATAACATGTTTCCTATGGGGTTTAACTAAAGTATATTGGTTTAAATGACCCAAATTTTTTTTCAAAAACAATTGGACGAAAATATATCTAAATTATCCCATAATTTTTTCTACATTAATCCATTATGGAAATGATTTCATGTTTAAAATTGGCTTATACCATTTTTGTTTAAAAAATTCCATTTGTTTCATTTCCAAGAGTTATAAAATAGAACCCACTATACTATTCTCTTCAATCATTATAATACATTAGGATCAGAAAATCCATATCAAAATATTATCTTTACATAATTTACCACATTCTATAGCCCGTATTATTATTATTAAACCCTTCTATACAATAATTTAGTGCAAACCAACAGAGGTTTTTCAAATAAAATAATCAATTCTTAAACGAGGCCTTTTTTATTTATTATTCCACCTTCTTCAACTATCCATAAATAGTGATGACATAATATTATTAATATCTCTCATATAAAATTATATTATTATATTAATATCATAACCTATACTAATCTCCACCTTTATAAAATGGGAACTGAAACTATATATTGTATGTATGGAGTACTACAGCCTCACGAATCAGTAAAATTTTTGTCCATCACTAAATCTTAGAGATGGTTATAGAAGTGGATTTAATATATTTAAATAATATTAATGAAAGGATTTTACTTATATAATTATATAATCAAACCTACCTTCACACTATCCAATCCATTGGATATTAAAAACAACATTGTTGTGTATGTGAGGACTATAACCTCCATAAAGCGATATAATTCATTTTTTAATAAGAACAATGATGGTATAAATGGTTGATTAAACATATATATATATATATATATATTATTTCGATTATATATAAATTATTATTTAATGGATAATTATTTTTAACTATATTACATTACATCTGTCGAGAAAATGGATATAGTGTTCATGTGTGCATACTAACTTTTGTCTCCATGAATGGTGTAATTCATTTCCTATCACTGAATAGTATGGGTTAATCTAAAAAAATAAATATTATATATATATTTATTTAATGTATTAATATCAGGGTTAATATTCTTGAGATTATGGAACCATGATCTATTTAAAATGCACAAAATTACATAACCATAGCCTATAAAAAATGAAGGAATTATTAACAGAAATGTGATTTTAACAAGGAACTGTTAATAAATTAATAATAAAAGGTCAGACGTAAATAAAATTAGGTATGATAAATATCATTGAGGTATTTTAAATTTTTAATAATAATAATATATTTATTAAACTATAGTTTCTTATGTGTAAAAATTATTTCAAGATATGATGTAGGGCATTTCTATTCAATCTTTTATTTCTAGATAAAACAACATATTAGTCACTTGTTTAATTTTTATGGTGTATATACTACCCACAGTGCCTTTTATACAATTAATATCCTTATTTTATTGATATTTTATTCTTTATTTAATGTTATTCATTATTAATGATGATGAATCAATAGATTCTAATGTGTTAATAGAAATTTTGTCCCACTGGATTTCTCTAATTAACATTTCATGTTCATTAAAGAATTAGTTTTTGTGGTTTATATACATCACATGACTATATTTTATGATTATTATTATTATTATTAAGTGTATTTAAATTTCATTATATTATTCTTTCTTTAATTTCCATTATGATTCAAAAGCTACCAATTTTTTACATTTTAGATGTTATAAACACATTATTTTTTAGGATTGATTACAATTATGCTTCCAATTATTAGATCATATGATGAACCTATCAATGAAACCCATAAATATTATTCTTTTATATTAATGTAAAAAATATCCTAAAATAATTTTATTAATTATAAAAAACTCTAAATTTCATTCATCAGTTTAACACCCTATTTCTTCCAAATTCATTTTTTATCAAATTGGTTTCAATTTTTTTTATATTTTACAATAATTGGTTAAATTCATTTGATAATATGCAGGGATTATTATATGTTTTTTAACAAATTCTTCATCTCATTTTCTAAACGAGGTACTTTTAAATTTTTCAAAAAAATTGTAAAGTATCATTTATTAATATATAAAAAATTAATAGTAACTCTTGTCAAAATAACAATTCAATGACATGAAGAGTCCATTACAAGTCTCCAAGGTTATATTCAATGAAATTAATTTCTATTATATTATAGAAATTTTTATTTTTTAAAGAATTATTTTCTTAATTTTTTATATTTTAATAATAAAATCTTATTAATATTTTTATGAAATTTCTATTGACCAATAACAACAATCTTTGGTGTTTCTTATGTATTACAAGTGATATGATAAAAGTTAATTATCCCCATTATTTCTTAGGGTGTTTTATGATTATGTTAGAGATAGGTTTATGAAACACAATTGATTTCTATAGGATATTTTATGTTGAAATGACAAGATTGTAATGATTCAAATTGCCTTAATATCGGTTATTCTATAATTAAATGATTATAAAGCAAATTTTTATTTTCACATGTAATAAATTGATGAACTTTTTTTATATTTTGGAATAAAATGTATCGATTATTTTTTCGGTGGTACCTATATCTCTCTATAATGATTTTTTAAATGATTAATTTTTTAGGACCATAATGGATATATAGGAGGTTATCCAAATCCTGAAGAAGATGGTACACAGTAGGTCATCCGAAACCAAAATTTTTGGTTGATCAGATTTCATCTAAATAAAAAAAGATGGTAAAATGGAAGATCTATTAATATATAAGTGGGTACATGGGTGGTGTGACCATTCCTAAAATTTGTTAATGTTTTGGTGGATAGAATTGAAATAATAATTTCAAGGCTTACGTTTATTCCACAAACTATGCATATGTCACAAACCATCCCCTAGGGCCCGCATCATGACTACCCCAAGCTCACCTTCCATAGGCCAGGGGCGGGCAACTAGCATTAAAGGCATAATTCCCTAAAACTAGGAAGGCAATGCCTTTATAAAATGTAAACACACACAACTAGAGTACACGCAGAAGAAAACACAAAGAAGTGCTGAATAAAAAGTTTACTGAAAGTACAAAGGGGCCAGAAATACAAGGCCAACAAAAGGTACATCTACAACTAAAATAATGTACAACCGAAATGAAAAACAACTAAATGTTGAAAGTAGCTCCCGAATCGTCCTCTGGGATCCTACCTGAATGGAAGGTACAATTGGTCTCCTCAACACTCCACGTCCGTTAGACTCCACCATGAACTGAAATGTCGTAAGGTCCACCTCCGGGTACCATCTCATCCTGGCGCTCTCGGCCTTCGTCTGCGATGATTTTCATCTGCAACTAACACAATGAGGTGTAGGCATAGCCTGTGCAAGGGTGAGTATAATGATACTTAGTAGGGACCCCCGAGACCCTCAAGGTCTCAAAAAATACAACAAAGATAAACCACAAGTTATGAAATAAATAGATAACCATTACTTAGGAATATATCCATACATATACCTATGTTATCAAGTAACCCATCTCAATCATGAGGAAAATTCAAAGGTCATTGAATCAACTCAAACCATGATTTTAATTCATGATGTCGAAACCAAAAATGCTAGAGAAATCCTAATCTGTCGAGTACAGTGGGCCTGCCGCTACAACCAAGCGCTTCCCACTAACCTTGGACTGGTGAAGTACTCCACCAGTCGAGTACTGTGTACTGGCTTCTACAACCAAGCGCTTCCCACCATGGGTCTGCCACTACATCAAAGATCTCCCCCACATAGCATATAGAGGTACTCCTTCTATCAGGTACTGTGGGTCTGCCTCTAAAACCAAGCTCTCCTATATCGTGGGTCTGCTGCTACAACCAAGCACTCCCCACTGGGATATCCAAATAACTGCGAGTCGATCGATCATCAGTCGTTACGTCTCAGCCAGCTACTAGGTCTCTGCAATCTACTCGCTCATCACCGGGAGGGTCCGCTCCACGTGACACAAGCCAATACATCAATTGTCACGAAGTCTCAGGTTGAAGTATCTCAAAGGACCGCCACATCATAGGGGTCTCAACGCAATAGACGACGCGTCAATCGGATGTCCGGCCTCAGAGTTATTGACATTTCCGTACCAGGGGCCCGATTGGTTTTTAAGATAAAACCAATCTGACTGTACTCCAACTGCGTCCAAACCTCATTTGGAGTAATCCTAAAGAACCATCTTATCAAAAGGAACCCAACACGACAGACGGCACGTCAAAGAGACACCTGGTCTGAGAGATATTGTCATTTCTGTTCCAGGGGCCCAGTTGGAATTACGCTCGTTCCAAACCCGACCGTTTTCCAAAGATGTCCAAGATACTGTGTAAAAGATGACCAAGACTTTTTACCAAAAGGTACATTGTGTGTAGGTATACAGTAAATGCTGTGTAGTCAGTCCTCGGGTATTACCCATGTGCAACGACCCATTGCAAAGGGTTGGTCGTGTTGAAAAGTATGTACACTGCATGTGGTACGGTTACATGGCGTGTCCAAACATCTGGGGTCAGCTCCGTGTACACTGATCATGTGCCTGTACATGGCCTCTAATCGTGTTTTCCAACCCGTGTAATTGGTACACGGGTTAGCCCGTACCACACTCATGTCTGCTCGTGTGGTATAGTGCATGCCCATGTACTCCACACCATGTTCGTGTATCCCCGGGATACATGCCGAGTCTCGCAAAGATGTTTTTTCCATTCTGCATAGATACTACACGTCGTGACTCTTAGCCATGTATTTTTGTCTGTTTCTGTGTATTTCCCAAAATACACACAGAGTCTCACGTAGCATCCACCTGCTTGATGTGTGGTAAGTACACGCCGTGTGAATGAGGTCACACGCCGTGTGTTAGCCGTCTGATGACTAAAAACCCAGCCATAGAATGCCCGCACTACACGGAATGTTCTCCAGGAGTACACTCCGTGTAGTCTGGAATTTTCCAAAAGAAACATCTCTGGTGAGTGCGCCTCCCATGATGCCCGTTTTTCATTCCGACAGTTTGTTCGTCACGAAACATTAGACTCTAGGTCACCCTGATTTCCCGAAGTTGATTCTGTTGTGTTCAGGCTTCTGATCGGCTCTGAAATCACGTTTTGAATTTCCGCTCAAAGAACAGTCAAGGAACGGTCCACCCCGTTCCAGTCCAAACATTAGCCTGTTATAGTCGTCCCACCTCCGCTAGGTCGCCGTGATGTTGAGTCTTCTATTTTGGGATCGTTGCGTCGCATAACGAACCCGTAATGATCTGTTGGTCGTCAACCATGAAGAACACAAAGAACCACCAACAATCACAATAATGGTAGAGGATTCAGACTGTGTTTGTTTGGCACGGTCTATTCGCATTAGTTTGGTAGCAAGCTGTTAAAGAGAAAAAAATAAGAAGGAAAGAAGATTCAATGTTTATCCAATCAAAACACACCCCTACCTCATTTATCGTTTAAAGATGGAGTCACGGGGATTCGGTGTCAACTCGTTGACATCGTGGAAGAAGGAACCGAGGATGGTGCGTCGTCGACATTCCATTCGGGCGGCTCATTCCCCTTTGTCTTGGCCGATGATTGAAAAGATGTTTGTCGTTCTTTGGTGGTTCTTCATTGGAAGGATGCAACTCTCCTTTCAAACTATCCCCAAAGTTATCCCAACACAACAAGTGAAAACCAAAATAATAGCCTAAGCTATTATTTTATTCTCCCATGATTTTCAAAATTTAAACACTTACGTTATCAAATTAACTGTGGAGTTCGACCAATTAATTAAAGGTGTAGTAAAAAATTTATTGGACTGAGAAGGAGTTGGAAAGTCACCATTAAAGATGGTAGTTGTCAAAATAAATAAAGGGGAGTTAATGGGGAGTTGAAGGGTTAGGGATCGTGTGGGTCCCACCTCACAAATATCCTCTCATTGGTGGTTGTGTGAGGTGTGGAACCCAACCCAACTTCACATTGGTGCAAATAACCACCAAACATAAATATAATTGAGTACAAAAATTTTACTACATTTATTATAAATCCCCAAAAATTAACTTCTCCTCCTGAGAAAACGCAACTACAGTAAAGGTCCCCTTAAGAGAATACCAGTGATGCGAGTTCATCGATGACCTCAGATTTCAATTCCCATCACCGGTTCAAAATGTAGAAAAACCATCACGTACATTTACTAAACGTACTAGAACAACACTTCAAAAATTGATTCCGGGCACACAGGGCCACGGAATCAGGTGCCGTCAGAAACCGCAGACTCGTAAAATTCCAAAGTATTTATGAAAAACAATTTCCTTGAAATTTCCAGGTCTTTACAGCCTTATTAAAAATTTTCTACTCCCATGCATCATTTTCACAAATTCTGTTATGATTCATATCTAATGAAATAATCAATATTTCTTTGATGACTCAGGTCTATTATTTATGATACAAAAGGTAGAATTTTAAAATGGTTTTACCATGTTGTCCTACCCTTATGCTCAAGTTATGTTGTTCTATTCCATTATTACCCTCACTGAGCCTCTAAGATCACCCTTCATTAGGTTTCATTTAGATATATTTGGATAAATGTATTTAATTAACATATGTTAATAGAATAGACCACTTTGGATGGTATTTAAGGAAAATATTAATGATCATTCATGAAAAATAGGGAGTGTGTATTTATTCTCCGAAGAAACTAAACATATATAATCATCATGAATATGTTGGTCAATTTTTTTGAATATAAAAATAAAAAATGTTATAAATATTTATGAAAATATTTAGATTCTATAATAATTCATCTTTATGTTGATACTTTATTAGAACTCATAAATGAAAATGCACCCATTTCAATTAATCCCTATTTAATGGTCTCAATTATGTTATAGGAATTTATTAATAAAATCCATTAATATATTGAAAAGTGATTTATTTTTAATACTATGTCCACGTCGGATACAAATTTTCTTTTTTCAATTAGAATGATGGCTTCATTAAAATTTATATTGATTATCGAAAAAAGATCAAAATAACGAGGAATTAACCACAAAACCATTTTAAATAAATCTTTTATCATGTGTGTGAGGCTCAATTATTTTATAATATTTTCCATCATTCTAGATACCACCAATTGAGTGTTAAGAATGAGGGTATAATTAAGAAAACCATATACACATGTTTTGGAAAATAAGAAATATTGTCATATAATATTGTCTTTCATACTCCCTTAAAAAATTCATGGATCTAATGAAAAAAATCTTTAGTGATTACTTGATCAGTTTTTTTGTATATATTGATGATATTCTTATGTATTAAACATTATTGGAAGTGAGTAATGATCAAATCAAATGTTTGATGACGTCCATGAGGAATGATAATACGTAAGAAAAATTTAAAAAGTGATAATACTTTCTACAAATCATTTAATTTTTGTGTAATATAATCTCATGAGAGGGTATATCTATGGTTTCACCAAATATCAATTCAATTAAAAATTGGACCAAACCATCAAATGTGATAGATATCTATGTTTTTTTGGGTTAGAGTAAATATAATATATTTTTTGTGGAAAATCTATCAAGACTATATAGTCTACTCACCATGATATATTTGATGTGACCCATGTTCTATTGGAGAGATGAACATTAGTAAAATTTAATAGAACTGAAGATATATATATTAATGCACAATTTCATACACTAAACTATAGTTACCAATGGTTTTAATATATAATGATTATAAAAAAAATTTGGATGTGACATAATGTAAAATAGTATGGTTATATCTTATACCTAGCAACAAATGATGTTTTATGAAAAAATTTACCCAATTCATGATTAGATGTATGATTTAGTATAATTTTCATCAATGATATGGAGTTATTATTTTTTTGGAGAAATTTGTGACATATAAAAACCCCATAAACCATATTTTCCCCTAGAAATTTTCAATATGTTCTTGATAATATTATTAGAATAGATTAACAATTATGAATTATCAATTCATTTCAACCATTGGAATGTGAATAAAGACTATGATGCTCATAATCAAATGGAATATTCTTGATAATATCTTTTAAGGATCAATGAAAAATAAATATATATTTATTTTCAATAGAAGAATTTTAAAATCATGATGTAATGGGGGTAAAATTATGTTTTTCATATAATTAATCAATCAACTATCCAATTAATGTTTTAAGTGGTGTAGAATTATTATGTAGATCATAAGATGATGGTTTAAAATGTTGCATATTTTAAACAACATTATTATAGAATAATGAGATTATAGAACCATGTATGTTTTCCATACATACTAGATTTGAATAATTAGATATTAAAGGAATATCAATGGAAGTAAAATGATGTATATATATTGGACACGTATTTCCGATGGGCTGACATATAGATGGATAATACAGAATATATATCTCAGTTCATTGTATGTCAGGATGTTTTATTCGAGAGATGAAATTCTAAGCAGATGTTACACCATTACCCATACTAGTATAAAAAATTTAAAACATCATAATTGATTTTATCATTGGACTCCCCAATACATATTATTGGAATAATTGTGTATGGGATTTAATTGAGCATATCATGAATTCCTCACACATCATATCTATTAAAGTATATTATTCTTTGTATTGTCTTGATATAATATAAATTATGAATGTCATTTTTTTACCATGGAGTACCACATATTATTGAATTTTATCGTGATATTTATATTAACTAAATGTTTTATAAAATAATTTTGTAGGCCATTGATATAATGTTGTGTTTCAGGACTGTGTATCATCATAATATAGATTGGAAATCGCAGTTAACAATTCAATCCCAAGATGATATGATGAGTTTTTTTATATGTTTAAAATTTTATTGGGATTATAAAATTCCTCTACTCATGTATTCATACAAAAAAATTATTCTAATCAATAAATGGCTCTAATATCTATGAATATTGGAACAACATATATTCTTGAATTAGCAGGGATGATTTATTATCACACAGAACATCCATTACATCCCTCTCAAAAAATGATGTGTTCCCTATATCACTCCTGAATATTCTCATTGTTTATTCCTCATATTTATTCAACAAAGAGGTTATTCCAATGGATCACATTTATTTTTTATTTAAACATCCCATATTCACTAGATGTTTTTTTGTGTGTGGTGAATATACTTGACAATTATTTCCATTATTATTATTATTAAATTAAAGGACACAAATTTTCTTATATATATACATATTTCATTGAATCATGGGGATTATGAATCATTAGTTACCAATTTTTAAGGATTATATGTTACGAATTAATTTTTTTGGATATTTTGTAATTATACATCCAATAAAGTAAACATCTGAATTTTCACTAAAAAAATTTTGATTTTAAATATCTTTTGGTATTATATTTGGAATACATTTTTTCCATTAACATTTTCACTCATTTAGAGAAAAATATACTAAAATCACATCTTTAATGAAAATAATATTTATTTCTCTATACTATCAAAAGTCATTCTAATTCCATATCAATGTTTTCTAAAACTATTCTCAACCAATTATTTATATTTATAATATATTTTTTAAAATTCATTTTCCCCTTTTATAAATTTTTAAAGAATGCTTTAAAATTAATCTCGTTTCTGTATTTTGAGTGATGGTCATTTAACATTTAAATGAAATTATTAAAGGAAACATTATTTTATCATATTTTACATTAATGATACTTTATGACGTAATGACCAAAAAAATTCAAAGCATCTATTAAATGATCCAATAGTTATTTTCAAAGAAAGGTATATATTTAATATTTGAGGTTTTTTTTGATATTCATTAAAATATTTCAATGAGAAAAGGAAATGTTCTTTATAAAATGTTTTATGTGATCACCAGTAATCATTTTTTATCTATAATTAAATCATTTAATGTTATATAATATTTAATTAGTAAATGATCCATATATATATTGCTCGTTTATTATTAGAATGATTTTTGATTATGATGAAAAAAAATTAGGAAACACATTCCTTTTCTACTAGTTATGATATGTTGAAATGATATCATGTTTATGAAACCTATCTTTTTTCTACTAGTTATACCTTGATTTAATATTTATTAAAAATAATTCTCTGAATGGTTTATGATAGGATGAATGTTTGATAGTATTTTTGCAAAAATATATATAATTTTCACAATTTTAAAGGTGAATAATGATTTACATATCCCTCAAATGAATTGGGTTGTGATTACTATCTCATGAGTTAAATATGATTGTATTTGAGAGTAAAAATAGACAAGTTAGGGAAATTTTCCAAGATGATAGTATTTGGAGTGAGCGTTGAATAAATTATAACGGGGGGTGAACACATTAAACTATGATAGTATTGTATATTATCCATGAATTCAATAGAAATGATAGATATTCTATATGTACGTCATAAATCAATGAATTATGATAATGTTATGATCTAATAGCTTATCTTCATTAGTTCCTCTATATTTCATGTCTTATGAACTAACAATTATTATTCTATGATATATATTTATGATCAATTATATACAATGTATGTTTTCAAAATATAAATATCGTTATCTCGTACACTTATGATCATGTTATAGTGATACCTCCCTTGTTTACACTTTGTGAGAATATGTGCGCACAATTTATTTTGGTTACATCCCCTCTATTATTAATAATGTTACTATTAATAATATTTCTATTAATAGAGATTATTATCAATAAAATATTTGTACAAAATTTTATTTACTTACTAACAAGCCTATTTGTGTATCAATTTTCTAATGGATCTATACTAATATGATTATTTAACAACTCTGAATTTTTCATATTTTAATTTAGAATATTGTATGGATTATTTCAGTATCTAATAGATGAGACAAAATGCGATTCTAAGGTCTGATGTTCCCATAATTATTTTTTTGAAATATTTTAAATTTTATAAATTTCTCAAAATTGGATTTCTCCTAAAAAGTGAAATAACTATTCAATAGTTCCTTGAATCAGAAATTAGAGTAATATATTTGGGTCCAAATAAAATCATTCACAATATATGAGACATAAAAATTGTCAATGTCAGGAAATTGGATAAAATTCACCATTGGAAAAAATAAAAAAATAAACAAATAAATTTATTTGATTGATTAAGTGATGATGTGACGTTATTATTTTCTATTTTTAAACATGGTTAGGAATAAATATCTGGGTGGGAAACATAACCTTAATAGTTTTGGGATAGAATTTTAGAAAGACATGGTGAACTTTGATGAATGGCCAGGGATATATTCACCACTAGAGTTCATGAATCTCACCAATAATGGAAATTTAGGACCATTCCTTGATGGCGGTTGAACCAAACTCTAGGTAGTACGTTTTTTATGTTGATTTATCCCAACATTCTAATATTTTAATAAATTAAAATCAATCAGATAATGAATTCATTCAATGAAGAGTCATATTCCAAGTACAAGTTTATTTGTTCAGAATTATTGGGGAATTTCTTGTAATTTTGATCTCGATTAATTCTTATAGTGAAAATAAAGCAATAAAAACGTGAACAAGTAATAAGTTTGTCACAAATATTTTTATTAGTTTTATCCCACCATTACATATGAAATAAATTCTTATGTTACATTTTAATATTGGTTAGAAAAAAGACAATGGAATCAATGTATTCAAATCTATTTTGGGGTGCAACTGATTTATACTATAGACCCATGCTTGGATTGACTGAGTGATCGAGATAAGATGAGGGTTTATAAATGTATCAAAATTATTCAAAATGTATTTGAGTTGAAATTACTAGGATATGAGATGGAGGGGTTTTACTTTATTATTTGGTGTCATGATTCCTAAATTAATGATAGAAAGGCTCATCTAGACTAATTCCTCGCTTATCATCTTGAGACATGGTCAAATCAGAGACCAGAAATATTTACAATGAAAGATGAAAAAGATATTGGTTTCTAAAAAATTATAGGTTACATGGAGTGTAATATTGGATCAAATTTTGTTTATAACCCCCTTGTACAGTGCTCGGGTACATTAATGGAGATAAATATCACATGGCATGTGATAACCTTCGCATGGAATGTGACCCATAACATGTGGCTCAACATATACCATTGAGGGGAAACAAAGGCGACCAAGAGCCCACAAGATCATGAAAAAAAATTACATAGACCTAGAAATTAATAGTCTCTCTATACATAGGTATTGTCATGTATATGGATATTTTAAAGAGTAAACAAGAATAGACATATCATAAACTCATTCACGGAAATGATCACGGGTTATGATACACATGTAAGACCTGATGATGAAGTCACATCACGTGTACTACAAGTACATGCGATATACCCCTTCGAAGATGGATTTGATCTCTTTTCCTCTTCAAATTATACATGATGTGGTAGGTTATATTCCATTGATCCATTCCAAAAGGGTTTAGTATGATGTAACATCTAATGAAATTGATATTGATCCACTCTGAGGTACATATGTCTTAGATAGAATTTATGGAATCCATTTGTGGGGCCTATAATGAAATCCTCCAACATTATTTCATTTGGTGGGGTTCTATATTATCGTGAACAAAAATAAATCTATGTTGATACCATACATAGCAGGTTAATCTATATTGGGTTATTGTTATAACTTTTTCCATTTTTTGTGATATTCATCTATGTAACATTCTATTAAACAATCTAGTCTGTACTTATTTTGGAGAAACCGGATGATCGTGATATCTTTGATGGATTCCTGTAGTGCTATCTGAAACATAGATTATATTCACCCATAAGAGTTCTATATAGAACCGTAATGTTGGAATATTATTCCAATAATATGGTAGTGGCCTTACCTTGCGAAGGTGGATCTAAAATCATTATGTAAGGATATTGTAATTAGATTCCATTAAATTATAAATTTGATGAGATTATTACTATAATTTATGTTATATGAATTGTGCGTTCAAGGTTTTTTATTGGTATTGTTATTATCACACCTACCTAGAATTTTCCCATATGTTTCATGCCTTATCTAGATCACTAACCTTTTATGGTGTCCTGAAGGTATGTATAAAGGACAAATAATGTTGATCTAGGTTTACATAGCGTTCTTCTTGGGGTTACATTGACAACAGTCCTCAGCCACTTGTCATGGTGGAATAATTATATGTTTATCTATGGGGGTATTGTATTTGTTCCTTTTTGTATCCAGCAGTTTTCATCATACATGAATGGTTGGATTTTTTTTATTTAGGAAATAATGGTTATCAATATAATTATATTTAATACTTTTATTGGATTATAAATGTGTATGATGTATAGGAAAATTATATTATGGCCACCCCCATTTGTGACGTTACTATATGGTATTGGTCACTAGCCAAAGACCTACTAGAGGCGGGCATGGGGTAGTTGTGAAACAAGCCGTTTTGGGAGGTTTCATGAAACTTTTAGAATCAATCCTTATTTTATGAAATTAATATTTATATAATAATAACAAAATATGTAATCATTAAATTTTTTTGTATAAGAGAGTTAGTGGAAAAGTAGAAGATGATGGATTCTTTATCTCCCTCAACTCGAAGAGGAGGTACATTGTGTTTGAAAATGGATTATGGGGAATTGTAACAATATTATCCATGTTCATATGAAATTTTTTCTTAGTGTGTAATTATGGGGAATCAGAATCAATTCCCTTCAAGGGAGTTTAATAGGTGTTATAATAGATGTTTCAGGCATGCAAAAACTATTACCAAAGTATCATGTTATATTTTTTAAATGAAATTTCATGCCTTAAATAATTTGGTAACATAGGAGAGTTACTCACATCTTGGTATGGGTAATGAACCTAAGGTGGGATGAATCTATGTGGTTTCCTCATCTAAAATGATTTTGAGGAGGGAAAAACGAATATTTGGGGTGCGATCTTGACCATATCATCTCCATCTTATGGATTATTTATGAATGGAAAATAAAATTAATATATATATTCATGTTTTTCTCTAAAAGTGACTTTTGAGCCTTATTATCATATATGTTCATCTCTCTCAATCCAAACATTGGGTGCAATTTGACTGCCTCTATATATTTCCAAGATTTCATATAGTTTTGGAATACTATTAACTTATTTGGGATTTCATGATTTTTGATATGACAAGCTTCATTTTGTTCTTTGTAATAATTAGGTTTACTAGCTATTGAGTCCATGCAAGATTATTTCTGAGACATATATCCTTATATATAGACAATTCATAGAATTGCATTCTTACCAGTTAATGGGTAGTTGGAAAAATCATTACATAACCAAGCCAGATCTAGGATGGGGATATTAATATTTCTAGGAGTACACATAGTTAATGAGGTATATTAGTTAGATGAGTTCTCATCTTTTCTTATAGTTGTGAAAATATATTTGGATATCCTTATAAATGACTAATAAATTCTTCATACTGATATAGAAATTGATTTGGTGATCAAACTCATTATAGAAAAAATACCCATACAGATTTCACAAGAATAAATGAAAATATCTTACTTGATGGAGCATAATATGTAACTCAAGGATTTAGTGGTGAATGGTTTATCATGATCATGTACATATCACTCTAGATCTCTAGTTTTTTTAAATGATCATAGTATTGAGTTGTTTTTTGAAAACGTGAAGATTAATTATGCAGCCATTGATATTTATAAAACACCATGAGCTTAATTTGTAATAAAAAAAATACATTCATGTTACCTCTGGCGGCGTTCCATTGGCCAATGCCTTCTAACTACCAGTGATGATATATGATTGTTATGTGGGGAGACTATACCCCTAGTATTAGAGTGCACAGGAATATAAAACTTTATACTTATAAGACACTTTAATAAATAATAGAATGTAATGAATAACCTATCACCCAATGAATAATAACTAAAATGAATAACATGAGTATATATAATAATGGTTGAACACATGGCTTTATAAATTTACAGTATAAAAATGAAAATACATTCAAATATTTCATATTAAAAAATCAATCCATCCAAAATACTTTCCCCTTATCACATTCATTTCCCCAAGATCAACTATAAAATATCTTGGTATCTGTTCAACATGTGACTTCAAAAATTATAGAGCATATTGTGTACCACATTGTAATTTCCTCTTATTTAGGGAGTCGTTAAAAAACTATTTTCGACCCCAAAAAATTTCCCTCATGCATAAAAAAAACTAGAAAAATGTTTATATGACATGATAATAATATATAACAAACTATTAAATAAAAAATAAATGGTATAAATAATGACTATATCAACATGATGTTATCATATTTATGAGAACCTCTTATAGAAAATTTGAAACCATATAACATTTACCATATTATTTTGGGATTCAATGGTCAAGGACTCTGATGAAGCATACTTCTATATCCTAGTGATGTGGTGTATTTGATCACATAAAGATTACTACAGAACACAATTTGACAAGACCAAGTGTCCACAAATACATATAATGTTTCATAGAACTCTTCTATTATTGGTATATCATCCTGGGAATAATCCTGTAAGTGTCACATTCATCATAATTTCTCTTATAATGCTCTATCCCAGTATGATAAATCAACCACATCACTATATGCATGTAATAATAGCATATAATAACATATAACTATCATGTGGGTGTTTTCCCAGCCTTGGTTTTTGATAATAACTGTCATGGAACTCCGAAAGAGGAATGTTATTTTCCAACGGTATCATAGATACATATAACACCTCTCCTAGGAATATTTATACATATTAAAAATGAATCACCCTTATTAAAAAACTCTATTATTACTTATATACTACACATCTTATGAAATATACCACAACCTAAACAGATAGAAAATAAATATATAAGGGCTATATAATCCATTAAACCCTAGATAAATAAACATTACACATTACACACTCTTTTATGGGTTGATGAATCATAGGGGTTCCCAAAGGTGTTTTTTAAGACACATATAAAATACGGTGACCCCACTTCTGGCCCCATAAAAACATTAGGACCCCCATACCAATGATGGTAACCAATTGGTAGAATGTTACTAATCAATTCCAGATCTTGGAATGGTTCATAGTCTATTAAGGGTATACCTCATCGTCGAACAACTAATGTGATGAAATAATTTTTTTTATGGAACATCATTTTCATTCAAGGACATTCAATCACCCATTCCATGGTTTTGCGACCTTCCAAAAGTCTAAATAGTAATAATTATTTAACTTCTTTCATAATGATGTTCCATAGGATCATGTACTTGGGCATAAAAAAGGATATTCTATTTATATAAACACTGAAATCTCAAGGGGCATCAACACTCAATAGTGGCCAGCAAATTGTGTCCTTGTCAATCGACAACTGTATCCTATGGTGTGTATCCAAGGCCCAACATGAACGACTTATATTATATAACATGAGACTTACCAATACTATGAAAACTTTAATTAATCATCAGTTAAAATAATTTTTTCATAACAAAATCCAATTAGAAATGAATTTTTTTCCCATGAAACATAATAAATTTCCATTAAATTCATATGTTGATTATCGAGGATCCATAACTTTAAAAATATTATATTTATATATATTTCTTCCATAAAATGAATTTTTCATCCCTAACCACACAAGAATCATCAATTTCTACTATAATCATGTGTTGATTCCTGTGAATAAAATTGAACAATAAAATTAATCTATAATCAGTAACTAAATATTTAATTATATAAATCGTTTAATATATATATCTAAAATGAATGCATCACTCATAAGAGACCATGTAATGTGGGAACAATGAAGAATGATTCATGAGATTTACTCAATTGATCCCAAACCATGTATAATGTGTAATAATGATCAATAATCATCAATTAATGGGTTAATATAATAAATTTGAATAATAAATGTTCAGAAAAATTATTATGGGGACATACCTCATCCAAGAATTAGGTGATTTATTATCGATGATATCTCAAGACATCATTTTCTGATGTTGAATGAATGACACAGGATGATCACCTGACTCAAGCATGTCATACTAGAATAAACATTAAATATGAAAACTTGTGAAACCATTATCTTGTAATAAAATTGGAAGTGAACTTAATAGGATAATTTACACTGAAAATCCACCTCAAAATACTGAATGACAATTAAAAATCCATCCATATACAACGTATAAGAGGGATCAAAAAGGTAATGGGGGGAGGAAGGGCACATGATCATATATGGACGAAAGAATGCTACCCTTATTGGAAGATTCGTTGATAAGAATGGTAATTAGTCACCCTTAATAATACCACACAATTTAGTTGGTATGGGAAAATTGTCTATCTAGTGGAATTTTTGTATAGTAGTGTGCTACTAGAAAACCAATAGCAATTCAATTACTATTATAATATTTAATAATGTATCTCAGACACTCTATGTTACATAAAACATGTACACAAGCTTCTCGGCCTACCATAGAGCCATATTCTATGTTCTAAAACATATTTTTGAGTTGCCAAAAATCTTTTAATACCAATCAATTTCTATAAAAAATCATTTACATACATGAATAAAAATATCCAAATTACAATTGAAATTTACACAATTGTACATAAATGATTAATCTAATGCCACTGATAAACAAATTTTCTGATCAGTATTGGTGTTCCCAATGGTTTGTCTTGATCATCCTATGGTTTGTATACAACCAATTGAGGTTCAGTGATTAGGATAATTTTACGTCATTGTTTAGGATGATATATGAATTTTTTCTTCATCATATAATGCATTATGGTTTTATAATTCAACAAGTAGTTTTCATTGATCCCTTGAACATTGTTATTTATCATATCTGAATTCCATCATAGTTATGTTTGATAATGATTTCATATCATTATCATAGATATCATAGATGCATGATAAATAGCATGGGAGTATCTTGAGAAGACTACGAGTTCATTAGATCTCTTTCATAGTATCAAAGTTAGATTTAATTATGATTTGGATTCTTTTACTTGTTTTGTAATATCTATGTCTATAATGGGTTTTGAACTATTGAATATGGATTATTTAGTGTCTAAATAACACCCTATGATTGTGTTTAAAATATGGATCTTCTATAGTTTTTCATGATACTATCGATGTTTAACTCAAAAAATCTCCAATATTAAAGAACCTATAAAATAGATTACAAATAAGGTCTTGATGTTTGAATGAACTTAATAATATGAAAATGTTCTATTAGAACAAAATATATGATTGATGAGAACACATTTCCATATTTGGAAAAAATTAATTATTAGAAATTTAGTTTAAATTTAGTCTTGAGCTATAGTTTATGTGGATATTGCAAAATGTGGGAGTAACTACTAGATAAAAGGCCTCATCATATATGAATTCATGACAAAAACATCACTTTTCATGGTATGGAATTGGATGTTGTGGTCCATTTTCTAATGTATTGGCACAATTATATCTTATACAAGAGATGTTACATATACAAATATAATACTATATTACATAAAAATATATATTAATCTAATAATGAATACTATTTTAGGTATTTGGGTGGATTATCTACGAATATTTTATTTTGAGATAGATTATGCTCTTTGAAAAGGAAATCTGGTTGCAGATTCACCAATAATAATAATTCAAGATCATGGAAATACTCTTTTAGTGGTGGAATAGAAGCTTATGAAGATATTGTATGAATGATTGGTGGAAGTACAAGAGGAATTAGGGGTTTAGACATTTTATCTCATCCTTATAATTTTGTTATTGGTTTACTGGGTGAAGAACTACTAGGGAACTAATCCAAAATTCTTATTAATTCAAGAATGATTTATATATAGTGATCCAATTATAGGATAGTCCATGGATAGTGAGGACATGACCTATATTCACATAGGATATGTGGTTCCTTATTTTAAGAAGTAAGTTATTATGTGATACTCTCATGCGTCTTGGTGGGTAGTTCTCTCAAGTTCAAAAATGATGCATCATGTTACCATGTGATGCATCTTTCGGCCACAGATGAAGGCTAACATCATCAGATTTGACTCACACAAAATGAATTTGTTATTAAAGAGGAGATTTAGTGACTAGGATTTTATCCTACACCACATCCCATTACCATGTTAATGTTGAATGGAGTGAACATGTGAATCATTAAAGGGTATCCAATGTACCCAATATATTAGGATGTTTTTTGTGATAGTTGATCAACTTAAAAAGTGTTTCACTTCTCATTGATATGATAGAATGACATAATATTTGTGGTTGTAATGTTTTATACACATAATATTGTATGATAACATGGTGTTCCTTTTAGTAAAACATTGTATAGAGACACAATAGCTACATAATTGTTTTGGAATTCCATGTAAAAGGTTTTGAGGACTATTTGGAAGTTGAGTATAATGTTTCATATAAAGACCAATTCAGAGTAATAGTGTAAATTCAAGATCATAGATGATATTCCTATTAAATGTTTCTATATATTAGTGAATCATTATATTATTTAATGGGGATTTTGTTTTTTACGTTCAAAAATTTTATTTGGTTATGGTTCTGAGGGACCCATTCAATGTTTTTTATTACAATGTCACGACCCATCCTGAGGGCCCGTGCCATGACTACCCCAAGCCCGCCTTCCATAGGCCCGGGGAAAGAGACTATCACTAAAGGCATAAAACCCTATGTTGGGAAGGAATTTCCTTTATAAAAGTAAACAAACACAACAGAGTACGCATCAGGAAGTAAACTCAAAGTAAAACTGAATACAAAAGAGTGTGCTGGAAAGTAAATGGGATAGAATACAATCCCAGCTGAACAAAAAGTAAAAGTAAAAAGGGACCAATAGATAAAATTAAAAATAACCTCTTGGATCGTCCTCTAGGGCTCCTACCTGAATGGTAGGTACATAAGGCCACCTAGGAACTCACGTTCATCAGTCTCCTCCGTGTGATGACTCGTCGTAAGGTCCACCTCCGGGTACGGTCCAGTCGTGGCGCTCTTGGCCTCTGTCAGCGATGTCCATCATCTGCATCCACCACAATGTGGTGTGGGCATATCCCATGTAGGGGTGAGTATAAAAATACCCAGTAGGGACCCCGAGACCCACAATGTCTCACAATATAGCCTAATGATAAACAAAATTAGAAAGATACAATCACGAACTCTCAACCAACCCTACTTAGTTATATGCCCATACATATACCTAAGTTACCATTTCTAGCCCGACTCCATCTCTCAACCCAAATCACAACCCAGTCCACACAGTAAGTAAATTCATTCACATAGATGATAATGATTGATAGACAAGACATATCTCACACAGGTATGCCACAATAATATAGTGATATAGATGACAAGATGTAGCCACTAGATCATCTAAGCTGTTGGACCCACACATGATACATGACCAACTATGGCGACAGACCCACATATGATACATGCTAGTTATCTCGTCTAAGCTATCGGACCCAGATTTGATACAGTACAGTTATCTCGTCTAAGCTATCAGACGTACAAAGGATACTTGCCAGCTATCTCGTCTAAGCTGTCAGACCCACACAAGAAACAATCCAGCTATCTCATTTAAGAGGTCAGACCCACATAGGATTCTGGTACATTAGTTGTTGTCGTCGAACCCATGAAAGATTCCTGTACAACAGTTGTCATAGTCGCAGCCAGCTCTAGCGTTCCCGCACACACCACGATCGATTACGGGAGGGTTCGCTCCTCGAGCAAAGGGGTCGATACATAATATATCATGAAGTTATGATTTGATGTATCTCAATGTTCTATCTCATCAAATGAAACCAACGCGATAGACGGCGCGTCAATCGGACGCCCAATCTGAGAGTTATTGGATTTTCCGTTCCATGGGTCCTGTTGGATTTACGCTTGATCCAAACCCGACTGTTTTCCAAAGTCATCCAAAACTCACTTAGAGTATCGTGAAAGGACCGCCTCATCGCAAGGGTCCCAGTGCCACAAACTATGCGTCATTCGTACGCATGGTCATGATGATATTTGCATTTAAGCAAAGTTGGGCCCAACACGTCAAGCCCAGTGGGATGTGGTGGGTCACCCCGACCCAGTTCGGCGGGTCTGACCCGGGTGGGGGTCGGCCAGCCCGGTGAAGCATTACCCACCCACAGTCCCTGCCCAGTGGGTCTGACCTTGTTGGGGGGGGGGGGGTCGGCCCGACCTGGTGGGGCGCGACCGACCCTCGAACCTGGCCCGCGTTGTGTGCCAGTTCCGCTTGCCTGGTGGCGCCAAGCGGCACCGCCTTCTCCTGCACGGCCGGCCGTAGCCGGCCAGTTCTGACGGCGCATGAGGCCCAGACAGCGGGCCACTGTTCTCTAATGCACGGAGCCTCCGGGTGCCGCAGTCCACCAAACATGCTGGTAGATGGCCGACCAGTTCTCCTGGAAAAGTGGCCCGCATAAACGGGTCACAGCTCCTCTACACGGTGCTAGCGGGCATAGTGATCTCCCAGCCCGTCTGGCATGGGGCCAGCCGGTTCATCCCCAGCCAAGAGGCCCGTGGTTGTGGGCCATGGTCTTCCTCCACGCAGTGCCTTCGGGCACTATAGTCTTCCAACGGGCTGGCCGATCGTCCAATCGGTCATCCCGCTGCCCAGATACACGGAGGCCGGCATGGCTGGTCACCTCCGTACATTCACTACCACGCGATAGCACCATGGAAATGCTAAACTTCGCGCAGCGTGATGAGACTTCTCTAACTCTGCATCCGACGTTAACCAACATAAACCAACGGAGGGATGTCGGGCTAAGTTTTATCAATCTGTGTTGTCCGCGTTAAATGATAACAATTGGCCACTGTCAAACAAGATAAACATCGAAGAGTGTGGATATAATTTAAAGTAATGAAATACCCATACCATGATTCGAGTTTTGTTCATTGATGATGGCACTGATCTGTTGACGTCGGGGTGCATCCCTTGAGGAAGCATAATTGTTGGCAACGTTCTTTGCGGACAATATCTATTTCATTAATGTGGATGGAGGTAGTTGGAGAAGTTCATCGTGTACTTCATGGGAAGAATGCGTTCTTCCGATTCTCCAAAGCTCCCCCAAGTTATAATTGCCAACTCTACGAAAAATAATAGGCCACCTATTATTTTAATATTTTCATGTAATTCAAAATAAATCAAACTCTCAAATTAATTAATGCAGGCTTTAAATAATTGTGTTGGCACAATTAAGGGGAGGGAGGTGGAGAGGCTCCACCATATTTTGGGAGGTCAAAATCTGAAGGGGGGGTCCATGTTTAAGAGACTCCCTTAATTAAAAGTGAGTTACATGGGGAGTTGGGGTGTTTGGTGTTCGTTTGGGACCCACCACACATTATCCTCCCATGGGAGGTTTTGTGGGTGGGTGGGCCCCACCTCCAACTTCCCATTGGAGATAACGACCACCAACTATATAAAATTATGACACACATTATTTAATTTAAATTATCTAGAATCAATAAATTAACATCCGCTCTCGACCAAATGCAACTACAATAAATGTCTCCTTAAGAGAATAATGGCGTGTTGAGTTCACCGGTGTCCTCAGATATCAATTCCGAGCACTGGTTCAAAAGATAGAAAGTCATGCACGTACAATTACAAAAATTACACGAACAAAACTTCCGAAATTGATTCCGGGAACACCAGGCCTCGGAATCAAGCGCCGTCAGAAACTGCGGACTCGTAAAATTACAAATGATTTATGAAAAAATTTTCCTTGAAATTTATGGTTCTTTACATTACCCCCACCTAAGGTCTTTACAACCCCATAATTCTACAACCCACACTAGGGAAACAAATGGGGGTACTGAGCACACATCTGAGCCTCCCACTCCCATGTGCTCTCCTGGAGGTTCTCGTGCTGCCCTTGAACACACACTAGAGAAATAGACCATCCACACCGGACCCACTCCTATCGACCCTAAATCTCCACTGGAACCTTCGTGAATGTCACCCTGTCATCGATGTCTAGCTCCATGTGGTCAACGATGTGGGATGGGTCGTGCACATATCTCCTCAGCTGAGATACGTGGAAGATGTCATGCACCTGGTGCAACTGAGGTGGAAGACCCAGGTGGTAAGACACATCTCTTACTCTTCTGAGGACCGAGAATGGTCTGATGAATCACGAAGATAACTTGCCACCTCGGCCAAATCTCTGTAGACCACATCACAGTTAGACCAGTAGGAAGACGCGGTCGCTATCCTTGAACTCTAGTGGTCTCTATCTCCTATTAGCATAGGTCTTCTGTCTGCTATGTCTAGTCTTCATCTAATCTTAGAGGATCTACACCTTCTCTGTCATAGCCTGCACCATCTCTGGTCCTACATGTGCTGACTCCACAGTGTCAGTCCAGCATAGAGGTGATCTGCATGGTCAGACGTAAAATGCCTCGTAAGGTTCCGTACCGAGGGTACAGTGGTAGCTGTTGTTATACAAAAACTCTACCAAGTGTAAGTGGTCCTCCCAGCTATGACTATAATCGAGGAAACAAGCATGGACCATGTCCTCAAGTGTCTAGATGGTTTGCTCTATCTGACCATTTGTCTTAGTATGGAAGGTGGTGCTAAAGCGAAGATGCATCCAGAAAGCCTTATGCAGCCCCTTCTATAGTCATGAAGTTAAACAAGCGTCTTGATCAGGGACGATAGTCGATGACACACCATGAAGCTATACAATCTGCTGAACGTAGAGGCGTCCCACTCTCTCTACTAAGCGCTACTCTCTGATGGGTAGGATGTGTGACAACTTGGTGAGTCAGTCTATGATCACCCAGATAGAGTCGTGTCCTATGGATGTACATGGAAGTCCTATCACAAATTCCATGGATATCCTGTCCCACTTCCACTCAAGGACCTCTAAGGTCTGAACCAAGCCTTCTCAAACCTGGTTCTCTACCTTCACTTGCTGACAAGTGAGGCATCACGAGACAAACTATGCTACCACCTACTTCATACCCGGCCACTAGTGCTGTCGTCTGAGGTCTTGATACATCTTCGCCACTCTTGGATACACCGCTAGAGGGGAAGTGTGTAACTCCCTCAGAACCTCCTCCTGTAGTGAAACTAGTACCATGGTACATCCTCTAAATAGGATGATGTTCTCCCCACCTTTTGAAATCCCATCAGGTTCATGCCTAGAGGATATCTGAGCACGACGCGTCTCACAATCAATCCCCATGTTGTGCCTCTCTGGCTAGCTGAAGAAGTGGATGAGTTACTCTGAGAGACTGTAGAAAGGCTATTCTATCTCAATGAACAAAGGATATATGCAACGCGGACAGCTACCCTATCTCCTATCCTAGCAGATGAATGCCTGATCTCTTGCTGATAGAATCTGCTACAACGTCCCCCTTCCCACGAGAATAGACTATATTGAAGTCATAGTCCTATAGGAACTCGAGCAATCGTCGCTATCTCAGGTTCAGGTCCTTCTGTGAGAATATGTACCTAAGACTCTGGTGTTCAGAGTAGACTATAAAATGCTCACCCACCAGATAGTTCCTCCACATCTTCAAGGCGAAGACCACTGCTTCTAACTCCAAGTCATGGGTAGTGTAGTTCTGCTCATGCTATCTCAACTACAGTGAACCATACACGATCACTACTAACTGCTACATCAGGACACACCCAAATCTGGTCCCTGATACGTCACTGTAAACTATGTACCCTACGCCCTCCATCAGTAGCCTCAAGATGGGTGCACTGGTCGACCTCTACCTCAGCTCTTGAAAGATCTGTTGGAACCTATCTGACCACATGAAGGGTTCCCCTTCTTCATCAAAATGAAAGTGGTGCTGCAACTCTGGAGAAGTCTGGAACAAATATCCGTTTGTACCAATCAAGTCCCAGAAAATTTCTCAACTCCTTCACACCCCTGGGTGGCTCTCAAGATAGTACTTCCTCGATCTCTGCTAGATCCACTACAACTCCAGCCTCTGAGATGACGTGTCTCAAGAAGTGAACCGCTTGAAACCAGAACTGGCACTTCAATAGTTTACCATATAGATGGTGCTCTCAGGGTGTATCCAATACTACCCACAAATGGTAGGTGTACTCCTCCTTAGTATTCAAGTAAATCAGTATGTCTTCGATGATGACTATGAAAAAATGATCAAGGTATGGTTGGAAGATCCTGTTCATGAGACTCATGAACACTGCTGGCGCATTGGTTATGCTAAAAGGAATATCCTAGAACTCGTATTGGCCATACCGACACCTGAAGGCCGTCTTCTACAAATCCTCGTCTCGAACTCTATGCTGGTGATAGCTGGACCTGAGGTCTATCTTAGAGAACCATCATTCTCCCTTGATCTGATCAAAGATGTCGTAAATCCTTGGGAGTGGGTACTTGTTCTTCACAGTCACCTAATTCTGGCGACGGTAGTCGACACACAGTCGCAAGCTCCCATCTGCCTTCACAGCGAACAAAACCGGGGATTCCGAAGGTGAAACACTGGGTCAGATAAATCCCTTCCCCTGCAAGTACTCCAGCTATGCCCGCAGCTCACAAAGCTCGGAGGGAGCCATCCGATATGCTGGAGTAGATATCGGTGTGGTCCCAGGGTACATGTACATATAGAAGTCAACATCTTTATGAGGATGTAGTCCGGGAACGTCATCAAGAAAAACATCCGTGTACTGATCCACGATAACAGGAAAACTAAGACTCCACACATCAACCTCTCCGAGGATTATACTAGCCAACTGATGTGTGACCCAATGCCCCCTACCCTACGTAAGTCCATACTGCACAGCTGAGGCTCCCTTCTTGTTGGTGAAGGTGAACCTACTCTCATTTGTGCGGATACACCACACTTTTTTCCTAATAATGTTCATCTGAGCATAGACTGTAGATAACCAGTCCATACCCAAGATGACATCGTATTTCCTTGACGCCGCTACAAGAAGATCACAGCTGAAGATCTTACCTCCTAGAGTAAGCTCACATTGTCGGGACCAGTGAGTAATTGTCATGTTTGCTCTCGTAGGAGTCTCTATCCATAAGGATCGAGCCAACGGCTCCATTGGAATCTCTGAGCTATGAAAAAGGGCAGTAGAAATAAAATAATGACTCACACATGTCTCTATAAGTACTGAATTAATGTTAAAGTAGACCCAGATAGTACCTAGAATCATCTCAGGTGCACCGTGGTTGTAGTAATCGAGTGCTTACAGCTGAACCCGCCTATGTCCGCCAGATCCCTGTTTTCGGGGTGGACCTTTTGGTGGTGGTGGTGGTAGAGCCTTGAAACATCGTCCACCACCCACTGCTTGTCCAACTCCTCTACCACATCTGCCTACTCCCAATGGACCACCACGGTTGAACCACTGCCTCTTCCTGGGAAGTCCTTCTACATTCTGCTGCTCATTTTAATGGCGGTTCGGGCAGTCAAAAGCCATGTGGCCCTGCACACAGCATGCATAGCACTGCCTGCTCCTCGTATAACTGGTTTGGTCTCATGTGCCCCACACAAATGAACCTGTATCCTGGGGTCGGCCACATGATGGCCAAATCCACCTGGACCTCTGCGTCATCTACCCACTGTCAGCTATTGAAGTCTCTATTATGCATTGCCCTGTGGTGGGTCTCGCTACTGGTGACTGCTCAGTGAGAAATCTCTCCACTTGAAGGGATTACTCAAGTACCCCCACCTGTGTCAGAATGCTCAAGGTAATCTGCGAAGCCCTGATCTCATGCCTGATTCCCTACTCGAAGGTATGGGCCCTGATGAACGGGTCCCACACCATATCCATGGAGTAGAGTGAGATGTCGGTGAACCTCACTAACTACTGAGCTACGGTCATGCTACCCTACTGCAGATGTAGTAACTACTGAATCCACACCGCACGAAGGGTGGCAGGAATAAACTATTCCTAGAACAGGCTCTCGAAGTCTGTCCAGAGTAGTGATGCCTTGTCATGCACCTGAAGCATTAGGCTCCACCATCAGCATACTGCCACTTGCAGGAGACTCGCGGCAAGGACCTCCATGAGGTCAGCTGGTGTTTCTACTAATATTAAGACTCTCATGACAGCCTCCAGCCAATACTCAACTGCCAGTGGGTCCGTATCTCCCCAGAACATGGGCGGTCTCTGTCGCTGGAACTCGTGCAATGCACTCAGGCATCGTGCACTCTCTACTGCTGGATCCGGTGGTGTCAGTGGCCCAGTGGGTAGTGGTACCACTGGTTCCTCCACTGTGATGGGTCCCTGCACCGAGGCCTCATCGCTCGGTGGGCTACCATCTCATATGTAACTCGGAACCCCATCAGTTTTCCATCACGAGGCCATCCTGGAAAGAAATAGGTGTTCTAGGGTTAAAACAGTATACCTGGTGAGCTGACACAAATTAGTCACAAAGAAAACATTTCAATGAAAACACACACGCAATTAGTGATTTCGTGCATTGGGTCGGAGATCAGAATTCAGAGTCGAAGTGTATGGATACATCAACCGCCTCACCAAGACATGTTTCCCTAAACTGATAACCACACTCAAAACACTTAACACTATTGCCACTTAAAAGAATCAGATTCCATGTTCTGCGGTAGAACCAACTCCTATGATACCAACATGTCACGACCCATCCTCGAGGCATGTGCTGTGACTACCGCATTCCTGCATTCCATAGGCCAGGGGCTGGCGACTTGCACCAAAGGCGTAAACCCCTAAGCTGGGAAGGAATTACCTTTATAAAAGTAAACAAACACAACAGAGTACTCAATATAAAGTAAACACTAAGTAAAATCGAATACAAAAGAGTGTGCTGGAATGTAAATGGGCCAGTATACAATCCCAACTGAACAACAAGTACATGTAAAAAGGTAAAAATAGCCAAAAGTAAAGAGAAACTCATGGATCATCCTTCGGGGTTCCTAAATGAAGGGTAGGTACAGATCGCCGCCTTATCACTCACGTCAGTCAGTCTCCTCTGTGTGCCTACTTAGCGCAAGGTCCACCTCTGGGTACCATCAAGTCATGGCACTCTTGGTCTCCATCAATGTTTTTCGTCGTCTACATCCAACACAATGAGGAGTGTGCATATCCTGTGTAGGGGTGAGTATAACGAAACTCAGTGGTGACCCCGAGACCCGAAAGATCTCACAATATCCACTAAGGATTAACAGAAGAAGAAAGATACAATCATGAAGTATCATCCAACCCTAATTAGGTAAATACCCATACATATACCTAAGTTATCCATCACAACCCGACTCCAACTCTCGAGCCCAATCACAACCCAGCCCACATAGGAAGTAAAGTCAATCACATCAATGATAATGATTGAGAGACAAGACTTAGCCCACACAGGTATGACACAATAGTAGATAGATATTGATCATCTTATGTAGCCACTAGATCATCTATGTTATCGGAGCCACACAGGATACAAGACCAGCTAAGCTGTCAGACCCACACATGTTACAAGCGATCTATCTCATTTAAGCTGTCGAACCCGCACTAGATATTGTACAGCTATCTCCTCTATGCTGTTAGACCCACACAGGATACATGCCAGCTATTTCTTCTAAGTTGTCGGACCCAAACAGGATATAGTCCAACTATCTCATCTTTGTGGTAGGATCCACATAGGATTTGGGTATAGCAGACATCGTCTTCGAACACACAAAGTATTTGAGTATAGTAGTTTTCGTAGTCGTAGCCAGCTCCAGGATTCCCGCACACACCACGCTCGATTCCGGGAGGGTCTGGTCCTTGAACAAAGGGGTAAATACTTCAACTATCATGCTGTACTGAGTTGATGTATCCCAACGTTCCACCTCATCAAACTGAATCCAATGCGACAGACGGCGCGTCAATCGGACGCCCGGTCTGAGAGTCGTCGGGTTTTCTGTTCCAGGGGCCCAGTTGGATTTACGCTCGATCCAAACCTGGAAAATAACCAAAGTCGTCCAAAACTCACTTAGTGTATGGAAAAAGGATCACCTCATCGCAATGGTCCCAGTACCGTAGATGGCGCGTCGTTCAGATGCGTGGTCTTGAAGATATTCACATTTAAGGGAAGTTAGGCCCGGCCCGTCAAGCCCAGTGGGCTGTGGTGGGTCAGCCCAACCTGGTTCACCGGGTCCAACCAGGCTGGGGGTCGGCCGCCCTAGTGGAGTGCGGCCCGCCAGTGGACCCAGCCCAGCGGGTCCGACCCGTTTTGGGGCTCAGCCCGGCCCGGTGGGGCATGTCCCACCCTCGGACCCGGCCCGCGTTGCATGTCGGTTCGACGCGCCCAGCGACGCCACTTTCTCCTACCCAGCCGGCCATAGCCGACCGGTTCTGCTAGCGCACATAGCCCGCATAACAGGTCGTGGTTCCCTTCCACATGGAACCTGCGAGCCCCGCTTTCCACTAATCTCGCCAACCGTTTCACCCGGAAAAGAGGCCAGCAAATGTGGGTCACAGCTCCTCCTTGCGGCGCCTTTGGGCGCCACGATCTCCCAGACCAGCCGCCTGTAGTCTTCATGTTCTTCCAGCCCAGCCGGAATGGGGCTGATCGGTTCTTCTACGGCCGCGCGGCCTGCGGTTGTGGGCCGCGGTCTTCCTTCACGTGGCGCCTTCAGGGGTTGTGGTCTTCCAGCGGACCGGCCAGTCAGCCTACCGGTCCTCCCACTGCCTGGCTCCATGGTGGCCGGCTTGGCCGGTCACCTCCGCACCTTCACCACGGTGCGACAGCGCCACACCACCTCCGCTTCCGACGTTAATCAACATAAACCAACGGAGATACGCCGGGCCGTGTTTGTTTGGCTCACGCCCTCCGCATTAAATGATAACAATTTTCCACAATCAAACAAGGTAAATATCGAAGAGCGTGGATATAATTTAAAGTAATCAAATCCCCCAACTGTGATTCGATGTTCATTCAATAACGATGGGGTCAATCCGCTAATGTCGGGGTGCGTTCGGGGAGGAATTGTCGGTGTTGGCGACAATTTTTGCGGACGACGTCTATTTCTTAAACGTAGATGGAGGACGTTAGAGAAGATCATCATGTTCTTTGTGGAAAAAATGCTTTCTTCCAATTCTCCAATCCTTCCCCCTTGGTATAATCACCAACCCCAGGTAAAATAATAGTCCCCCAAATATTTTAATGTTAGCACGCAATTCAAAATAAATCAAACACTCAAATTAATTAATGTGGACTTTAATTAATTATGTTGGCACAAATAAGGGGAGGGAGGTGGAGAGGCTCCACCATAATGTGGGAGTTCAAAAGTTAAAAGTGGTGTTCATGTTTAAGAGACTCCCTTAATTAAAAGTGAGTTACATGGGGAGTTGGAGGGTTTGGTGTTCGTGTGGGCCCCACCACACATTATCTCCCCAGGGAGGTAATGTGGGGTGGTGGGCCCCACCTAAAAAATCTCTTTGGAGATAACAACCACAATCTAAATAAAATTATGACACATATTATTTTATTTTATCTATCAAGATTCCCCAAAATTAAGTCCCGTTCTTGACCAAATGCCACTATGGTAAAGGTCTCTTTAAGTGAATACCAGTGCTGCGATTTCATCGGTGTCCTTCGATTTCAATTCCGAGCACCAGTTCAAATGATAGAAAACCCGCTTGTACGTTTACAGAAACTACATGAGAAAAACATCAGAAATGGATTCCAGGAACACCGAGCCTCAAAATCAAGCGCTGTTAGAAACTGAAGACTCGTAAAATTCCAAAGAATTTAGGAAAACATTTCCTTGAAATTTCTGGGTCTTTACAGACTAGTTCTATCACTCTCTTTAATTATAGCATGAGGTGAGTGAAACTATTATTTTTTGGGATGAGAACAATGTATGAGGCCTTAAATAGTGTATATATGGTCATGATATTTTCAATTTTCACATCAATTTTATACCAATCACATAATGATCATAAGAGATGATCCTAAGAGATATTTGTTTTGTGAAAAGGAACTACTAAGGGTGTTTTCTCTGTTGGGGATTCATCGTTTTTATTGTTAAGGTAAATTAAAACCATGGTGTTCAAGAATTTTTTATATCACTTAGAAAATGTAATTAATTTCTTACTTACTAGAGCTACAACCATTTTACAGTGATATGCATAATATGTTCAACGAATCTAAACATTAGATTTATAATCTAGACCATTTTCAGGAGTTTAAATATAATTTATTTTAATTGGAACTAGGTGACGTGTTTTTGTATTGACTAGTGCGACATATAGATCGTGGTGATAATCTGTTAAGGTGGGAGAAAGCTCAAACTATTCATATCTTAGTGTCATGGATGAATCTATTAGAACTCATGGGGGAAAGAGTTTGTTGTTCATAATTAATGGCCCTTGTTTTTTTGTAGTAAATGTTGAGAAATATTTTGAGTATTTAATTTTCATTATAGGCATATATTTTTAGACTTCTAAAATTTATATGGTTTTTAAATATAGAACAATTAACAAGTTAATTATATTATAGAGACATGTTCTAGATGTCTATGGATGAGAATAAGCTATGATAGACTATCATTCACCAAAACAGTAGCTTGGAGCATTGGGTGTTCAACTACCTAGACAAATAGATCCCCTATAGAACCTATACACAACCAATGATAGATGGTAAAAACAACTAGAATAGTTGGTAGTGATGTAAGAGTTCATGTACATTTAATGTATAATCAACTAGAAGGTGTCAAAAAAAGTTAGTATAACCTACTACTAGGAAGATTGGATTACTGAAGGTCTATCCCTAATCAACACCTTTGGTGAATAACATTGAAGTTGGAACACTATCTTTCCAATGAATCCTAAATGGATTTGTAATTATGGTAACCACAATAATTTCACTATAAAATTTTTTTTTATATATCCGTATTATTTATCATCCCACATTTGACATAGATAAACCATGGGATCTATATAGTTAAAAGTGGTCATTTACATAACAAATATTTTGGTTTTAATGTCCTGGTAGAATATAAATATTAAACGTGGTATGATTAATATGCTCTGTAATGAATCTCATTCTTCATATTGATTTTTCATTGGATATACTAATTTTTTTCTATATCTAAAAAATTCAACATATTCTATTGATGGTTCCATTATTTATTGAACAATATTTGGATATATCATTGGCAGTGGTTATTTTTGTGTGTTTATACATATTTCTAAACATATATCTCTCATTTACATTTGAATCATGTTCTTTGATAACTGTTTTGATGAATTTGGATCATGTTTACATTATTTATTCTTTATTTTGATCCATTTTTGTTGAGGGAATGAAATGAGTAATGATATGTGACTAACATTTTATTTTTAATAAACATGATTAAAGTAGAAAGATACATACCATATAAGTCCTTCAACATGTTTTTCCCATAATTGATTGATTGGGTGTACATGTGTTTCTCGTGGAAACTTTTTATTCATAGATTGTAACACCCCGAGATTTTATGAGATATAATATTTTTAATTTCTTCTATGTCTTCTATTGTACACTACAACAAGATTAGCTTGTACTATATGCAACATCGTATTATCTTTCAGTATAGACAACACTATTATTGGCTCGTGTAACACACAATTTCACGTTTGTTTTGTAGAAATTATTCTACGCAACATTATGTATAGATTTTGTCTAATGTATATATGAAATATGTTTTTATTATGTTATACGCAACACTAAATGGATATTTCACTACATGCAACCCCGACTTGGCTTACTTTAGACGCAATCATGACCTTCCTTGATAGCGTATGTAGTACGCAATACCGGGTTTCACTAAACAACGATATATTGTTATAATATTATTATGAACTAGCCGTTATGAAAAGTATTCACTAAATTTATAATTTTATAACATTATTATTTATCTTACACATTTTCTAGAACATTGTATGAGAAAAAAATAACTTTTTTGGGTAAAACATGTATTTTTTGAAAAATTTAGGTTTTCCGCCTTTTGATGGCACACCCACTTGAAATGTAGTTTTTGAAATTATTATAATTTCAATTTGACAATGTAAAATTATTCTTTTGAATTGAGATATAAAAATTTACTGTGGAAAAAATATTCATATTATTCTCTTAACTTTCATATTTTAATGAATAGTAAAAGCCCCCTATATTTTAATTAAAAACAACATTTTTTCATTGTAATAATTTATATTGTCAAATTATAATATTGAATGGTTTTAAAGTATAAATATAATATGTGTTTAAAATTTAATATAATTTATTTCATTAGCATTGATTTTACATTGAATTAATAGGTAAAATCATTTCAATCTTTTGCAATGTTTTAACTTTTAAAACTCGTTTTCTTAACAATGAGATTAATATTAAATTAATTTCCCCAAATTATGTGATATGAATTTTGAAAAATTTATTCCATATTTGGAATCATTAAGTCCAAATTATGATAATATGATAATTTTTTTGGGGATTATGAATAGTAACTATGGTAAATTTTATTTCCCATTGTTAAAGGTAAATCGTGTAATTAAGAGTAAATATAATATTATAAAATTACCCTAACACTTGTATTAATATAATTTCATGATTATATTTCGTTCTGAGGCATATTTGGGTCAAAATATAATCCATTTAAACCCACTTAGATGTTATTAATACCATAAATTTATTTTAATTTAAAGAATGTGAAATATGTCTCACTCAAATTTTAATAAATAAAGTATTCTTAATATAAAGTTATACAGAATAAAAATTATATTATAAATACTCATTTGAAATATAAAATGTTTTTCTTTGTTATGGTAATTTATTTTTAATTTTTAAGATATTTTTAATTATTCATATATCTTATACATTAATGATGCATAAATTATAAACTTAGTGAAAAATCAATAATATAGTTTTTATTAAAGTAATAAAAGGCCCGAACACTTCACCAATACATATTGGTAGAGTATATCTATACCATAAGCATCCAAGGGTAGACTTGGGGACCATTTGAAGTCGTATAAAATATATTAGAAAATTTATATTATTTTATTTTAAATGATGTCAAAGTTGTCACCTTCATAATTTAATAAATATAACAATTTATATGTTGTTATTTTTAGATGATAAATTAGAGTAAAAGTATTATTATGAGGTATATTATATTTATAATAATCGTAGTATTTTAGTTTTAATTTTTATGAAAAAATATGTATATTAAATAATTATACAAAAATTTTGTCGTAATTATTTCATTAAGAGAAATATCAAACAAATGGTTTTAATAATATTAAAATAAATATTATATGAACTAATCAATGTACGAAATTTTTTTTTAGATTAATATGATATTTTAGGAGTCTATTAAGTACTTTGGTTCAAATATATCCTCCGTGAGTATTTTATTTAAATTCAAAAAAATGAAAAGTGTTAAAATGGACCCTATTGTTATTTTATAAAAATAACATATTATAAATTTTTTTAAAAATAACAAAAATATTTAATATTTTTAAATTGTAATTTATATGGCCTAAACTATCATAAATTATTCAATTATTGAAAAATAACAACACATAAGTTATTATTTATAACAATTTAAAATTTAGAATATTATTACCACAAATAAAATTAAATAGATTAAATAAGGATAAATCAAGTTGGTAAGGTATAAATTTATTTCCCAACATGTATAGATTTTATTGGATTATGGGATTACAACCCTATATCTTCTAATATTCGTATTTGAGTCATTTTTTGATGTTTTTATGTGGGGTTTGAGTTTATTATAAATTTATATTCTGGGGTTTCCAAAGGTTCCCTTCTCCTCACATATAAAAGGGCCCCACCTCCATCACCTCCTCACACCACATTGAGCCTTAAAGATCAGCCAAACTATTAAAATTTATCTTCTCTACTTCCCTGGAAACCAATTATATGTCTTTGTATTCTTAAAATACAAACAAATTTCCCAAAGAGGAGGTTAAAATGAGGCACGTCGAAGAAGAGGTAATCTCTTCTACCGATTCGTTCAAAGTTTCTTTATTCGTCTACTTCCACTTATTTAGTTGTTTCATTATAAAGTAATAACTTCAGTACAAATAATATAATGATATGTTATTATAAATATGAAACAACCCTATTTCACTTTCTACCCATCCAACGAAAAACGAAATCACAGTGCGTGCGTACATATGGAATACCGTCTCCACGCTGTGGTGTAATATGTTTTTCCACCACCACCTTACCTGGAAGGGTATAATGGTGGAAATAATATCTATATATTATTATTATAACATGATTATAATTATTATATATTATATCATCCACTCCCATACTATTTAATAATTATGGTAACAATATCATCGCTCGTGCGTACGTACAGATTACCGTCTCCACGACACGATGAGAATCATTCTTCATGTTAACCGATCCAGACTGATTATAAAGTATATATATAATAAATAATGATTTAATTTATGACATAATAATGCTACTGGATATATATATATATGTCATATCTTTACGTCCATTCAATTCAATAAGGAAATGAAAACTACGTTCATGCGTACGTATGATCATTCGTCTCGATGAATGGTGTATTTCATTTCATTTATCTATCTATTATATAAATATATATCCTAGATTTATATGATATATAAATCATGTTTTACATTATATAACTATGTATATCATGATATAAGTAATAATAAAATCAAGAACAACAAGTCCAAACACATACGATACATGAATCGATTTTACCCAAAACAGTCCTTTAACATGGAATTGTTAAATGGAAGGGTAATATAAAGTCGTAAGTGAATCATATATGATATAATAAATAATATTATTGTTCTTTTACGAGTAAATAATATGTTTAGACCCACTATATTGGAGTCTCGAAAACATATGGAAGAAATTGGACATAAGGTAAGGGATAATTTTTCAATTTCATTTTTTTGAGATTGCTTATACGTATGTATTTCATTGGGATATATTTTTCATCCATGTACTAAAAAATGTTTTTCATAATGTTTTTTAATATTCATATATGTATGTTTATAGTCATGTTTACCCCTCCTTCACTTTTAAATTGTGTATGTAATCTTTATTTTGTTTACCATATGAATAACTTTTTGACTCTTCCGACAAAAGTATGAGGAAAATGTTTTTTAACTTATATGGCATGAACAGATTTTTACGGTTTCACAATGGCTAATTTTCAGGAAGATTTTTCAACAAGATTTCATTATTACATTCAACCAAATCCTTTTATTTTAAAATTGCGTGGAATTTTGTGAAAATAAAATGATTTTGAAGAAGAAATGATATTTTCCTCAAGAATTCATTTCAAGTGTTTTATCACAACTATTTTCCATCTAAGATGACGTTATTTATCATGTTTATGTTTCAAGTATAATGTCCCTATTATTTACCTATTTTTATTATTTTTTTTATGAAATGATATCCATTTTTTTTATATGGATTATGTTATGATGTGATGATTTTATGAAACCCATTTTATTAATTGGGTTGTGATGAATGATTTATGTTTATTTGTGTCACATGTAAGAATGATTTCATTATGAGTTCAGTGGAGCTTTAATATCACTACAATGCATTGGGTAAAGATTAATATCTCATGATATAGACATGGCTGGAACAAAAAGTGAATATGGTTCAGTAATACAGGGCTGGAACGACATGTAAACCCAATTCAGTAATTGACTTTGTCCACTATGATGGTCTTGGAAGAAATACATTGCCTACTGTAGAAATCATATAATGTGATTAATGGTTTTCCACAATTACATGTTTTGTTCCCATGATATATTATCATGATTAATGTTCTTTTTTGATCTATGACTTATGTACTGCCATGAATTAGGTCACTACTCATGATTTAGATGTTTTATGTTCATAGTTTTATGTTCAAATGTTTATGTTTTGTTTTATGTTCTCCATGTTTTCCCTTATTGAGAACTTGATCAATTACTTTATATGTTTTATTTTAATAGGATTTAAAGAATGTTATTATGTAGGAAAACAAAAGGGGGAAGATCATTGTGGGAGATGTTTAAGATCTTTCATCATGATTAGAAGATTATGTTCCGAGTTTCCAAAGACACTAAACTTATAGGGTCTTTGGCCATCTGGGTTTGTTATGTTTTATGTATTTCTGAAAATTTAATGTAATTTCCATGTACGTCAAGATTTAGGTATCTACAGTTGGTATCAGAGCGATGGTTTAGTCATCCTTTGGAAACTAAGATGCTAAAACTTCAGTGATATCCCTAGAGATATTTCTAAGGTATGTCTAGGAATGTCCCTAAGGATATGTAAAAGTTTATGTTATAGTCCTAGAATTACGGTAACGATCATAGAATTAAACCTAAGATCTTATATATTTATGTCACACCATAATTATTATGTTTTTTTTCTAGAATTATTTTTTCCTCTCACACTATTAATTTTGGGTTTTAGAAAATGGCTGGAAACAGGAAGGATCATGTGAATGGATAATATGATGGATAATGGAATTATATTCTTCATGAGATACCAAATTAAATAGTATTTTGATGGTGAAATATCATTATTATTCCTAATCAGCAGTATCATAATATGATCAATAATCTCAACTTAGGTAAGATTCTTGACTCAGCTAATAAGAGAAATATGGAGTTTCATGATGATCATAGAGGAAATAATGTTCAATTTAACTCATTTAAGTCATCTGGGAAGAGGCATCAAGGATAATGTTTCAGAGGAACTGGAAGATTCTTTGGGTGTTGAAAAGAAGGACACAAATCTAGTAATTGCAAAGGAATAGGTTCAGTTAACACATTTGACAATTATAATGGCATTGCTAAGACATCTACAATAGTTAAATGTTTTAAATGTGGAATGTATGGGAATTATGCAAACCAATTCCCTAAGGGAAAATCTCGTGAGGATAATAAGCACGGTCACATGGGTAGTATTTATGTTGTTGATGATGAAGACACTACAAATGATATATGAGATGAAAGAAGTGTTGAGGAATAAAATGATGAAGCTCGGTCAATGGTTTGAGAAGGTAGTTTAAGGATTTCATGACTATCAAGAATAATGTATTTTACTATGTAATAAAGAAAAATCTAACGATTGTTACATTGTTAACTTTCATTGAGTATTTGAAAGTATATGATGAATGGTACCGGTAACTATGAAAATTGATTGAAATATTTCTGGAAAGAAGATGATATACGAATAATGAAGGGATAAGGAGAAAATAATATGTTCGATTATATTAATGAGCTCATTACTGATAAAAGGAAAAAGTAAAATCATGGTTTGACTATATAGAAATTTTAGATTTTGTTATGCGGAAAGAGTTACCTTTTTACAACATTGATGTTTTTACTAAGGTTCTTTAGAAATTTATGTTTCATGAGAATACATGATTAAGGTATTCACATGTTTTTAATGCGATAAACAATGTATATCTTATGATATATGGGGAATAAATGAATGTATTCACGTGCTTGTTATGTGACCTTTCCAAATCGTTTCCTTTATACAATAAGATTGGGAAGATGTATTTTGGATAATTCTAAAGATTGGAATGGATTATGTTAGAAATCAAATAGTATTTCTAATCCTAGAACATTTTTCAATATTATTTCTGTAATGTTATAAAAGTGTAGTTTTAGAAAGAGGATAACCTTTGAGGGAAGGTGACAACATGTCGCGTCAGACAAGGTTGCGGAAATCAAACCCACAAATGATGTGCGCAAAGCCTTTATTTCCTGCCACTATCCTACAGGACGTCCCTAGTAAGTAGAAACTAATTTTATTTTATTATTTAGGATGATAGATTATGTATAAGTCCATTTTTGGAACCATATATGATTAATATCACCATATATGGACTTATGTATATAACCATTTCTAAACATATGATTGTGGTAGATGGAATGACCTATCTTTCTAGCGCATGATCTACTAACACTTTATGAAAGAAAAATTCATCTTCCCTTCTTTAGGAGATGAAGTTGAAATTGTTCTAGGCACGAGGAACGGTGAGATTGTACCCAAATCAAGCAATTATTTTTTTTAGTTCAAAAATTCTTCATCATTAGGGAAATGATTTTGAAAACCAAAAATGTTTTCCTATTTCCCTTATATTTGATGAATCAGATGGTACCTTAGATGATCACCGATTTATGAATTTATGATTGTTTGTTTTTTCATAGCCATGTCCTCTACAACTCTTTATCTAATGTTGATGGTTATAATTCTCTTTAATATCCATATTTTCACCAATGTCTCAGATGTGGAAACGCAGTAATAAGTTAATATGGGTAACCGCTATGTTTCTTACTTCACATAGTTAAATTAGGTTTTAGTATTCCTTTTTAGATGTGGGTTTCTATGAAAGAGACTTTCATGTAGTAAATGATATATAAGCCCGATGAATTTCGAGGCCGAAATTCATTTTATGGGGGGGTAGAATGTAACACCACAAGATTTTATGAGATATTTTTTTAATTTCATTGATGTCTTCTATTATACAATACATCAAGATTAGTGTGTACTATATGCAACACCATATTAGCTTGTTGTATACGCAACACTATTCTTGGCTCATGTTGCACATAATTTCTTGTTCGTTTTGTAGAAATTATTCAAAGAAACATTAATTATAGATTTTTTTAATGTATAAATGAAATAAGTTTTGATTAATTTATATGAAACACCAAAGAGAACTTGCACTACATGCAACCCTGACTTGGCTTGCATTACACGTAATCATGACCTTCCTTGATAGCGTGTCTAGTTCACAATATAGTGTTTCACTAAACAATGAAATATTGTTATAATATTATTATGAATGAAGTTTTATGAATAATATTAACTATATTTTTAATTTTATAACATTATTATTCATCTTACACATTTTCTAGAACATGGTATGTGAACAATAATTTTTTTTGGTAAAATAATCATTTTTTGAAAAATGCAGTTTTGCCACCTTTTGATGGTGCACCCACATTAAATATAATTTTTGACATGTTTATAATTTAAATTTGAAAAAATAAAATTCTTATTTGGAATAAGTATATAAAAATTTACTTTGGATAAATTTTTCATTTTATTCTGATATCTACATATTTTAATGAATTGCAAAGACACGTTATATTTTAATTAAATAAAAAAAATTTTCATCGTAATAATTTAGATGGTTAAATTATAATATTTAATGGGTTAACATTATAAATAAAATAAATTTTTACCATTTAACATAATTTATGTCATTAGCAATGATTTTACATTGAATTCATACGTAAAATCATTTAAATCTTTTGTAATGTTTTAACTTTTAAAACTTGTTTTCGTAACAACAAGATTAATTTTAAATTAATTTATACAAATTATGTGATTTGAATTTGTAAAAATGGATTCCATATTTTTAATCAGTATGTAAAAATTATGTTAATAGGCTACTTTTTATTTTTGGGCACTATGAATAGTAACTACGGTATTTTTTATTTACCATAGTTAATGGTAAATCGTGTAATTAAGGGTAAATATAATATTATAAAATTACCCTAAAAATTTTATTAATATAATTTTATGCTTTTATTTTGTCGTAATGGATATTTGGGTTGATATATAATCCTTTGGAACCCACTTAGATGTGATTAAGACCTTAAATTTATTTTATTTTAAAGAAGTGACATATGTCTCACTCCAACATTAATAATTTAAGTATTTTTAAAATAAGGATATAAAGAATATAAATTCGATTATAAATAATAATTTAGAAGATAAAATATTTTTATTTGTTATGGTAATTTATTTTTAATTTTTAAGAAATATTTAATTACCTTAATAGCTTATTCATTAATGATGCATAAATTATTTACTTAGTGAAAAATAAAAAATATAGTTTTTATTAAAGTAATAATAACAATCTAAAGGCCCAAATACTTGACCAAAACTTATTGGTGGAGTATATATATACCATAATCATCCAAGGGTCTACTTGGGGACCATTTGGATCCGTATAAAAGAGATTACAACTTTTATATTATTTGTTTTAAGGATGTCAAAGTTGTCTCCTTTATAATTCAATAAATATAACAATTTATATGTTGTTATTTTAAGATGATAAATTAGGGTAAAAGTATTATTATGAGGGAAAATATATTTACCTTAATCATAGTAATTTATATTTAATTTTTATGCAACAAATAAGTATATTTGAAAATTATACATAAATGTTGTAGTAATTATTTCATTAAGAGAAATATCAATCAAATGGTTTTAAAAATATTAAAATAAATATAATATGAACTAATTAATGTTATAAACAAATTTTATAGATGAATATGACATGTTAGGAGTCTATTACATATATTTTTTTGAATATATCCTCTCTTTTTATTTTATTTAAATTCAAATAAATGAATAGAGTCAAAATTGCCACTATTGCTATTTTATAAAAATAACATATTATAAAATTGTTTAAAAATCAAAAAAATATTTAAAAATTATAAATATGAATTTATATAGTCTAAAATATCATAAGGTACCCAATTATGGACAATTAAAAACACATAATAATTATTTATAATAATTTAAAATTTAGAATATTATTACTACAAACAAAATTTAATAGATTAAATAAGGATAAATGAAGTTGATATGGTTTAAAATAATTTCACAACATGTCTAAATTTTATGTTTTGATAATATCACAACCATATCTCATATAATATTCTTATTTGAGTCATTTATGGATGTTTTATGTGGGTTTTGAATTTATTATAAATTAATATTTTTAGGTTTCCAAAGGTGCCCCTCTCTTCCTTTATAAAAGGGAACCTACTCTCTCTCCACCTCACACCAATTTGAGCCTTCATGATCGGCCGAACCCAGAATATTTTCTTATCCACTTCCCTAGAAACCTAATAGAGGTCCTGGTATTCTTCCAAGACCAAATTATTTCCCTAAGTGGAGGATACGAGGAGGCGCATTGAAGAAGAGGTAATCTCTTCTACCGATTCTTTTAATGTTTCTTTATTTTTATAAATCCTCTTATTTAGTTGTTTCATTATAAATAAATAAAATACGTATAAATAATATACTTATATGTAATTATAAATTTTAAACAACCCTATTTCACCTTCTACCCATCCTATGAAAAACAAAATCAATGCATGTGTGTACTTACAGTATACCATCTCCATGTCGTGGTGTACTTTGTTTTTCCACCACCACCTTACTTGGATGAGTATAATGGTGGAAATAAAAACTATATATTTTTATTATAAAATTATTATTATTATTATATATTATATCATCCACACTAATACCATTTAATAATTATGGTAACGATATCATCACTCGTTCATACGTACAGATTACCGTCTCCACGACACGATGAGATTCATTCTTCATGTTAACCATTCCGTAATGATTATAAAGTATATATATAATAAATAATTATTAAATTTATGAAATAATAATTCTACAGGATTAATATATATATATATATATCATCTACTTACTTTTATTCAATTCAATAAGGAAATGAAGACAACGTTCATGCGTACGTACGGTCTACCGTCTCCATGTACGGTGTATTTCATTTCATTTATTTATATATTATATACATATAAATATTAAATATATATGATAGATAAATCATTTTTTACATTATGGATGTATGTATATCATGATATAAGTAATAAAAAAATCACGAACAATAATTCCAAACACATACGACGAATGAAAAGATTTTACCCAAAACACTCCTTTAACGTGGAATTGTCAAATGCACGTGTAATATAAAGTCGTAAGTGAATCATATATTATATCATAAATATTATTGTTGTTCTTTTACATGTAAATAATATTTTTAAACTCATTATATAGGAGTCTTGGAATCATATCGATGAAATTGGACATAAGTTAAGGGATAATTTTGCAATATCATTTTTATCCAAGATTGCTTATACGTAAGTATTTGCTGGGGTTATATTTTTCATACATGTCCATAAAAATGTTTTTCATAAAGTGTTTATTATTATTCTATGTATTTTTAATGTAATGATTACCCCTATTTTACTTTTACAGTGTGGAATAAATCATTCTTTTTTTTACCATACGAGGAACTTTTTGACTTTTTCGGTAAAATTACGAGGATAATGTTTTTTTAACTTATACCGCATGAACAGATTTTTACGGTTTCATAACGCTTAATTTTCATGAATCCTCCTCTACAAGATTTCATGATTATTTTCAAAAAAATTCTTTTATTTTAAAATTTCATGGAGTTATGTGAAGAGAAAATTATTTTAAAGAAGAAAGAATATTTTCCTCAAGAATTCATTTTAAGTGTTTTATCAAAACTATTTTCCATCAAAGATGATGTTATATAGCATGTTTATGTTTCCAGTATAATGTCTATATTATTTACATGGTTTGATTATTCATATTATGAAATGGTATCCATTTGTTTTATATGGATTATGTTATGATGTGATGATGTTTATGAAATCCATTTTATTCTTTGGGTTATGATGAATGATTTTTGTTTATCTTGTGGAACAAGTAATAATGATTTCATTATGAGATTTGTGGCACCTATATTTCCCTCAAATGCATTGGTTAAATATTTATATCTAATGATATAGACATGGATGGAATGTCAAGTGAATCTGATTCAATAATACGGGGCTGGACCGACATGTAAACCCGGTTCAATAATGGACATTGTCCACTATGATGGTCTTGGAAGCAATGCCTTAGCTAATATGGAAATAATATCATGTGCTTAAGGTTTTTCCACAATTACATGTTTTATTCCCATGCTATTTTATCATGATTTATGTTCATTTATGATCTATGCCTTATATACTGCCAAGATTTATGTCATTACTCATGTTTTTGATTTTTATGTTCATGGTTTTACCTTAAAATGTTTATGGGTTACTTTATGTTCTCCATATTTTCCCTTACTGAGCATTTGAGCTCACCCTTTATATGTTTTATTTCCCTAAGATTTAATGAAATTTTTGAGGTAGGAAAATAGAAGGGGAAGATCGTTATGGGAGATGTTGAAGATCTTTCAACATGATTAGAATATTATTTTCCGAGTTTCCAAAGACACTAAACTAATACGGTCTTTTGGATTCTGATTTTGTTATGTTATAAGTATTTACAAAAAAATAATTTAATGTACATATACATCAAGATTTGGGTCTCTACATAGTTATTGTGTTGTTCATGGGTTTTTAGACCATGATACTAATCATGATTATGATCAGATGTGTATTTGTGTGGATACCAAATCTCGTATTTGGTGTGAAATGTTTTTTATATATGTGCTATGCCATGTTATGTGTAAATGTATAATAAGTGATAATTTTTCCACTAAAAAATGATTTCTGGTCCACCATGACTTTATGAGTCCTTATAAGGATTTCATGTAATAAGGTCAACAAAGATGATGAGGGACCTACACATTGAGATGGTGTATAATTTCCTTCTTTCATCACATGTTGAAGTTAAATTTTAAAATTCCCTTGATGCATGACTTGTGACCATGATTGGGTGTGACTGACTTATTTATTAACATATAGTATAGTTGGGTATTTATGTCCATGTGGCAAGAACTCTGCATCATAATCTATATAACTGGTTACTAATGAATGATTTCATTGTAATTGAAACACATTAATATCTTCTTTGATAACGTAATATTGTTATTGATATAAATATGATATGGTTAGGGTTCATCACAACATGGATAGCATGTGTTCTCTTAGTACATGATTTATTATTATTTTATCTCATGTTTCAAATAACCCACTCATTCTCATTATCTTGAGAACACAATGAGCCATTACTGTGTATTAGGTGACATCCCCACGATTCCAGTGGTTTTCAAAAAATACATAACTGTTTCAAAGAACCATGGTAGATGATATTACCTTTTATAGATAAACAATAAACTAACTATCCACAATCTATATAAGCTATTGGATGCATGAAAAAATAATGACAATTCAAAAAATATTTCATACGAATGTGAGCCCAAACAAAATTGACATAGTCAAAAAAAACTGTACATAGACCTAAAAGTGGAAGTCAACTCAAAAGGATAAAAATAACAAAAAGAATATATAATCCACTAGATCTATTCTCTTCAACTACCAGACATCTCAACAACTCATGAACTAGTTCCAAAAATCTACTACACCATACGTTTTTCGACGTCCCAAATGATGACATCTGAAAAAGCACAAATGTTCCAAAGAATGTTTGAGTATAAATATTGGTAGGATTTCCCCATTTACTTACCTAATCATTCTACAAGGATAGAAGAGTTATCCACATTTTAATTAAATAGTTTATATAAAACATATTCTCAAAATAGTTTATAACTAAATATAAACACTTCTCCCAACTATTTATAACTAAATATTATCTAAAACCATGTGAACTAATTTTACAATCACATATACTTAAGGTAAACATTTAATTAATTCATCAATACACATTCTGAAATGTAAATTGAAAAAACTAGTAAACTCCACACAACAACAACTACTAAAAATGATGAAAGCATTATGAAAAATCTATACTCATTGGCGGTTTCTTGTTGATCAACAACGTCATCAAAAGGTAATTATTCCTCATGTGACATTTAATCTTTAGAACAAGAGATATGATCATATTTCAACCATGACTAGTAATGATATATGATATTCACACCTTGTTTTACTAAAACAAAAACCTATTTCAATGAATTTAACATATTTGAATAAAACACTCGTTTATTGAAAACATTCCAACAATAAAATTTCAAAACATTAAATCATTTGAAAAACCCATATATCTACTGGGAACATTATAAATGAATCAATTTTTTAAAAAAAATTCAGAAGAACCAAAATGTAAAATACCCATTATAAATTTATAACTAGGGGTTTTCACAAAAACCCCAATTTTTCTATTATTTTACAACTCGTCACAAAAAGAGGTTTTAACAATTGATTTAATGAACAAAAAAATGAATTTCAATTAAAAACAATATTTTTATCATTTAAATTCAATTATATCATGGGGAGATAAGAGAGAATCCAACAAGCTCACTTGTCTCAAGAATAACCGACAAATGACGAATAAAGATCAAGAATACGGGTCACGATTCAAAGAAACCACCCAAGATCGCTTCCAATATAATGAAAAAGTCATATATATATTATTATTTGGCCACAAAACACTTAGATATACCCCTATAGAGATATAACTAAGAAAATGAGGTGGTATTTGGAGTATATATAAGAAAGCATGAAGAATTCGATGAATACAATAAACTTAATATAGGAATCATACATCGATTCGCCAATGAATATGTTCAAATCACATCTAGATAAATGAAATATCATCCTTTATACATCGAGGGATTCATATTAGGGTTTATTTATGTAGAAAGAGGTTAAATTTATTTCCAACCCGAACTAGATCCATAAATATAGGGAATTTGTTTTTGTCTTTCACGGTTTTGATACACTATTTGGCCAAACTGTGTGCTGACCATACACCCCTTTTTTACATAAATCTATCCAAATGTAATCCAATATCTCCCCAATATCCCCCATAACCCTTAGGAATATGAAACACATTATTTAATGGTAACATACATGAAACCAAGGGTTCTATGTTTTTCCCAACATTGGTATTTCTATCCCTAGAAAGGTGAAAATGATCGCTACCCTACAAGAGTTTTTTCAATTGCTCTTTCATTTCAATTTCATGTTACTAAGTATATTCTTGAATTTGACCATAGTTGTATAAAACCCATAGTAGAATGACATTTTTTCTATGCATGAAATTCTTTTACCTATCCATAATCTGCATTGTGATATGTACCAATCAAATATCTAGCTGTACGTAAATGTGACCCCATTTGAACACATGGCCAGGATTAGGATGATAATTTTTCAACTAAGATATATGAAACACATTTTTCAAAAAACTGAATAGTGGTGTCAATGCCAACTGATATTCCACCACTCAAACCTGTTCCAATATCTAGAAAGAGCCAATTAATTGGGGAGAAATTATTTCATGCTTCCAAAAGTGTTAATGTTCAAGCCTTAGAGAGATCCTCAAGAACACATGATCACTTAATGAAAATTCAAACTATCTTCGGTGATAATGAAAAATGGGTTTTTATGACTCTAATCCATCTCTATTCTCTTTCAGATCAACAACATTTTCTCTATCGTTTCTTAGACAAGGCTTAACCCATTTAATGAGTTCATACCTATTCCAATCTTACAAAATAGAGAATGAAAATGAGGCCAATATTACACTTAGAAGGGGGGAATATATATCTAAACCTGATAATTTTTATTGTATGAGAACTCTATCAACAAAATGTGCTTTCATATGACCACAAAAATCTATTACATAATCACAAAACATGTCCTCTAATGTCTGTATCATCCTTTCAGATTTCCCATCTATCTATGGATGACATTTTATACTCATATCCAACTGAGTTCCCATAGATTTCATTAAGGATTTATATAAATGAGATGTGAACCACATATCTCTATCCAATAATATTAAAACTATCATTCCACAATTATTTAATACATCTTGGATAAAGATTTTAGATTGATCCTCCACCGTATGAGTTCTATGAATTGAATTGAAATGGGTACACTCAGTGAGCCGATCCGTAGTCACCGATATAGAATAGTGTATACAGACCATTAATTGTATACCTATAACAAAATCCATATTAATGGGATCTCATTTCCACAATGTAATAGGTAAATATAATGATATACCAATTTGTCGCTAATCTTCTATCGTAATTTTCAGACAAATTAAGAATATTACAACAAACTTTTCCACTTTTATCATGATATGATTCCACCAAAACTCAGCCTTTAACACCTTATAAATCTCTTGTATCCCCTGATGTACAACCCATCTCTAATGTTGGTATTCATTAAAAATTTTCTCTTAACAAGAGATAGTGACAACCATCTGATCTCAAAACCAAAAAATTGATTTCCCTTCAAACTTCATCTCTCAATGGTCCCCCACCATTGTGTTTTGAACTCAAATGAAAGAATTTTTCAGTAGATGTATGCACCACTTTAACAATTTTATTAAATTAAGAACTACTAAAATTATGATGAAAACCACAACATCACATCATTATTCACATTCCACAAGAATATTGGTTAAGATCAACATCAACATACACTCCTATGATGACTCATTTCTTAATTAACCATATTACATCCTGATAAATGCATCATCCCCCGAATTACCCTTTCGCAATATATAATTATGTCTAAGTCAAAAATATAGAGATAATCCATCCATATCATTTTCCTCATATTTAGATCCCTTTTTGAGAAAATGTGTTTAAGATCATATCATTGGTGAAAATAATTAATTTCTCCCCAATGGGATAGTGATGACATGGCTTTAATGAATGACTGACAATAACTAACACCAAATCATGTGTTGGATAATTATTTATGTGCACTCTCAACTATCCTGAACCATAAGAACTAAATTTTCTTCCTACATGAGAACTCATCCCAACCAAGATCCTGATGCATCATGGATAACCATATATCCATGTCCTTTATCTGGAAAAACCATTATAGGTTCCCATTTCGGTGACACATTTTACACATGAAAAGTCTTCTATAATATTTCAATCCATTTTAATGGAAAATTTTTCTTTCTCAATGCTATCATTGGAGACACTAGTCATGATAATTCATTAATAAAATTAAGATAATACGTACTGAGACAATGAGATCCTTGTATCTCAAAACTATTATTTTGTGGTTTCCAAGAGATAATTGCATTAATATTATTTTGATCAAGTGAAACACCTTTTTCACAAATCATATGGCCTCGAACGAGTACATCCTTTATTCAAAAATCACACTTATGTAGTTTGGTATATAAACAATGATCTCTCAATATTTTTAATACTTTTTTCAGGTGTTCCACATGCTCAACCCATGTGTTTTAATACACCAATACGTCATCCAGTAACACCACGATATGAGAGTCTAGAAGTTAGTGAAATATACAGTTAATCAAATACATTAAGACCAATGGTGCATTCAATAGACCGAAAAGAGTGACTACATATTCATAATGGACGAATTTTTTTCTGAAAGCTATCAAAAGAATATCTTCCTTTCAAACTCACAATTTGTGATATCAAGATCATAATTAAATTATTGAGAACCACTGAGCTACACTCAATCGATAGAATAGATCATAAATGCATGGAATGTGATTCTGATTCATTGTCTTATATTAGTTAATATTACGGTAATAAACGCACACCCAAAGTGTTCCATCTTCATTCTACATGAATAAGTTCAGTGTATCCCAATGACACATACTTGGATGAATGAAAAATTTTCTTTACAAAACCTCTAACTAAACATTCATCACTTTTAATTATGTTTTTTTCATACTATATGTTAGACGAGAGATACGACTAGTCCCTATGAGGATATCAATCATAAAATTCGCTTCCCTTATATGTTGTAACCTAGAATTTTTTTAGGAAACACATATGGAAATTGATCTAATATTGTTGGAAATGTTCTATCCTCGATCTATTCCATCGATTCCAATGTTAAATTTTCCAAATGATAAGAGATTTTTTCAATCGATAGTTCTATCAAGCCTACTGTACCTATTTTTTGCAACACTTTTTCCTCTTACATGCTCCTCGACGTCATTCTATATTGTGAAACTAATAGTCCTACTATAACAATCAATGTGATATGGAACACTATCAACTAATACATTCATAGGATTACACCAAATACAACCATATTGGTCACTACAAAATTCCCTTTCTGCTTTGCTCTATCAATAGTTATAGAATACGCTCTTCAAAAAAATTCAATACATTATCATTCATCAAGAGGGGTTTACAGGATTATCAAAGAATGCATAATTTTATGTTTAAACCTCATATAATTAGTAGTATAACAATAAATAATGTAATATTATCAAAAAATATCAAACAACCCTTGTATAAGTGTAAAATTAATGAGAATTTTACCTCTCACCATAGATGGTCCAACCTGGTCAACCAGAGTTCCATACTCTACTACATATAACTGCTTCGTCCTAGTAGTGTGATATTTGTTTCTGTACTAGTATTTCCCCTTCTATGGAGACATTTTGTTTTTAGAATCTTCCTTGCAAAATGTTCTCTACTAGCTTCTTTGATTTTATTGGACCATCCCTACCAAATCACATGATGTTTGAAACACCTAATATGTGTCCCGAGAACCTAATCATGGAACACTATGAAAAATCGATGAATATTCCCTATTTGATAGTTATGACATTATTGAGGTTATACCATACACTCTAACATGATGGGGTTAAATAAACCCAATTGATAACATCCATATTAGAACTTTGGTTCTGGAGGATGATTTATCGAACAAACGGTTTGACTAAGATTCCCATTTCCACACCGGAGATAGGTGTCCCTCTTCATTTTTCTCCCACTAGTTGAGTTCCCACCATATATTGTCTATATCATCATGTTTATTCCTCCCATAGATCCATAGATATATCACTGAGCCACTGGTTCCTTGTTTTCCATCTCTATATAATCTATGATACATTGTAACACAATCTTCAACCAAATCTTCTTCTTCATTCCTATTTAAAATAAATGTTCCTTCAATCTCACACATGCATCAATTTTGGGTAAAATGAAAACTAAATTTCTGAATTTAGGGTAATATTCAATAATAGAGTTTTTTCGACTATTTTAGGATGAAAAATTATATAGTTCACAAGATCAAAAAAGTGTGTGAATGTAATTTTCTATTAAATAATTCTTCCAAATCCTCCCAACTAAGGCCATGATCCAATGTACCTTGATATACTAAATCCCGCTATAGGCATGATGGATTCTTCACCATATAAGTTACCATTTTGATCTTCAAGTCTGCTTGTGTGCTGAATAACTCGTCAATTTGATTCATCCTGTTCAGCTAAACCTATGACCTATTTGGATCTAAATCACCGCAGAAGATGGGTCGATTATTCAACTGAAGCTAGATAGTGTGGTCAACCTTCCATGGAGCCTCTATGAGGCTCCCAATGTACATAGATTGCAGTTTTTGGACTATAATTTGCACCGAAACATGGATAACCTAGGATGAGGAGAAACCATATTTTCATTAGCTTCATCTGGTTGGTTTCTATGCTGCCTACCAGGTCCTATATGATGCACGAACAAAATAATGACAATTCAGTAAAACCTTTATACCAATGTAAGCCCAAATAAAGGTGTTCCACCAGAAGAAAAAAATACACCATCCTAAATGAGAATGATAACTCCCAAATACACCAAAATAACCATAATTCTCTAAGATCCTCCTGCTCCATGCTATATTACTACTAGACAACTCAAATTCTCAAGATGTATTTCCAAAAACCAGGTGCACTCTACCTTTTCCCACATAAAAGAAGATGACATCTAAAAAATCACCAAAGTGTCAAAGTAGTGGGGAGTATAAAACACAGTAGGATTTACCTAATGAATTCTTTACTAACCCCACTAGGATATGAGTTTTATCCTCATTTATAGTGAACAATTTATATAAAAAAATTAATGAAAATTGTTTTAAACTAAATATAAACACTTCTAAAAACTATTTATAACTAAATATAAACTAAAAAAATATGAACCAAATTTATAGAAACATACGCTCGAATAAAATATTTAAAAAATCATTACAACACATTCTGAAATAACTTTGGAAAACCAATAAACTCTACACAACAATAATATCCAAAAATGCACGCACTGTTATGATTTTTCCATACTAATGAGTGGTCTCTCCAGGATCTACCAAGTCATCATAAAGTAATAATTCCCAATGTTCCATTTAACCATTGGATGTAAGAACATGGTCATATATCATTTATTCCTAGTATGTAAATATGATATGCACACTATGATTTCTAAAAATCCATTAGAAATTTCAAATAGTTTCCCATATTTCAATAAAAACACTATTAATGAAAACATTACAGCCATCCAATGTCAAAACATTAAATCATTTAAAAAACCATTATATATTATTTAAGAATTATAAATAATTAAATATTAAAAAATTATAGAATATATTTAATTGAAAACTCCCCATTTGAAAATTAAAACAACGATTTTTTATAAAACCCCCAATTTTCTATGTTTTCCACCACCAGTCACAAAAGATGGTATCACAACTATACATAATAATAAACACAATTTAATTTTTATAAAAAACTAATATTTAATGCATTAAAATAAATTTCATTATGTGGAGGTGAGAGTGAAGCCACCTACCTCACTCGTTTTCCAGAAAACTGACAACTTGCGAACAATGGTAAATAATCCGTGTCATGATTCTATGAATATACCCAAGATCTCCTCCCCTATCAGGAAAATAAAATATATAAACATATTTGGCCCCAAAACTAATAATTATTCCCATATGGGATATAGATCAATGAATTCTTATGAATAATGTATTAGATCTAAGATTACAACAAGAAAAAGTTGAATAAGAGAAACTTACTACAAGAATATGCATTCAATTTGCCACGAAACATGTATGGATTACTTCCTGATCTATGGGAGAACCTCTTTTGACATTTTAGGGAGAATAAAATTCATTTATGGATTAATTTTGGTCAAAATGGATCAAACAGATGATCAAACCGAATTTCATCCATAATGATATGTAATTAAATTTGGCCACACGGTTTGGCCCAACCGTGTGCTGATCATGAACCCCTTATTTACCCAAATCCATAAAAAATCTCCAAAGGATCCTACAAAATCTCACATAACCATTAATAATATAAAAATAATTAGGGAATGGTAAAAAATAAAAACTAGTTGTGATTAAATTTTTATTCATATTTATGGAATACACCTCTTTTATATATGTAGTAAATTTGGGGATGATTTGTTGATATCCTATTAGTTTTATTCACTCACACATCATGCTAATCTTGATGCATGTATAGTCATTAGGATAAGGGATCCATGAATGGGAAAGGGTCTAAAAATAGGTTATTGAGGAGATGGAGTATAGATATTTGTGATGGTTATGTGAAAGACACTAAAGTTAGGTCAGTGTGTATTTATTTATTCTCTATTTTGTTGTTGTGATTATACTCTAGTATGACAAAGCACATTGGCTACCCTTGGATATTACAAGTGTAATTTGATGATAAATAAAATTTAAACTATAATAACAATATTTTTATTTAGCAACATCATACCATATTGGTTATTTTAATTTTCATGATTTGATTATGATGTAATAAATGAATTTTATGGTCTAGACTCACTACTGAACTATTATGACCATTGATAGAAGTTAAAAAAATCTTGAATAAAGGGTGATGTCCATTTAATCATGTATCTCACTATCATAAACCATGTGATACAAGTTTGGTATTTTGGAAATTTATTATATATTTTAATCTTATAATGTATACATGGATTTAATTAGCTCCTCAATATTCTTATTTCATTTTTTCATATAATAGGAACAACCCATCGTAGATATTCAATGAACAGAACCACCGAGATTTTGAAATATTAAACAACATGAGACCATAATTTCCATGTTTCCTCTTTCTAGACATTACTCTTCCTCGATAATGATAATATTATTTTTTATAATATTTAAGGACTATTGAAATACCATGATGAATATATAGTTTCAAGGGGATGAATTATTTATATTTATTCACTAACATCACTCATGATATTTCCATATATTTATGGAATTTTTTTCACCCAGATACAAAACAAGCTCTAATACTTGTTAAATGGAATTTTTAGAAACTCATATGAATGGATAATTATTTCAGGTTATGGAATATGTCTAACATCTTTACTTATATTATGTTTTTTATAAAATTTATATCATTTTTCACACCAAGTAATGACAAATATCTAATGATTTTATCTAATTTTTTATTGTGGTATTTTTTTTGAACCAATATGTACATGTAGAATAATATGTGTATGGTTTTGTGGGGAATATGAAATTTACTTACACATCATTCATATTACCAATATTCTTATAATACGATATAATATTTCCCCAACTTATTTGTCCAAATTACCTTTCACCTTTACAGAATTCATTAGGGACCTTAATATCGATGAAAAAAATTCTTATACTGGTAATTAAATTCTTGTGTGTTTGGGATTTTATATGAAAAATCATTCACTATTCTACGGAATAAAATATGCCATTATTGGTGGATAATTTTGATATTGTATCATCGATTTTGAGTAAATGTTTAATGATGTTTTCTTTTGAATTAGTCTGCCTTGTAAAACGAGTTACAATTTTTTGGTTGATAATTGTTCGTTAATATTATCCAATATCTTTTTGTTGGTAAATATTTTAATAGAAAAATTTATTTGTTTCATATAATGAAGTAAATAATTATACATATTCATTCACACATCTAAAATTTAATTTTAATTATTAAACATTATTGGTTGTTATATATTGTGTAATTTTCTTGTAACTATTCTTAGAAACCTCTTTGGATATCCCATCAAATATAATTAATTTATGTTATATATTGTAATGTTAGTAGTAGTAGGAACAATTTTGTTTCTTATTAAACATTCATATTACGGAAAATAGGTTTTTACATTTTTCATGAGAGGACTATGTGGGTATGGAAGGTTTGGTTTTACTCAATATATATTCCAAATTAATTCCCCAGGTCACTAGAAATGTTTTTCTAGGTCATGTATTTATTGGAACTGGTATATTATATTTTTTAATATAAGTGGCCATTACTCCCAAAAATTCCATGATATGAATATTACCTCCCTCTATTGAGTAGAAAAAAACTATGCCATGGTCTAAACATGACATGTAGAAGTGAGACACTATGAGTCCCATGTAGTGCATGAGTCCCATGTTTGGTGTATGTCCCATCTGGGTTGAAGGAGAGATCCATGATCTAATATAGATATCATATTAGAAAACTTATCCAATCTATATTTTTAATTGTTTTTTATAGGATCCCATAGAATATGATTCTTGTTGTGTAATGAGTGGAAGAGAAAAAAAATTCTGATAGGAAAGGGATGGATTCAGTAAACATAATCAATGCGTAGAGTGACTATTTGAAATCAATATAGTAATTATTCAGGGGTGATATTGGATAGAGGATTCCAATTCAACAAGAGATTTTGTAAAAATGGATTTATTTTGATTCAATGATCTCACATCTATATGAAAAATCCAAACATATAACAAGACAATTACCTATATTGTTTTATATACATTACATGAGAAAATTCACATGATATTTTATGCTTTTTCAGATTAGATAATATTAAAAAAGGTTATAGAAAACCATTAAATGTTTTTTTAAAGTAATGGTAATTTTTGTAACCATATAAAAAATTGATTAATCTATAATAATTTATTATCATCTCCCAATAATTATTCTATGGACATTCCCCTCTAAGAATATGTTATCTATTTTTCCACTTTATAACATGGTTCAAATGAAAATTCAGAATGGGTGAGCATATTTGATTCATAATGGAAGGCATAATTGATAAAAATCAACAATCATAGTTTAACATATGATTAAAATACCTGTATAATCAACATATATATGAAAATTAAACCCAATAAGTCTTAATTCATAATCATGGAATAATTATTGACATAAAATAATCTATCATACAAAATAGCTATCCAATAAACTTGTTTCAGGAGAGTATAACATAGTCACAAAAAATGTATTCACATTGAAACCAATTCACTAAATTTAACATTCATTCGTTGGTAATATATCATTCATGATCAATTACATTAGTTACTATTCTTATAATGAACTAATTTAAAAAAAATGAATCGATGAATACGTATATAATGATATATAAAATCATAACTACCAAATTTCAATACAATATTATGTTTCACCTATCGTTATCCATATATATTTTATCCATTAGAAAAGATATTTCATTATACCATAATAAACTGATGAAAATAAAATAGGATTCATTCAACATGTCATGAAAATCCAATGAAATGATAACCGGTTCTGTAATCATATCATAATTATTTGTAGTTACATAAATAAAAATAAATGACCAACCTAATTAAATTAAATCGGAATCCAATAAAATGATGAATAATTCTTGTTAAATACTAGTAAATAATGATAAAAATGAATATGGTATTTACACAAAAAAATAGATCGTATACAATTAATATGAAAACATTCCCCATTCAATCGTTGTATGGAATCTAGGTTACATCTCATTATCAAAAGGAATATATTATAGTGTATTCATACAGGGAATGAATTAATAGAAATTTTTTTGTTACAAACACTCAATATATATGAATAATAGTAGAAGTGCTGGATTATTTATATTATTCAAATGAAAATCCCAAATAGATCCCAAGAAAAAAGGATTGTTGATAAATTTCAAATGCATTATTGATAAAGAATAAGACATCAATAAGGGAAATAGAATAGAGAAAAATAACTATAATGATGTTATGTTAAAAAATAAAATTTTAAATAAGATAAATGATAATCTATTGAAATCATTTTAAACTATACTTTTTTTAATCTAGTGGAAAAATATTTTCCATTTATACACCATGAAAACTTAGAGACAATTTTTCAAATAATATTCCATTATGGGATGAAATATTTATTTGATGGTTAAATTTTAAAATAAATCAATTTCAATATACTCATAGAATTTTGATGATATAGGTAACATTCAAAATATATTTTCATAAAGATTATGGGGGAATAAAAGTACTAATTTATTTAGGAAATTGATTTATCAATATATAATACTTCAAAAACACCAGTGATTTTCATAATTATACATGGGTGGAAAATATTTTTTTATATCATTTCTTGAAAATATATATCCTAAATATAATGTAGAATATTCATTTAAATGTATATAATGAAAATTTATATAATATGTTGAAATTATACATATTAAAATACTGAATATTAGTGGATAACATTGGTTGGAATAAATAAATGGCATGAAACAAAGACCAAATTAGTAAATGGATGTTTCTTGTTATTAAAATTAAACTTTTAGGTGAATGAACAGAAAATAATGATGCAATGGATAAAAAGAAAAATTACCCTTAATATCAATAGAGGAAACATCAAATAAAATTGTAAATCAGTAAATAAATAAAATTTTATTTTAGATTATGGATATAATCCATTAAACTCATAGAAGGAGATTTAAGTAACAAATGTCTCTTATGGATAACATAGGTCACTATATAAAAAACTACATAAAAAGTGTCTAAGTGGTAGAAATAATACTACATTTAATTCAAGAGATAATAACACACAATAAAATAATAAGGAATAACATACCATATTGCATGAAATATGTTTTATATGATCAATAATAACTCAATGAACGATAATTGATCAAATAAAAACCTTTACAACATAATGTTAATTTAAATGAAAACCAATTAAAATTTATATAATGAACATAAATTACCATGAATAAATGGAATGTCACGATATAATTAATATATTTCAGGAAATATACTAATAATAAAATATAATTCATGCTATATAGAAAACATGTCTGAAATAAATGATATTGCAATGAAAATCCCTACAATTTGAGTTAAATTGTGATGAAAACTACTGCAATGAAGGGTTTCATTGGAAAATATTGAAATCTAAATAAAATAAATGATATGGATTCTCTAGCCACACAAATATTATAGGAACATTATTTTTGGGAAAATCAAACCACAATAACAATATCACAGTTTTAATTATTAATAAAGGTAGAAGTTATTTATTTGGAGAAAAATAATAACATATATTTTTTCGTACATTGTCAAATAGACTATATAATCCCATATAATAAATATAAATTTCTTAATCTCCAATTTTTTTATTTTTTCATATATATAATCATTTACAATAATACATTATAGTTCTTGTAAACATTTAAATAAGTTTGTTTTTAGTAATTTTTGATTTCATCTATGGGTAATGTTGGTTTTATTGAAATATAGTTACAGTTTTGAATATTTTTTCTCATCTAATGCTCAAAATTACATAATCATTAATGTTACCTAATGGAAGAATTATAATGATTTATTATTATTTAAAATTTCCTCCATTGTGATTTTGTACATCATCTGTGATGTTAAAATTGAAAATGAACATTTTTCATCTAATTTTAACACATGAAGGGTGTTTTTTAGAAAGATAGATAAATTATATTATAACTTTTCCAAAATAAAAAATAATAATAAGCATATTTTTATCATATTATACTAGTGATTATGTTTTCATAAATGCACCTGATATAATTTCATATCATTGTTAATATAGGTGGGGTAACATACACAAAAATGAACATAATTTGATTAATTGATGATCATGTTGTTATTATTGTATCATAATATAATTATAAATAAATAACATATCTAATGGAAAATCCATCAAGAAACACTGCTTTCAATTGAACCGTGATTTATAAATAATATATTACTATAAAAACATGTCATATTTTACTTATCCAAAAAACTTGTAGTTATAAAAATGTTAAACTACCTTATAACATATATATAAACTTTATTGTTAATATAAATTTTATAATAAATTGATATAAAATTAGAAGAATTTTTTTATTCAAAACAATCATTTTAGAAATGATTCTTATATCTTTTATTAAGAAAATATTCTAAATAATTATCAGATCTTATAGAAGTTTTATTTTAAAAAATTAACACTATTTATTGAAATCATTTTAACTATATTATCTTATATCTATGTTTTGGGAAAATTTTAGAAAATATTTATTCATCAGTGAATAGTGAGAGATTAGAATTTTTTGTAAATCTGTAATTTTTTTTAATAAATTATCTAATTTTAAATAAATATTTATTCTTTAAAATTTATTTTCAATTAAAAAATTATTATTTTGTTATTTTTCCTCCAATTAATTACTTTTTAATAATAGTTAGAAGTGAATTTTATATTATCTTATTTTATGGTTTTCTAAGTGACCTTCTGTAAAGTGAAATATGCTCCTATATTATAATGAATTCAAACATCCCCATATTAAGAATGAATTAAATTAAAATTTTAGGTCACATATATATTTTTCATAATTAATATTTTTATATTGGTGATTAATCTTCAAATTCATAACAAAATATCATCTTTTCCTTAAAAATATATTTTTTAGAAAAAATACTTTTAATCGCACTTGTATTTTTTATTTAAAATTGAATTATTCAAATTATATGAATTGATTTTGATAAAATGAATTTTTTTTATTTCAAATAATTAAAATTAATATTAAACAATTAGGTCAACATAAATTTTTTTCATAATGAATAATAAAAATAGTAAAAATATGTTTACATAGTTATTCTAAATACTGATGTTTTGGAAACATAACATAAATTGGTAAATGGATCAACGGGTTTAAAAGAGATTCATTTGAATGAAAGATTTATTGATCCTTCATAACTCTCCAACAAATAATTATTTGTAATTTTTTTTGTAATTTGTCTTTATAGTGACTTCCCATTAATCAGTTCTTTTGGATATTTACCGAAATGCCACTCCTCCTTCTTTATAAAATATCACACCCTCTAATCTCCCTTTAAAACATCCAAAACACATTGGATATAGCCATACCTAACCCAAACCCTTAAATACTTCCTTAACAATTCCATAGATTCGTTTTGTTGATTTCAAGGTCATTAATGGGAGGATTTATGTATAATTATACACAGCATGATTGAAGAATATTTGATGTTCTTAATCAAGAATCATTGTTTTATATTTTATTCCAAATCCTACTAATTTAAAATAGTAATGATGATATAATAACATCATTATATGAAATATAATAAAATATTATAATTTTAATTTCTCAATGTGAATCTGTATTCACTTCCAACAAATTGAAAAAGAAATGATCATTTGTGTGCATGTCAGAACAGGCCTCATGCTTCGATAGAATTAAATTTCCATAATATCCATTAAAACCAATTTTATAATGATGTATTTAAAATATAAATATGACATAAAGGATATAATATTAAATATTTAATGATAATATATAATATATATTTTCAACTGACCATCCATTGAAATTTATTACTTCATTCGTATGTACGGTTAACTACCGACTCATGATGTGATGTGATTCAATTTCTATCACTATATCATATGTGGAGAATATTTAAGCCTAATAAAAAATGTTAAATGTTAATTAGGATATAATTATTCACTTTTATGATTAATATTATATAAAACTTATATCTAACATGATCATTGAAAAATAGATATGTTACTTATGCTTACATATGGCATACCTTGTCAGTTATAATAATATAGTTCATTTTCCCTAACAATATTACATGGATATTTTCAAAAAGAAAAATATATGTATAAAAATATAAATTATTTTCATAATTAATATTATGTTGAGTGTGAAACAATGATCCATTTTATATGTTCAACACACTGATTTCATTTTTAAATTATTGACGAAGCGTCATAAAAATAACAGAAAAGCACGTAACCAATTATGAAATTCAATTCATTATTAAAATTAAATATGTAAATAATTTAATTTTATTGTACTAAACCTATAAAATTTTAATATGAAAGAAATTTTTTGATATGTGTTTATTATGATAGAGATTAAATACATACAAGATAATGACTGGACTAAAGGAAAGAGTTTTCGTCTCAAAGATTTCTTCTTTATGACACATGTTTTTTATGAACCTAATTTCATTTATATTTTTTATATTTTTCATAATTAAAAATTATATCATTAATATATCATAATTCAATAAAACATAAGATAAAATTTATTAATATAATTCATAATGCTTTTGATTTATGTATCTTTGGTAATAATTGTTGATGCTTCAATTTCATTTAAATCGGGTTTTTTATCCCTGAATGTTTAATGCAGAAAATTAAATGATCGTTATATTAACAAAATGAGTAACATTATTCTCCTTTAATTTATCATTTAATATTTCAATTATGTGTGACGGTTAAATCTGATATATATATTAAATGTCTGAGGGAATGTTTTCAATAAAATATGCACTTATTTCTCTCTTGGAAAAAATCACATTCTTTACAAATAGATATATTATAAAAATGTTTTTATGATTATTTCTAATATTATCCTTTGATAGATTACTTTTTTTTCTTTACAATGATTCCATATTAAAAAAATATATCATTATAATATTTCATTCATTTTTCTTCTGAGGTACCATTTTTACTTTTCATTAAAAAATTTTATAGATTTTTTTTAAATACTTGGAATTTTGGAATCATTTTATCCATCATGACATTTAATATACATGATGTTTCCTTTAAAAAAATTAAAATATTACATTAATGTAAAATTATTTTCCAAAATTTTTTATAAACATTTTAGTCTAAAAGGTGAATTTCAATGATAATAGTGTATTTTTTGAATTATTATCAGTGTTATATTTCCTAGAAATTTACAATTATGAAAATAAACACATATATTTTGGATTGATTTTAAATTGTATATATATATATCTCAAAAATATATGAATATTATTTCTCATTATATTCATGGTGCTATACTTTAAATTTGTTCATCTCTTAAATTCCTTAATTATTAAATATATATTTAATACAATTTGATACCGGATTTTGATACCCATTATCATACTCAATGTAATTATTAGGCTTTGACATGTGATTTTTTTCATTTTTTAGAACACATTTATAATTAATTTTTATGATGGGATCAACAAGATATCATTGGGTGAGGCCGATATAGTATATATGATGGGCGCTCCCAAATAGTTCTCCATTGGATTGGGAAATGTTTTTTTGACTAATGATTGTTCATGGATGGGATTATTATTTAAACTAAATCCATTGTGGGGATTTTTACACCATTTGAAAATATATTGTAAGTCGGATGTGACTCATATTTATGTCATGATCTATGTTCCTTTACATTTTATGTTATATCGTGATGTTATGTTATCGTATTAATTCTGTTATGGTTCAATTTTATTTCTAATGGGTATTATAGTTTATGATATAATTTTATAAATTTTACACACATATTATGTTTCCTTATCAACTTTATTCCCTGAATATGTTTTTTATGTCACTAATTTATTTCTGTGTTCCCTAGGTTATCGTATAATATTTTAAGAGATCAAATATATTTGGAAGATCACTATGGTGAATAATTTTAGGATTTCATTTTCCTTTTCATTTGATTCAATATGAACATAGTATTTAAATGGAACTATGATTCACTATCATAGGGGCTATACATGTTGGATATTTATGCTTAAAAATCAGGTAATAATATGTTTGAAAGGAATAGTTCAATATATTTTGAAATTGATAAATGTATTTGGAAGAATTATAGAATAAGACTATAAATCCTAATTTAAAACCATATAGAAATGTATATGGATATGTAAAAGAATAAAATAATGTGTAGGGAAATATTCATGGAATTTTGGTGAAGGTTTAAGAGAGCGGTTTCCATGAATTTAACTCTGTGTTTGGATACGAAAAGGGGATGTTTAAATGTTATAGTTTTACCTAAATATAATAACTCTAAAAAAATTAAAATTTTGATTTGACTCTATCATTTCCTGGTGGAAGAAAAAATATTTTCCAAACACTTGGATTGACACTCATAGAGTATATGTTTAGAAAATTCATAGACTCATTTCAATCAATCTCGAAAGAGTTGAATTGATTGAAATCATTGTTGTAATAGGTTAAGAAAAATTTGTTTTGGGTTGATATTTATAAGGTTAAAAATATGTTTAAATGCATAAACACCTCTTTTTGGGTTTTATATTATAGATTTTTAGATTATTAAGAGTATATTGAGATGAATTTGAGGTAATATAGCCATTGATTTTAGTATGTTTTGTAGTAAAAAATTATGAGGATGATTTCCATTATATTTTTTGGACAAATGTTTAATGGTATTGGTATGTTTTGGGGATTATCCTAATTTGATGTAAAATTAATAATTTTTAATTAATATTATTTTTTTGTAAACATATGATGTATAGAAAAACATAGTTATTAAAAACTAATTTGATTATTTGAGGATGGTTTTCTTATTTATGGAAAAATTATATGAACTATATTAGTATACATTAATAAAAATGACAACCTGTATGTTGATAGACAACTGGTCATATAATACAAGGCTACATAGCATTAACCAATAATTGAAGGGCGATATGGGTGAAATGTCTACCACATTCCAATGCATTTTTCTAGTTAGTTTGAATTTGAATTTGATTAATTTATTTAGAAGATAAATATTATGTCCATTTTTAAAAAAATATTGTAGGATCTAGAGTATTTTTTATTTTTAGGATTATTATGTAATTAATTATATTTTTTTAATGTATTATTTGTATGAGATATATATTATTGTCCGGTCTATCAAAAATGATAATTTTGGAAGAATGGTAATGTGTTTTTGGAGATTTAATATGAATGGTATGCCATCAAATTTTGGCATAAAACCATCATTCATTTAGAGGATGTTGATATTATTTTGGATATGTGGATATTCGTTTAAGTAATTATTTATGTTAAATATTTGGTTTTATTATTGATTTATAGAGATTAATTTATTCACATAATTTTGTGATGTATCTAACTTTGAACTAAAAAATTTTGTTTTTTTAATGATATGAGTGATATTTTGTAACTCATTTATTGATCTTATTACCAATTAAATATTAATTTTACTAATTATTGCATAAAAATGAATATTGGATATTCATTCCCTAGTGAAACAAGTTAAAAGGATAGTGATTAAAGCACAACCAAATAAGGTTATTTTTTAAAAAATAATTACATATCAAGTATGTATATTTTCTATTCGTTTGTATATTAGTAGTAAAACAACATATAAAAATTAGTAAACTAATTTTGAAAGAAATATTTTTTCCTATTACATAAATATCTAAATATTCAATTGTCTTCTAACATATGAAATATTTAAGGACTTTTGGTCAGTGACTTTCTCTTGAGCATTCACTTGTTTTCAACGATCTTCATAAAAATTTATAATCACTTGATATTTTAATCCATATCCATGTATTCATTTCAAACTAATGTTCTCATATATGGAAACATATTTATGTTTCATTATAGATGTACATTATATTTCACATTATATCTTTTTAGAGGATGTTTTACTAACCAATCTTATGATATAGGTGTTACACAATTGAAGATTAGAATGACAAAATAATTAATAATATGGAAATCTTAAAATTACAACGATTTAATTTATTTAATGTGGGCTTATATAACACCTAGAAAGTTTATAATAACAATATGTTATATAGATTATTTCAAAGCCAATACTGCGTTTATCAAATCATGATATAATATAAAAATATTATTATATAAATGTATATGATTGAACCTATTAGTTAAATTGGAGTGTATTCATAGGATTAACTAATTTATGAAATTTATATAAATATAATAATCAAAATAAATGTATTTTTGAATTATTTTGAAATTAAAATCAAAATTTTAATAGAAACATTTATTTAAAAATTATTTTTATTGATTTTCTTCGGAAACTATTACGAATAATTATTGATTTTTATGAAATTTTATTTTATGAAATTAAAAAATATTGAAATCATCTACAAAATATGAACATATAGGGATATTTTCATATTTATTGGAAAAAAATGATTTTTCAAAAAATATTGAAAAATACAAATTTTTTAGAACTATAATTTATTTTAATATATCTCATTGTTTTAAAATACCATTATTATTCTACTTTTTTGTAAAATAATAATAATTATTATTATTTAGTAATATTTTAACCAATTAATTACCTTTAATTCTGCATAATGATAGATTTTAGTATAATGTTTCTTATAGAATTTTTTATGAATTCTATTTTATTGGGCATAACATTTCTCCATTTTAATTAATTATAATAACCTATAATTATGAATGATATAAATGAAATTTGTAGATTATATATATATATTTTATAATGTATATTCATATAAATATTATTTCTATTCCTAATGTAAATAACTATCATATTTTCATTGTGCAATGTAATTTTTTAGAAATGAATGTTTATTATGATTTTTAGTTAATTGTAATTTAAATTATTTTAAATATTTTAATTTTAGTTTATAAAAGCGATTCAATATTTTTAATAATCATAACTTATATAATATTATATAGTTACGTTAAAATTTTTGTAAAATTAATTGTAAAAACAGTTAAACTCAATAACAACAATTAATGTGAGAACCATTTTAGGGTTGGAGGGGTTAAAAATAAAAAGGGTAATGAATTTACATTTTGAAAATATTTTTCTTGAATAAATATGATTTTTATATTCATTATATTTTCACCATTGTATTATTTTTCAATTTGGTAGGAACTTGTCTTGAGATTCACATCAGGTTATTGAATATTTTTTGGTATTTTCCAAAAATTCCATTATGCCTCACTTAGTAATGGGAACCCATATCTTCCCTATTAAACACATAAAAACACATTATATCTATCAGAACCATCCCAAATCCATTATTTACTTACCTCCCCTTCCACAAGAGTCTTTCTAATGATAAAAAATACAATATATGGCACCTTTAGGTATAATAATAAGGAGGTGGTCCCAATTAGATGTGTCATATTAAACCAATGATCTCTGTTTTATTTCATCTTTCATATCATTTAAAATATAAGTTAATCCTGATTAAATAATGAAATCATTTCCTACATTATATTGATATTTTAATATGTTAATCTAATAACTTAAAACCATATCTACTTACATATAATGTGAAAGTAAACCATAATTTATGTGAAGGGAGGACTTCAACCTCATTTAATTGTTTACTTTATTTTCTATCTTCGATCAAAATAGATATTCAAAATGACATATTATTTAATTATGTATGATATAAATAAAATAACAAAATTATTTAAAGTAATATACCACATAATTCATTATCTAACCAAATATTAAAATTGTAACACCATTTTTGGGAAAAACAGACTACCGCCTCAAAAAGTGATGTGATTCAATTTTGTTAACGCATAATATGCATGTTATTATAAATTTTATTTAAATAAATAATATTATAATTGTGAGAAAATTACAATTTAAGAATGAAATAATAATATTTACCTTCTTTCCAACATAGTCATTGGAAAATGGGAATGTTACCCATGCATGCGTGCGTCGTACCGTCTCCAAAATTGTACGGTGGATTATTTTACACAAAACTATTTTATTGTTTGTTTTATAATTATAAATTAGGTATAAAAATTATATGTATTTCATGATTATTATTCAAGATATTATTGAATAATGACCTCTTTTACCATGGTCGTCAAATCGATGCCATTTTAAAATTATTATTCAATCGTCCTCATAAACTCAATATGTATATAACTAAAGAAATATTTAAATACGTTATTAAAATAAATGAATTTATATTTTTATGTTTAAGGTATTAAAAATTTGAAATTATATTATGAAATAAAAAAAGATATATAATTAATATACTAAATATAATATACATATATACTAATATATTGAATCATGGTAAGTGTTTTTGTCCAAAAACACCATTGTATGAGGAAATGATACTTATAAAACTATTTTATTTTATATGGTTTACATATTTATCCAAAATAAAATTTTATCATTAATAATTCAAACAAAATTGTATATTATGTTATGGTTATTTTCTTTTTATTTCATTTTTTATTCAAAAGTTATCATAATGGTTAGGGTTTATGATTCATTCTAATTTTAATCGAGAACAGTAATGCTTGAAATTATATTGAAGAAAATTATTTGAACCCAATATAATAAATACTTTTTTTATTATTTTTTAGCTATTCATGATATATTCATGTAATAATACCAATTGTTACTCTATGATATTTAAAATGATCAACAAAATATTCTAATGAAAATCTGACATTAATTATCTCTTGGGTGAAAAAATAATTTTCATTATAATTCAATATTTTCTAAAAAGGTTTTCATGAATATAAATAATATTACCCTATTATATTTAAATTTAATTGTTAAATTTTATTGGATTTTTTCTTAAAATATTATTTGAATCATCATGACATTTTCAAAATAAATTATTTTTTTGATTCTATTAAAAAATGTGAATTGAATTTTTCATTTAATATACCCATCAAGAACAAATATTTCAACCTTCATGACTAATGATAAAATTTCAAATTTATATAATTATTTACAATGTTATATAAAATGAATATTTTTCCACATGTTCTAGAGAATTCTTGTTTTAAATGTATTTTACGAAGTGAAAATTGTATTTTTCATGAATTATGAAATATAATATTTTAAAATAATATTCATCAATAATGAAAAACATTGATGTTATGTATTAATTATGAATTATTTTTATATGTCTATCAGATGTATACCTATATTCTCATCCATTAAGTTGATGGGGATGTACATGAATTTTTTTCATCTCTCAAATTCTATAATTATGATATTTCATTTTATTATGATATGAGACTATATTATGCACCCATTATTAATCCATAGGTAATACTTATGTTATGTTTTATGATTGATTTTATTTATGATGAACACATAAATCTGGATGGAGATCAATATCATATATAATGGGTGTACAGAGATAGTTCTCCCATGAAATAGGTAAATTTTTTAGTCTCATGAGGCATCGTGTATGAGATTATGGAGTAAACCAAATTCAGTAGAGAAATTTTTCCACCCTATGATATTATATTTAATGTTATCCTTGACTTATGTTTACTTCGTACTATATATTTTGGAATGATATCATTTGACATCATTCCTTTTAATATATGGTTATTTATGTTATTAATACAAGTATTTACTAAGGTATAACTTCTTTTATGATATCAGGTTAAACCTTTTCTCACACATTATGATTCATTATAATGTTTATTCACTCACCAGTAATTTTAGCTCGCCTTTTTCACTATTTAATCATAATGTTATCTTATGATTATTTGGGGAAAAATGCATTAATGAAATAATTTTGGATGATAATTTGATTATTTCAAATTTTAATTTCGTTTAATTTAATATTAACCATGTATTAAATAAAACTAGTCATCATGATCTTACTAGTTGTGCTAGTTGGGTATTTATTATTAAAAATAATGTAATAATATATGTCAGATGTATGAGAATATATAATATAGTTGTAATATCATTATACTAGTGAAACAATGATATAAATTATTTTTTATTAGTGAGATATCTAATAATTGGATTGTATGTTGACGGCAATTTAAGATACATGAATATATCAAATAATACGAATTAATGTTTTCCACATAGTAAAATTGTTTTAAATGATTGAAATAAAAGAAATTTTTGGATCATATTATTAATATATAGTCCATTTGGTCATAATATATTTATAATTATGTCTTAAAAACAATATTTATCAATTAAAACTACATTTATACTGACATTTAAGGCAGTTATAAGTGGAATAAATGAAAATCAATATTTCCATGGATGTTATAGTCCAAATGTATGATAGGATTGCCATTTATTTTTATCGAATGAGGGAACATAATAATATTTTTCTCATTTAATTATATTGAAATATTATAAATTACACATAATTTCATTCGGATAATTATTAAGACATTTAAATTATGGTTTAATGAAAAATGATATGAGATGTTTTTGTGGCTATAGTCTTTATTCATATATATGATTTTATCTCTAAACATAGTGAAAAATAATATGAATCTATGTTATTTTAACATAATTTTAATTACATATTAGTATAAAAATTATATATATAATATCCTTTTATAATGGTGTAATTTTATTTAGATGATTATAAATTCTTATATGGAATGTGAAAAGAGGATGAAATGGATATAAATCTATAACTTACAACATAGGTAATATTGTTTTTGGAGGGGATTACACCATTGATTCCTAAATATTAGATAATTCCCAAACCACCTAATATTTCTTATAGTTTTAAGGATATATTTTAGTGAGTGTTATATAGTAAGGGGTTTTATATGGGGGGATTTGAAGAGGGGAGAGTCCTCTTTCCACGTGAAAATGAGTTGAATTTTAGTAAACATGCAAATTATTTAGATTATAGAAAGTCATTCTCATGTAAAATGGCTCCAAAGTTGTGAAATAATTTACAGTATAAGATTATTCGTTTATTCACATATAAATCCATCAATTAAAACATATTTTTATCATGTTTTCTCTTTACCACTTATGATACACATTTCATTCCATTTTGGATTTCACTACAATAAGTATTATTCATATAGGAAATTATTCATTAATTGATTGATGAAATAGGTCAATATAATATAATATTTTCAAATTATTTCAATATTGAAATATTGGTTATTTATTCCACCTTAAAATGAAAAAAAAACTCTTTTATAAAACAAAAATTGTAGAGTATGAAAAATATTTTTTTTTAAATAAAAATTAATTTTAAATTTTAAAATATGCGAATATATTTTAAATATTTTTTTAAATATTTTTCCAACTATAAAAACTTTTTGGTCCTTAGTAAATTTTGTAATGATTTTCGAATCTATACAATTATATTAATGATGTCATAAATATCAGGTTATTTATAAAAATGAGTATTTGCACAATTTATATAAAATGAAATACTATTTGAATAATAAAATAAATTATCACTAATACAATTTTGAAATTAAAAATTCTGAAATGATGATTTTTGTATTATAAATGTTATATATTTAGTTATTTAATTTAAATTAATAAATAATAATAATAGTGTTTCCGAAATGTCATCTAAATATTGAATATTAATAAAAAATCATATATATTTATGAATAATTCAATGTTCAATTAATAGATTAAGAATATTGTTATAATATAAAATAATAATCTATTACTTTCAATCTATTTAATTTATTAATTTTGTACTTATACCCTTCTGTTAATGTTTTTTTAAAGGAGCCAATTTTAAAAAATTTGTTAAAGGGAACAATAATATGTAATTATTTTATTGTTTATTTTCCATTTGTAAACTAAAAATAATAATTTTAATATGATCATAATATTTTATGGTTTCATCTAGTCAATTATTACTTCAATAGCATGTTATTCATTACAAAAACAATTTTAGATTGTACTAACATAATCATTCAAAAAGCTATATTTGTTAAAATTTCTCATATATAAATTAATTCATCTTAGTTTTAACGAATCATAAATAATAGATGTAGATAAAGATATTATAATCATATTTATCATTCAGGATATTACCGTAAAAATGAAATCGCATTCACCCGCTTATGATATATAATGATACTTCTATTTTCCCATTAAACCTTATCTATTCATACAATCACATACACCCATATGTATATAACATAGTCATATATTTCTTATAAAATACCAGTAACTGTTTTTCCTTCATATATTTTATCATAAATGGGTTTTTATAGAGAGTTCATAGAAGAGGCATTAGTTAGTTTGGTGGAGTTGGAGATACAATAGAACTACATCAGAAATTTAATGCTAAAAATGATGGTGTTATTAATTTATATGATTACAACTTTTGTGTGTAGATTGTTTATGGATTTTTTTTGTAGCATAGTAACCATGAAATGAATATACACTAACAAAATGTGTAACTCATTGCATAGAAATTTTCATGCTGAAGGAGTGTTTTCTATTAAAAGAAAAATGGTATAGGACCAAAAAAGTGGTCTTATGATGATGCATATATGGCCCTAAGAAAATTACAATGTAAATTTGAAATTTATTATGTGAAATATTTAAAATAAAAAATATTTATATATCCTTCTTGGTCAATCTCTTTAACATATTTACCTTTTACACTCTTAGTTTTTGGACTAAAACTTGCATCTCTAGGAGATCATCCTTGTCATCTTCCCTTTCATCAATCTATGTGTTCTATTGGTTTCTCATTTGAGATTGATGGTGATTTACTTCCACTTTTTTCATGTTCCATTCATTTATTCTTTTAATAATACACTATAGTGGTGTTGGTTGGTTTTTTGTGTTTTGGGTTATATTTTGAAAATAATAGTGTGGTGTTTGTTGATCTATTGGTTTTTTGTGTATTTATGCATTTCAGGTTCTTTATTCCTCGCCCGTGGTGCACAAAGAAACCAAAATTCTATAATAATTAGAGGGATCATTATTTACTCTATATTAACATTATATATTTGGTAAGATCATGATTTCTATTTCTACTATATGGTCATAAAGGGTTTATATAATAATAAAAATATGATATTTGTGCAACTGAAATTGATGCGAATGGGGAGTTATCACATGATTTACTACATATATATTATTATTTCATGTTTCCAATACAAAACATAATGTTCTCTAGGATCCTTATTTGTTTTCAATATAATACGCTTTGACACCATTTCTGTTTCATTGAGTGATTAATCCATAAATAAAAGTATAATGATCATATATTATTATAATTAATTCGTCTCACATAGATTATGGTTTTGGATATACTGCCCATGCTAAATAATATGGTTATATGATACAAGTCACTAAATTAATTTTGGAACCCATAATTTTGTTCTTGTGGAATATTTTTTCCCACCTATGTTTCCTTGTGTAAATAAGTTATTGTATGGTGCTGATGGTGACAATATGGGAGCTGTGATATGTGGGGGTAATGATGTAGTGGTAGGTTTTCATTGATGTGATGTGGGAGTCTATGTGATATGATGAAAATAGATTTTGGTATATAGATAACATTATGTGTTGTGGTTATTTGAGCAGAGGCTATTTGGGGGTAGTTGTTTATAGATTTTCAGATGTACAACTATGGTGGTGATATGGATTTATATTACTAGTGTAGAGGTGATAGTTTATTAATGATTTTTTGGTGATTTTTGTGTGAGTTGGTCATGTTTTGGTGTAACAAGGTTCTGTCATTTTCTTATTAAGAATTAAAATAAATTATGAAATTGTAATGAAAAAAATTATTCCTTAAATGAAATGTAGTGATATTGGTATTGATATCTAGAAAAAAATTGATTTAATTGAAAAAATTAATTAGTTGTGAAATGTGAAATGAAATGGAATAATAATGAATTCTAGTGGAAATTGTAATATCATGAATTTGGTGACATAATTCATTGAATGGGGATATATTTTTTTCATGTGTGGTTGATCTGTGGTATTTCATATAGTGGAGTTTGTATTTGCATTTGAGTGGGATCAGATGATGATGAGAGATATGGAGGAGTTCAGAGTTAGGAATAGTTAGGATCGTATGTTTTGTTGAGTCCTGATATAGTGGGATCAAATTAATATTAATATCAAGGATGAGTTTATAGTCAGGAATTTTTAAGATTGTATGGTTAGATTATTCCCTGATGGAAGTTGAACTTGTTTTTTGACATAGGCCACTAAGGACCGACTATAAAATCTGATTTTAGGTGGTCACATTATTTAATAGATTGTATCTGAGCCTACCAAATTACAATTTTATTCGCTTAGAGACCTATGAGAAGTCCATACATCATGTATTACATGTGTAATTCTTTTAATTGGGCTGTTTTAGGTTGGATAAAATGATTATAAAATAATTAAATGAATCTTAATAAAATTCAATAATAAAAGGACTTTAAAAAACCTTATTACCATTTTACTTATGGATCATAGACTTCATGAAAATTTGGTTAATCAAGTATATGGTTAGTAAGATGATTGTTTTGATTACTAGTGATGGTATCTAGTTTAGGAGGGTGATTGGTGGAAGAGAAAATTTATTTCTTTTCAATTGTAGTATTTGGCTATATTTAATTGACTATTTAATGACCTAGAAAAAGAGTGTTGGTTTGAGGTGCCTGAGATATGTTATGTTCTGATATGAGATCTAACCAAGTTTATGGACTTATTAGTAGTTAGTCAGTTTTAGGGAGATATGAGTTAGTGGTAGAAGCTATTTCTTGGTTATTGTAAGGAGGAAGATGTGGCCTTTCCTAACATTTAGAAAGATATCCATATAGAATTCTTATCATCAATGTTATAGTAAAAAAATTGGAATAAGTCACTAAAACATTATAAATGGATAATATTTGTGTGGGATCGTGCGTTCATGATCAACGATCCCCTAAATTTTTCTCAATTTTTTGTAGATGAAGAATATAGAGTGAGATATATGGAGGATGCATTGCTGCATGGACTAGGTATATAGTCACTATGTTTATTCATCATACATATCAAGAGATAAAAAGGTAGAAGTTATTCATTGGATTATTCACGATTGATAACCCAGATGAGTGTGGGTATTTGTTATATTAAAGGAGACACATTTTATGTAGTGAGCCACAAGCATTCAAGTAGTCATGGTTCCATTCAGTGGTGAACTGACTACAATATATCTATTTTAATTCTTCATAGAATGGTGGATCCTGATAATATATCAATGTAATTTTTTATGTATTTGGATTTCATAATAACTAGTAGATTTAGTTCCTAACCATACATAATGTGATTAATATTTTTGTGTTCTTTCCCCTCTATGGATGCTATAGTACTTCCCTCAGTAAGAGTTTCACCTAGAAAGACTAACAATCATTACACAAAAACCTATGAAAGATTGTGTTGATGGAGGGAATAAATGTCATGGTCCCCATCTATGGGGATCTAGGCCAGTGCATGGGTTTGGATAGTACAATCATAGAGGATGATGTTCCATGTGTGTTCTGATACAAGTATTAGAGGATGTCGTGCCAACTATAATGGGTGTTATTCAATGTTTGATCAATTTTATTTCCATAAGATTTTGAACTTTTTGGATTCAGAAGAATCACAATACAGTGCTTCTAATTATTTTTTCCTTTAGATGGTACATGGTGTTGAGATATATCATATACCCTAGGTCTTATTGACACTAAATATAGATCTAGATTCTTTGTTTGATGTGCACTAGGCATCTAAATTGGTGATGGATTGGAGATTATCCACCTGATATTTCTTAATGATATATAAAAAACATTTACATGGTATCAAATAGAAGTATTGGTTAAATTTTTTTCATATAGCCATCAACTACTTCAAGAGTATATTTACATTTTTTAATGAGGAGGGAATGTGTCTTGTTAATATTGGTATGTTGGGTTGTTGAATTATATGTTGGCATGTGGACCTACTTTTGTCTTAGTTGGTGGTGCTATTTTTTGAAAACTGTGAATAGAGTGTTATCGGGTTTGTGTAATTGTTTATAGGATGTTTCTTTGAAAATTTTATGACATTACACCCAAAATGTTATATAGATTTTGGGATATAGTAACAACCAGTTGAATTATTTATTTTGATGTAATGATACCAAATGGAGTACGCAGGAATATTTAATTTAAGGTATCTGATGTATGATCTGATATAATGGGGATTCATATTGCCATATTTGCCTCAATGGGATGATCCAGTGTTCTTATCCTTGAAAGAAGACGGTCATATGAGGTTTTTCAAAGGCAACCAATACATGAATCTGGTAAGGGTCAAGAACTATTTCCCACTTATAAGGATAAATGATATATTGGACCAGTTGAGAGGAGGTATTTGGTATCCACATAATGATATATGGTCTAGATATCACAAGTTTATGGTGAAAAAGGATGATATTATGAAGGCTTCCTTCTTGTGCAAGTATTTTACATCATGTTCATTGTAATACTCCTTTGTCTTAAAAATGAAAATTCCACATACATTGGGATCATATACTAAATGCTAACAAAATTCCAAAAAAAAATCCACCATATTCATTGATTATATCTTGATGTAATAAATTTCATAGGATGATAATGAAGAGAATATCTTAAACATTTTTCAAGTACGTAGACACCACCCTATCTTTTTGAGTGTATCTATGTATGAGTTACCAAATTTATAGGAGTGTTTCATTAGCAATGTTGTGGCTGGTTAGGGTGTAGCTATAAACCGATTGATAGTTGATGTAGTTGTTTCTTGGGCATCGTTCAATTATATTTCTGACATTCATAGCTTCCTACATGTCAAGGGATATTATATGATGTTTATAATAAATTTCTCATGGAATAAAGCTCTATTGATAAAATTTACCATGAAGGATTATCATTTCATCTGAAAAAATTAATAATAGGTAGTGTTTGACTAACTGAAGGGGAATCACATATGTGCATCAATGGTCCAGTTTCTAGAAGATGTGGTTCTTTTTGGGGTCTTTCAAAACCTTCATGTATAGTATTTGGAAGTTTATTTATGTATTTGAAAACAATGATCTCTTATGTGTATAAATATTTATGTACTCATGAGTGTAAAAATATAAGAAAATGTTTTTGTACTAGTATAGGTTGTGTTTTAACTAAATGTGGGGTGAAAATACCTCATTGGGGAATACATTGTAGTCTTCACGGATCATAATATCATGACGAATGTCTTTTTTAAAATGTGATCTAAATTATCGAGAATATAAAGGGGATGAAGTATCTTTAATAATATGACCATGATATCTCCTACACCTAAGGGGAAACAAAAATTTTTGATGATTATTTTAGAAGGTAGTTGTGGAAGTGTGTTGTTCACGAGTTATGATTTTTTTAGAAAATAATGTAATTATCATCCTTGATTTTATATTTGATGGCGAATGGTAATTGAGGATTATTTTATCATATTTCTTTATATTATTATATCAATTATAAGGTGGGACAGTCTTAATATGGAGAATCAGTGGTTGAGATGTTGCGTGATCATGTCAGCAATAGTGATTCAATGGAATGATAGTTAGAGAATGTCCAAAACTAGACCACATTTCATGGAATTATTTTCTATTGGCGATGTGTGATAGTTTCCTTTATGATTTTCATAGCTCACATTTATGGAACTACATGGATTTACCAAAATGTACTGTGGAAAGTGAAATATGTTTTTGTAGCCAAATATGAAATGGTAAAGGGTGGTGTTTGTCGTTCAATAATTGGTTTCTGATTGGGTAATGTTTGAACATCATGTTTTGGATATTTATTACAACCCTTGTATGTTACCATCTATAAATAGGATAAAATCATGATTTAAATGATCATATTATTACCCTATTCTTAGGGATGTTGTGATAAAATGTAGGTAAACTAGGATTGTTTAAGAAAAATGACCCACTTCCTTGAAATATGGGAGTATGAAATGGTGTATTTTTTTGGATATTATGTATGTGGATGAGGTGTTGTAGTTTAATGGATACATGAGCTACATTTTTTTAATCATAAATTTTTAATTAATATTCATTTCAACTGTGTAATGTAGCATTCTATTGTCACTCAATGATGACTCTACACTAATTTACTGCCTTATAGAAATTTATAGTTGGAAAAGACAAACATGATGCTGGACTATATATATCCCCATTGTGTCTTGTAATTTGGATTACAATGTGTAAGGAACCATACATTTGGTGAGTTTTCATAAAATTACATCAGTCACTTATCATTGTGTATGGCTATGTTTTATTATTTTCATTTGTGACCATATAACATTCTATTTTTTTTATTGATTTTGGGGAATATGCAGTTCCAGTCCATGATATGGGGTAGAGCATGGTAAAAAAGACCCCATTGTTTTGTGAGATGTTCTATAATTAGAGATATTTTTCATGTATATATTTTCTATAGTGTTTGAATTATTGTTGGTACCAGAAAATAACTATGTGTAATTATGAGGCACTTTTTTCATGGAATATATGTTTGAAATTGTTTAAATATATTATATTAATTACCTCATAGTTTTTGGTAAATGTATTTTATCTTCTAATTGGAGGACTATATTAGAAATATAATGGGACATTTTAGTTAAAAACAAATGTTTTAGTGTGAGTAAAACATAACCATTGTTGGAGTGGGGAATTTTGAAAAAGTCCCCAAACATATAAATTTAATAAAATAATCAAATTAAATATTTTATTTTAACTCTTTGAAAAATCAAACTGACCCACTTCATTAAATAAAATCATATGTAAAATTTTTAGGGTTATGTTCATAAACTAGAACATTGATTAGTGTAATTGGAGAGTACTAGAGGAACTGCATTGGAGAACAAAATTGGATATAAAATCAGAAATAGGTGGAAATAGAATTGGAGGATCATTCTATTGACGATGTAACATCATCATTATTAATCTTTTATCTATCAAAATTTATGTAGGATGATTTTTATTTTTATTTTTTCCAATATTATGATTCCTATTTTCAATGTGAATCAATCAAATGATAATTGATTCATGTATCACGAATATTTTAGGAACACCGTAGATTCATTCAGGAATAGAGAAATTTAATTGTGATTAAAGTTTTATATCTTCTTGCATCATAATAAATAAAATGGAATGTCGAAAACATGAACATTTATTGAGGTTCACACTTTTTTCTGTGTTTTTATTGAACACCTATTTCCTAGAATAATGAACCAATACTGTACAATAAAACATGGTGCTATATAGGGATCATGGGATGACATAAGTGGAATTAGATAATAAAGATTTATGATACCATATTTATTTTTCCGGTTGTGAAAATTATTGATATGTGATGTTATTTTATGAACAAAATTATGTGATAGATCACTGTTTTCAATGATAGAAAGGTCAACCAATCACAGATTCACATTTTATATCAAGGTGGGTGGGTGGATTGATCGATGGAGGCATGAGGATATACATGGAATCTATATATGGATTTCTATAACAATAATTAATTCATGGTGTGTGGGATCATAGGTGTTGATTATTGGGTTTCTCTTAGATTTTAAGAATCACAGGACATGTGTCCCAGTAAACTAATCTATCAGATCCTTGTAAATTCAGAATATAACTTGGATGGTAATCAAACATGGATAGTTTTATATGAGAAATGACAGACCATTTACTCCCAAAATGACATGGAAAATCTGGGTGTACATGGGAATAGTCCTGTACCAGGACCTGGGTATAAGTGCATGAAAATAAGAAAACCATGTACATTTACATAGACATGGGAAGAGTCTATAATAAATGGTCTAGAACCAAAAGATAATGGGGAATTCCTTGTACAACCAGTACATTCTTGATATTCCTTCTATGTTTTCTTGGACCCCTTTTCAATTATATCTTTTAAAATATTCATCAAGGGTGCTTTCCCTATATCGATTTCCTGATGGTTAGTATGGAATCATGTTCAAAACGTGGGATATATATCACTTCAGTAGTAATACATTGATATAGTTTTTAAAATCCTTTCATGTGGCAAAGAGTGGGATCCTCTATAATCTTCATTCCCTATGTGGTTTTTTTGTTACAATCATGACCACACTACATGGACATGATCATCTACATAATGAGTTATTATTGATTGATTTTTTTTAGAACACATGGACTTCGTTGTGATATTGATCAATGTTTCATATCTCCCAATACATCCAAAATATAAATCAATTGTTGATACCTGATGAGAACATCATCTCAGATAGACATCCTTCGTGATATCAGACTCTTGGAGTGTGTTATTCTATATGATTGTAGAATGTACCATTTGAGTAGGAATCATGTGATAGCATTATATTTGGGATAATACATTGATGTTGTTTGTATTTTTTTAGTATGTCTATATATTAATATTGTATATTCGATTGACATAATACTATTTAGAGATGGATGTTAATATTGTTGTCTTATGCTTTTTTTTTCAGGGTGTCATATGGGGTATTTTTATAGTCACTAATGTATGGGATTTTCCGACACATATCACGTCTTGTGTATATGTATGACCCCTTGAATGAGTAAAAAAAGGAAAAGGACCAAACACCTAATATTGAACCGAATATAGAATGTTGTGTTTCTAATTTTTCTTGACATAAATAACCATCATTACTTTTAAAGTGTAATTTTCTCATACTCTTTGTGATGGAACTGAATTTTGGACCCGTTTAGTTTCTTGTTCTTTTTGTCATACTTAATTTGTGGGACGTTTAGTTATTCATTCATAGAGTATAATTTTTTTATATTTCATAATTTTATGGTATTGGATATTTTATCATGTGTACATGTACGTACTATAAGGTATTCATTTTTAGTGATATTCGTAAATGGTTCTATTCCCCAGCACCATAAATATTTATAGTGGGATTCAGGTGTCATAAAATTGGCCCCATTATGATAGTTTGGTATATAGTGGTATAAAATGATTAATTTATATATTATTACGGGATTCAATGATATTGGATTGGTGAAATACTTTTAATTATTTCATGTTTGAGTTTCAAGAGTTAGATTGTAGTGTTGATTTGATGGACACTGTATAAAAACACCTGGACTCTGATCACCTGGTTTTCTATTGGCAATATTAGGATAGTGATTTCAAGAAAAAATGGCATTTCATGTATAATATTTGAATGTGATGTGGTTTCTATTTTTCTAGTGTGTCTACTCTCGAGATATAATCAATTAATGAGGTTCAAATTGACTATTTCACAATGAATCCACTGCATATCATAAGTAGGATTCTGTATCAGGAAAATAAAAATGAGCCCTCCGTGAGGACGAATTGATCTGTGAACCTCTTATAGAGATGTCACCTTCAGGAGGTGCACATGTTATACCAAAAATTGTAGAGCTGCAGATGGTACATGTAGTATGAGAATAAGAGGTGTGTAGGATGATATAATGTATAACGTTTTAGTGATAGGAACAACTCCTATTCTGAGGTGATCCTGACCCAAAGGGGGTGAGGTAAGACATGAAGAGGTGACCTAATTTTTTATTCTTTCATGAAAGAAAATGATTACATGGTGGTTTTGGATGTGAGAATATTAAGTAGATATTTATGGTTGTGGAAGGGTATAGTCACCCAATATTATGATGAGGTGAATCAATAATGCTCAGAGTTTGAGTGACATTTCCTATAGGAGTTCCTTCTAGCTATTTTCAAGGATATATGCATCAAAAATCATCTAAAACATCATCAAATTATCCTTATAGTAGTTGATTATTGATCGATGTTCACCAACATATCCAAGTACATGATGGATATGATTCAAAATATGTTCTTTTAGGCTCAGACCTTTGAGTGAGGATTATGTAGGAAAATATGAGCAAGTATTATACCTTTAAACATTCCTACTAATTATGGGGTTCTAGATAGATCCTTGGTGGTTGGGATTTTCTAGGAGGATACGATATAGATAGGTTTTGGTTGAATTTGGCACATAGGAATAAAAAAATTTGAAACTAGAGATCCGATGATAGTCTTTGGGTCATATATGCATGAAGTGTTTTTCAGAGGAGTTCCCAAAAAATAAGGACTGTAGTTTAGGGATCCCAATATGGGTCTTATAATCCCAAGGAGAGGAAGATTAATTCATGTGAAATCATGGGACATCAGGCACATGATTGTCCTACAATCAGTATGGATAATAGGGAGACATTATATGGGCTATTGTGGTAGATGAAGCAGAGAGAAAAAAAGGTCCAAAGCATGGAGAATGTGGAGAATGAGGAGTGATATCAGATAGAGGTTATATATTTTTCAACTTATTGAATCCAACATCCCCATGTGGTCCATGATAGGCTCGAGCAGTTGGAGGATAGTTTCAGGTGTACTTGTAGGAATTCAAGGAATATGACCAAGAGGCTACCAAGATTATACCAGTTATGATCTATATATTGTCTAAATATTTCGTAGATGTAAGTCATATATGTGGTAGTTGTTCCATTATTTACATATATATTTTTCGATTCCTAGACATTCTGGTTGAGACCATGGTCTGACCCTTGCACATGGAGACTCATACAAGAGATGATTGAATGATTACATAGTTGTGCTAATAGTGTGACCAAAATATTCGACGTGAGTGTTTCTATTGGAATCTATTTTTAGAAACAATGATTCCATATAAAAATATCTTAGGTTTGGAATTGAAATATATAGTTCAATGTCTGATCAACTATTTTAGGTAGAGGATATGATCGGTCTACAATGTTGGGACAAGGGTTTCTATTTTGGGTGAAAAGGAATCTGAGGTACTGTATGATAAACTATTCATATGATAGTGAGGCCGAGTACTAATAAATGTTCTAGACTATCCCTTACCATAGTGGGTGTTATGATTTATTAGTCCCCTAAAAAGGTGGTGGATAATGAGGACATCTTCTCCAAGGATGTTCCAGGCTTACTTCTCTAATGAGAGATAGTCTTCTTCCTTGATATAAATATTTAGAAGACCGCTCTATCTATAACCAAAATATCATATGTCTCGCACAATGATTCAAATGATGAGTGTTATGTTGTGGGACGTTTAAAATAAGGTATTTTTTAGACGTATTATTTCACCACGGTCATCCAAAATGTTGTTCACCAAGAAAGAAGATTGGTGTTTTGGGTAATGTGTGGTCTCCCATAACTTGAAACTAGTGACTATGATAAAAAGTTTATCCACTGCTGCGGATCAATGACATATTATATTACATGATAGAGAAATGATGGTTCTTGAAAGTTGAATTCATTTCTATAAAATAGTATTTGTGAGTACATGATTATGATATACTGAAGATGAAATCAGGAAATCAATAGGATCAAAATTAGTACATGGTGATTCAATTTGGAGTTATGAATGTCCCATCAATTTTCATTGATCTCGTGAAAATGATCTCTTAACTATTAATAGATTGATTCATGTAAGTATGCATCAATGAATTCCTTGTGTACGTAGTATTTGAGAAGGAGAACATGAAACTCATGAGGATGGAATAGGGTATACTTCAATGGAACCAAGTATACATGAAGCTCTTGTAGTGTTAGTTCTTGATTTGGAGATCCACTTTCTAGGACATATTATCCAAGTAGATGGTGTGGCTGTGGAACTGGTAATTTTATTGGATGTGTAAGATAGTGATCCAGCTAAGAGTGTGATATAGTTGTATAGATTCCTTTGGGTGGAAGGAGAATTCCATAAATTCTTACATGACTTCTAAAAGATATTTCCTTCCCATGAAAATTTTGTTCTAAAAGGGGAAACCATTCTTGTGGATAGAGTAGTTAATGTTGGATTTTTAAGATTTTATTAGAAAATGTCGTGAAATCCCATATTTAGATTGATAGAGGTGGATATTAAATATGAATTTTCACATGGTTCATCAAAAAGTTTGGTTGTTTTTTATCAAATTTATATGTATAAGTTAATTTGATATGGTTCATGTTAGTTGAGACCAAATGATTATAATTACATGACCCATGGTCTTGTGTTTGGAGTGGTAGACTTCGAACTAAATATTTGGTGGCACAACTTGATGGGAGATAAATTTATCGTACATTATGGGGATAATACTCTAAGGTATATATTCTCTCCTAATGATCTTATCTTGAGGAATTAGTAATTTCTAGAGTTCCTCCAATATTACAACATCATGATAATCTATACTCTTAGGAAGAAAAACATGTTAATATACTCTCTCCTCAGATGAACTTTTTCATTTTTTTAAAGTTATGCATAAGCATTTCTGGGCCCAATGCTGCTATCCCTTTTTTCTAGAGATAGATAAACATAACTCATGTAAATGATTGTTACCCGTTATGTTTTTATGAATTTTATAGAGAAACGTCTAGGGGATACTGACTATGGGACCCTATATACTCATATATCCATTGGGCATACTCCTAATAGGTTTCATGATGTTAGGAACGATTTTATTATTTTCCCCAGATGTACGATGGTACCAATTATGTGGTGGGAGTTGGTTCTAAAAAATTCTTATAAATCGTCATTAGTGGTGTATTTTTGTGTGTAAAATATGTATCATTTCTTCAAATGTCAGTTTTAGTGAAAATATATGAAGAAAGGAGTTGTAGAGTATGTCTCTCGATGCATTAATTATCAGGATGTGAATGATTATACCCATGTTCCGGTGAGCATAGCACAACTACTTGAGGATTCGTAGTAGAGGTGGGATGGTATATATATGGACTTAATTATAAGAATACAACATACATCCATGGGAATTGATTTCATATGATTTATAATAGACCAACTAGAAAATTCATTACAATTCTTAGATATATTATTGCGGTGATTAGTAGGTAGCTTTGGAATCCTCTACGTGTAAGAGATAATAAGAATCCATGGAGTTCCATGGAAGATAATTTCATATCATAATTATCTATTCACATATCTATTGTGGAAGAGATTAGAATATTATTTAAGGACTCAGTTATGCTTGAGAACATCATTTCACCCCAAATTGATTTCCATACTGTGTAGTCCATTCATGTTCGGGTGGACATATATGAGAGCTTTCATGCTGTGCCTTGGCCACATTTGGGAGGATCAAATACATTTCATGGTGCTGTATTAAAACAATATATACCATTCTACCATATGTATGGTACCATAAGAGTCATGGTAAAAGAGACCCTAATTGTCATCACATTGCTAGATATACCCAGGAGAGTCCTCACATATGGGCCCATGATTGGTGCAATCTATTAGTGAGATGGTGATGATCATCTAGGTACAAATGAATATTATACATACCCATAAATAGTCTAATGTTGTCCGGTGATGGAGGACTGTAGTGTTTGGGGAGGGAGACCATGCGTTTCGATGAGTTTCAACCCGAAGTCGATTAGAGATATTTATCAATGTAGATAGGTTATCTCTTTGATTTATTTTCCCATTCTATGTGCTACATAGAGGTGGATAATTGCTGTAATACTTAGTTTTACCTCTAAAGATAGGCTGGGTACACGATGTCTTCCTCATATCACATTTAAAAAGTTAGGTGCAAGATCCATCACACTTTTTTTACTAGGGATATATAGACATCAAGGATGTAGCTTCAAATTATGATTACCATATAGAAGTTTAGGATTGACAAGATAGGATCTTTTATTTTGTGAGAAATTTTACTAGATTGTGTCTACTGACAAAATGAGAATCCTCATGAGATCACATGGGGAAGGAGGCTCATATGCTTTCTCAAAAATGACTTTTTTAGAATAGTAACTTTTTTGTATTTTTAGGATATAAATCCCCAAGGTGGGTAGAATTTAATGGCCCATATTTCTGATGGATTATTTTTTGGACAATTATTGAATTATTTACGAGACTAAGAGGTGAAATTGAGTGTGATTCTGAGGTCCCGGTGTGCTAATAATAAATGTCTAAAATATATTAAATATATTAAATGCATGTATAGACAATTTTTCTTTAAAAAGATGATTAATATCTTAATAGATTCCCCAATCGAAAATCCAAGGAATCCATTCAGTTTGTAAAATGGGTTTTACCCCAGAGGTGAAAAAACCTTTTTTTCATGGGGTGATTTAAAAAAATTAATTATTTGTGTAATGTGAATAAAATAATTTAGTAACTAATTTGTTTTAATTATTTGATGAAAAAACCTAATCTCCATATTTAAATACATTCTTAATGATAATTTTAATGGTTAACTACATTATCATCCAAATCGAAGAGATACATCCAAGAGAATTGTAGGAACTCTATTGGGAAACATCAATAAAAATAAATATCAAAAATCAGTGTGAAAAAATATCATATGATTTCACCAATAGTGATTACAGAACCTCGTTTTTCATCAAGGATCAATTCAAATCAATGATTGATATTGGTTATTGAGATTTAATCATTTAATATGGTTCACAAATTTAATGAAAATCAATCAAATAACAAACTAATTAAATTATCATTTGTATTGTGGGTATATGATATATTCATTTGGGATTGGAGGAATTGAATTTTGATATGTTTTTTATCCTTCTTTTCAACATTATAACAACAAAGAATTTAGGACAACAAAATAATTATTCCAGGTTCATTCCTTTTGTCTTTGGTTGTCTTTTTATTCCCAAAATAATCTTTCATCATGGAAAAATATCATTGATATCCAATTTGACAAATATGAAGAAATACATCATTGTACAATCATTTCACGGTGCAAAAATTTGATATCTTAGATCCAGAAATGATGTTACATTGGGATAATCCAAAAATGGTTTTGATAGTGTGTTAGATGGATTTGGGATACCTGGATATTGTTTTTTGTTTTTTGATGATGCATGACACGAGATACCATTTCCTGAATGGATATAAGGGTCTAATAATATTATTCGATGATTGAAATTTCAACCAACCATATATATACATTTTTCGACAAGGTGGGTGGTCAGATCGATGGATTGAGGCACATTATAAAATACAGAATCTATAAATTTATTTCTATAAAATTCCATAACACATGTTATGTAATAATGTTTTAAACAATGTGTGGGTCCCCTAGTGTGGTATATTGGTTTTACAGGAGATGTTCAGTATCACACTATGTGTGAGTTTATCACATGATGTCTTACACATACATAGAAACTCTATGAGTACATTAGAGGTTATGAAGACATGGGTAGTAGTACAAGAGCTCGTTGTTTACTCCCACATGGACATAAATATGTTAGGTGTACATGGGAATAGCTATTTACTATAAAATTGGTAGAAGTACATGATAATTGTTATAATATGTACATTATCATGGATATTTCAATAGGATGTGAAATATGGGAAAGAATTGTTGCGGAAGGGGAATGATGTGTTCTACAAGAACACATTGTGTAACCAATTTTCTCCGTAGATTCTTTATAGTCGGTATCATGGAAAAGATTATTCATGGGTGTACTCCCATTAACATTTCACTAATTGTTAGTATGAAATCACATCATCAACATATGATAGTTATCTCTTTAACAAGAATTTAGCAATAGATTTGTTAGAATCAGTCCTTGAGTCTTAGAGTGAATTCGTCTATCCTATTTTTTCCAAAGGTGGGGTTCTTGGAATCAGTATGAACCACACTATATTGGCACCAATCCTATAATTAGTGGTATATTCTAGATTGCTTTTTTTGGTATACTTATTTCCCTTGAGTATGATCCTCATATGTGTATCATATCTCTTCTTACCACCATTGTATACATCTAATGGTGAGTCTAAAAAATAACCACCTTTCATATGGATACCATAAGTGAAATCTGACATGTAGTGTGAGTTTTCCCATAAGACATCCACATTGAACATTCAAGCAGGAATCTTTGTCTTGTATTGGGGTTGTGAATTTACCTTGAGAATTTTTTTATTTTCTGAGTAGATCATTAAATGTTTTTTGTATTGTATATTGAAATATAACTGTGTAGATATTTTTGATGTTATTTTTATTATATGCATTGTGATTTCATGGGTTTCTACTGGGTATTGGTATACAAATCCTAGTAGAAGATTATCAAACATGTAACACTTCTATTGAAGATGATAAATACATTTATGGAATCCTAGGGGGACTACGACTAGGCAGTTCTTAGTGAATTAAAATTTCCATGGTGTGTTCCTGTGATATCTTGACAGTAGTCCCCATCATTACATATAGGTTAACAATTTTTTCATACTCTTTGTTTTGAGATTTTATTTTTCCCTGTTTTTTTTCTAGTACTTTTTTAGAAACAATGGTTGTGGTATTTAGATGTATTCATTCATTGTTTTATAATTTTTTAGATTTTAAAATTTTATGGTCTTGTAGATTTTTATGTTTGTATAGGTAATTAGGCCAATTCTTCCAATGTTAGGGATATTCCTATTCTGTGCAAGTCTCTATCACCAATTCTATTGGATGATAGATTAGGGAGTCATGAAACGGTCCCCAATAGGATGGGTTGTGATAGGTTGAGGTTTTCACATTACAAGGAAAAGGCCTATGACGTTTTTATGAGAAGGACATTGTAGTTAGAGGTTAGAGACAATGTCAGCTTGCAAGTCTCCCCTATATGTTGGAGGAATAGGGTTAATATTGGGAATATGCTCTCACCATATTTGTTTTGTCCCCTTGAGCATTTGGAGTGCATTTGACATGTGGATTGTTGAATAGAGAATCCATCATGCGAAAACCAAATCCACAATGGAATTAATATCTATCATATATATGAATATCATCAGGATGATTCCCATTTCATTTACCTAAGAGTATTATTTATTGAGGATGATGATAAATTTGTGGAGATTCATGTAGATATATAGGATAATTACATTGAGGTGCATCAAGGAAAGTTTATTCCATTGGATCATGTGTTGTGGGGGAATATACTCTTGGAGAAGCTAACATTGGATTGAGAAGTTCATAATGTTTCAAAAAACAATTTTTTTTGGGTTTTTCATTACTATTTTATCATTAATGATTTGATGTTTAGATATTCATATTTTATGATATGTTTTCTATCTTTATTTATTTGAGGTGTGATAATTCATCTGACATATATAAATGAGATAACCAGATTCTTAATCAGGATATGGTATAATATGATGTGATTAAAACCATGTGGGTGAGTGAATTCCACCCATAAGAAAAATTATAACTACATAGAAGATATAATTCCATGATTTTCATCTTCGAGTAATTGACGTGTAATGGTTGCATCAATTGATGGAATAAGATTTAAGGGGGTTGATTTTGTTATGTTCGTGATTATGTGAAAATTGGAGTCTGGGGTTTATTTTTGATGACTTTTTTGTTCCAATGAGATGTGGTGATGTGGTGATGAGGTGATGTTATTGAATTGTATGAGTTCAGTGTATTTTGGTTTGGCTTTATTTAATTTTGATAATGTTGGGATGTATTGAGAATCCATATTTTGTATCATACATGGTTGTAGTTTGGACCCTTCCTTTTTTCCAGGTTTGGTTTTGATTTTCTAGGTTGATAATCATTGGAGAGGATTGTAATGTTATGATATGATCATTTTATACCACATATATTATTGGATTAGAGTTTTGAAAGTCCTCATTGGATGCTATAAAATGTTAGGTGGAGTTGGCGAATCAGTAGAAGTATAATAGGTTTTATATTCCTTAAAATATCGTCTTATAGTGTGACAATGTTGATAATGGATTATATGGCTCTTAATTTTACCGCATGTGTTACATTGAATATTTTTATAAGAATTCATTATTCCATAAATTTGAATTTATGGCATAAGTTAATTACAGCCAGAGTCCTGATGTTTTTTATCAAAAATATTTTATGAAGAAAATAATGGTCTTACATCATATGTTTTGTGCATAGTGGAATTTATGCCATATATAATAAATTTAAAGAGTAAATCATGAAACATAAACCATATTAATATATATTTCCTAGCTAATACACTTCTGATATGGCCTTTGTTCCCTCTTTATTTGTAGGAAAACCATACTGGCACTAGGAGATCATCCATCCATATATCCTTTAATGTGATTTGTGGGATGCAATGTTTCCACAGTGGTGATTAGTGATAAGATTCTTATTCTTTTCTCATAAGATTCTATCATAGATTATTGTTGTAATCCATTACATTGCTATTTTATCATTTGTGGGGTGTTTTTGATGAAATTTTTGGATAATTATTATTCTAATGTTCGTTGGTTAATGAGTAACCGATGTAGTTGAGCATGACAAGTTTTATATTTTTTCTGACCTTTTTGATCAATATGATCAGAAGGCTACATTGAGTTGGGGTACATTAATTCACTTCCTATTTTTGTTTTATGTATTGATATTACATGATTACATTCCCATTGGGTCCATATAATGTGTCAGAATAATAAAGATAAATAATTGGATGAATTAAATGAATTTGGATAGTGATTGTCACATGTTGCACTATGTTGATATATAATAATGATTATATTGTTTTTTCTTTTTTATAATAATGAAAATAACATGATTTTGGAACTCTGTTAGCATTGTAGATAACATTAATTGAGATTATTTCTCTATTATTGTGAGATCACATAGTAAATAAAAACATATCCAACTTATATACTAATAATAAATTGGTTTCTTGTGATATTTATATTGTGGTATATTACCCATGATAAATAAAATGTTAACGTAATAAAATCCCTAAAATAAATTATGAAAGCAAGAATGTATTTATGTGATGTGAGGGCATTCCTAATTTGTGGTGTTGTGTGGTTTGGGATGTTGTGTAATGATGGTTTTTCGTGGCAAGCAGTGTGATGTGATAGGCTATGATGAATTGGTTGTTTAGCATGGATGTGAAGTGGTCTAAGGAATGATGTGGGGTCCTGTGGTAGTGGTGTGTTTTTTTATGGTGTGTAATGGTTGTGGTGAACAGTGATGTTGATGGGCACTATTGATATTAGTGGTTATGACGTGTATTACAGATTTTTCAATTGGTGGAAGGTATGTGTTGTTGTGGTGGTGATATGTATTTGTGGGTTTGATGCATTGACGATGGATCATGTGTGTTGTTGTGGCAATGGCTGTGTGAGTTAGTCCAATTGTGGCATGTAGTGGTTTCATTAGTTTCCCGGGTTTCCATTGAAAAATTTGGGGTTGAAATTAAATTAAATGGGTTGGTAAATTAAATATTATTGGAATGATTTTGATATATTGGAATCTATTAAATTAATTTAATAAAGGAATATTATATAAAATGTGAAATGAAATGGATTAGTGATGGAATTTGGTGGAAACATGCTAAATCTGGATAGTGGAGAATCATGTAAATAAATGTTGAAATATTTATGGCTTCTTTATTGGTTGTGTAGTGATTTATATAGTATTTTATGTGGTTGTGATAATATTTTTATGATGTTGGTTGTGATGTAGTGTACATTGGTGTAGTTTCTAGGTACAATTTTTTGGGTAATGTGTGTTATATATACAACTTATATATTTATGATACATCTAATGGATGGACACCATGGTTAAATAGACAAAAAAATTATCAAAGGATCTAGGTTATGGTTGTTTTACCTTCCCTATAGAATGGTAGTGAAATTTATGCCTCAATATCCCCTTTTCTTCGCACATCAATCAATAGTGATGTCCCATTGGTCATCAAGTGAGATGTACAATTATGGCTTATTTGTCTCTTGGAGAGTTATAGAATGATGATACAATGTTGACATGTGACATATGTTGGGGATAAAATGTGGTATGATTAAGTAATGTTGCTTATATATTTCACATTCAAGATACAATACATATTTATTTATGAGATGAGAGGTGTTTTTATGAATGATGGGTTTTTTCAGGAGATGTCCTATAATGAATGAGGTGTATTTTGGTACGATTTATTGAACATTATTGAAGGAGGAACAATATATTGGGCATTATGTGGGTGGGGATGATGTAAATTGTCCTAAAAAAGATCATAAATCGATGGTATCTATTACGTTATATATGGAAGGTATGAGAGCATAATACGTTTAACATTAGTGCATGAGAGGTTAATATCAATGGAAAAGAGATTGTGAGGCTCCTGGTATGTTATGATCTATATGATATATTCTAAATATGGATTCATGATTTTGAGAGTGAGCCATTTTGAGGCTATGTTTTCATTTTTGACCAATATAGTTTCTTTATTGTTATTTTTTTCTTTATCATATTAGAATTATATTTTATCAATTTCCAATTGATGCCTAGGTTATGGTACTACAATGTATAAATGTTTTGATAAGTCAACACATATAAAATATTTTATAGGTTCATGGAGGATGCTAGGGATCATGTTTCACAATTCAATATTTGGATAGAGATGGTTTTGAGACACTATTGTATGTCTTGTTTTTAGTACATTAATTTACAGAGTTATATAAATATATTTGTGTGTTTATTATATTCATAGATTATAGAGTGGTTTTTGTTTTACATTTATGTAATATGATGGAGTTTATTGGTTTGTTTTAAGCATATCACATGATAAATGTTTTTGATAAATGGTAATTCCTCCCATTAATGATATTTTTATTCACTCTATTCAAGTCTCTAAAACTAGACATACTAGGGGTGGGACACCCAGGTCATTTTTTCTCTTCATTCACAATGTTATAATTTTTTTGGAGTGAACCATGGATGTAACTCTCACTAAACCAATTTAATCTTAGATTCAATGATCCCCAATTAAATTATAGATTCATCCAAAAATAATCTCTATCAATAAATCAAAAATTCATTTTTAGTAGTTAATAACTCATTGATTAATAAATATATATCACATGACCGAAAATTAACAAACATTGCAAAAAATATAATATACCACTTTTTGAATACATGAATAAAATCATTAATTGCAATTTATTATATATAATTCAATTTATGAAAATAAATTTAACTTTTTTATCCCCAATATCAATGTAAGATCCCATTCTTTAATATTGACTTTTCATTATGATCATTAATTTTATATTAGGAATGGTAATGGATTTTTTTCGTTTGGGAGGATTTGGAGGTTGTTAAAATTTTTAAATTAGAGAATTGGTTTGAAAACATCATGAATGAAATTATACACATAATGTAAATGGGTTACATGGTGTGTAAATGTTTAATCTGGATAATGTGACCTGTGGAAATGGGTTTTCAGTATAATCAATTAAAAATAATTCCATGATGTGTAATTGATACACATACCATGTAATTTCCCCAAGAAGAAATTAAAAATTTGTTGTGTTGTTCATTTCAATTTAATTATTTCATGTAGGCTTCCCCTCTCGACCATAAAAAAACCTGAGATAGATATGTAGAAATGTAATCATATTTGAAAATTGTTGTTTTTTGTTTGAATCCTGGTAAGTCATTTTTCTTTAGTTTTCATTCATTTATAATTCTCTCTATGAATCATTTGATCCTTTTTTAATATTACTGGTTTATTTGTTTAATCTTGATTCTAGGTTTTGGATTCCAATGTCTACATTCATTTTTAATATGACTATGCTTAATAAACTGGTGGTTTTGGATAGGCGATAAATAATCAACGATATCAAGGTATTATTCCTAATAGTTCTAAATATAATTTCATATATTTCATTTTTTAAATTTATTGTTTGAAGTTGGGATATTTCATTATAGAATAAAATTAATAAATCAAGTAATTTGAATTTCAGCATGATTCGATTAAATATTAAGGGTCAATGTATTATATAATTTAATGTTGAACAATGGTTTAATAGTGATTTTTTCATATTATTCCATGTGATGAAAGTGAAGAATCAAGATGATATTTTTTGATAAGAATGTTAATAATGATTAACCATTATGAGTATGATATAAGTGATTTTTTAATGATTGATTGAAAAAAGGGGTATGGAAGAATGTATTATGGTTTAAATACCCATATGGTGATGGAGATTAAAATTATAGGCCCCAATGTGTGCATGTGAATTATGTTTTATGGGAAAAGAACTAATTTTTCAAATACCCATGAAGTGTTGTATAGGGACAGATGCTCCAAATACCCATGAGGTTCTAGACATGAAATTCTAGAACAAAATTCATGCATGGGATCATTATTATATGTGTGATGAACTGATACATCAAATACTCATGAGGTGGGGGACATAGACTTATTCTCTTAATAGACACAGTGTGCTTGAGAAAACATTTTACGCCAATGAGATTGGTATTGGAATCTGTTTCCATTTTGAAATTATAATAATTTAAATGAAATGATAAATGATCACCATGGTATTGAAATATGCGATATCCTTTAAAGATAGTTGAGACCCCTAAATATGATGAAGAAGTTATTGATAGTATCATTGTAATCATGAGCCCATGGATTTATACAGTTAATAAAACAATAATGAAATGTGATAAATTTTTTTATTCAATTTAGTTATATATATATACAATTTCATATATTAATATTTATTAGATATTGTTTTAGATCCTATTGGTGGTGTCCTTTGGTGTTGCACACACACACACACTACTCCATCTTAACAATCACTACATGAATAGATTTCATGTTTGGAGGAAATGATAAGTTATATATAGCTTTCTTTTATAGTTGAGTAATGATGGATAATGGATGGGGGAACATGTCATGGGCTCAAGGCCTTATTGGTTATGGTAGAGAGTATTTTTTTGTGTTTTGAATTTTTATATTTGATGGATATATGGGATGAAAAATCTAATGTTTTAGTTTAGATATTGTATTATTATTTTAGTTAATCATTTATCACTGGTCATTTTTGGATATTTAATTGTACAAGTTGTTTGTAATTGTATTTTGGTTTATGATTATTTATTTATACTATTTTTATACTTCCAAAATAATGTATAGTCACTCCATTCTATCTAAATATATATATATTATACCTTCACAGTCTTTCAGCTAACATGTGTATATGGTAAGGCCCACCTGGGGTCATGTGACCGACGAACACTGGTAACCAATATATATAAACTTCGATGAGATGTTGGAAAGTGGAATCAAAGAAATTTAATTTTCTTTTATTTTGATTTATTATTTTGGATTGATATGAAGGAGAGTATTATAAGTTGGACCTTAGCTATGATCTCTTGATTGATAGTATCTAACACATGTATGAGGCTACAATCCTGATACTCTATATGGTACTGTATGTATTTAATTTTTTCCAATATAAATTATATTTCACCTAGCGTGATGATTTTTTTGTAATGTTAATGATTTTGAGAACATATGATACTATATTCATGTCCTGATATGTGATGAGAGTGGAGTATGCATGCATCACTCTTAGAACTAGGTAATTTTTTTTGGAAAAACATCATTTTAAGCATGCATAGGGAAAATGATTTTTAGGTATGTTGTTGGAATTGTAATGATTTCACTTTTTTGTATAATTTATCTCCAAAATGATACAAATATAAAAAGGTAATGTTTAAATGATTCAAAATGTTTTCAACTGAAATGGATAAAAGGGTTTCTAATGATATCTTGATCTTGAAGATTTGGTTATAATTTATAAACCATGTCCATGATGTATAATGGTTAAGGATAACAAAAGAAATTTGTTTTTGATAATATTAATAGATATGATGTTAAGTGACATTTATTTATGTGAATCTATATAGAAAAATGTGTAAATTATGTGTAACATGCCTTGAGATTTGTGTTTTGAATTATATAGTTTTTTCACCATGATAAATGTTGTTGATACGATTGTAGGAGGACATATATGGAATTTTTTTCTCTTTTAGTGGAACTAGAGGTACTGATAATAGTGGGTTAGGGAGACAGAGATAAGTTCCCAGAGTACCTTTGATATATAATATAGTTAATGTTATGAGATAAAGGGTGGTTTTTGAAAAGAATGTATAATCTGAAAATGATGTTCCAGTTGTAGAACCATCTAGTTTTCATCAAAGAGGGTGGACCAAAGGAAGCTGAGTTCTGTAGTGGGTCTATCGAGATGATCCATCACCACATAGAGACTCCCACTAATAATAATCTTAAGCTAGCTACAAATATGATGTGGGTGTAAGTTAATAGATTTTGGTATATTCAGTCTTCTAGTGAGAGAAATTATAACATGGTTTCTAAAGAAATACATATTAATTTTTTGTCGTAAATTAACACTATGGATCTCAGGCGGGAGAGAAATGATGATTTAATTGGATTAACCAAAGAAAATATGTCTGTGATGGACTATTAATGTTTCTTTATTACAATCTTTTGTATTTCTCTAGTTTTGGCATGAGATAAAGAATATAGTGGGAAAATGGATTTAGGATGGGATTAAATGTGAAATTATTTACTACATTAATTTTTTCATTATGAAAAGGTTTACAGATGTGGTAAATTTGGATTCCATATCTTATGGGACTATTAAAGAGGCATGTGGTTGAGGAAATATTGTTTCTAAATGATGATCTGGCCAATATATTCCATGTGTATAAAGTGTATATATGAGAGTGTTTTCCAAATTTGATTAAATTAGAGTGTATAGGGGGAATGATCAATCACCCATGATATTACCCGAGTTATAAGAAAATAGTGTGGTTTGGTGGTTCACTATCATTTGCATTATCCATACCATTGGTAGTGTGCCGAGTTTCACCAAAATGTCTCATATATAGTTGTTCATACATAACCCATCACATATGCTTAAGGATAGTGAATCTAGGAATAATCAGAGTTTTGTATGAGAGTCTTCAACCACACGTTGCTCTATAAGTTGGAGTTATACTTTTTTTCCGAGGTATTGCCAATGGATGAGTTGATATTGGGAAATGGCACACAGAACAAAAGTGGGATTTATTTTAGGGGATTCTAACTACATTATAGGGGAGATGGGAATGAAATTACATACATCTCACCCTACAAATGTGGATAGTGAGGAATGTACTTTCACTATTAGAGGTACTATTTTGTTAGCTTCTACACTATATAGTGCCATATTTAATAGAGGAAACTCCCATTCATTTATATCTAAAGAACATGTGAATGGTTTGAGAATAGTGTTCGTGTACTTGAGTGGGGTTATGATGATCGATAAACCATTGGGATTATGGTAAGGATAATTTATTTGTAAAATGGGTGTTCTCTCAATGTATCGGTGTATCATTTTATTTATAATATCTATATTCTAACAATGCCAGTAGTTTTATTGCTTATGAGTATGGGGTGGTTAGTATAGTATTGATCCAACATAAATAGTTACCATAATAAAGTGTATTTTACATTTCATAAAATTAAAAATTATATAGACAATAATGAATTGGATATTTGGTTTGGACATATAAATAATGTTCATCCACAACATGACGACCTAACATCCCATGTTTATATTCTATATCGGTATGTTTGGGGTGTAATGAATGACTTCATTCCAATCGTAGTGTAAAGGTTCCACAATGAATTTATTGAGGAATTATCAGGGATGCAACCTAAGAGAGATGTGGGGTTTACAATTGACCTTATTTTTGTGGATGATTCAGTATCCACCCCAACTTATATAATGGAACAAATAAATCCTTATAGGGCCATGATTCAACTATATTAGTTTATGGATAAGGGATTTATCTAAACAATGATATTGCCTTGTGGTTATCTAGTTTTTGTAAATCATGGATGATGAGATGTTGAGTTCATGTGTTGAATACTGTAAATTGAAGTAGATGATTGGGGATAATTAATATCTGATTCCATTTATTGATGATAATTTTGACGAGTTCAAGGGAGATTCTCTATTCAAAAATAATGACATGAGATCATGGTATCATCCACTATGATTTATAACATCTGGTATAATAAGGAATATTTTTAGAATAAGGAAATTCCAATTTGAGTTTTTTTTGTGATAACATTGTGGATTACCAATGAAATAATAGTGTTTATGTACATGATGAATTTAATGATACATCATTACCTAGATTAGGAATTTTTTGTCTTTTATCATGATATCTTGCATTACTAAAAGACTCATGATGATCATTCCCAACATATGGAAATATTCATATGTACATCGAGAGAGAATAATATATATGTGATTATATATATGTTTCAATTCTATGTCTATCAGAAATATTTTTGGTCTCATAATCCTAGAGGAAGTTGTATAAGTGTACCAAGTGATGGTTCGTCAGTTTTATCAAGGGAGTAGCCCACAATTGTTTTTGAAATCAATTGTTTTTTGGGGTTGGAATGTCATGATCGGTGGTTCATCCATGAAATTAATGGATTTACTACACTTATTTTATACTTTTACCAAGAAATGAATAATTTTTGAATGGCAGTGATAATGTGAGAATTCCATATATTAATTGAATAAATGATTGACAAGGGAACCAATATTGATCATCACTGATATTGGGGAGGCATATATGTTGTCTTCTGATTATTATACGATTGTGTTTCTAGCAGCATTGATGTGTGGACATCATTTTGTGGTGTATGGTTCATAGTAGTTGAGGACACATGAACAAAACTTCCCAATAAAGAACCTTGTGTTAAATTTTGTTTTTTATGACATCAAGTATTGCTAGCATTATATTTTGGGATAGAAGTTTGTTTTGTATACTAGTCACAATTGTATAAATTATTTCTACTCACAATTAGATATTATACTTCGGTAGAAATGAGGGGTTGATTATATGAAATATTCAGATATTGAGTTGTAATATACTCCTAGGATGGGAATGAGTGTCACTAATGCATTGTGTAGGAAAACACAATATTGGGTAGTTCATGGGTCATGTTGTGAGTGCATAATGATATCCTTACTGACTTAGATTCATTTTGTGGTTCAATAGGTCCAGTAACATATGTATAATACATCTGTATTAGTGGATTATAAACGTTTGAGATGGGTTATAATTATATTTTTGTATGATCTAGAGTGTTTTCCCTAGAGTGAATCCTCGAAGGTGGAGTGACACCTTCTGATTATACTGTATATGATCATGTGATCATCTGCATTAGAAATCGGTTGGTTTCACCTAAAAGTATGTGGTCGGAGTTGATATGTAAATTTTATGCCTCAAATTGGTAATTTCATCGTTGTTTGATAGATATATAGCTTGATATTCGATGATTGTCTTGGTCTTTAGATAGGGAAAAATTGATTTCAGGGTTCGTGAAATGATTCTGTAACTATCAACAAAGGAGAAACATTTATTAGTGAACTAATGGACTTATACATCCATCTCCCACTCTAGAATAGAAGTGAGATGGAGTTACTATGGATTTCATGGTGCGTTTCGGAATTATACCTCAGAAGAATGAAACTATTAGGGTAATTTTAAATCGTTTGATGAAAGTAGAATATTTATTTTCTATAAATGATAATTTCTCAGTGGATCTATTTGGAATCATATAAATTCAAAAGATATTTTATTTTCCCAGGGTCACAAAATGTTTAGTTTTAGACTACTACTTACATTTTACTACATGTTTCAGTCAAGGCATGTAGAATAAACATTTTGAATAGTTATTCTTCTATATAAATTTAAACCCATAGATTGTTGGGATGTTAGAGTGTGATATATTTTTTTGGAGAAAATGATATGGATGTGATTTCTAGACATTCTTTTGTCCTGAGATAATTACCATGCCCCTATTGAGATTTCATATAACAACACTTATCATAATTCAATTCATATGGAACCATATGCGAATCTATATCAAATTCCATGACGATCACATCTATGATAGATGATGGTTTGTGGGTATGATCTTTTAGGACCGAGTCATGTGTAGGAGACATCAATGAATGTTCATCTATTTCTGAAATGTAAGGCTAATTCTCAGAGTAGGATGATGTTTTATGTTGAGAGACATCGAGGAACCCTCATTATTATAGAGGGTGATCAAGTTTTTCTTTTGGTGTCACCATTATTGGGTCACTATAGGATTCATAGTAAAAACTTGTTGCCACCCTGGATTATTGTACTATGTGAGTTTGTGGAGAAAATTGGACCACTAGTGCACCTATTTTCTCTTCCAATATTTGTAGTGACATGGATGATGTTTCTCATACTTCACAACATTATAGGTATCACCCCAACCTTTTTCATGTGACCAATGCATATGATTTTGAACATGAGATAGATGTATCCATTTAGGAGCATCTACACTTTTTTTGAATTTTATATAAAAAGTGTTTCATTGAATTATAATGATGATAATGTTTATATTGTGGAATCATGGGTGTTTTTAAGAGAAAAATGGGAGAGACAAGTGGATGTATTTGATCATTGGACCAACTCTTTTACTTCTAAATCACAGATATTCATGGGAAAAAAGATATAGGATGAGATATTATAAGATGAGGATATTATAATGCCCCATTATTTTATAAGAACATTATGTTTTTAGCCTTATCTTTGTTCTAGAGTGGGTATGGGTTTTTTTGGATTGGTAGGGTTTGAAGGTGGTTTGGGTCATTAAAGTAAAATTTTGGATTTAAATATATTCTTTCTAATATTTACACCCATATTAAATGGATTACATGATGTGAGAATTTTTGATTGGGATAAATCCTCCATGGAGGCATTCTTTTCATAGTAAAGCATATAAAATAATTACATGATGTGTTATAAAATTACATAACATGTAATGGAATTTGAAATCTTTTAATTCCATGATAATTAAATTCTATGGTGTCGTGTGGTTCATATTTTTATTCCATCATGCACCATTTCCCCCCGAAATCCTAGTACAGCTCATAGAGGATTTAGAAGTGTTCATCATCTATAAATGGCAGTGTTTTGTTTTTGAATACTGGTATATAAATTTTATATAGGTTTCTTCCATTCCCCATTATCCTAATGAAGCAGTGAATCTCTTAAACCATTTTTGGCTTTGGTAGTTAATATTGAAAATAGTTATTGGATCTTGATCTCTTATGTAATTGTTAATCCGACCATTCTACATCAACTGAAGTTTTGGTTAGGAAATCATTCATCAACGAACATGAGGTTGGTGGTCTAATTTCCAATTCCACAATTCTATATTATAAATGTATGTATTAATGTTGTGAAATTTCAATTTTTATATTTTGAAATGGAATTCAACAGTTTAATCAATAAATTAACTATGGATCATTTTTTGTGGTGGTTTTAACATTTAATGGTTAATAGATTATATTAATAAATTGGAATAATTTTAAATAGTTAATTTTTCATATTATTCCACGTGATTAAAGTGAAGAATCAATATGAGATTGATTGGTTATAAGGATAATGAATTTTACAGACTCCATTGTTTCCCACCTGGATTAGTGCCTCTCTAATCACTCCTATCTTCGCATCTCCCATGGGTTAGGGTCATCGAGGGAGGATCATATTCAGTTCTCTAAAACATGGTTGGAGGAACCATGCTTTAGCAATGTGGATAGTGAAACCCGGAACCTTCAATATCATGGGGACCCATGAATTACAATCCACAATAAGATTATGTAGCTCAAGCATTTTTTATGAAGATATAGGATGAATCTCCCAACTCGTGATCATGATTTCCTTGAGATCAGTAAGGAGGTTGATAACATAAATACATATCTAGAAAATAAATGTGATGAAACTCTGTTTAATGAGTTATTAATTTAAAATATATATCTAAATGATATCATTGTGAGGCATGAATGTATGGATATAGATGGAGTAAGAGTTATATTTCCTCATTAGGGGGATTAGAACACTGGTATCATTCATGCATAAATCAAGTAACATCACCAAGTTTGGGGCATAATATCTACATGAAAGATGGATCCTACACTAATGAATATTATAAGATTGGGACTATGAAAAATGGAGACATCAAATCGTTACAGGAAATTCATAATCCTAGTATTGATGGAGGGTATTGGAGAGGTGCAACTGATATTTTTGAGGGCATTCCCAGATGTGTATAAAAGGATATTGATGAGTGATTTAAGAGGAGTCGAGAAGAAGAAAAAATCAATGAATTAAAACGGACTAGGAACCCGGATTGTGCACCAATGCTTGATGGAATCCCTGGATATTTTTACCGGGAGACATGGGACCCTTTTAAAGGGGATCTCATGAGAGAAGTTCAAAATTTCGTCTAGGGTGGGAATCTACCGCGCATTGTGTGCGAAATAATGATTTTATTTATTCCACAGGTGTGTAACTCATAAATCATTACTCAGTGTCATCCCATGAGTATGTGCAATACACAATACAAGTATATGGATATTATTCTCAACAAAATAATGGACCCACACTTGAATACCTGGATGGCTCTAGAATAACATGGTTTTATAAAAGGGTGGTCAATTCGTGGTGCGATAATTGTGGTGCAAGTAATTTCTATTTTCATGAACAACATGTACTTTTTGGGAAATAGGGTGATTAAATTAAATATGAGAAATACTTATGTTAGGATGGAATGAGGTTTTATCATAAGCAGTTTTATTGCATGGGATTCTGTAACTGCTCGAGTGACATTCTTTTCCATGGTTTCAGCTTGGTGTGGATCTCAAAATCTTTTATGGGTAAGAATTTTGCATTTTTCAGGGCTTTTAGAGGTATCAGGAAATGGGATCCTCTCTCCCCTACTCTATTCATTCTCTCTGAAAATTTTAAATGTGGTTATATAATCCACGACCTTTTCATGGGAAAAAATCCTTACATATCATAATATTCGTGTCACAAGGATTATCTCACACATGATGTTTGTGGATGATAGTTTTTTTTATTAATTTCAGTAGGAGGTCAGTGTAGTGGATGAACAGGATTCTGTGAGGCAACTACTAGTGGAGTGGGTAGGTTGTTAATAGGGAGAAAACCACCTACTATATAACTAGGAAAACCACAGAATGGTGGGAAAGGGATATGTTAGACATACTGATCACGAGAAGCGGATCCTTCCCTATGGTGTATCTTGAAGATCTAGTTAGTATGCTTTCCATTGGAGTTCATCATTTTAAAAATATTTTTATCAAGATCATGGGGTGCATCTATAACTATAAAAATAGATTCCTATCTTTTGTAGGTTTCATAACTCTAGTGAATTATTTTTTCATTTCCATTACCATGCACATCTTGACCACCCTGAAGGTCCTCAACAGTGTGGTCACCCACATTGAGAGGATTATGTTATAATTTATATGGGATGGTAAGATTGAGGCATGCATCACAAGGATTAGATTAAGTGTCTTGTAATGCCTATCTCAAAATGGGGCACCAACTTGAGGAGTGTCTCTTCAACCGTGCAAGGGATTCACTCTAATATTGTGTGGGAGGCTATAGAAGGAAATACATTATCGGGTATAAAAATGAATGATAAATATTGCATAAAAATTAATTGGAATATTTTTTGTATATCTATTATATGAATCCTAATTCACCATTACACAGATACCCTTCAACAATACTCTCAATATATATTGGGAAGATGGGAAATTAACTTTTGGTATGACTATTGGGGGGATGAAAGGATGTGGTTCCCAGGAATCTCCACTGTAGATCTTTCATTTAGATAGGAAAGTTGTCTTGGTATTTTTCATTAGGACATTATTTTTGTAAACCAACATGTATCCTTCTAAAATGTTGTCATTATTGAAGACCCTGATAGACTCATTTTTATGGGCTCCACATTAGGAGAGTTATGTATCATGTATTTGGATACTATGAGGAGGGGCTCGATGAATGAAGACCATGAGGGGTGACACTGTGATGCAAGGATATTACATCCATGTTTAATTTTTTATTGTTTCATGTGATAAATAAAGCCCTTACCACTAAGGAGAACATCCATCGCATGAGAGTAAGCATGAAATCCAGGTGCTCGTGTTGAAGATATTCCAAATAAGAAATGGTGCACATTTTTTATGTGATTATGAATGGTTCAGATGTGTGTGGATTCTATTTGGGGAATTCATAAGTTGGATGGATTATGGAGGGGTGCATGATACCTTTTTAAACTAATGGTTTAGTGTAGATTGTGATCATGGTCTAGAGAGGAAATCCATGGGTATCATCTTCATGGAGGGATTCTAGACAATAAAGAAGGCTGGGAAAGACACTCGTGATAAAATCATAAGATAACCTCAGATGAATATAATAATTTAAATTAATAACAATTTTCTTAACCTTGTCAGATTATATTCAGATAGCTACAATGCACCATTTGTAAGATTTATCATCCAAAATCACTGCATATCCGACTCAGCAACAATTCGTGGAGGGGACATGAGGTCTCTTGTGATACACTCAGGTATGGGCTCAAGGTTATCATGGATGGATCACTTATCAATAGATATGCGAGGTGGATGAGTCATTAGGCACCAGGAGGGGTCCCTCTTAGCAGCTTTCTCATCCTTTTATGAAATATGAGATGCATTACAGGATGTGGCTCATGCCATGACACTAGTAGGAAACTATGCGGGAAAATAAAAATCATGATGAAAGAGGTGTAGACAGACTACTTCATTTATAGAGCACTATCAAGAAAATTTTGTTATCGGTGGAACATTGCCCATATTATCAGGGAGTGAAAATATCTCATATTTACCCATATGGAGATCACTCACATGTGGCTGGAGGGGAATAGGGTTGTTTATTTCATAGTATCTATGGAAACCCCAAATAAAATAATGTCCTCGTTTCATAGATTTGTTTATTTTCTCCATGAAATGAATATTTTTATTTTGTTAATGCTGCTCTGAGCTAAGACTACATTAGACCTCAGTGATGTTTTTTTGTGCCTCATGTTTTTTCAAAATAAGAAAATGCTAGTTTTCATTCAGCATAATGGTGATTAAACATGAAGAGTATGATATATTTAATCTATATGATATTGAGTGATGAAATAGGTGTGGGACAAGGAATGGAATTTAAAATACCAACGGGGCACTAGACATGACATTATAGGTCTAAATGAATAAATGTTAATATTAACGTATGGAAAAGGGAATGTTTCTCCAAATACCTAATGGGTTTTCAATAGGTACTAAAGCTCTAAATATCTATGAGGTTCATGAAATGATGTTCTAGACCCAAATTCATGAATGTGATTATTATTGTATGTGACGTGGACTAATGTACTTAGTAACTATGAGGTGTGGTACACGGATTTATTCTATAAGTACCCATAGGGTGTGTGAAACAACATTCTATATCCATGAGAGTGTCATTGTACTATGATTATGTTTCCCATGATATGAATTAAAATGAAATGATAAATAATAACCAATGTATTGTGATATTTGATACCCATTGGGGGTAGTTCAAACTATGGAATGGGAAGAAGAAGGTATTGATAATGTGGGTTTCTTCATGAACCCAATGTTTTATGTTGTTAATTAAATAATAATTAAATGTGAAAACTATTTACTTTATGAGTTTAAATTTATTATTTATACAAATGAATAAATAATTATTTATTGGATTTTATTTTAGATATCTTTTATTCTGTCCTAATGAGTTATACTCACACCATACTCATGCTTCCAGATCGATTCCTGTATAGATCCCTTGTTTAAAAGAAATGTTAAGGGAAACAAACCTATGTTAAATGGTTGATTCGAGATAGAGAATGGCTGAGGAAACCAAACATGGTTTTGAGGCCCTCTTGGGAGTGTCAGTGTGTCTTTATTTTGGTCTCTAATTTTGACACATTTCACAAATTTTACCTGATATATCTATAGATTTAATTGGTATGTTGTATTCTTGATCTTTTTAATCATGTATCACTTGTATATTTTTATTTAATTACACTGGTTGTTATTTATTATATTTTGGTTATTTTATATTTATTTATAATATTTTTCTACATTGATAAAATGGGTACAGTCTCCCCACAATATATATATATATATAAGAGCCTCACTTCTATTCGGAATCCTCTAGAACATGGGGAGGTGTGAATAAAGTCATTTGACCAATTGAATCATGGAAACAGTATGTGGAACCTGAGTTGGGATGGTACATGAAATATTTTACCAAACGAAAGAGAAATTATAACCTCAATATTTTGTTATGATAGAGATATTCCAAAAAATATGAAAATCTCACAACATTAAATTTCAATATTAATGATTAAATTTTACATATGTTTCAAGACCATTATATAATATATATCGGAAAATAATACATTTTTCACATACCCCTCATAACGTTTAGAATGTGCAAAAGGTTTATTAATAAAAATCAGTTGATACCGAAAATATCTATGATTATTAAAAATAATTTTTTTATTTTATCAACCACACCAATATAGGCATGTATAAGAGTCAATAATTTTATATCATAGTAATAATACAGTAAAATTATCAATCATTTTTAAATAATATAGTATTATTTTATAGCACCTTTTTACATACCTTTCTCAGCTTTATTATCATGATTTTATTTCAAAAAAATACCAAAAAAGGATATGATAATATCAAAAATATTTACATTATATAAATATGGAATCCCAGTAAAATGATTTATTCTCCAATGACAACATCATTTAATTATATAATAGTTTTCTTTCAACTATTTCATAATGGATAGTTTTATAACTCTCTCATTTCATCCATAGTTATTTAATTTTTAATTATCTAGTTAATATTATCCTAATACATTAATTTCATGAGTAAATAAATCAAGAATATTGTTTTATAAATATCTTATGATCAACCAATTCATATCCCAATTAATTTATATTATTGTCTGTCGTAAGGTCATTTTTTCTGTACCAAGTCACAGTTGAGATAAAAAAATACATTTCCTCCATGGGTTTATCTTCCATAGTTATAACTACATCATAGAAAAAATTAAAAATCAAGTGTCCAAAAAAATTACTTTATAGGAATACCAAAAAAACATTACAATAACAAAATATTATGATTTTAAATTATACATAAACATACCAAGTATAATTTTCATGATAGTTTTAACTAATGTTCCCTTTTCATAATCCCCAAAATATTATATATAACATCGACGAATCTGAATCCTTATTTACATATTTTAAATTATATCAAAACATATGTTATCAAATATTTTTGATAATTTAATCTTCAAAATTATAATCAATTGATAAAATATACTTCTATAAATTTTTCTATACTCCAAAATATCATGAAAAATGGAATACAAAGCCTAATCATCATATAATCACATGAACCAATGAAAATAGTTCATTACAAAGAATGTATAAGACCATTCATGTAATAATATTTAGAGAATTATTACTATAAAATAACTAATAAAACTGAATTATTTTTTACCAATTCATTTTGTATCAAATTATAGAGAAAATGATTTAATTCATAACATTCTTAAAAATCTCACATAAATTAATCTCTTAAGGAATACTATAGTAAAAATCATATGTATTAGTTCAGTTGATTACCTAGTGATATAGAATCTTAAGAACTGGTTTTGATCAGTTGAATTTTATTGATAAACATAAGAAATAACAATAATCAATCATGTGTTTGTATAATATTTTCATATTCTTTTAGAATATATACAAAAGGAAATCATTATAATTAAAACATTAGTAATTATTATAGAAAAACAATTCAGATAATAAATCACATGAATCATATGAGTTAGTCAAAAAAAATGAAAACTGAGAGCATCTCATAGAGATGAGGTTATGTATAAAAATTAAAACCATATTTCAAATATGGTTGATACATTTGTATAGATAAAATTAAATTATGGATCCATACCATCAGTTCCCATGATTATGAGGAACTAAAACATACCCATGGATGACTATGTAATGAGATATAAACTTTTAACCACTATATTGGAGGTCAATATAAGACCTCACGCGTTATTATCTATAACTATGAGTGGAATAAAAAATCAGTCAATTATCATATAAAAAGAACCTATGAAAAGAAAGTAGAATTTATTCAATACTCCATGAAGAAACCAATGAATTATTATTGTTATTAAAATACATTAAAAAATATTCACAATTATGAAGCTAGAGATAACATCATAATCCCATGGAATGTAAATGGGTTTTTTGATGAAATAATATATCATTCTTGGTAATTACTTGTCAATAATAATAGAAAATGATATGATCGTTAAAATTTTTATATAATAGGTGCATGATTTAGACAAAAAATTCCCAAATTATTTTATGTTTGTTATATAGGTGAGTACCCTTGAATAATAGTTATATAAAATGTTTTATTCGAATAGTGAATTCATTTATGAAAATTTATTTTTATTAAAATTAAAAATCATGCTATGAGAATGTAAAATATGGTTCATTTTGATGACATAGATAAACTCATATAATAATTCCAAATAAATTTAGAGGTGATGAAATTTTTAAAACACATTCCATCTTGAATAAGAAAGGATAATAAATAATTACCTATATGATAAATAAATATATGTAGTTTTAGAAAAAAAATAACATTAAAAATAATAAATACATTTTCTCTTTTGAAATAAAATAAAATTTTATATTTATAAAATCTATTTCAAAACACTATTTAAATAAAAGTAAATTTTCAGGGATATTTCTAAATAAAACCACAAATATAATGGAATTTTTTTTTAAAAATAGTAATAATAAATAATTTTCAACATATTTATAAAATTGGAAATTTATTTATATAATTGAAAAGATATTTTAAATTTTTTTAAGTGGAAAATATGAAAAAAATGTTACTTTTTAAATTTAAAATTTATTATTGGTTCATTAATGAAGCGAAAATATTGTAAAAAAATATTTGGCGGAAAATTTTTTCAAAAAAACATTCCATGAAAACCCATTGGACAAAATAATTATTAAATATTCTATTTTAATTTTGGTAAAGAAAATTATTAGATTAGTAGACTATAATCCAAATTATCCGTCATAAAAATAGAGAATTACATTAATGGGAAGGAAAATATTGACTTAAATAATGATCCAATTTAGATATAGAGGTTCATTCATGCTCATTTTATACATTTAGAAGAGATAACAATAATGTGGGATGTATTAGATCAAAATTGACATTTCCCTTAAAATAGATACGAGAACATACAAATGGTGTGTTAAAACTAGTAATAATATTAATATTAAAGGTATAATGTTAATAAACTGAAGAACTCAAAGAATAAAAATTTTACATACCAAATTCCCAAGTGGAAAACATACTTCATAAATAATGAAACATTTGAAATGGTGTATATATGATAGAAATTAAAATCCCTTGATGTGAATATTATATTCTAAAAACTGAATTCATATTTTAGACATTACTCGCCTATATTGAATAAGATAATTAAGAAAAATTTCATCCTAATGAATCTAAATCGAGTTAAAAACACTTATATGTTGAGAATCATGTAAATAAAAACTACATGATAGGTAGATATTGAAATTAAATTACAATTAATAAAAATTATATGAAATAATAATATTGGTTATAATATAATCCTAATAATGAAATTTTTAGGAATAATAAAATCATTCCTCAGTGAATTGAATTTTAGACGAAAACGATTACGATTTGAGTAACATTTAAATGAAAACCACTTACATGTTTTGTATCATTCGAATCAATTGAAATTGAATAAAATTTAGCTTTATGGATATTATAAATCAATGAGTATTGTAAATAAATTCACTCTAAATTAATGACAATATCTAAAATATTACATGATTTACATTAAGAAATATCTCTCATGAAATTAAATCTTTGAAAAATATCCCCATTCATGAATTACTCCCTTTTTCTAATGCACTATGAGAAAAAATAAAAAATAGAAATATAGTATTCACCTATTTTAGAAAAAAATTAATATACATTATATTTTGTAATGTTTATTTACTATTATTAACAATGTTTATATTATTTATTTATTAGTAACTTGACATGTAAATTATTGGGAATCATTATAATTTTGAAGTAGTTTATTAATTATGGTATTGTAAAATATGCTTCACCGAAGATCATAATTTAATAATAATTAATATTTATTTAATGGATAAAATAATATTGTTTATGATATTTAAATTTCCATTGGAGAGTATTTAATTTTTATCCATGTATATTAAATATACAACAAACAGTTCATAATGATTTTAAAAATTTGAGCTGTGTTTTATTAATTATTTACATAAATATAATTGAATATATTACATGAAAAAATAAATCCTTATTTATATATTTATATAATTTATTTATAGTAATTTAGTTTTTATAATAATCTATGATATAATTTCATGGTATTTTTTCATGTTAGTAGTCAAATTGATGCAAACATGAACATACAATCCTTCATGGATTATTATTTATTGATTTATCAAAAAAAATAATTATTATAGAATAATAATGATGTAATTAATATTATATCAGTGTCATACAATAGAATTAATATTTATATTGAACATGATATAAAATATGAGGAAATATTGTAAAATATAAAGTAATATTTATTCGTAGTATTTTATAAATAAGTGAATTAGTTGCGATCATTTTTTGATGATATTATTATTTTCCTCCAAAATGGAAAAAACCTTAATTACTTCCAGATTATATTATTTAACCATTAAAACCATTCTGATGGCCATCAATTTAGGGACATGATGCAAAGAAAAAAATCAATCATCCCAAATAAATAGTAGTCCACATGTCCTCATAGTATATTATTAATTTAACAAAAACCGATGAAATGAATAATATGTATTATCTTTTAATAATTGAAATTATGTTATAATAACACATTTTTTTTCAATTAAACATGATTACCATCCATTTATGTTGGTTATGAAAAAATATCATATTTGTTTTGTTGGGTCTGTCCACAAACACACAAATTTCATTTTCTCTTTTCGTAATGAAAAAAGTAATGGTGGATAAAACTGTTACCATAGTTATAGTAACATTTCAATATAATAATTATATATAATTTAATATTGTGAAATCAAAATTGAATAAATAATAAGTTAATATAATCAAAACTAAATGTGGATAAAACTCTATGAAATATATACAGAATAACTACGGTTATCTCTTATGTGAAGGGGGATAAAACAATAATCGGTGGTATTTTTAGAATACCATTACCTATTTTATGTTTTTAGGAGTGTAATGATAATTTTTTGAAGATATGTGGATTAAATAAGTTGAAATTATTTAGATATAGTGAGGATAAGATTTCCGCTTATTATGAAAAATGGAGTGTCAATTTTTTTTTAAAAACCATTAAATAACTGAAAGTATCACTCCAGGTAAATTTATTAGAAAATGGGAAATAATTGAGAGTATTAGAAATTAGATTAGGAAATTCATAAAAATCTTAATTATAACATAAATATATCACATTTTTCCTTGACATCAAAGGTCTCACATTATTAATCATTTTCGGATTCCTTGTGGACAATATTATATACATATATAATATATCATTTTAAAATATGATACATATTATATATGTTTTCCCTTATGAATTTAAATTTTAAGTAATATTTTATTATTTTTTAAACTAATAAGAATTTATATAAATTTATAAAAAATAAAATTTATTTATGAATTCTTTTGGATAAATATAACATCACTTATAAATACTCAAATATGTGTTTATAAATTTAAAAAACACATCAAGAAATAATAAAACTAATTAAAATATATTTATTTGTAATTTAAAATTTATTTAATGACATTAGAATTTTTATATTTATACTATAAATTTCAAAAAGTCCTCATTGTTCTTATAAATTATATTGGCTCTATCTACATAAAAAAATCATTATTTTTTATAAAATAGTTATAAGATAATTTTTTATTTATTAATTACAAAATGAAGTTATTTTTTCAATATAAAATTTTAATTTGTATATATATATTGATATTAATGTATATTCAAAATATAAAGATAATTTTTTTAAATATCATAAATTCTTATTTTATAATTGTTTATAAATAATTATTGGTTAAAATTTATAAATCATTTGAATTAAAATTAAATAAATTCTTGCATAATTTTTTCACACATGGAATGTATGTGACTCATTCCATTTCCCAGGTTGTAATTGAGGAGTTTTTTAAGGGTAACCCAAAATTTTCTACAATTTTTTAATGGTAGGATGGTTATTCATTGGTTCGTTATGTAACACCTTTAGTTTTAATGAATTTCATTTTAATAATATATTAAAAATATTTGATAGCGATAATTGAAGGCTAGACCAAGTTATGCATACTTTAAATACAAATGACGTAAATATTATACATTAAGATAAATTGATTTTAATTTGTGGTACAAAAAAATGAGTTTTGATTATTTTTACAAGAAATTACAATTTTATATTATGTTATACAGATCACTAAGCTTAACTAGCGTTACACACCACACAGAGATTAAACAAATCATGTCATGTTATGAAAATATTATTTTAATTATCAATGAACAATTATAATTTAAGGTATTCATAGGAATATATAAATTATCAAAATATGGAAAAAACATATTTATATAATAAAATCATCAATGATTAATTAATCTCGAATTAATATAAACCCCATTTAAAAAATGGGAATATTTTCATGAAGTAGAAATTTATTTTGCAGAAGTGTGTTCAAATCAATTAATTTGAAAAATAATTTTGTTTCCAAAATAATTTAATATAATTAAATAATTATTTATTTATTAAATATTTTTTCATTAGTATTATGTGTTTCTATACGGTATATAAGATTAAATAAAATTTTATGCATAAAAGTATATTTTTAATAAAATATAGTTTTAAAAAAATTAGAATAGAAAGAATAATTTAAATAAAATTAATTATAATTGTATAAATTATATTTAAAAAAATGCATTTTTTAAATTGGAATGTTAAAATTATCTTTGGATAAATTTTTTTTTTAATGGATTCGTTTTTTATTAGTATTGTAAAATACTAAATATTAATTGGAAACTATCTTACTTTGAGTTTTTTGTATAGTTAAATTATAATTAAATTGGTCTTTAATAATAATTAGTCAATTCAGATATATAGTAATCCAGTTTAAGTCATTGAAATAAATTCCACATCAAATTTGAATAAAAAAATATCTCAATATCTTGAACATTTTAACACTAAAATATTGTTGTCTCGTCCCATTTGTAATATTAATTATAAATTACTTTCTACCACATCTATAGTTTGAATTTTAAAAAATCGATTACATATTTTAATATTAAATTATTTATTTTTTATAAAATGAAAAATGTAAATTTTCTATGATTTTTTTAAAATAATTAAAATTAATCATAGTGATTAAGTGAAACACGCGTTTAGTAAGGGACTGAAAATTAAACTCAAGGTGAAAATTACAAAGAAACATTTTCAAAACCCATTGTATTGAAATATTTTTGTGTTACTATCTCATAGATCCAATTTTGTGTATTATTTTATCATTTTTATAACTATAAATATTGGGACACCAAACATCGTGTAAAAAATTTCCAACAGTGTCCTCTCCACATTTATTAAAGGATGCATCCTCTTCCCCATTGTTCACAGCTAACATTCCCATATTTGAAGACCAATATCATCCAATATCTGATCAAAATTTACCTATAAAATCATATAATCATCAATTTGGTCTGAAATCCATCTATGAAATTTGATTTGTGAAAACCTGGAAGAGATACTGGATGAAGATGTAATGTTCATCAATGAACTTAATTTTTTTATTTATTCCTCATGTTTTTTATTATTTATATAAAATTATTATATAATATCCCCAGTATCATTAATATAATCATATTTTTTTATGTTATGGTTAAGCCCTATAATCATACCTATTTTAATCAAATGGGTTATGAAATCTAAATTTGTGTGCTCGATGGATGAATAAATCCTGAAATGATATCATTCATCATTAAATTACCACTTATTAATGATTCGAATAATTTTTTACATAGTGTTTATATAATACATATATTATATTTATTATATAATTATTATTCTAGATTTATTACCTCACACCAAAATTCTTGATTTCAATTTTTTTGAATACGAAAATGTCGTTAGTGTGTACATTTTACTACAACCTCATGAACTATGGTTATTCAACCCCATTTTAAAAGGAATGTATTATGGACGATTATAATTGGAAAATGTGATATAAGTGACATATTAATTACACTTAAATGGTAATAAATATCTATATCCATTACTTTTTTTCATTTATATTATTACAAAATTTAAATAGTGTTCATGCATACGTATGACCTTTTCTCTCCATGAATGATGCATTTCATTTACAATTTATATATTTTATATATTATTATAAATAATCATAATTAATATATATTATATTTATATAATATTTTATGATCTATAAATAGTGAAATTATTATCTATGTATTAGTAATAAGAATAACAAGTCAATATATGTATGAAAAACAAAGCAATTATTAACTGAAACATAAATTTAATAATGAATTATTAATAAATTTATAACATAAAATTTATATGGTATTATATATATCAGTATTCTTCTATGAGAGTTTTTCAATAAACTAATTTTTATTATATAGATGATATGAATGAGTATGACCAAATTCATGATTTTATGTTTGGATTTGTGTCTCAATTTTTTCCCATGAGACAAAATCCATGTTCACCACAAATTAATTGTTTGAGTTGCATATTAATCCATTAGATGTAATTTATTATCTTTATACTGATAATTATTTGGAATTACATATAAATTTTTTATCTCCGTTTCATGGGGTTCATGATTAAAATTTTATCATAGTGGTAAGGAAATATTGTCTCAATTTTTATTCTTTGAGAAAAAATTTATGTTATCCATCTATAATCTTTTATGAGGTGTAAATATTTCCAATTTTATATGTAATATAATGAATAAATCTATTCTAATAATAATTTATTATTCATTTTATGTCATTTATTCATTGTGATTATGATTCAATTTTATCAATGTCTTATGATCTTATTGTAATAATCTCATCATTTTTAGCATTATTTATTATTATTCTACAATTGGTGAAATAATATGACTAATATCTCAATAATAATAATGAACATTTGTCCCCAATATATATTCATGATATCTTCATGTAATGGTCCCTTTTTACCACTCTTTTTTATGTAGGATAATTAATAAAATGTATTGAAAAATCCTACCATATTCATCTCTCCAATGAACCTCCTTTTTTTCAAAAATCATGTTTAACAAAAATGATTTAAAAAATATTTTAAAATAATATTTTTTGATATTTTTCAGGGAACTTTATTGTTTAATTTTCTTAAATGTGATCAAATTATTTTTAAACCATCTTTTAAAAAAATTTAATGTGGTTCTCAAAGAATGTTTTTTTAATATATATTATATGTTAAAAATCTAATTCAATGTGGAAATGATTTTTTCACGAAGAATTGTTCTAAATGATATTTAAATATTATTTTCCATCCAAGATGATATACATTGATATAGTTTATTCTTTAATGACATCATGATCATTGTTAAATATTATTATTCTTATTCTAATGTTTTGTGCTTATGATGGAATGTAGAATATAAAAATTGTTACTACTCAATGAGTTATACCATGATAAAATGTGTATTAAACCCACTTATTTTCAATGTTTATGATATGATGAAATTATTATGACACATGTATTTTTTAATTAATTTATGACTTCATGAAATATTTAAAATAATAAATTCAATTTAGGGTTATGATAGAATGAATTTTACAGATTTTGTGGCACATATATGTATGATTTCATAATATGACTGGTGGGACCTATATATCCTTATAATTCATTATGTAATGATAAATGTTTAATGAGGTGAAACTGTGCTAGGGTGGACAGACCAACCCAAAAATAGGAGGTTAAATGAGAGGTCCTCCCAATCCCAAAACATGAAGGTACATTAGGGATAATCCATAAATAGAAATAAGATGGTACATAAAAGGTCATCCCAAAACTAAAGTAGGTACATGACTGAATATCCAAATACTAAAATGTTATGATTGTTTTGGATGGTAACCTTAACATATTATTTCATATATTTATGTTTCATAAAAAATACTATGACTTTTTCCTATGTTATTATCTCATTGAATATGGTCTTGATTCCCTTATGATTCACGTCATCTAATCTGCCAGTATTTATGAAACGACTAATTTGTTTGTAATTTGATATATAGGAAATGATCTAGATTAGTAATGATAATGATCTCATGCTATTATGTTCATGTTATGATAAATATATCTTTTATTTACCCTTAATTATCATATAGTCTAATCATTTCATATGTTTCCTTTCCCTAGGTTATGAAAAATAATTTTACGTTGTAGTACTAAAAGGGAATTTTTTTGGGAAAATTTAAATATTTCACCAAATTAATTTATTATGTTCTTTTTTCCCAAATATAATAATCTTTCATGGTCCCCATGAAGGTGATTTTGTAAATAATTGGATAATTTTCTAAAATAATGTAATTTCATTATATTAGAAGCCTCGGTCACTATAGTTTTTATTATTGGAAATTTTGTTCATTCCTTTAGAAAATATAATGATAAAACATTATTATTATATTTAGGTTCATTTGTAAGGATATGTTAAGGGATATATGAATTTATAAGTCCACTGATGAGTCAATGTTTAGAAAAATGACATAGTATTTTGGCAAAGGATTGAGAGAGTGGTATACATAAAATTGCATCCCAATTTGGGTACTATATGTTGATTTTGATATATAAAAAATGTACATAGGGGTAATAACCTTTAAGAAAAAATATTTCTGTACACTCGATCAAGAACTAGTACATGAAAACCAACCCTGATGCACACTAGTGTTGGAAATTCCAATAGACATGCATTGTAAATTAACAAAAATTTTATGATTGATCATTCATTAAATAAATAGATATTGAAAATGAATGATATAAAATAAAATTATGGTGTCACGGATTAAAAAAATAAGTCATGATTTAGATATCATAAATGCAATTAAGACTAAATGATTTTCCACTGTGATTTTTAATTCTCAAGCTATGGTTTTTAGCATTAGTCAATGGATAGAACCTAAAAGAACCACTAAATAAGGAATGTGTTGGAAAATTCAATGATATTATTCCTACGAATTTTTTTTGATAAATGGAATGAAAAAAATCATTGTCGTAACCCCACAAAATAATCTATCCTAGAATCCTGATAAGAAATCAAATGTTCAATTGAAAGAATAACATTTTTGTGAATAATATATAATTAAATATAATCCATTTTTATTAGAACAATTTATACAGTAGTTTATAATTAATGGATATCAAAAATAGAAAAGATATTTTCCATTATCTAGTTCTCACAATGTGAAAAAAAAATATTTTTCTTGCATACCTCTTGGAATGTGAAACTAAATAATGGTAGAATTTTTTCATGAATATAATGAAACATAGTAAAAACTACTTCATGGAATGTGATGAGTTCAAGAACATAAATTTTTGTATGTACATTTATAGTTACCTTCTTATGAAAAGGGATACTGGACATTCCCATCAATCTCATGGTTATAAATAGAAAATAACTATATAATTCAAATGAAACTCTAAACACCATGGAGATAAAAATATGGTACTTCCTTTATACACAACATGTGGGATGAATCATGGATAGAATTTTATTAAAGGGATTAATAAACATTATGAAAATGGAAGGAATTTTAATTGAGATGATTAATGTTGATGATATGGAATTAAATAGAAATCTCCACAATAATCACATCCCATGATTTAGTGTTTTAGATTGAAGAAGTACGAGAAATAATTAAATCTATGTCCCAAGGGGGGAGATCAAGTAGAAAATACTCAATGTAAAATAAGTAATGGTCTTAATAATGAAAATGATGATACTAAAAATTAAATATGATAAGAATGAGGAATTATAGTATAATATGGTGATCCTAATTAATGGATTAAATATTTGGTGGAATAATATATATTTTTATTTTTTGGATTCAAGAATTATGTTTTATGGATACTGAAATATAAATGGAATTTTTTATATATGTTTTTCAATAAAAAATTAATGAATATGTTTTGAGATGCTGATAATCAAGAAATGTTATTTTCTCGCATGGTGATATTTTGATTATGGAAATATTACACTTACTGTTATCTAGAGGTCGAGAATAATTGTGTTCCAATTGGATAAAGAAATGATTGATATGAATAATGTAACTTTCATAGAACAAATTACATTTTTAAGAAATATGTCAATATATTATATGCTTTTACACTACAATTGATCGATTTTATGACATTTTTTTATTTAATGAATAGATTCCAAAATATGTGTATTTTTTATATAATTAGGAAGCAAGTGTGTTTATAATATGATTTAATAGTGATTTAAATTATTATCATGTTTGTGATGAAGGTATTCACATGTTTTATTAGTAAAAATCATGTGATTCTTTATGACATAGTGGTATTAATGTAATTTTGATTTACATATCCTTATTTATAGAGATTTAATTATAATATTTTAGAAGGGTTATAAGGGTAACCATTAATGATTGGGTTTATGCTAACAATAGCCTATAGGTTTAGAGGATACTATTTCCCAATATGATGGTTTATGCATATTCAATAACATTTTCTAACTATTTTAGCATTAATCATAATGAAATGTAGAATAAATGAATTAGTATTCATTCTGTGAATCTTATGAACCATTTGTGATTCAGGCATAAAAATTAACCATTATTTATTTGAGTGTCTGATGATGTTGAAGTTGATAAGGTCATGTCTATATAGTATGATTGTGCTTATGAAGTGGAATGAAATCAATTAAGTTTATATTCTCCTTAAAAATGATAAACTTTTGTAAATGATCTTAATTTAAAAGGGTTTTCAATTATCATCAATTTTTATGATATCAATGAACTTTTAAAGCATGTTGGGTCTATAGTGGTAGGATATATGACCATATATAGAACATCCAATTTCTAATGATCATTAATCTCTAACACTCTATATAATTATTTATTCCTTTCTTTTATGTCCAAATAATTTCTTCACACCAATGTTCTCTTATATGGAAACCTTTTTCTGATTAACCATGGATAACCATTATGATACATACATTCCATTTTTAATCGATGTATTAGATTTAATTTTTTTTTGATGTGTGTATCATTGAAATGAACTATCAAGTAAAAAATACAACATAGATTAATTTCAAGAGTGAAATTATTTTTAATTGGGGTAAAATGTAATACCATTAGTTTTTATGAATAATATTATTTTATAAATGAAAATACATTGATGGATTTATTTTAAAAATGAACCATGTTATTAATTATTTATTTCCAATACCATGGAAAGATTTAAGTACTTGAAACACGAAATTTATATTGTGGTATATTAAAAATTATTTTTGTAACATGAAATACCATGTTCATGTTGTGTTATTCGAAACACCAACTTTATCTTATGTTATAAGCAACATTGTGATTAAGAAAACATGGAAAATTATTAAAGTATTATTTTTATTATTATCATGCTAATAAAACTGATTGTATTTATAGGATTATCAATACTATGAAAATATATATTAAACATATTTACATAAAGTGTTTTTCAGTGGCAAAATAATTAGAATTGAAATTAATATTATTTTCAAAATAAATTGATATATTTTCCAGAAAACAAAAATTTAAGTGAAGAATTGTGTTTTAAATTAATAAATTTAACTAAATAGTTTTAGTTAATGATTTATTGAAATATATATTCTATTTATTTATTAAAATTTTAAAATTTAATATTACATACTATATAAACAATTGATAATAACAAACCTAATATAAAATATACTGAGATATATATATTTAAACTGTATTTTTACTATCTTTTAATGAATAAATTTTTTAAAAACTAATTTATGAAACTATTATTAATTATATAAGGTAAAAACAATATCATTTTTGAAATTGGTACATTAAAATTATCCTTAATGTTATTTTTCTAATTTCTCGGAAAAAAAATTCATTTATAATGAATTATGAAAAATTAATAATATTATTTAAATATTTAATTTTTAGAAATAATTATATAGTTAATATATATTTTAAATTGGTTTTAAATATAACAAGTTCATTTATACATCATTTAATCCAATTTAGGTCATTATATTCAATTTCCCATTGAAATTGGATATAATAAAATTTTCATCTACTAAATATTTTCACATTAAAAACTCATTGTATATTCACATATCTGGGATTAATTTAAATTTGTTTTCCACGTATATAGTTTGAATTTTGGGAAATGGATTACTTATTTGGAATCAAAAAATTTAATTTCTAATAATTCCAACTTAAATTTTTACAAAACTGATTAGTGAAATCAGTTAAAATTATTCACTATAAAAATGTGATTTTTAGAGGAATAAAAAATAGGATTATATTAGAAAATGACATATAAAATTGTAAAAATTGAATTGGATGGCCATATATAGACACGAACACTTAATTTAGGTGCATTATTAAATTACTGAATCAATTATATAGGAAAAACATTAGTTTTTTAACTTATTTTCAGAAATGCCAAGTCTATCCTGTCCCCAACATATGAAAGGCATCCCCATCTTCCCCTCTCATCAAACATATCAAGCCACTTTATCATATCCCAAATATATCAAAATCATTTCCCAATAACCCTCCTCTCATCCTAGATGCATCTCATTGGGAAAAAATCTATCTATGAATGTCTTTTGGGGAAAATAAAAAGAAGATACCTGATGAAGTGGTAACATTAATCAATGGATGATTATTTTTTTACTTCATCTTATAAAACATTTAATTATTTATATATATTTATTATATATTAAATTAAATATCATCAATATAAAAATATGTATCTATGTTATGGGAAATACCCACCATGTCACACACATCCATAAAATTGTGTATAGAATTTTCATTCATGTGTATTGTTGATTACCTTCTCAAGAGATGATATCATTTTTCATCTCTAACCACCATTTAATGTAGGTAATATAGGTTGAAATTCTATTTATATATTATATTTATTATATATGTGATATATTTTTTATATATAATTATTATATAACTCATACCTTCAATCATTATATTTTGTGAGAATATAATAATATCTATTGTGTGTACGGATGACTATTGGAACATGATGATTTGTTATGATTTTAAATGTAATGTCTAATGTATTTGTTTAATATATGTATCACAAGAAAAATTAAAAAATAATAAAATTCCATTTGATAGCATGTTTGAAACACAAAACTAAGAATAGTAATGAAGATTACAACTTGACACTTTATAATATATATGATACATGCAATATATATATTATATTCAATAGTTTTAAAGAATGCAATACTATGTCATCTAACATTGCACATAACCTCGTGTTTCATCCGTAGTTGTCCTTAAAAAAATTTAAATTTCTACTGAAAATAAAAATTATTAAAATATTATTATATAATATAATTAGGTATAACATTTACATTTAAACTAGTGGGTATAAAAATATATAGTTCAATGCATTATTTAAAAATTAATTAGAATGAAATATAAATAACAGTTCAATATGAATGAAATGTTTAAAATACTATGTTTATATGCACAAAATCGTTTTCTCTTAATAAATTAATTAATTACAATTAGTTAATGATATTGAATATATATATATATATTATATTCAATAAAAAAAATTTATATTCCTCAAATATATTTGATTAGAAATAGATAAGAAAAAAAATCCAATTTTATGCATAAAAACTATTTTTTCAAAATGATGTATTTCCAACTTTTAAAAGAAACCATTTTTCAAAATAAAATTTTCAAAAATTAAAAAATTGTATTTAAAAATATAAATATAAATTTTAATGAGTAATTTCAAATTTATATAATGGTGAATTTTTTGTATCCTTCTGAGAACTTTTATTCATTGATAAATAATTAAACATACTAAATTTTAAATGAAATCATACTTTTCATCTAAATATATTATAAAGTAAAATATATTTTATTTTTTTAATATCAAATTATATTAGTTATAAATATATATAAAATTTAGGTCATTGGATTTATTTTTATGTTGAATTTTGAAATAAAATCTTATAAAAAATTTGATCAAGATCACATTAAAACCCTTTTTCTCGACACATATGCAAGATTAATTTTAAAATAATGTCTATAATATTTGGTAGTAGAATATCGGAAAACAGATTAAATATTTTTAATAATCAATATATATAATATCATGTATGGAAACAATGTATTTTTACCAATAATATTATTAAAACAATTAAAAGTAATTAAATTGATCATGGTTAAAATGGTTTTACATAGAAGGACCGATTTAATCATAAGGGAAAAAATGACCTAGACACCTAACCAAAAACCATTTCTGGTGATATTTCTACAATATATCATTTCTTTAATGAAATCATATTTTTAGGATCAATAGGTAAGGGAGACCTATAAATAGTTTTTACCTTTTGGTATATACAAGAAATCCACTCTTCAACTATAAAGGTCACTCACCCCCCCAATAATTATCACCTATATTGAATTTTGGATCACCCAAAATCTTTCCAAATGACTTAAAAAAATTCATCTTCTCATCATAGAATATTTTATTTCAAAAAATATAATACTACGTTGGATTTTTGTAAAAACTGAAATGGGTTACTGGAAAAAATCGGTAATGTTCATCAATGGCGACTTCGGTTTCATTGATTTTTTAAAAATCTCAATTATTATTATATAATGATAATATGTTAAAATTAATTATATTTAAAATACTGAAAAATATTTTAGGATAATTCTATTATCTAAAACAACACATGATTATACAATGTGAGAAACATAGTCATTATTTGTGTCTACGGTGGGCTACCACCTCACAAAACAAAGTCATAGATTCTTCCATTACCACCTTTAATTATTGATAATAGTGATTTAAATATAGCATAAATTTAAAATATAATATAGTTATAATGTTAATATGAATCATTAATTATTTTATGACATATACCATCATCCTTTTCATTTTTTTCAAATATGATAACAACACTTGTAGACGTGTGGACTACCACATACTTAAAGAGACTTGATTCATTCACACATTTCATGGAATGAAACAAAGATGTTTTCTTAGAAATGAGTTATATATATAATATAATATGATAATCTAATAAAAAAATAAATATAATTTACATTTCCTTATTCTAATGCACCATAAATATGATCATAGTGTTCAATCGAACATACGACCTACTGTATCCATGAACCGTGAATTCCATTTCATATTAAAAAATTATATATTTTACTATTAAAACAATATTTAATAAATATATATGATATTAATATCATGGTTTACATTTTATTTATTATTAAATCATTATCTATGTAGTTGGAATAATATAAAAGTCAAAATATACTCGATAAACAATATAATAAACTCCCAAAAAATGGTAATAATATAATATTATCAATAATTAATTAATATGATATTATAAAATGATGTTATAATATTTCATTGTCATTTGAATAATTTATTAATAATTTTATATCAATATTAAAACAATAAATATAGTATGTTAAAAAAATTACGACCAAAAGAATGTGCAATGTAAGCGATTTCATCTCAATTTAATTTCATTCAGCCATATAGTAATGTTTTTCACCCCATTACTTTTGTATTGTTTATATATTTCCTCTTGACATGTAACATAAAGAATAAATTACTATTCATGGTATTATAAAATTCAATTTTAATTATTTCATATATGGAGGCTTAAATCATAAGTTACTGTGTCGTAGATAATTTTCTAACTAAATCCATTTTCATTGGATTATATTAAAACCACATTCTCTTGATTAATATATGATTATTAATCTAATGAATTTTTTAAAATATATTGTGTTATTTAAGATTTTTTATTTGTGAATTTATAGTTGACAATCATAATCAATTCATTGATTAATGATCACTTCAATGTTATGATCATTTTAATGGTTATATAGAGATATCATTCAAATATTGATTTTTTATTCATTAATTTTAATTATAATAAGATATATGATCCTTGATTAATAAAAGTCTTCATTTTCATCTACTATTTTTATTCATGATCTTTTTTTATGATCCCAACATTTTATGGAGATGTCTTAGGGATGGTATCAAGAATTATTTTTCCATGTATTGAATATATTTGTTTGGGATATATCATGTTAAAATTAAGGAAATTTATAAAGAAGTGTTGTAGTGTGTGGTTGGAGCATATATTTCCCAAACCATGCACCATGGCCCAAGAAACTATGAAACTAAAAACATAAGGGAATTTCAGGATGGATTAGGTATTTTCTAACTAAGTTACCTCTTTGGAGAAATTGTAAACCCCCTATAAAATAACATAGTTTGGAAAACAATGCACCCTTACCCAGTAAAAAATTTCATCTTTTTAGTTATCTCGAAATTTAGATTTCATATTTTTGAACTACCCTTTAAAACATCTTCTTGAACCTAAGTCATACATGATTGATTCATGTAAATTTTTTTGGTTTCCGGATATATTCCTAAATATAATATACTCTTTTATTGGTGATTTGATGGCCAGATTTGAGATCCAATCCTCTTCAAATTTACGATCTATATCTTATTCTATAGCATTTTTCTGTATAAATTTCATATTTACATGGGTGAGAATTCATCATAAATTTTTAGGTGGCTGGTATACTATTATAATTTTAGTGTATTGATTTCAATTACGTGTATGTAATTATACATTTCCTATGAGATGATTATAAATTTATTTTCTTAATTTCAATTAATCAATTTGTCAATTAATTAATTAATGGATTGCGAATATAGTGATGCTGATATTGTTGAATTGGAATAAATAATTTTTAAATTAATTATATAGATATTGGGATTTTTTATTGGTTTTTTAAATTATAGAGTAAATTAATAGATATTGTTGTCATTATGAAATTGAATTATGTTATATATTCTTTTGGAAAATTTAATTGAATGGATGAATATACAAAAGTTTTTAATTTACTAATATTATTGAGGTGATTAATTATTTTTTAAATTAATTAATGGTTTTTTTGTGATGAATTATTTTTTAAATAAATTAATGGGATTTATGTTATTAATAATTCATTGAGTTAATTAATGGAATGTGTGTGATTAATTAGTTGATGGACTAATTAATAGATCTACTATGATTATATTTTTATCGAATTAATTAATTAAATGATTTCAATATGAAATCCTAAAATAAGAATAATAATTTGGTGAGTTAATTAATTGGTTTCTATTTCAGATGTTATATTGTTAAATATGATAAATATTGAAATTGTTATATATTTTCATTCTTATATTGGATAAGTTTTACTACATAAAATTCACATTGTGATAAATTTTTATATTTATGTGTGGCACCTGGGTTGTTATATAAAAATACCATTGTGATAAGTATTTACATTTATGTGTGTTACATGGTCTACTAAATCATAATAACACAATGATAATCATTTTTAGTGAGTGTGAGATAAGGATTGTTTCTTAAAAATCTCATTGTGATTATTGAGGTGCGGGATAGGGACCGAGGTTTGAAATATCCATAAGGTGTTAGACCTGGTAACCTATGCTAAAAAGTTACTATTGAACTATGGATATAATTCTCCATTATATGAATAGAGATGATGAATGGTAACAATGTAATCTTATTTTATGATATCCATTGGGGATAGTTCAGACTCTTTCATGGTTAGAAGAAGGTATTGAGAGTTTTGGTGTCCTATAGAACCCATTGGTCTATGTTGTAAAAAATAGTAATTCAATAAATGTTAAATGTTTAATTTATTAATTTTCATTTATTATTTATGACAATAAGGATATTATTTTTGTCATTGTCATTGGTGGCCTACTAAGTTGTACTAACAACCTTCTCGGTATACCAGATCAGTATTGGAATATATTTCACAGTTCTATGACATGTTTAGGGAAACGACCATGTGATAGATGAATGAGCATGGATGGTTCTTGGATGAGGGAACCAGACATTGTGTCATGACAACTTGTGATTTTTAAGGCTATTTATTTTAATTTGGTTTTCATAGTAACACGTGAAATGTTTTGGAATGACATATCTAAAATTTTGTTTTATATATTTTTTTTCTTGTATTTTTCATCATGTGATTTTGGATTTTTTTTATTATGGATATATAATTTTGACTATCTATTTTATTCCGAATATGGTATTACTCTAATAAAGAGCTTATAGTCTCCATTATCAAAATTTTATCATTGTTGTTAGTCTATAGCCACAGGTGTATAGGGGTGCATGGTTGAGGTCACATAGCTAACCAGCTTGGGGAAATAGTTTGTGGAACACATATCGAGTTGTTAAAAAGATGTTTCATTACATAATTGAAATTTATTTTGATATTTATTTATATTAGGGAAATGTATAAAAGATTCTAATAATATTCATTATATGGTTATGAGCCCATGCATGGAAGTAGCTAACCCATGTACGGGGGATCCCCATGTGACCATGGTGGGATTTCTGTTATTAGTATATATATTACAAATGGAGAATATTTAACCTTGGGGGAGGCACTTGTTGTGTGATGTGATATGTTTTTTGTGATTTCATGATATTTTACTCATCACCGAGAATGGAATGAGATTTTATTATTAATGCATCATTCTAGGAAATCAGGATTTTGATGTGACAATAATAATTTTAGGCATCCAGAAAAAAAGATTTTCTATAAAGGGTTTAATGATATTTTATATATTGGATTGGGTGAATGTGAACATTAAAAATTTGATTAATGAGAAATTGATAATGTTAACTGATTTTTTTGAATAAATGGTCTTCTAATGGAAAAATTGAATATTTTAGTGAGTTAACACTATTATGAATTTCCTAGATGTACTATAGTTATGGGTTGTGATAGTGCATATGTTTTAATCGTGTAGCGAGGTTTGTGGGCATGATATTTTTAGACTATTTCGAATTCCCCTAGTTAAATGTGTAAACAATGAGTTACATGTATAGAAATGTTTGTTTTTTATATAAGATATATACCTCAATAATGATGATTATTATGAGGTAATGATAAAGATATGACATGATATTATCTTCCTATTATGTATATTAAGATACATATGGTTCCAATTGAAGAATCCTGATAGAAGTTATGAAAAAACATTTCTCGCTTACTACTGTTAATGGAGAGAGACCTTGAGAAGGTAGTGAGATTATGTATGACCTGGCATTGTATTATTAGTTACATCACCCATAGACTTACTAGAGATGGAGGAGCTGATGAATCTTGGTTTTGGATTGAGTCTATCTATACTATATCACACCATTTAGAGAATACTGATGAGAATTGGATCAAGTTGTCTACATACAAGTTACATGGAAAATAAAAGAGCTGCTGGGACGTTTAGGGCCAGACATGATAGTTTTATGGTGTATAATGGAAGGGAATTTTTTAGATGATCCAGGAGAATGTTATAGTAGAGAAACTAAGGCAGGATAGAGTAGTTGAGTTCATGAGGACATCTTAGGGTAGTATTTCAATGATGGACTTTGGTGCATGATTTGAAGATTTGAAGTGATTTTCTATTGTAATATAATGGAAGGAAACATATATGATGAGGTGTTTCCATGATAGTATTAAATTTGATATTATACCCTAGCATAACATATTCATATTAATGTAATTTCATAAGGTGGTGGGTTAGGGTCTTATATATCATGAAAAATAAAAGAGGATTCCAGTGCATTAAAAACATGTTGATGTTTTATGATCATGAAGTGCCTCATATAAGTGTAATGAGAGTATTTTTGATAATGTTAGTCAGGGTGATAGATAAAAGGGGAGAAAAGGGGAATGGTGAGTCACATAGAACCTTACCTAGATTATATTTCACCTATGCAGCAGGCCATGCCACACTCATAGACACAATCCTCAACCACCAGTATAATGAGGATCCTAATACTATATGGAAAATATATATAATTTCAGTTGGAACCTATGATAAATGGTTAATTATAGAGTATCTTGGAATAATATGTGTGTGGGATGGGAAAATTATACCTCATATTAGTATTGCGGCTTGAGTTCTACTGGATATGGGGAGAGAGGTAGTAGACAACATGCCTATATGAAATAGAACCTATATTAGCAGAGTAGTGTAGCTCATGGGAATCCGAATGAATCAAATGAAATAATAGAGGGAAATGGACATGTATATTAGCCTAAACATGTTGATAGCAAGGTTGTACCATAAGTAATTAAAGGTACTATTCATATGATTTTTTTGTTATCTTGTTTCGTATTTAATAGTACTTTCTCTCGTTCTATTATTTATTCACAACATCTAAATTCTTTGAGAATCGTGATGGAGTTCAGGAGTGAGGTTATGATAATAGATACACCATTGAAAGTACAATCTAGTGACATATATTTGTGAAAAAAAAGGTTTCTATTGAGGTTTGGTAGTATCATTTTCATTGGGATATCTACATTCTATATATGTTAGAAATTTTTCTATTAAGGACGTGGAATTTTTGTACCATATTGAGTCCATGATGATTATGATCATAGTATATTAAAAATAACACATCATGAGGGTGACAAATATATTCTCCATGGATAATGGATTATCACTGAAGGTCGTGTCGGGTTATTTTATCAACAATCTGAGAAGTTCACAATCTCAGTTGTAAGTTTATTACAACTTAATGGATGTGTAAAGAATGATGTAATTCCACACATATTGGAAAGGATTTTGGATGTGTTTCCTAAAGGATTCCAAAATATTCCACCTGATGGATGGGCAGTGTTTACAATGTAGCTGATTTTTTGGGCTAATCCAGTTGTAATTCTGCTATACAAAATGGAAACTACATAGCTTCAAGGGTTGAAGACTCAATAGGAGGATTTGGAGAATAAGGGGTTTATTTGGCCAAGCACATATCGTAGGGATTCTCAAGTCATGTTTTCCAAGATGTATGATGGAACTCAATGATTGGTTGCCAATTACTGGATGTTAAATCATATGACTAGGTTGAAATGGTATCCAATTCAATGTATCGATGATACACATGACTAGGTGATGTGAGATTATGCATTATACCTGATTTACATAAGATCATCTTATTATCAATTGAGAGATATTTATTATGGTGTATCAGATACTAATTTTAGAATCATGTATTTCCTTTATGAGTTCATAATTATATTGATTGTTTTTTAACTCAATAGAAGTGTTTTGGTTCTTGTTAAATATAATCTACCATCCATACCAAGATTAGTTTGTTATAGTATTTGTGTATGGAATCGTTGGGTACTCCAAAACCCAAGATCTTCATCCTTATAATCATGAAATCATCTAATGTACACTAAGAGAGCTTCATATATACACATTGATAATTAAGTGTATGTTTTGGATTGATCTAGTAAACATATAATGCAACATAATCATGAAGGGAGTTATGTTATTAGACCCAAAGATGTTCTAGGAAGTCATATCATAAATTCATCCTAGGGTCGTTTTCGATATCTAGAGTATTACGAGGTTCGTTGGATATTTTTTAGGTTCATCTGAAAAATTTCCCACTTAAAGGAATGACATGTGCGTGTGACTAAAATGGTTTTAATGTTTTAATGGTCAGAAGAGTCTTAGAACACCTTTTAGGAGTTGAAGAATCATTTTATATTGGAAACAATCTTCGACGTACCAAATCCAATTGGGAATTAAACAATGTCCTATGATTCATTCGTGATAGGTCATTAAGAAGTGTTGATGTAAGGAGATCTATTTTTGGTGTATAGGTCTAAGAAGTTGAGGAAACATGATTAGAACTAAGAAATGCATGAACATGATTTTCCATTGGTTTTATATACATTGATGAGATGATGTAATCATCTATAGGGATATAATTTTAATATTTATACCAATGATAATAGATTAATGTATATATTTTTGCATTAGTATTCGAATTGTTGGAGGTAGGGGTGGGTTGAGTATATGTTGTATCATGATGTTTTGGCTTCATATATGTTTGAGAAGGTTAACATTATTGTGGTTATTTGTGTTGGAAAACATAGAATCTTGAAGCTCAATAATGTATTTCTTAATGAATATTGATGAAAATACTAGATGTGATGTATTGTGTTTTTCAACAGAGTGATTAGAATATGAATCTCGTATCAGATTTAGTAGAGTATACACTTCTAAGAGGTAAAAAATATTGAAATTTCGATGATTTTTTATTTTTATTCTTGAGGGAATTACTCGAAGGTGTGATTTAACATTAGATTAGACTATGGATCAATACGTGATCATCTATGTTAAGAATTTTTTTTGTTCCAATCTGTATGCCGGAAGAGCTGTTGCTAGAATTTCATGTCTAAAAGTGGAAGATTCATCCAAGATTGAATGAAATATACCACAAAATACTATTATATTTATTTTTGGTATGAAAATTTAAATATCAGGGTTCAAGAGATGATTCTAAACCTATCAGCAAGAGATTCCCAAGCCTCAATGGCCGGGTTGTTTACTAAAGTTATTTCTCATTCTAGAATGCATCTTGGATGACGTTACTATATAATTTGTGGTGGGTCTCTTGTGGATTCCATGGAATAAGGATGATATTTGGGTTATTGTGGATATTTTTAAAAAATATATAGAATTTATTACTAATATGTGTGACATTCTCTTTGGATCAATAGGGAAATATGTATGTTCATGAGATAGTACATATGCATGGGGTGACTGAACTGTAGTTTTTGACCATTACTCATTCATTATATAATTATTCATAGAGGGATTCATGAAATAACATGGTATATATGATTTATTGATTACTTAATTCCACCAAAAGAATGAGATGGTGTCATAGTGTATTACACAGGTTCTCGAGGATATGATATGAGAATGTGTCTGGAACATTGGTCTGTTTTTGGAGAAGAAACATTATTTCAGGAGGTTTCCCTATTTCCATAATTATAATCCTATGATATATATGAAACAATATGGGGAAAATTATGGTGGGTCATGATGATAAACTCTGTGTTTAATAGAGGTAGGTTAGTTAGAGTTGTTCAGATAGAGTCTCAAGCAACAGATGTAAGAGCAGGTTCATCTAATTTGGAAGCAAATGACTACATCCTAGTGAAGGCACAAGTCATTTCGATATATACCTCGATGACCCCTACAGTTTTTAGAGGGTGATTGGGTATTTATTTATATGTCTCATAGATTAGGTCAGTTTTGGATATAGAGACAGGGTATGTTGGCACCCATTTTTGTTGGGCCATTTGTGGTTGTGGAGAGAATCAGGCCTGTGTTGTACCAATTATCTCTTCCAAAAAGATACAGTTCTATGAATGAAATTTTGAATGTTTTATAAAATTAGATGTATCAACTTGAACATTCTCATGTGATACATGTTGTTTACGGTGTCCTTGAGATAGAGGAATACTTTTAGGAGCATATAATACTTATGTTGGATCGGAGTGATCCTTATAGTTTTTGAGTTTTGTGAACATGGATGATTTTATGTTGATGAATGGGAGAGATATGATGAAATTGAGGTTTAGTTGCTACAAAATTTATACTTAAAATCATAGAGGTACATGGTAGTACAACTTGAGGATGTGATGTTATATGGTGGGTTGATTATCCGATACCGACCTTTTCGGAAGATGTCTCTAATGTGGATTCAGATATTATATTTATTTTCATGATTATATTTTTTTCTGGGGTTTATAATGTGTGTGTTTCAGTGAATATTGGATAATCCATACACCCCCTATAAGTAGAAAATAGTTTGAAAAATTGTGGGTAGTTTTTTAATAAACCCATAAATTAGATTTGAAATTATTGAACCCCCCATTTTGACCCAAAATCAACTTTAATGCTGACATAATTAATTCCTCTTTTTTTTAGGATCATATAAAAATTCATATGATTGTCATCCTCGTTTCATGGGCATTCAAAACACGAATTTATGATCTTCACCTATCCTGGTTTCAGATCCCTATCCCATGCTTCAACATTGTTACATTTCAATTCTGGATTTCCATTAGTGAGTGCTATTTCGCGGTAAGTGGTATATGATTCCAATAAAATATTCCTTATTACAATTACCTATATGTAATTGTACAACTTCTTGGAGATTATTATAAAATGGGTTTATTATATTGAAATAATTAATAAAGAGATTGTGAAATTTGTGTTGTTTAGATAGTTGAATTGGAATAACTAATTGTTGAAATAATTTTGGGGATATTTAGAATATAGAATTAGAATATTTATTTGTCAAATTAATCAATGGGGATTTTATTTATTATGTGATTTTCTGATTTGATTAATTAATAGTTAAATTATTTAAGGTAACTGATGTAATTAATGCAATGATGAATTATTTGAAGAAATAAATGTGATTAATTAATTAATAAATTAGTTAATGGTATTGGTCTAATTAATTAAATGTTGAATTAATTTACGATACTGATGTGATTAATTATTATTGTTTATTTTATTTAATATTTGTAATTAATAAATTATTAAACTAATTAATGGAATGTATGTGATCAATTATTTATTGAATTAATTAATGAAATGATTTTATTATGAAATAGATAAATTGGATAAATTAATTTTCTAAATAAATAATGTATTTTTTAGTACATGTGATGTTATGAAACAAGTAATTTTTTAATATTTTGAGATACTATCATTTTTGTGTGGGACATGGCATGATGCATTGAAATCTCATAGTGATTATTATTGAAATTGTTGTGTGGGGTATGGTCTATTATATTGAAATCCCATTTTCAGAAATATTAACATTCATGTGTGGGACACGGTATTATATATCATAATTCATCAGTGATAAATTTTGATTAAATATTAGGGGGAAAGAAAGCTACTTCTAAATATCAGAGTGACTATTGAGGTTTTTTATAGTGACTGGGGCTCTCAAAACCATGGGGAGTTAGACACGACATTCAAAACCCATGGGTTAGAATTGGACTATGGTTCTAATTATCAATGATTTGCACTGAGATTATGAATAGTAACAATGCAATTATGATATGTGATATCCCTTTGGGGTAGATCATAATTGGGCATGGGCCAATGTAGGTATAGAGAGTTTCGGTGTCCTAGTGAACCCATTGGTCTCTGTGGTTAAATAAAGAGTAATTAAATAAAATAAAATTAATTATTTTATAACTTATTTGTTTTAATATATACCAATTGATACATTATTGTTGACTGGATAGTGTTTTAGACCTTATTAGTGGTAGCCTATAGAGTTGTACTCTCACCATACTCTGGCTGGCTAATCAGTACCCAAATATATTTCATAGTTTCATGACAAGTTAAGGGAAATGGCCATATGTTCAATGACTGGGTCGGGATAGCTTTTGGATGAGGGAAATAGACAGGGTGTCAAGACCTATTAGAAGTTATTATTTTCATTATTTGTTTTGGGTTTTGAAAATTGACACATGGCACGTATTGGCATGACATATCTACTGTTCAAATTTGGATATTCTATTTCTTGTATTGGTTATTGGGTGCTTCTGATATTGTTATTCTTTTAGTTATATTATCTATTATTTCATTTTTATTTACTCTATGTAATTACTCTAATTAATATGGTATTGTATCCCAATGATAGATATTATACCCTAACATATATTTGTCAACCTTTGGAATATTGGGATGCACGCCTGAGGTCATGTGGAAAAATGTCTTGTGGAACCGGTGTGTGGCACCCAGGCTGATACATTACATTTTTAAAGTAAGAGTTATATTTTTTCAATTGTTTTTAAATTAATTTATTTATAAAATGTCTTAAATAAATTATTACTTTATTTATCTCTTTGTTCATTATTCTATTTTCTTTCAAATAATTCTTCATAGAATTTTTTTAAATAATGTTTTTTAATATTTAAATGTTATTTATTAAAATAAATTTCTTCCAATTGTTTATTTTGGGAAATTTTTTTCAATGGAATCATCTAAAAAATATGAAACACTATATTTTCTAAACTTATACTATGAATCAATAATATTATACATGACATGAAAAAAATTAATCGCCATTATGACAATCATTACCTTGATACATCTTTTTAATGTTTTTGAGGTTGTTATAAATGATTTTTTTAAATCTGATTTAAAAAAATAAAATAAGATGATATTTTCTATAAGTACAATATTAATGATATTTTTATTGAATTCTTATTTAATTAATGAAAACAATTATTATAATTAATCTAGTGGGTATAAGTTGTAATGATGTCATTTTTATTATTTAGCTGGATGGATTATAATAATTTGTACCAAGGATAGTATTGAAATTCACTTCCTTGAACAATTTTTTGTAACTAACCTGCCCATGAATTATTCACCATGTGGTGATCATGGATCATTAAATTTCAACTATATAACCATATAATTTATCATGGAAATGATTATTTCATAAATTGTGTAATATTTTTTTATACATTAAGTACATGACAATTATTTGATTAAATGAGGAATTATTGGAAATGGCCAATATTTTACTCAATAAAAATAAACGGTAACAGACATTATTAAAATATTAAATCAATTATTGAATATTTGAGGATTGACATGGACATGTACGATAAGGGTGGGTCCCAATAAAAGACATCATCTCAATGCTTCCATAGTCTCTTGGGATGATTTATTTGGCTATAAATAGTATGGTTTTCACCTAATATGATTTAATATATATTATGAAAGGTCCTTATTGTAAAAGTAACATGTGCCTACCAAAGTAGGGAATTAAATAATTAATTATTTCCTTTATTTAAATTCATTTATTGTTATCCATGATATTATCTCTATTCAAAACCTATAGAAGCATTTTATTTGTAGTTTATTGATTAAATGTAATTTTTTTGGAGTCATTCAACATACTATATGGATTAGTATATTTCCAATTAATTGAATGGAATATGTTTCTAGTAATTCACCTTTAAAAATTATTTATGCACTTCATTATTTGGTTATGGATTATATGGAATTTGTGTTTAGTTTTTACTATTCAATATTGATTCTTCTTGTTGATTAATTTTTTATTCAATTATATTTAACCCTTATAAGAATTTGAGATCATGTTTATTTTTTTTACCATTTTTCCATAATTCAATGAGGTATAATAATAATGATATAAAATGATATGCTAGATGGAATAAATTTATTCTAAAAGGGGGGGGATTTTATATTATAATTTTTTTATTTATTGTTATTACCAGACTGATGTATGTATCCAATTTACCAAGAATACAAAACTGATCGATTATTTTGGATGAATTTACTTATATATTCTAGAAATATAACAGTATTAGCCACCACAAAAATGCCTACAGGGGCCAAGTTTCTACATTTAGAATCAAATGAAGTTTAGAAGAAACCCTATAATCTAGATTTATGAAATCATTGATTAGGGAACATATATATAAGATATTATCTATTGATAATTCCATATAAATATACTATGGTTTTGGTAAGATAGTGATTACGTTGGTTTCCCTTTAAATATATCCTTGTCGAGATACTACAAGTGGACAAGGTTCTAGAACTGATAAACATTAGGTTAATATCTTTAAAAAGGGTGTGTTCCCTTGACTCAGGCATAACCCAGTACATAGTAATGATCCTCACTCTCTGCACCTTTTTACACTTCCTGTGGTTTCTTTTAGGATAATTCTCATTTCTGTTACAATCTAATAGAAAACCATTTAATATATCATAAAAAATAAATGACCAATGTTAAAATGAATACCCTATAATGAACTATGTGAAAATAAGATCGATGATGTTTTTATATATTTGGAATCAATAATTAAATTCTAGAATTATTTCAAGAGATAATATTTTATATAAATGTTTTATGGAACATTTAATGATTGTGTAAAATTTTAGAATCACACATGTATTAAAAAACATATATTTTATGCATGTCATCATGGGATAATTATTTAATGACTGAAAATAAGAATAACGGACAAAAAAGTGTTTTGTTTTAATGTGATGGGATTCCATCAATATTAAGGTTATTTTTAAGACATTTATGGAATTACACCCCATTAGTTTAGAACATTTTTAATGGAAAATTTATTTGGGGAATAATTAATTTATGTTTTAGACACATTAGTTTGATGGTAATTATAACCATTAGTGTTATTATTACAATTTATTAGATTTAAATAATTTTGAAATTAGAATATAAGGTTTTGAAGAAATTGTTGAATAAAAAACTCTATTGAAATGTTTATTTAATGATAAAATTTGAAGGATTTCAATAATTTTTTCACCAACAGATAAGAATTATATAATTAGAGTTTATAAAAATTAAAAAATGAAAACAAGGTCATACCCCATCATACCTGGAAATATTGTAGGGATTTTACCCATGACTGAATGATGATAAGGATTTCTGTTTACAATTATCCTACACAATATCTCAGAATATAAATATTTGTTTTTATTTATAAAAATTATGATTAAATATTAATGAATAAATATTTGTATTATATTTTTGTTTTATATATAAAAATATCATCCTTATTGGTTTTTAATATATTTAGAGACAGATATAAAGACATGAATAAATAATAAAACCATTTGTTAAAGGGTAATTTTAGTGCTTTAGGGATGATAAATTAATTTATGAATATTCATTTCTTGGATTATGAAAATTAAGCACAACCCAAATATAAAAATTTTCATATAAAATAAAAATTTATCATTTTTGTATATATACATATATATTGTGATAGTAAAATAATTCATCAACTATAGAAAAAGGATCATGAAAAAAAATTCATTCCAATTACCATCATTTCATACGACATCATTTACTTTTTACCTTGTATTTGATTTATTGTTTAGTGTCCCAATACATTTTATTATCAACTAAATTATTTTTAATAAATTACAAAAATATCCCTTAATAAATATTTAATCATTCCCTCCATGTCAATATATTCCCCAAGACCATATTTTATCCTAGATAAAAACCTATTTATTTGTTATTCCATTTTACCTTGGTACTTCATATTATCACTATTAAAGCACATTTTTTTAAAAACACTTATCAAGACATGTTATCTTGAAAAAATATTTTATAAATGCAAAATAATTTATTGTGATGATCATATTTAAATTTCAAGGGCAGAATTTACTGATCATTGGGAGAATGTAAATCCCTAAAAATTCATAAATAATTCAATTTAATTTGATTGTGTGTATGAAAAAATAACATGATTATTAAGGAGTATAACATCTAAATACATTATGATATGTTTAATAATGTGAAAATATTTAATATATTATTTATCTTACCAATTCATATAATTCTGTATTAGATTTTATCTCAAAAAACAATTAGTTTCTTCAATAGTTCAATTATACACATGATCGAGTTTTACTGAGAACTAATATGTTTTTAATATATTATTATATAATATAATAAGAAATTACATAGAAATTAATTTGGAGTCCATGAATTATATAAATTAAATAATGAAAATACATCATGGAATTTATTTAGTATCAGTTACATTTTTGAATTATTAAGAAACCCAATTGAATATAAAGGAAATATTTTTATAAAAAATACAATTTATGTACTCCCATAGTCATTTTATATTAATAAATTAAATTTATTAATATTATTTAATGATAATATTGATATTTATCATATTTAATCTAATAATTTTTATAATCATCTAATATATATTAGAGGAATGAGCTAAGAACAAATCAAATTTTAGATATAAAATGATATATATTTATAAATTTTGTTTTTCCCTTTTTAAAGGGGAACATATTTTAAAAATAATTATTAAACATTGAAAAATTTTATACAAAAAAATGTATTTCATTTTATAAATTTATTTTTCAAAAATAAATTAAGTTTTTTTTATATTGAGGAGAATTCTCTTTGTTTGTGATTAATAGTGAAAAATATCAAATTTTAAATGAAAAATGACTTTTTGTATAAATAATTTTTTATGGTAAATATTATTTTATAATATTTCAAGTCAAATAACATCAATTATACAAATATTAATCCATTTTATTTCATTCGAATATGTTTTATATTGTATTAGAACTAAAATATTAGGAAACTTCTAAGCATTTACACATTAAAAACTTATGTTCCCAATTTGTCAATGAGATAAATTTTTAATTAATTTCTAAAAATTCTGTGATTTTATGTTAAATAAATTGATAATATATTTAGAAAAATAATATTATATTTTTAATAGTAATGTGACTTATTTGTCTTATCAAAATTTTTAGTGAAAATAAATAAAATTTATTATAGTGATTAAGTTAAAATTGATTTTACTTAGTTGTTAAACTATTATATTATAGTGAAAAATTCCCTAGAAACTTTCCCCACAAAAATTTCATTGACATGATAAGAACATATACATTGTATTATCTATAAATGGTTTATTTTAGAGGGAAATTAATAATGGTTTACATTTTAATAGTTTTCATCATTTGACATTTACTATAATTTCAGTCCTCCTCCACTATAAAATGGCTCTAACTCCACCAACTTCTTCACACATCACTAGAATTTCTATACATTAGACATCTCCCCATATGAATTCCATAAACCTATAATTTCATCATAGAATATTTTATTTACAGAAATCCTTAAAAATGAATTTGGTAAAAACTAAAAAAATTTACCTTAAGAAGAGGTAATTTTCATCACCATGCAGTTTTTGTTTTATTTCTCTCTAATCCCCATAAAATAATATTATATCTTTATTATATAATAATAATAGTATATCACGTATAATTATTCTTTTATATGATAATATTATGACTTAAATCATTAAAACATCCATCAAATGATGTAAAAAATCACTTTTCGTGTGTTTGATGGACCACAACATCTTAAACTGATGACGTTAGTTCTTCCATTACCACAATATAAGGAATAAAATAATTATTCTTTTCATTTCATTTTATATAATATATGTAATATTTTTCTAATTTTTTTTAGTAATTTTATTATACAAACCTTATATATTTATATTTTTTAAAATATGATTACATATTTTGTGGACGTCTAGACTGCCACCTCTTTAAAGCAATGTGACTCACCCACACATTACTTAGAATGTATATATGATAGATTTAATTTTAATATGTTTAATATATATTATAATATTATAATACAATAATAAAAAAATATATATATCATTTACTCTCTTATCCCTAATTCAAAAACAAAATTGATGTTGTATTCATGCGTACGTATGACCTACCATCCTTAATAATAGAGGATATTATATCCCATCACTAAATTTAATGGCTTATTCTATATATATATAATATTATATTTTAATTATTTTTAAATTTATATAGATTATTTAATCATGATCTATATATAACGAACACAAAATGACATTTCAAAATATACCCAAAAAATTAACAAAAAAAGCAATGAAAAAAATTAATAATTTTTATGAAATATGTAATATAATGTTATAAATGTATAATATTTTATATAAAAAATTAATATTATTCAAGAATAATTTTATAGCATGAATATAAACACTTCACAGGATGTTAAAACTAGTACGACTAAAAAAAACAAGATGTGAGGTATTTCATCTCAATTTAATTTCATTGAGGAATATTGAAGTCTTATTCACCCAATTATATTTATGTTGAAAATTTATTAATAATGGTATTATATTATTAAATTTCATCACTTTCATCTCGGGGGACAACAATCAAAATTTTCTAAGTTGTAGAAAATTTAATAACTCAGTCCCATTAAATTGGGTAACATTTCTTCTTCATTGTCCCTAATATTCTAGGATTACATGTATCATAGAATTTGACTGTTTTTATTAATTAAACTTGTATTATGTGAATTTATTTTGGATACACCTAATTGGTTCAGTGAAAAAATCACACATCAATGTTATGATCATTTTTTGGTTTATTTCACAATCTCATTCTAATTTAGATTATTTAATATTGAATTTCCATTGAATGATTTTTTATGATATTGTTACAATAAACCATTTAAATTTATTTAAATATAGTTATTCATTATTTTTTAAATGTTATAAACCCATATTTATACTTATTGCACATAAAAATGAAGAAAACGTTTTCAATGAATTCTGATATCATTTTCTCATTAAGTTGATGTTCGTTTTTATATAAAACAGTTTTTATAAATATTTTAAAAGTGTTTCATTATCCTTTAAAAAAAATATTTTAATATAATATTTTGATCTTTTTTTCTTCTTATTATTATATTAAAGGAATATTTTTGTCTCTTTAAAAACAAGATAGATTTCTAACCCTTTTATGTGTAAAATTAATGTTCATTACATCAAGTATAAATTTACCCACCACTCATAAATACATTTATATGAATCAAGAAATCTAATTTTATATTGTTATTTAAAAAAACTTTAAAAATATATTATTAGGGAATTTTTTTCAAATATTTTTCAAAATGAATTCCATATTTTCCTATGGAAAATTTTTAAACATCATTTTATGGTATTTTTCTTTCATAAGTGAAGGCAACCCTTATTATTACTATAATGAGTATATTATTTAATTAAACCATCGTTATTGATTTTTTATGAACAATGACTATTTTTTCCAATTATAGTTCTCAAATTCACCTCCATGAATCATTTTCATTATCATTAATTTCCCCTTAATATATTCACTTTTTGATGATCAATGAACATTAAACATTACTAAAATATCCATATCATTATTCATAAATATGATCATACCCAAAAACATACCCCACATTTACATATGTTGAGTCATTGAAAATTATTTTATTAACTGGGGAAATATTTATAAATATATATATTTTACTCAAAATAGATGTTTAATGAGGCACATTGATCATAAAATAAATCATTTATTTTATATATAGAGAATTATATATAAACTTATGGAATTATAGGTTCCCACATTTATATAGACCATTAATGCATCACTAGTCTCATGGAATGATTTTATTGATTAATTATATGTGGTTTTAACCTAGTATGTTTTAAATTTCCATTTTAATGATCACAACGGTAAAGGTATTATGTACGTCAGAAATAGGGTGCCCAAAAATTTAGAATTACATTAATTCATATTTTGATATTATTTTCCATTATATTTTCACTACAAAAAAAATATTTTATTTCATTTCATTCATATTTTATTTATTAAAGGGAATTAATTTTTGTGTTATTCAAATTTCCATACTGATTTTCCGTAATTTAGTAATTTGATTGGATAACATTTATAGTTATTTTTTAATTAATATTTTTTATGAACATAATTATCCATTTTAAATTATATGTAATGCTGGTTCAGTTATTTATTTTTCGTGTTCATTATGAATATTTATTCATTATGTATTACACTGTAGTTAACCAATACTAAGAATTTTCCCAATCTTATTTTTTCCATTAATAATGATTCTATGAAGTGTAAAAAGAACAAGATTAAATGATATTGTACATTCAATAATAATATATTAGAAACAAAAAAAAAATTGTGATAATTTTATTAAATAATTATACAATGGATCATGTATGTTTCTAGTTTACAGGTAATACTAAACTGATTAGTCCTTCGAGTTTCATTTATATGTATTTTATTCCAATTTATTAGTATCAGGAACCAAATCAGGGGTTCCATGGTTTATTTATCATAAATAAAAACATGTGATATAGATAACATAATAATTATATTATAATGATAATACATATATATCATATTCTTCTAATAATTTTACGGAGACAAGAAAATGGCAATAGCATTTATGCATCCGTACGACCCACCGTCTCCAAGAGTGATTTATTTTTTTCATATTATTATCCATCATATATTATCATGAATATATATATACATAATATATATTATATTTATATCATTTTTTAAAATAAAAAAAACTATAAAGTAGAATACATGTAAGATGACTATGAATAAAATGTCAAAACATGAAATAAAAACAATACAGTTATTAACTAAAACATAACATTATCATGAAATTGTTAATAAAAGGTTAATATATTGTCATAATTAAATCATATATGGTATTATATATATGAATATGGTTCTATTATATACCTATAATATACACATATTTCTTATATAGGATGTTCTAACATGTACCATGGACGTCAAGAATTGTTTTAAGGGATCTGTGTGTCACTTTTTATTTTAGTGACACACAATCCATGTTCAATGGCTATTTCTTGTATTTGGTGACTATAGTACTAATATATGTATTTTATTAGTCATCCTATATAAAATATTTTTATTAAAAATATATTTATGTTTCTCTCTTTCATCATATTTATAGATAAAATGTTTCCAATGCGCTATGGACAAATTTTCTCAATTTTCCTTCTATTTGACACATGTAGTTCTTTGCAACAATACTCTTTTATATGACATATATACTACCCCATTGACAAATTATATGAAGAATATCATAATTTTTATTATATTTTAATCTCTGTGTCCTGATATTATTTCATGAGGATTAAAATTCAATGCTACAAATGTGGTTATGGTTTATTACTATAATCTCATCATTTCTTAAGATTATTTATGAATGTGCATCTATTGATAAAATGTTATGATCTATATACCAATAATTATCATGAATTTTATTTTCAATTTTTTTTTCATTACATCTTCATGTTTTTTTACCATTATCATACTCATAGTTTCTAATGATTTTTGGGAAAATGTTTTTAAGAAAATCAGAACATATTTCTCTATTCAGCCAGATTTTTTTTTCAAAATACTTGTTTTGTAAAAATTAATTTAAAAAAAATTAATGTATTATTTTAGATAATTTATAATTTTTTTATTTATTATTATAATTTTATTTTTTTAATTCATCCATTATATGTTATTAGGTGGTTTTTAAATGAACTGTTTTTTAAAAATATTTTCTATGTTAAAATGTGTATTCAATGATGAAATAATATTTTCCCTAAGATAAGTTTTAAATGATATTTGAAATTTATTTTCCATCCATGAAGACATCAATTGATATATTATAGGTTTTACTAGGTATAATTTCAAATGAAACAATTATTATTTATATTGGAATGGTTTATGCTTAATATTACTAGTTGTCTATGAAACATGTTTTTCTCTGATGTGTTATAACACAATAATATGCTTATAAAAATACATTATTTTAAGGTTTTATGTTTTAGTTATATTATTATGAAACATTTCTCCTTTCCAGTTGTTGTTATATGATGAAATGTTTATTAAACCCATTCAATATCATGGGTTATTCTATTATGATTTTTTATGAACTTGTAAAAAAAATTATGTATTATGTAATAATGTTATGGGTTCGACCTATATATCATGATAATTCATTAGGAAATAATAATTGTTTTATGAAAAAAATGGTTACATGGGAACTTTACCCAATCTATAAATAAGATTTTACCATTGGGTTCATCCCCATCCCACTAGAACACGGTACATAAGAGGCCATTCCAATCCCAAAATAATGGTGTATATAGGAGGTCATCCCATTCATAATGCAAGTACATGGGTGATTTTCCCAATCCAATCATTTTTAATGTATTTTTATGTATCACTGATATAATATTATCTATGATTGTGTTTCTACCAAAATTCCATTTCTTATTTATATGGTATGTTTTTATGGATTATATTTTTGACTCCCTTGTGCTTTATTTCATTTGGATTAGAATTCATAACTACATGACACATTTTCATGATCTTTGACATAATGGATATCATCTTCAAATTTTGTTATCATGCTATCATACCCTTTTGTTAATGGGTTTTTTATGTATCCTATTTATTTACCCTTATTAGGAATCTGCGATCACCCTTTCTTATGTTTTTATCTCTACGATATAAAAGAAGGTTATAGGTAGGAGTAATAAATTGGAAAAACAATGGTAAGAAACATTAAAGATCATTCACCATGACATAGTATTATGTTCTATTTTTTCATATACACTGAACATTCAGGGACATGAGGCGTGATATTTTTAAATGTATATAATATTCTTCAAAATGATATAAAGTTCATGTATGAGAATCCTAGGTCTAAATATTGTTATGATATGGAGTATAGTAATGTATAGGAATGCCTATCATTATATGAATTGCATAATTGTATGTCTTATTTTAAATTCTCTATGTGATGGTGAACCATATGTACATGAACTACTTGTGGGTAATCCTTACACTGTATATGGGTATGGCCATTAGGTATGATATTTTTAATTTTAATAAAAGAACTAGATAAGGGAGTTCCCATAAATTTATGGGTTTTGTAGACGTATCCGTGAAATTTTATGGGATACATTTGGGATTTTATGGTGTGTAATAAATTTATACATGCTAGGTTACAAAAGATTAAAATCTCTATTATATAGGAGTAATGTGAATTTTTTTAAAGGGTTTCCCTCTGTTCTAGAGGAAATGAATGTGTATCATAATACCCTTACTTGACACCTATGTTAAGTGTATGGATAAAACCATATTACTCATAAAGAGTGATCATTTTGGTTAATAATAAATTAAAATATGATTATCAATTATTTCTCTTCATAGTGGACCCTGTACACATTTTTATGTGTTAAATTATGTAAATCATAGAAATAGACACGTCAACCTATTAAATGGTAGTAAATAATGTTTTAAATGTTTGGATTGTTTAAAATTATTGATATAAAAATGAAAAATTAACTAGTTATTTAAAATAAGGATACTAATTCTTCTATACCTAGTAATTTTATTTAAAAATACCCAAAATTCTCTCCCTTAAATTATCAATATCCACGTTATGAGATTCATTCAGCCATAAGATATGATATTAATAAGACTGTGTTAGAGTTATATTATTATTATATAATTTACAAGGATATTCTATTGTTGTTGTTTGGGAACCCTTATAACATGTTCAAAAACATTATAATTATGTTAACAAATTTCATAAGGAAACTAAAATCTCATTATATTATTATATAATTTTTAATGTGAAATTGATTTTGAATTTATTTTTAGTGTTGGATTTTGGTATTTGATCAATAATTTTTAAAATGTATGGTATGTGTGTTGAAATTCAATGAAAATTTTATTTAGAAGTAATTTTTATTTTTTTAATATGTTTTCTATTTATAATGATTTATATGTTGCATGATTTGGTTGAAATAAAAATTTATGGAATATATTATGATCTGATGTGAGAATGATTGATTTGAGGGAAATTCAATTCTTATAAAAAAATGTTAATGGTTATTTTTTTCAAATATAATGAATGTGTTTATGATAATAATATTATGATGATGTATTTTCAATTTAAATGAATGGTTTTAAAAAAACTATTTTGAGTTTTATTTTTTAATGAAAGACAATTTTTTAATCATTATTTTTTGGACGGCCTATAATGATTAGTTGAATGATTTTAGATTGATAAAATCGAATGAAATTGATAAATTATTTTATTAAATAGAATCCTTGGGATCTTTAATTTATTAATTTAATTGAAAATCCTAATATAAAAAATTCTTAAATCTCTTACCCAAGACTGTAAATAAGAAATTATTTTTCATGAAAATTAAATGAATTTTTTTACTAATGTATGTTTTGATATAATATTTTATTCATTGTTCTTAGATAAATTGTTAAATTCATCCTTATTTGATAGAAAGATTATATTATAAATGATTTAATATTATCCATTAAAGTATATCTTCATTCATGTCTGGATATGAACTGTGAAAATAATTCCATACAACCATTAATTCAATATAAACAATAGTGGGTTTATTTGATATGGATGTACTTTTGACATTACATGGATAAAAGAATTTGTAATATGTGTTGCTTTCCATAATTGTTACTTATTGGTTTTTTTAATTTCATTCCTAGTCTATTCAAGGGGAAAAACCACAAAGAGTTAGTGACTAGACATGAATAATAGGATATAGATGTAGTCATAGATGGTTTAAAATTTCATCCATTTAACATATAATGTTTCTTGGATGATATATTATTGATCCAGCCTAATGACATTATTTGACTCAACGTCATGAGACATGTATCTTCTTTATATATATTAATCGTGTTGATTATGTTTGTAATTTATGTCAACAATTTATTACTTTTTATTAGTGGTTTTGGGAAAACCAATCACATATACTTATTTTTGATGATAATGTGATTGTCATGAGCCAATGGGGATATTGAATTTCCTTCAATCCCATTGTGAAAAGTCACGGATATGTATTAAATGATACAATAGGGTGGTTCATTGAAAATGGTAATGGGTGATGATTATTATTAAAATAATGTAATTCTTCTAAAAAGATATAATGTTATTTGCGGAATGTTTTGGCGGAAGGATATAAATAACATGATTGGACTAAAGTGGTAGTTCATGGGGTGTTTCTTTCTCATCAACAATTCTAGATAACACTTGTGTATCTAAGGAAGGTGGGAAATTTCTTTTGTTCTCTTTAGTTATTAATTTATTCATGATTAATATTATTTATATTAATAATGATATTATTTTTATTTTATAAATATAGTAGGACTTTTTTGTAGGAACGTGAAGACTAAAAGAGTTAAAATGTACCTTTATATTCTAGTAAATAAATAAGAATCCATTTTCATTATTGGGATGTCATTTTTGTAACAATTTTTTGGTTTTCATAAAGATTACCATCCAATATTACCAATCCATGAAGTGTTATACTCTAATTAGAACTTGGTGCCCTATACTTTTTTTAAAAAAAATGACTTCAGTCTTTTTAGATTAGTGGGAAGAATTCATATGTTCGTATCTATATTTTTTATATATTGTGTTCATGGTCTTTATTTATTCATCATTAATCACATTGGTTATGATTATAAATCAATTTAAATTAAATTCTTATAATAAAAAATATTGGAGTTCCTGAAAAGTGTTTTCAAATTGTAAATAAGTGTTTTTATTGAACGGTTTGTTTGAGAAAATAATTTTCAGAAAAACAATTGAAATGTTATAAATGATTATTTTGGATATAAATTTCAGAATTAATTTGATTAAAATGAAATTGATTATGGTAAAACCATTTATAATTATTAAATTTTTAATCCTGTAATATTTTCCATGACTGTGTAATGGTTTTTTAAAAGGGAGATGAAATTATATCATGATTTAATATTTTTGAAGGAATGTGTAATTATTTTAGAAAATGAGAAATATTATGAATTTTAAAGGGGATACGTTTTTGAATTTTTTTAGGGGATTTTTTAATAGGAATTTTGTTTTTAAATAATTTTTTTACATGTTATCCCTTTTTTCATTAGATGGTGAAACTACATTGTGTGATGTCCATAAATTTCTCCCAAATGTTTTTCTAGGAATGGTAGAAAGATAGTGTGTCGGTATTATTTTCATACTGGTTCATCAGGTTTTTTATATGTGATGTCTCACATATAATACTCTACTTAGTTTTTAAATCAGGTGATAGAGCCATATATTTTCTTTAACGTCCCGAGATGACTCACCACTATGACGATGGTCAGACCAGTCGCCACATGGCCTCATGCTCTCCTCCCCTTATGTCTGAGTCTGCCAAAAGAAAGGGTATCAAGAGGTGATACTGGGGATACTATACCCTCTTATCATAGTTGTGAAGTGGTATAATAAAGTAAATAACAATCAATAGATTAATCAGTACACATCAATGATAAAAATGGAAGACACAATCTTTTATAACTGAACAATGGTGTCTAACACTAATTACCAAAATAGATGAATTAAAGGAATGGTAATAATGTATAACATAAAGTAGTAAACAATGAATAATGATTTAAAATACAATACATGAAATCTAAAGAAAATAATTCCCCATTTTGGATCTCCATGAGCATCCCGAGCTCCAACATGGTCATTAACTCTTAAATACAGTTTTATGCAACACAGAAAAAAACATAGGTTCATCAAATATAATCAATACATGGGTACCATGGGTACTCGAGCAGAGTGTGGGATAGAAATCCTAGAAGGAGATTACCTACCAGTATCTTGTCCAATCATGAAGATGTAATATAATTTAAATAAATTATAGGTATGTACAAATAATGTTAACACTATTAAAAAACTAAATACCATGTACCAATATTTTCCATCATCTGGAGTCTAAACATGTAACCCAGTCATTAATTATGTATTCACCAATTTATATTGATATTTCCCGTGAGACATATCATGCATTAACATTACCTCAAGAAAATATTAATAGTGGAGGTTCGAAGATGTAACAAGGCAACCTGTATTGATATTTACTAGTGATGTCTCATGGTAACAACATAGGAAATGTATGTCTAAATGGTCCCCAAAATTCTAAAAACTATAGCATAGCAATGGGTAAGAGAGTAATCCAAGTACCATAGTCCAAGGAATTCCATAATAAGATGACTATCATATCATATGTGATCCTCCAAGTTCAAATAGGGATATGTAGTGAATGAGACCAATGCTCTTTAACCATAGAACCTATATGTCACAGACGGATCCATGGAGTGTTTCAAATGAATCCTATAATACTATGTTAGGGAACCTACGGTGACTACTGGGCATCCAGAAACATAAAGCATCCGGATCTAGGTTGGTCTCCACATAAGAAAGTCATATCCTTAAATGGTAATGTGGTTCTGGATTTCTCAAGGTAGTCCCTGATAAGAATCCATGGAGACCATGAGTCAAGAAATTATAACATGATAATGAGTTCACATAATATTTTATCTGGATTAGCCCTTTCCTTTAATTTATGTGATAAGGACTAGTTTCATGCAACCATTAAATCATTATAAAATTAATCGGTATGTCTATTTGGTTGAATCCTTTCCAATCATTAGATTGAAAAGGACATGTTTCATGATTGTATTCATTTAACCTATATAATATATGATAAAATAATTATGGTGTTGTATTCTATGTTCAATTTATGTGGTAAGGGGTCCTACAAAAATTCAACATACTAATGATTTAAAATGTTGAACCTTTTCATGGGATTCAACATGGAAATCCAAATATCACCCAATGCTTAAGAAAGATAAAACATTTAGTCCATCCATGTCATTACTACATAGGAATCCATGTGTCACCAACGTATTTAATTGTATTCAATAAATTCAAAATAATCTAATCATCAAATTTGATTGTTACTTTTCATGCATTAAACATTTCACATAATTCCACTCATTAAATTTATCACAACATATCAATTGTTATCACTTGGCTCCATCAGTAAATTTGGAGGTATCAATGGAAAAAGGGAGTCACCTACTTGTGTAATTCCAATTTAATAATTGTACCAAGGAATTAGAAAGTATCATGGCTCTAAAATCATTTAAAAATGAAATATAAATTCTTTTAATTCCAATAGGGGTCATGACCTTAATATTCCATATTTCAAATGTAACATTAATGAAATAAAAAATATCAATACCACAATACAAGCTTCAAAAAAATTATACTCACAAATTTTATCTTTATGAACATACACCTCTGTTAGAGAGGACTTATAATTGAGTCATGATATTTCTTATCACACAAATCATTTATTAAACACAGTTTTCTAAATCTTGAAACATAATATATTCATATTTATGATTCAAATAATATAAAAACTTCAGTACCTGAATTAAATTCTATAAAATGTGTAGCAAGTAGTTTATTGAAGAAGTTTTAAAATTTTATGACATGGAACGAAACCCTAACTCAGGGATGAATTTATTTACGACATATATCATGACCGAAGAAGTGGGGACAACTCTTAACTATCCCTCAGACTCATGCACACACCTTCACATCTATATATATATATATATATCCTCATTCCAATTAAAATTTTCCCCATTCCATGTGGGAATACATACCAGGAGGTCATATATATATTATTTATACGTAAATAAGGTATATGTCTATTTGACTTCAATCATTGATAAATCATAGTATATCAAAATAGGTTCTTAGAAATAATGCAGTTAGGACTATTATAACTCCAATTAAATACCAGGGTGTCATAAACACCAAAATACACTAAATTTTAGGGTTTAAAACCTCACAACTGGTGAATACACATACCCATAAAAATGATGACATGGAAAATAGAGTCCATCCACCTCAGTCTTGGCATCAAACAATGGAACACACACGAATTGGTCTATAGAGATTATTCGCACACCCTATCGAAGGAAGAAACAAAAAAAATACAAGTTATCATCAAATCCTAGAATCATCTGTGCCTCCTCAGATAATACAAAGACCAAAAACAACTACAAAAGGGAAGATGAAGGAGCGTGGAGGATTGATGCGATGGATATGATGAAGAACCATATGATATATTGGATAAACGACACACTATAGGGGAGCTGTGGCGAGGTGGTCATGCGCCTATGGGGTTTGGATGGGGGAGTGTCCTACCTGCTGGAGACCACTACCAAGAGGGTGAATTGTAGGGAGTTCTGGCTATGGAGAGGGAGTTGAAGCTGGGGTCACAGCTGGTGGGTTTCTGGAAAGAGGGGATCACACAACATGGAGGGGGAGAGACCATCACACACTATAGGTAAGTGGGAGGAGAACCCTCCTTATTGTTTTTTAAAAAAACCTAGAGAAATATAGAATAATAATATTATTATTATTAATATTATTATTAATATTATTATTTTCATTTATTGAAACAATTTTTTATTACATCATATTTTCTATTTTATCTTATTTAACAATTTTCCATTTTTTATTATAATAATTTCAGTAATAATTTTAAAATATATGGAATCACGCATGGTTTGGGATGCACGGTATAGACCCCATTGGATAACTATTCAACCTCTACTAGATACCTGGGGCACCCCACAATGGTTGGCTGGATGGTTTGGAAATATTTGTGTAGGTCGTGAAATAGAATCTATCCACAAGAATTAAAATACATGCTTTCCTTGAATGGGCCAAAATGTTTCATACAAACTGTGTACCTTTTATAGGCTCTTAATAATATGTTTTTATCAGTCTGGTTCCCCACACTCACCACAGGACATCCATGAACCTTTTCAGGCTGTTAGGAATGTTTGAAAAAAAACATGTTTATGTGTTCAAACTGTAAAAATTATTTTTTGAATCTCATTTTTAAAGATAACTATCCCAATAAATGAACAATTTCATAAACTGTCATATTTTAATCTCGTTAAAAAATGGGAATCTACAATTTCCCCACCATAAACTATCTCATTCTCAAGAATCAGTCATGGTCAATATAACCATCAGCTAACCAATATGGTTGGTGATGTTTCATTCAAGTTGTTGCATTATGATTCCATCACCCAATGACACCATAATAACATCTTATTCATTAAACACTAGTGACTTTACAAGCCGATCCAATACTCATTCTCATTCTAAAACACCGAAACATATAATACAGAAGACCATTAAGATATATAAATGGGAATGCAATCATCTCAATAAACATCTGATCTCTAGTTCTCCCACCATATGACTTAACTTATGAAAGAGCCCAATAAAATCAATGATATCTCCATTGTCATATCTTATATATAATTCACTACTCTAAGATTCTTAATGACACTTCTAGAATGTTTTCATTACAATGTGTCATCAAATCTAAATCAATATAACTGAATCTAGTAACACAAGATTTAATAGGATTCCCAACCTACCATGAAAACACATTTTCATTCACTTGAAAACATGGTATAAAATTGTTCTTTATGACACTGAACAATGATCATGAATTTGTGATAATGAGTCGATCCTCATGGCCCATTGATCTCGAAGATGGCCGGTATAGGCGACTGGTGCAATTAAAAATGAATGGTTGGTGGTCATGAGTCCGACTAAGGCTTTCCGACATAAGAACCAGTGAATCATTCAAGATTTCTCACACCATTATAATAACCATGTATCTACATGTATCATTAAAAAAATCACCCAATAATCAAAATATCTTTTAATGATTTAGCATGGAGTTAGATCGACACTTTCTTAGTGAATCAAATACGACATCAAGATAGGGGACATTCTCGTAACTTAGAAAAACACACTAGGTGGCATGAAATGGATTACAGTAAAACACACACAACAACTATATGGAAAAATTATCGAACAACAAATGTTCAGGTTCATGGAATAATATTGGCATCAACTAATGATGAAAAAAAACTTAATTGAACACTTTTCTTTACCACTAAAGGTATTTTGTGATCTCTATATATTTAACCACCAATATCTCCCAAAAATTGATGATTTTTATGGTTTCATACATGACAATACTCATCGTCTTTGTGCTACTGAGAGAGCACCAACACGTAATTAAAATCATCAAACCTCAAGGGTATTCAACTAAGATAGAAAAATATCCAATGGTATTTGTTAGATTGTCCTCCATCTATAAGTGAAGAACCATTTACATTATTTAACATGACACTCACCACCGTAGAGTTGTCATAGTTTAAAATGGAAATAAAACTAGTAATTTAGTGGCGTGCTAGATTTAAACAACACAAAAAATGGGCAAAGGCCCTCTAAGACACAATCACATTGTCTAAAACTATAAGGATGATAAAAAAATGATACCAGCTAAGAAAATACCACATCCATTCAAAATCCATCCCTTACATTGGGATGAAACATATTCTTTTTATCTCAGTCACTCCACAATGGAGACGCCTAGAGATGGCACTAAAAAGTACATGAAATTTGTTTCAGAGTCTCGTAACCTCATTAACCATTATCCTAGAAGAAACCATTACTGTTATTCCATTAATTACATGATCAATGGGTCAAATGACATATGAAGTATCTGAATATGCCCTAGTTATGTCTAAACTACATAAGTTGACCATTTCCGGATGCTGAAGCCCATAGAAAAGGGTAATAAAAACATGAAAATCCTATCTGATCATTGATTTCATTTTAAAACTGAAATTCTTATTCCGCACAATGGCACCAGAACATCAACACATTTTTTGAAAGCTCATGGTTTAAGAAAGTAATTTATATTATAATGGAGCTACCTAACACGGGATATCCCATTTTGAAGTTTAAGTGTTGACCTTAACACTCTTTCATGCCAATCAAAAGTAATTAAGATCAAAATCTAATCATCTAAGTCATTGGTAATGGTTCTGTTCAACGGATACTAAAATAAGATTAAACTACCCATACATGACTGTATTAAACAGCGGATACCACTACATGTTCAATTTATAAAGCCTTTATATTTATTCACAGTTAATCATTAATCATCAAAAGATTTAATCAAAACATCAAGTTCCATTTTTTTGAAACAAAACACAAAGATCATGATTCTAACAAATTCCCCAATGGAATATATGCATGTTTTATAAAAACAATATTATAACCATTTAACATTTATTATTATCCTGGAATTATATTGGTAATTTTGAATCTAAATTTCTTTTTAAAAAGATAATGCAACCAATAAGGTTCTGATTTTAACCAGCATATGTTCATCAAAATGCAACCTAATATCGATTTTTAAAATACCAGAGTTCAAACACCCGAATCAGTTTTCTCATACAAACAACCACCCACCTGCCCTACATTGGTCTGGTTTCACAAAGAATAATTTAAAAAAATCTTTTCAACATAATACTAATCACCTATCACATTTATATACGTCGCTAGTTACTGTATACCATTCCATTTAATATGGATTTCCATTTCCCAAGTCATGAATCACCAATACACTTCATGTGTTGAATACATTCCCCCATTAATTGAAACAAATAACATTTAAGAATTTATCAAGTGAAAAAACAATGGTCTAATATTTTTGGAGGACATATAACATCTTATAATGTACTAATTCACATTATTGATGGTAATTTGTCTCTTATTTACCAACCAATTTAACATCACAATTAAAATATATAACCCTTTACAAGGGTTTCAATAAATTAGTAATATTTTACTAATTATAAGGAACCCATACAACATACAAATAAAAACTGATTCATGATGTAATCACAAGAATTTAATATAGAAAATAAAACTATTATATATCTTTACGGCAAGACATGTCCACATAAACACTAAACACATCGGGCATTCTTTTTAGCATAAAATCATTGAATATTATCACCTATTTTTTTAAATATATCCTCGTAATGTGCTATCTAAATAAAAGTCTTGGACTATATTCATGGTGAAAAATCTAGATCGTGAAGTAGCGTACATTTGGAGCTACATAACATGGAAGCATACATGGCATGTGAATTTCTATGTGCCTAATATGGTGAATTCTTTGTTTTATTATATCCATATCATGCCAAGGGTAAAATTATATATTGATCATAAATCATAAGAAATATAATGTACATTGGTCACTTGAGGTAAAATCAAATACAATGTAACACCAAACAACATTTGTAATAATCCCGGCTATAGACACTTGGTCATTTCTCATACATTGGGTGATTAGTCACAATCACGTCTTTTAACCAAGTGATGAAAAAAATCCTAGTTTCTATTATACCAAATAAAAAAGTATGAAAACAAATAATAATCTCCAATTATACAACATTGTAATGACCCATCCCCACTCACGACTCTGATGGTGGCCAGACCGGTCACCACCTGGCCTCAAGAATGCATGCCCACACGCCAGAGGATACAAACTAGAAATGAGGTTCTTATGAGTTGATAGTGGGGAGAATATACCCATTTATTATAGTTATGAAGTGGTATAATCGAGTAAATAACAACTCATATCATATGTAATGAAATGAAAAGATAAGAAGTGAATGATAGAATCTTATGTAACTGATTTGAGGCAGCTAACATGATTTTAAACTATAAATGAATGCATTTCATAGTGATGATAAATAATGGGAATTAGTAAATAATACAATGTTATTTATAATGAAATAAGAAATGGGGAAGATATAAAATCCCCATGGGTTCTCCTCATGAGAATCCAGAGCTCCAGTTCGGTCCTTTTCTCCTAACTATAGGTATACAAAACATAGATAACAACCTAGTTCTAGAAAAATATTACGTTTATTCTGGTACCAATGGTACATGAGCATGGTGTGATCGATAAATAAATGTTTTCTAAAACCCACTATTTTCTATACAATATCCCAACATTGTAATATAATTTAAATAGTTTTTATGTATGTAGAAATAAAATAAGCAGTATAATGTATCTATATTCCAAGTTCCTTCCACAGCTCTCACCTAGTATTTGAAAAAGAAAAAAGTTCATTAATTAACTAAAAATTTATAATGATAGGTCACATGAGTCATAACCAGAACTTCCATCACCTCGTGATAACATAAATTGTAAAGGCTCCATGATGTAACAAGGAATAATATACTGTTATTTACATGTTAAGTCCAAAGGTAACAACCAATGGGATCTTGAACTCAAGGGACTGACACTTAGTATTAACTATAGTTAGACTATTGGTAATGGAGTAATATAAGTATAATAGTCCATGGTATTCCATAATCTAATTCCAACAAAATCCGAGGGGATCGTCCTAGTTAAAATGAGACTAAAAAGTGACTGGGTCATATGGGATTTTACCATACCATCTACATCTTAATGTTTTAACCAAGGAGTGTATCCGAGTGATATTTAATACTATGTGAGGTATGATACAATGTCATACTGTCCATTCAAAAATAAAAAAGGATTCGGATCTAGGTTTGTCTCAACCTAAGAATGGTGCGTCCTTAAATCAGAATGGGGTTCCCGAGTGCTCAAGGTGTTCCCCGATAAGAATCCAAAAAAGGCTCAAGTCAGGTCATTCCTGTTTGGTAATGATGTCATTTAATATATAATTTTTTCATTCCTTTCATTTCATTAATGTGATAAGGCCATGTAGAATATAATTATTTGATCAAGCTAATATTAATTGATAATTTCATCTGCTTCAATCCATTTATTTCATTAGTTTGGCATGGGCCTTAGCTTTCAACAATTCATTTAATACATTTAAGATATATTAAACAATAATGGTTCCTTTCTCTACCATCCATTTACATGGTAAGGGGTTCTAAATACATAAGAAGTAATATTAATTTATGGACATGATTTCTACCTTGAAATTCTTACATGGGAATCCATGTATCACCCAAGGTATATGTTTTATAATCCAATAAGTCTATCCATAGAATTGATACTTGGGAATCTATGTTTTGCAGATGGTTTTAATAGCATTCAATACATTAAAAATAATTTAATAATCTTATTTTAAGGATAATCATCATCCATTAACCATTTCACTTAATTAAACTCATTCAACAACAATGAATGTTAATTATAATCATATCTCTCAATGGGTCACATAGGAGGGATCAATACAAAAATTGAAATCACATGCATAGGTAATTCCAAGGTAAAAACTGGACCAAGAACTTAGATTGTGCCTTGTATCATAAATCATTTATAAAGGAAACTCTATTTTTCTACTTCCATTATTGGTCATGTCATAAAAATTTCCTTATTCAAATGTAATATGAATGAAAAATTAAATTTCAAACAAATAATCCATGAAATCATACAATATTATTCACCAATGTTTTCATAAAGACAATGTACATCCATTAGAGTGGTTTTTTATTAAATAATTATATTTCATATCAAAAAGACATTTATTAAATTTATCATTTTAAATCACAAAACACACTAAATTCACATTAAGGAAGAATTTTCCCCAAATACTTCTCTGCATGAATTAAATAAACTATATATAATAAAGATTGGTTCTTCCTAGCTGATCTGTCGACTCCTCAACCATCCATGTCCCCCATTTCACTATTTTCATTCCCAATTTACCTCAAAACCATCACTTCCCACCTCCAATGATTATCCCACTCTGACCGCGAGTTGTGATACACCTCTGCACTGAACCATCCTCCTCTCGCGATAATGGTTTTATCTCACCTCGAATCCTGCCATCACTTCATGAATACCATCGCAGATCTCGACATACTCATCGTATTCTCTAATCTCCTCTGTATTCATGAATTCCTCTTCGGATCCTCTTACTAAAACTCTTCCGCTCACGCCTTCTCCACAACTGGTGACTCCTCCATCGACTCTTTCACATCTGGGTCCTCCGCTCCAACTACGGTTCCCATGTGCTAACGTATGCAGTGAGTAACCCCAGGTATAAACCAATGTCAATGTTTTGGTTTTCAGAGTGGATCTTGAATCCTCCATTGGTACAATGCTCCATCAAAATCTTCTATATCCTTCCCACACATACCATGTCAATTTTATAGGGTAATGAGTATATTTTAGTATCTCCATATTAACATATGATCCCTTCTTTGTCTTCTCCATCCAACCTTTCCTCCATCAACTATACCTAATTTGGACAGTACAAATTGAGACCTCCAAATCAGGTATGTTTTCTTTATACGGTTGATGTATTCATCCTACTGTCCTCGTTGATTTAATTTCAATTAAACATGATTTACTGAATCAGTAATACTATACATTCCCTATTATGGTGCCTCATTTAACCATTTTATTTGTATTTTTCTTAGCTGAATACAGTAAAGTTCATTATTCTATCCCTCTATATTTCTCTACATTAGCCCATGTTTGTATCCATAGTATTTTATTCATACTGTCGGTATGTTGTTGATTTCGACATACAATGTCCTATAACCGATGTTTACTCCTTTCCTTTCAGATTACTAACTGACTATTTCATATTTCTTCTATTCCATATCATTGCATTTTCTGCATATTCATCCACCGCGATGGATGACACCGACCAACTTCTTCCCGAACCACTTTCCATCAATGATACCTAATTCTAAGACAGTACAAATAGAGTCCTCTACATCATGTATGTTCTTCTTATGTCATCTAACTATTTTCTATAATATCCTATTTGATTTAATTGTCGTTAAGCACAATTTTCTAAATCAGTAATACTATACATCTCCTATCATGGTGCCCCATTTAAACCTACCACTAATCTGATTGGCTTCAACTATGATTCTCATCATGCATTATATTTAATTCCTCATCACGTCAAAGTCTACTGCATTTTCAGGTAAGTGTAACTTATTCCATTCATATTTCATATTACCAGTATCATTTGTATCCATTTAATATATATTTCATTGGTTTCATATTTTTCTGAAATTACCTGCATGGTGTACATATTATTTGGGTTTCGAAGATATATTATATATACTCTGATCTCATTATTGTATAACTTTATTGTGTTGATTTACATGAAAGTTGAATAAAAATATAAAAAATACAAAAATGAAAGCACCATATATATGTAGAGAGGCAGGCTTCAAATAAGACTACTCAAACATCAACTTGAAACAAGTTGTGTTATTTCTATTTTTTTCACCATAACCAGTTCTATTATTTTTCATTCTAAAACTATTAATAGGCAGTATATTTTCACTTTTACAGGATGAATATGTCTTGAAAATATTAATGCAACTAACCTCTAACACCTAAATGAAGCATTAAAAGAGGAGAAAAAATTTCATTGTCACAAAGAGTCACTGATGGTAACTTCAATTAACAATGTTGAATATTTTTTTTTCTTTCATTATGAAATCCAAATTATCATACCCTTGAAAAACTATCCTCTATCTGTAAAATGATATACCTTTTTTATTATATTTTCACTATTACATTATTATCATCTATTTAAAATTATTCTATCTACATCTCAAACATTCACAACATGAAACAGAATTCCAAATTAGTGACTTAGGAAGAACAATCATTGGTCACATGAACCCAGTAAAATTGAATTGGGAATCTACCTCGAACCTAGGAACTGGTTTGACTACGATGATATTCATCAATTTATTTACCATGGTTCATATTTTTTCAACTCTCATCGTGTGGCAGATGCATCTTGTATAAGGTGAATATTCATTCATATCTAATTTGTGTCATACTTCTCCACTTAAGTTATTCATTTCAATCTATTAATACAAAATTGCCATATCTTTATACAATACATACACTTTCATTATTTTTACCTCATTCATACATCCATCATTTCTATAAGTAAAATTTTACATTATTATATTAAGGATTTGGGGAATCTATAAAAATTCAATGCATCTATTAAATTCATATTTATTACTCACGTTAGCTTTGATGGATGATGTAAAACCCATTCTGAATCGAAATGTATTCAATTTGTGTTCAATAATATTACTTCTACATTAATATATAGTTACTTATCATTCCAATGAGTTTTCAAAGAAATCATATCTAATTTTATTTATTATTTTGTTATGAAATCAATTTTAACCATTTTCTACTAACCCATTGTAGGTATGAAGCTAGTAAAATTGATTTAGGTCTCTGCTTCAAACCAGGAAATTGGTTTGACTATGATTCCCTTCATCAAGATCTTTTACATGGTTCATATTTTGTCAATTCTCATCCTATTGTAGGTGCATCCCGCATAAGGTGTTTTTTTGTTCATTTGTATATTGTGACATATTTCTACTTTTTAAGTTATTCATTTAACTCTATTGAAAAAAAAATTATATATTACAATACAATACATATGCTTTCATGAGGTTCACTTCATTCAAACATCCTTCATTTTAATATGTATAATGTTACATTATTATAATGTGGACTTTTTTATATTTTTAAGACTTCTATGAACCCCTTAAATTCTTCTTTATAACTTACGCTAGCTTCTAAGAATGATGTAGATATTGTGAATGAATCAACACTTGAATCATTCTCACCATAACTACAACCCATTATGGTACAAAAAATATTCAATTTGTGTTAAATATTATTACTTCATTATTAATCAATAGTTACTTATGATTCCAATGAGTTTTCGAAGCATTAATATTTATTTTTATTAGTTAATGTGTTATGAAATCTCATTTAACCTTTTTTTACTAACCTTTTGAAGGTATGACCCTGGGGTTAGGGGTATCAAATAAGAGTATGTTATCAAGGTACTGTTTTAATTCTAACCACAATCGATGGAAAATTTTTATATATCCATGATGAATTGTGAATTAATATTAATTTCTAAATTAACAGTCATTGAATTTGTAAGTACTATCATTGATTATTTTTTCATTATTCATTGTACATTTTGTCTTATCATTTCATGAAGCTGAATAATTTATTCTTAATTTTTTCTATCGTGGTTCAAGAGATTTACATAAATTTCAAACATTCATTCCTAATGTTTTTGGAGATAATGTCCCTAACTAACAAATACTCCTCATTAGGTTCTCTATTCATGCCATTTTTTTACAATTTTTTTTATAACATATAGTTTACACAAAATTTTAAATTACTTTTGAATCACCTATGCACACCTCATAATGAGTCTTCTTGATATTATATTTCCACGAACATCTTGAGTTGAATAAATCTGTTCTTAAGAGGGGATTCATGTTATTCTTGTAGGTTACTGCACCCCTTCCATAATTTTTTTAATTACATCTATATTACTCCATGATAATTTTTCAAATATTCAAATAATGAATATCGTGTATGAAAATAATGATGTTCAAGGTCAAAATAAGGTTATTTCAGAATGCATTTCTTTTCCTTATGATTCACCACGTTACGCATCATATTTAATTTCATTGTGTTATAATTTGTGATTACTGACAATTCATATTATTACCTTACTCATCATTCGTTTATGCCATTTATTTGTAATAGAATCTTTTTTTTCTTCATTTTACATTAATGGTTCCGGAGATCATACTTTAATGTCACATACACGGGTAATGAATTATGCTTTTTAAGGTAATATCTCAAATTCAACTATACTTCTAGTCTAGTTTTTCTTTCATTCAATTATATTAAAATTCTCATTTTATAACATGTAATTTACTTTATTCTCTTGTATTTACGGATCATTAGTGCATACCTCATAATAACTATGCTGGAGCTTTCCATCTCTTGTTATCATAATTTGAAAGAATCTGTTATTTAGAGGGGATTAAGGTTATTGTTGCAGGTTATTGTGGAAAATCATTTTCTGAAGATGAAAGACATTCTGATTGTGGGTTATCACGCAACCTATTATAGCTATGTATGTTAATTTTTTTACCTCCTATGCTATATGAAAGTAAATGTAATCATCAGAATTGAGATTTTAGATCATTCAAAATGTATAAATTCTTATGTCTCTTTCATTAAGATATTATAAGGATAACATGTTTTTTATGTATATACAACCCACTTTGATCAATTTTTAAACACATATTGCATTATAATGAGTTTTTTAATACCCAATCCCATCGAACATTTGATGGATCTTTCATTCTGATATATTGTTTTTAATTCATTTTATTTTTATATTCTATAAAACCTGTATCTTTTGTTACATAATGAAGGGTATTTTTAATATTTGTAGCAAAATTTTTTCTCACATTTCATTCAAATGAGATGTATAGATTAGTATTATTTAGTCACAATGCATGCGAGTTAGTTCAGAACACGTAGTAACAATTAAAATGATATAGTAATGAAATATTTGGTTTTTTGAAATTTTATGAACTTATATGTATTTTAATTTTTTGTATGTACTTAATTTTTTACAGATTCGAATTAGTTTCTATTATTATATAAATTTTTTTAGTGAATCTTCACGATTTAGCATTACGAATGACCATAACAATGTAATATTGTTTTTATTTTGTCAATTTAAATTAATTATAAAACAAAGAAAACATTATTGTGTTATTAATTTTATCCTTGAATGACAGGAATATAAACGCACTGGATCATTAGGAGTCCATTTCAACACTGAAGATGGGTATGTTGTAATAACCAGATGTATTTCTTCTACTACGGTATGATTTTTCTATTTTAATTCACTACTACTTTTTTAAAATCATTTGAACAAAAAATTCTGAATGTTTTTATGTCATATGCATTTCCTCTGATTATCACAAATCCTTCATTTCGTCTTCTCTATTGGAAACTCTTATAATTCTACTTTAATGAATTCATTTGTCAATATTATCTGCTACATTTTCAATAATGTAATATCCACTTTTTTGTCTACTCATGTTATAGTGTTCTAATACATTGTAAAACATGTCCATTTTTATGTCTACTCATATTATAGTGTACTGATACACTGTAAAACATATTTCCCATTTTTTGATATGACATGTATGTTTCCAGTAAAAAAGGTTTCCAAATTTCTAATTTTTCAATTTTTTTACTGTTATAGTGGTGTACTATATTGCAAATTTTTCAATTTTTTTACTGATATAGTGGTGGACTATATTACAAAGACAACATTTTTGTGTGGGGCTCCTCTTAAGAAAAAACACACAGATCTGCCACGCATTTAGTATCATGAGTTTCCAAACATGTTTTTATTGTATCCTCCCACATAAAACTAATAGAAAATTAATTCTTCCATTTCATTTATCATCATTTTTTCATTAACAATTATCTACCTATACCTACTATTATGCCTCAATTATTTACATTTATCATTACAATTTTCATGTTTTATATTTCATTATTATTTTCTATAACTTAATATTTATGTTACTTTACAACTATTATATCAAATACAACAAGTACTCCAAAAAAATTTCTAAACTTATTCATTTTACCCTAACATTTTGTATAAATTTTTAAGTTTTTAATCTATTAGCGAGCTTAAAAATAGTTCATTTATAGTGTCATATGTATGCATGGGCAAGGTACTAGTTCTAATAAAAGGGATGAAATAAGTTTATTAGGAAATTTATAAAATCATAGGAATTGGAATGAGACCCTACCTCAGGGTGGAATTTATTTAATACCCAATCATTGACAGAAAAAGTAGCGACCACTTGGACATAACCCACAGTAACATACACACACCTTAATAAATGTATATACAAATCATTAATCTAATGCATGTATTTTACATGCAATAAGGGAATACGTAAACAGAGGACATGTATATTATATATATACATACCTTATGTAAATGCGTTCGCACCTTTAGTATTTTTTCAAATCACACTCTATCATAATTGTATATCAAAAGTAATGCGGCTAGGACTATTGAATGGAAAATTAAATAACGGTGACTCATAATCACTAAAATTCCCTAAATTAATGGGTAAGAAAATAATCAATATTTGTGAAAACTTATCAGAAAAATGATAATCCAAATCCAGTCCATCCTCCTCCAACTTGGTGGAGTATAGAGGAACACAGATGAATGGGTCCCGAGAGATCATTCTCACAACCTATTGAAGGATTAAATAAAACAAATATGGGTTATCCTCTATCCAGAGGTTCAGTTATGATTACCAATATAATAGAGAGATAAGGAAAATATACACAAAAGAGAAGAGGAATGAGGCTTACTATAGTGGATCGGATGAAGAACCCCAAGAAATATTGGTGGAATGACATAATGAAGAGGGGATGAGGTGATGTAGTCACACTTCTATGGGGTTCAACAGAAGGGGTGTGTTGCACCAACTAGAGACAACGGCCAGGAGAGTGTACTGAAGGGAGTTACAGACATGGATTGGGAGAGGGATCTACTGTCACACCTCATAGGGATATGTGGAGAGGGGCTCATATGGCATGTGAGGGAGAGACCCTTGTACGATGTAGGTAAGGGGGAGGAGAATCCTACCTTACGTTTTTTTCTAAAAACATAAAAAATAATTGACAATAATAGTTTTAATAAACATTATCATCATAATAACAATTATATTATTATTATTATTATCATTTATTAAAAAAATTATTTATTATTTCAAATTCAACATTTAATCCAATTTAAACATTCAGTTATTATCCTTTAATTAATTTAAATATCATCTTCTGAAGACAAGGTATAACATACAGTTTGGGCTTCATGGTTTAGAAACATGTGTACCAATCGTGCACCCTATGTTGAAAACATGGGTTACCCAACACCTATTGACCACATAGTTTGAAAATTTGTGTATAGCTTGTGTGACAGCCTCTATTGACAAGTTACTTTGTTTCCCTATTTTGGTTGCTCGATATCAAAAAAACTTTCCACCCTCTATAGGTACATTAAATTTTTTTTTCGGAGGCTGGTGCTCCTAACTCTTCTTGGGACATAGGGAAAGCATTTTGGTCCTTCACCCATGTCAGAAAACAACATGTTTGAGTGTTCCAACACGAGGAATTATGTTTTTAAACCAATAAATAGTATATTTAATTGCCTCAAACCTTCTAAAAATGTTTAGTGGGTTTTCCTTAAATATGTGAAGTGTGTTGAGGAAGTAGAAATAATCAATGATTCTCTTATGACTCATAATTATCTATTGATAAATTAAATCAACTCTTTTTTTAAGGTATAGAATGAGTGGAGGTAATTTTTAGTACCCACCTTTATGGATCAATATATATCATGGGTATTTTTCAAGTAATTCAAAATTACGTAATAGAAACATAAGGTTGTTATGAAGGAGAAACAATCTATTCTCTTGGGTTTGAGTCAATGTAAGCTATCAGTTGAAGAGTATACCAATAATTTATCATGTATGGTATATTTTTATTTTTTTAGATCTATTTATAAAATATCAATATTTTATAAGATTTATTCACCCACACCATGGAACAACTATGCCTCTAGTCTATCTAACCTATTATCGATTTGTTCTTGAAATAGCATTGTCAGATGAATTAGAGCTAGAAAAGTTATCGTATATGGTTAATTCTACCAATCTAGTGGCATTTTTTAAAATGATCCAAATTATATATAATATATTGTGGTTGATAAGAGATAATATTCTCAGAGAACTAATTGTAATTTTTATTACTTTTATAGTAAATAGAATATATATTCTATGAATACATATTAGAATTTTCCAGGTGTGTATAAATAGTGGGGCCAATTGGTAATGGTATAGCCACTTGGGATTCATAAATTTATTTTGTATATTGGGATAATGAAAATGAATTTTTCAGTTATAGATCTTACGATACTGATTGTAGTGCAGAAAAAGATTCATTATAAAAAAGCTAAAAACATTGGCCTTAGAAGGATGCTTTTCATGTAGAGAATGAAATTTCTATTGACATTGGTGTTGGTCTATATTTTTGTTATCAATGTTGAATTAATAAAATAACTATATTCTATTTTATAATTTTTTGGTTTATAGTAAATTTATTATTTCAATTATCTCATTAATATTTATTCGTGTCTTTTTTTATCATTACTTTTCGTGAATGGATCTCATTATGAAGTTGGTTTCCTTTATCTGAGAACTCGTCATTGGTCATTTTGGATGTTTTCTCCAATATATTGTTATAATTTATCATGAATGGTTTTTATACCCTTCAAGTTTCTACTATGGGGGCTGGAATGGAATCTATTTTAATGAACATCTAGATGCGGGGTTAATGTCCAATGAAATTGTTCTTGTTTAATTATTCCAAGAGTGTCTCTCTAAAGTTGATGTTGGATAGCACTATGGTTAACTATTGTTCCTTGGTATCCAATTATTTTTCTTTTATGGTTATAGAATTATATTTTTATGAATATAGATATACCTTAGGAGATTTTGTTGCCAATTTTTCAATATCCTTAATGATTTGAGTTTCCTATGATTAGATATAGATTGAATATTTGAGTGTACTATGTTAACTACAATGATGTAAAATCATGACTTAACAGATACCTAGACATGTTTATGGGTGATTAAATTATCCCAAGAGGTGTGGGGCATGATGTTGGAAATAATAGTTTATAATTTGGTATATTCATGGGGTATAAAAAAATTTTTTGTTCATTTATTATATACAAATAAATAATTAGTCGACCATTATTGTGTATTCTCTTTTGGAATATTTGAGATGTTTTGGATGTATGATTACATGGGGTATTTGTTTCAATTTTGGGATGTTTCATTATGTCATGTGATCAAAATCTCTTTTAATAATTTATGATACATGTTTTTAATATTTTTAATCATGTTCTACAATTTTTTAGAAGGATTCATTATTGGGGAGTCCCGTAATATGTCTCCAGTTATTTCTTAATATATTATTGTCCATCTCAATGGTTTTGTGCTTTTTTATATATCTGTTTTGACCATGGTGGTTCCTTTTAAAAGATTATTTTGAATTATTAGTTGATCAATATGTAGGATTTATTTCATGTTGATACTTTTTTTCTAGGACTTTATCTATTCATGGACCTTCCACCTTATGGGTAGTGTTTTAGAGTTATTTTTGACATTCAAAATTTATATCATGAATTTTATGAGGTTATTGGAATAAAAAATGGACATGGTGTAGGGAATTTTAAAATACTTATTTATAAAATAAATTAAATACACCACATTATTTTAATTAAAATTATTATTGATTTGAAACAAAATAAATTATATCATGGGTTTTACCCTTTTTTAGTTTATAAGGTTTATGTAATGGTATGTGACTCTTAAAATCTGATAGGGTGGACTTTCAATGTTTAATAATGAAAACTCCTAATTTTCATTTTTTTCATAAGATTAGGATAGTTATTAGATGGGGATAATAGTGGTTGAGATATGTTTCCATTTAATATATAACAGTATTCCTATAGTATTATTCATTGTTTAAGTTAAATACCTTATTCTGTATTCTACATTAGGGTAAAAGGAATGTATATTCATTTCATAATGGTAATCAACGTGCATCATAAGAGAAAACATTGTGAATATTAATTGTAATGGATATTCATGGATCCCCATATGGGTTATCCATTGAGGATAGGGGTTATCTATAGGTGACCATTTATTTTCAATGTATGTGTAACAGTACTTATGATATTATATCATGGTATCCGTGTATTTTCAAAGGTAGCAAATAGTTAACAGTGATGCTACAAATGTTAACGTTATCTCTGTATGTGTAGTCTCTCATTTTTAACGGATGTGTATGGATTATATAGAACCCTTGTATGAAAATATGTAATGAGTATTGTTATTACCATGTTACCTTTAGATTATTATTTTTTGGGATAAAATAATATTAAAAATGATGATATGTTCTTCTTCATATTACTCAAACTAAAAACTCATTATTAAATTTCTAATGATTGAAATCATAGAAATTAATTTATTTTTTATTAATTTCTTGATCACCAAGATTTTATTAAAATAAAATATTAAATTCATTTATTAATTCATGGGTTTTATTTCATTACACCTGGTGATTTTATTTTACAATATACATTCATTTATCTAATTGGTTTTCTATTTCATATTAAAGAAATTTAGTAATGAAAACATTATAAAATTAATGAGAGTGTATTACCAGTTGTTTCTCAATTTTTTATTATTTCTAATACATGACTTTATTCTATTAAAAATTATTCATCAGGACTTTTACAATTTTATAGTTAAGGAATGTTATTTCTTAAAGAAATGGATATATCATTAATTTCTTGATTCATAATCATAAATGGATATAATTTTTTTCGAATTAATATTTGATTTCTCAATTAATTATTCGAATTTAGAAATTTTGGTGCGTTAATATTAAATCAGAAATGAAATTTCTATATGAAAGGTTTTTTAGGAAAATATTTTCAATATCGAATGATTTATTTGATGGATTATTCTATTAAAATAAAATCGAATGAATTATTTTCTAAGTAGTGAGTTGGGTTATCTTTAAATATATTATCATTTGAAGAAATCAAATAGATCTATGTTATGTAACTAAATGTTACAATATTGATAAAAAATGTTTTGTTTTGTTTTGTGAAATAAAAGAAATGGATTATGATAAAAACTATTGATGTTTTTTTAAAAAAATTAACATCATTTTTGATTCATGAACCTAGGGACACATTAAAATGATTATATATATTATTCTATATTCATTAAATATAATGATATCCCCAGAAAAATTTAGTTTACCTTGAGTCTCTATGATTAGTTATACTTTATGAAATATGAAAATCCATATATAAACATACCCCTGTTTCTTATAACAATGGCACTAAAATTAAAAATGATATAAAAATCAAATGTAAAATAATTATATAATCCATCAAATTTTGAAATGAATGTTTATTCATTGATCCTTGATAAAAAGTTATATTCACAAATACATTTATGGAAATTATCTTCTATATATGTTTTAATATTATACTTTGATATATTTATTCAAGCATATTTTGAAATGATTTTTGGAAGTATATCAATACCATGTTCTATATAAAATATTTCATTACTATTTTATTTTGATAAAGGTGTAACATTCTAGTTTTTTAGAAACGGAATGACTAAGTTCAATTGCGTACAAGATACGTTACACCGAGTTTAAAAGAACATTGAAATCTTATTAATGAAATGTAAATATTATAACATAGTAGTTCAATTGATGAGAATAAATTTTATTAGTGACATCATAATTATATAATGGTATAACTCATTTCAAATATATTAATTTCTTATTTCAAAAAAGTAATAGATTTTCAAGTAATTAATTTTATTCTTAAAAAACACTATTTTCAAAAAATATTTATATTTATTTTTTTACAAATAATATTAATAAATTATTGTTCCTTTACAAATTTATAAGATAAAATAATAATAATTTTTAAATTTTGTCTATTAATATTTTCCAAATTCAAATTTAAATAAATTTTCTAAAAGTTTTAATTTTCATTGAATATTGAGTGATAACTATTTTATTTTAAATTATATCATTTGATGTATTTTCATGGTCAAATTATATTTTAGATTAGTTGAAAATTCTTATTAGTTTAGTTTGATATAAAATATTCCAATTATCATTTTTAAATTTATTTTAAACATGAATTTATTATAAAATCAATTTCATTATAAAAATATAATTTTCGGAATGAATTTTTTTTTCTTATGTTGTTTTTCCAGTTTAAATTTATAATAAATTCTAAAACATCTATGTTATGAATTTTTAAAAATGGATACCATATTTAACATCTTCAAATTCTAATTTTCTAAATATATTCCTTTGGTTTTTTGCAATTATGAATATTTACTCATATAATTTTTTATACCATTGTAAAGAGTATTTTGGGTAATTTTGATTAAAAATAAACTAAAAAAGACTATTATATGAATAGATGAATTAAAATAAATTTATTGGATAAATTTTAATCATCTCATAACACCTAACGATATAAATTGACTTGTTTAATATAAAATTATCCATGAAAATGACTTATTTATTATCTAAATAAAAGAATGTCAAAAATGCCAATTTCCATGTCTTATATATATAATATGTGGTCAGATAAAGACAATGATTTTTTATGAACAAATTCAACATTCAATTTATTACTGAATAAACAATTTTTATGTTATAAATTTATTAATTACTTTTGATCCACATGGATGAGTGTATTCCATTTATGTTTTTTTTATTAAATGAATAATCAAAGATGGGAAAGATGAATTTTTAATAACTATATATTTTTTTTATATTTTTTCCTAGTAGATATATTTGACAAAAAATATTAATTATATATATATAATATTTATATTCATCATGCTAATTTATTTATAATATTTATAAATTTAATAATTATCATAAATTACGACACACCACTGATGTAGTAATTATTTCATTAATTTTAATATCAAAATAAATATTACAAAAAATATAAAATTAAATATAATATTTTATAAATAATGTCATCCAAAAACATCATAGAAAATTTTTATATTTTTTGGATGAATGAATATTTTTATGAATATTTCTTTTCATTTTTAGTTTTGTAAAAGTGAATGAATTGAAAAGTTTTGATACAAACATTAATGATATTTTAACATAAATAATATTTTATTATATGATATAAAATTCCTAAGAATATCTTATTAGAAAATTGGAGTTTGATAAACTATAAAATGTCATAAATGATCAATTTTTTTGTATTTTGGCATTTTATGGTAATTATATTAACCCTTAAATTTTAAAAATAATTCTTGTCGTTGTAAGAAATCTTGGTGACAATTAATAAATCAAATAGAAAAATAAGGGCATATATTTAGTGAAATTTTTTATAGTTTTCATAGGGTGAAGGTAATTCAATTGATTAGTATATTATTATCTAAATATAAATGTGCTTATCTATTTATAAGAAAAACCTAATTTATATTAATTATGTATTTTGAGTATTTACAAGGGTACCCACATTATAAAAAGGGAACTTTGTATTCTTAATTATTCTTGATTTAAAACAAATTTTTTAGGCAATACATTCCCAAAATACCTTCCTAAAATCACTCCCCACATTCAAGAGACTATATTTTAGTCAAAAAACTAACCTTAGAAGTGTTATGATGTTAATCATAATATATATTCCGATAAATATGTATCAATTTTAGTCAATTGTTTCTTTATTTTTTCTTATTATACTTACAAAAAATACACATCAACCAAGATTAAATATTTTCCCTATTATAATATGTAGAATGAGATTTTTTTTTATTTCATTGTCATTTTTTATATCTATCGCCACATTTTAGAAAATGTGAAATTAATTAATCATTCATGTGTATGGTGGACTACGTCTTTGCTACCCTATATAATTCATCTTTTATAATCATCTCTCATGACTATTTAAAATTATGGAGTTAAACATTATATATTATATTCACGTAATATTTTTCTTTCATTATGTTAAAATATTATTTATGTATTTACCTTTTCATGCATAGAAAATTGATCACGTTGTTCGTGCGTACATGGGAATTATCACATCTAAGAAGTGATGTGATTAATTTTTCATCCCCACATTACTTGGAATATATATATAATTATATATAAGAAGTAATATCATATTTAATATATTATTGTTATTTTATAAATCTAAAATTATACAACCCTCATTCCCATTACGATTACTGATAAATGAAAATGTTACTCACCTGTGCATACGACCTAAAATCTCAATAATTGTAACATAATTCATTTTTCGTAACCATATTTAATAGTTTTATTTAAAATTTTATTTTATTTGTAAAAATTATTATTATAAAATATTTGTTATTCTAGGAAGGATGGAAAAATGGCCACATCAACTAATAATTTCATACCATGTAAAAGTATTCTTCAAAATATCATTTTGATTACAAATTATTTTTATTTATTTATATTTAAAGATAATTAAATTCATTTAATGAGATTTTAGATAATTTTATTGATAAAATGAATTAATAATTTTAAATATTTATATAGAATTTTTTTTATCGTGAAATTTTTATAATTTTATATTATCATAATTTTTTCAATGAATCCTAAAATTATATAATTTTATTTGAAATAATATTTATCAAAGTATTATAATGTAAAATTTTATTTTCTATTATTTTTAAATTCTAATCGTTTCATTTTGATATAAAATATTCAAATGATGGGATTTGAGATGGATTTAATACTTGAATTATGTTTAGAATAATTTTAAAATTTAAATATTCATTTTCATAAGAAAATGATTTTTCCTATATTTTCTAATTTTAAATTTTAAATAAATTCTACAACATCTGTGTTTTGAATTTCCAAAAATAGAATCCATATTTTCATTCATATTTTCCAAATTTATTATAATGGGTCTTTTATTTTTTTCCAATTTTAATAGAAACTTTAATTTTTATTACATAGTAAAGGGTAAATTGGGTAATATAGATTGAAAATAAGATGATGTTGACTATAAAATGACCCCAAAATATAATTTTCTGGACCAATATGGTTTATCTGATTTTGAAAATCTAGTAGTTGATGTTTTCTATGAGGTCACAATGACTTATTTGAGTACATTGTAAAAACAATTCTAGTTTTTAGGTTCTCCAATGGTTGGAATCTAACTGATGGTTTCAATGGTGAGTTACAATGTTGATTTATGATGGTGAGTCATAGCGGTGAGTCATCATGGTATGTTTTGACGGTAACTCATGATGGAATCATTTCTGATGGTATATTATCCAATGGTGATCCATCTAGTGGTAGCTCGTCCAATGGTAGTTCATCGAATTGTGAGTGATCGAGCGATGAGTCGTCCAACAATAGTTTATCCAATGATGAGTTGTCCTGTGGCGGGTCTTCTAATGGTATCTCATCCAATCGTAACTCATTCTAATAGTGAGTCATGAAATGTGTTTCTATCTTTCTATTGTGTTTCACATGTTAAATTTTTAGTGGGAATAAAACGAGTTTAATACCATATTTAATTGTTTTTTGAGGTTTTTCAAATCATATATATCTTCTATAAAGATGAGGCTTCTATTCACTTACAAACAACATGTTTTTGGCAAGATCCACCATTAATGGATTTTAAAAACCATTTCTTTCATTTATTTCTGATCTGGCCTTTCTAAAACTGAGACATTCTCTACCTTGTGTTCTTCCCTTTATCTTAGTGTGAGATGATTAAAACTTTTCATCCCTCATTGAGGAGTCATGTGATTGTGATGTAGAATTTTTATTGTCTTCTCCATGAAGTCATATCCAGCTACATGTGTGGACCTTACATTGGTGCAACCGGGAAGTGTCAATCGTCTCTTCTTCCATATAGGTTTCCTTCATCCCTCTCAAATGTGTATCTTTTGAGGTTGGTGTACGAATGTATCTGATGTGATGATAGTTGAATCAATATTAAATAAATATAATTGAATCAGTTTAATATTAGTATAAAAGGGTGAGAAAAAGGGATGTATGCCTTTCTTTTTATTATTTTTGTTTTTGTTGAAAATTATATGGGCTAAATTCCCTGATCATAATTATGGTCATTGGTGGTCCTTATTTTCAATAGAGTAATAATTATGGAAGGCTTGATGTTTGGTTTTCTGTTGAACAATTTTTAGGAAATTTATAATCCAAATACACTCATTTAATAAATAAAAACAATATAATCAAACTATTTATGTTATAACCCCTAAATTAATAAGTGGATATTGACTACAAAATGCCTTTTTTAAATCTAAATATTGATTTCCTTGTTACGTGGGGTGGTGTGTTGTGTGTTGTTTTGTTCGGAACTGTGTTATATTTGGGTTGTTAGCATCGCTGTATGATGTGGGGTGGTTATGAATGTCCTGGAATGTCATGAAGTGAAATTAATTGATTTTGTATTTCAGGGGAAGTGTTGTTAAACAAGGTTTTGAACATGTTGTTCAGTGATGAGTTACTAGCTGTGGCTTTTAGTAGGAGTTTTGTTATATTTAAAGGATGGTTTGGGAATTATGAATTTGTAGAATTTTGATGTAATTGGTTAGTGTGGGTGTTATATATAGTGTAATGTGAAGTGGGTTAATTTACAATTGTTCTTTTTCCACTATGTGACTTTTCAAGGTGTCTTGTTAGGTCTCGTTATTGGTAGTTACATGGGTAGAAATGGTATTAATAAATGAATAGTTTAATAGGAAGTGATATTTGGTCAATTAAATTGCCATGGGTTATGAATTAAAATTATGGCTTGTTGTGTGGTTGTGGATATATAGGCAGCGGTGATGCTTGCAGAATTGTGATCTAGTTGTTTGTTTTAGAACACATGGGTTGGGAAGGATTTTTTGGATTTATATATATATATACATGTATTTTCATTTTTTGTTTTCCATATGAAACTAAGCCTAGTTAACAAATACAATCCATACACCATCATCATCATGGAGGAGGGTGTATTACCCAAACATCCTTGTGGGGGGATGGATAGATGGCCACCCACTCTTCCCTACTCCCCCTTCCAAGTATTGGTATCCCCATATTATTTGGATAAGTTATTGTATGTGAGGACCATGTGTGGGCCAACATGTTTTACATTCCCAGGTTTTTTAAGGTGATTTTAGATGTGCTTTACCATGTGTTTTTATTATGAGATGTGGTTTGTTTCCTAGGTGTTTGTATGTAAGATGTGGATTGGACTGTGAGGGCCAAGGTGTGTGTGAGATGGATATGATGTGGATGTCAACCAGGTGTCTAATAACTTAATGTGATGTGCATTAGGCATGAAGAGATGCAACAAGGTAAGGTTTGTGGGCCCAAGGTGTGTGAATGTGGGTTGTGACATAGTTCTTTCAAAAGATGTTGGAGTGTGAGGGTTTTTTGCATTAGGCATGAGTATCTAAATTAATGGGAAGTGGTGAGGGGTACCAAAATAACTGATGCACTTACTATATTACGTTACATGATTTTTTCTAGTTGGTGAGTGTGACTTGTGAGGATGGGATAACTAGTATACCTTGTTATGTTCTATTGGGTTCTATTGTATTCTCTTTAGAGCATTCATATTCCTCTCTCCCATGTGCATGAGAGACATAGGTTATTCATAGTCTATATACATGTGTACCCACCATAAGTATATAAAACTATTTTCAGTTTTATATGAGGATTACAAGAAAGGATCTAGACCTTACTAGCTCAAAATTTGGGACAGTTATTATGTCGCTTCATAGCCATGCTTTTTTTTCACGTTTGAGATTCGTTAAATTTTTAACAGTCGTATGTTAAACAGGGATGTGAGATGGATTTTTGATTTCTTTTATTTATTTAGTATATGGAGTTATTTTGGAATAGAACATACAATCTATATAACATTTTTTCTTTAAAAAGGTTAATAGATAACATTTTTATCTATTTTATACCCCTAGTATTTTTCTATACCCTGGGGCCTATTAGAGGTAGGACTCAGGGGGCCATTGTCTCTCATTCATCATTTACAGTCTTGGTGGGGAATTATTGGAGGAAGGGGTTAATCATATAATTTTATCATAGGTGATTGTTAAGGGATATTATAGAGTTTGAAGGTTAGTGGAGGGAGGATAAAATGGGTTTTTAGGGAAAAAGTGTATGGTGACATTGGCGTGACATTGGCAAGGGATGATTGTCAAGGAAACATGATCGTAGGACCCCTTGATTTGGAACAAGGCCATTGGGTCTATTGAATTTCCCTGTGAGGCTACAACATTTTCATGTTATAGATCATCGGAAAGGTAAATGAATCATGGTGATGTCTTTTGTAGTCTGATTTGGGTTGTTTTGAGTAATGGGAAAAGAATAAAGAAATGAGTTAAATGAGTTAAAATGATTCCTAAATAAAATTCTATAATACTTCAAATTATGAATTCATTTTTTTGAGATATGGAACTCGGTCAGCATCCTATGCGGATTGGGATGTTGAGGCTCAGTTGGTAGATCTGGTTGATCGATGGAGGTTTGAACTAGATGAGGAGGACGAACAGTGGTAGAGAACATTATGACCATTCCAGTTACATGGCATAGTGAATGATGAGGGTATTGAATTATACATGTATATGGAGATATATCTAGTATAGATTTATATCAAATTTGGTTTGATTTGAGATCACATTGATTACATGGTTCCTTTAGCAGTTATCCAGATTATGGGAACTATGCAACAATGGTGGACACTATACTTGGGGGAGAAGAATGGTGCATATTTTATATGGATCAATTTCAAGAATTATTTTCAAGAAGAACCCCTTTAATCGACCCTAAATACTGAGAAGAGTTCATAGTTACTATACCCCCATTAAGAGTGTATGTTGGTACCAAAGATGGCGATTAAGTACAAGGATCTCCTTCATTATTACCTAAATCTCATTCCAGATGAGGGGTTTCATAATAGATAATTAGAGGAGGCACGTCATACTTCTATACAGTATGAAATTACTCCGTTTTGATTTTTGATTTAGTGGGATGTTCAGAATTTGGTGGATGTGATTGAGAGGTTTCACTCACTATCAGATTTATTATGAGAGAGGTGAAAGAGGTGTTCTTTGAAATAATGGGTTACAAGATTATGGTCTTAGGGGATAGAGAATTTTTTGTTTTATTTTGGCATAGATTCAGCCTCAATTGTTTCTGTTTCAACGTTATGGTATTCTTGTCTTTACCGTGGACTTTTTTTATGGCATGTTTTATCCAAGGAGATAATTCCAATATTCAGAAGTAGTTCCTAGTGGCCCTTCGAACTTAGTATGGTGGAGGTGTGCTGGCCCAATTTCTACCTTAGTATGAGATTCTAAATAGATCATTTTAGTAGTAGGGAAATTATGATCCTTCTCCAATGAGGGGAGATGGAGAAGGTACAGGCTGACCACAATGTGTTCCTCTCTAAACTCGACTTGGATATGGTTGTGGAAGCTGTCTTCAGAAGTGGGGTGGTGGAACTAGGCACAGTCACTTCCACGCCGTAGAAGTAGCAATTTCAATATGTTAGTAGATTGTCAGAGGCTTGATCAGTTTGTTCAGTACTCTTACTTGATCTCTTTTTTGATTAATGAAATTTAAACTGATTTGTTGAACCCACTATATCTCATGCTATGTGACTAGACGTTGAGAGGTTTCCCATGCCCTGGTTTTGATTATGCCAGTCATAGGCTCGACCATCATGTTTGATTTGTTTTGGGGATGTACTCAAATGGTGGGACCTCATTAGTCCAGTGGGGATCTATTCCTACTACAGATTCTACCAAACTATTTCATTCATAGCATCAACTAGTTTTATTATGTGCACATTGATATCAACTACTTTCAAAGAAGAGTCATGTTTTCATACAGGGATAGCCAGTGTACATCTTCCATTGGTCGGAATATTTGTTAGTTGGGTAGTCGGGGTATTTATCCCCTTCACTATTTTTTTGCCTTGCTATCTGTGGAATAATTGGAAATTGAGATGGTGGAGGATCCTAGGGAAGTTAAAGAATTCTTGTAAGTTTTATATGGGATGGATGTGACACTACTCTCTCAATATGATGTTGAGTTTGGGATATACTTACATGCTAGTGCTAGTCAAATATTGATTTCTCATTATGAAATGGAACCATATGAGTTACTATAGTTGAGGATTCATATTGATTACCTAACAATGAAGGAATTTATTCAGAGTAGTGTGTTACAATGGGGAGTTCATGTGTTGTTATCAAAGAATGAAGATGGTGGTCTATGGTTGTGAATATAATACAAGAGATTAAATCATTTTATAGTCATGAAACATAACCATCTTCCCAGAATATATGATATTTCGACAAAATTAGAGTTGAAAATTGTCTATTAATGATCTATCTACAATCAGGGTTCTAGTAGTTGAGGGTGCATGAGGGAGATATCCAAATTCATACATTCAGATGAAGGTGTGGGAAATTCGAGTTTGTGTTTACACTGTTCGGTGTTACGAACACACCAGCCATGTTCATGGGGCTTATGAACTATTTTTTCAGTGAGTTCCTAGACCAATTAATCACTGTGTTCATTGTTGATATGATGATCTACTGAATGTCAAGGGAGGACAATTCTGAGTATCTTATAACTGCCTTATAGTTTCTTCGATGCCATAAGCTCTAGAGGATGTTATCTGAGTGCATGTTCTAGGAATGAGGGGTTTGTTTTCTAAGTATTGTGGTTCCATAAATGGGTGTGATAGTATACCCTTCAATGGTTGAGGTAGTTTTTTGGGAACCACCCATTAATATGAATTAGATCACAGTTTGTATTTTCATGAAGGCTTTTATTAGAGGCTTATACATTATTTATATCGAGTTATAACTCTTTTGAAATATCTAACTAGAAAGTCCACGTTATTTTGTTGAGGGAGAATGTGATGTAACGTTTTGACTATCTAAATGTAATGTTTTCTAGTGCATTGGTGATCTAGTTACTAGAGTATGAGGTGATGTTCTAGGTGTTTATTGATTCTTCCCATTTTGGCTTGGGATGTGTCTTGATTTAAAAACTTCCAGTGATATATTTTGGGAATATGAAGTAACATCCCCATGAATGTAAGTATGCCACCCATGATTTGGAGGAAGGACCAATCATGTTTTCACAGAATTTGTAGTGGAATTACCTCATTAGGCAATGTTTTATGGTCTTAACGTATCACTAGAGATTGAGATATATCTTATCTTAGGGAGATCTAATATTGTGACTACGGAGGTGGATGAAGTTTCATCATAAATATGATATTGATATCCCTTATAGCTCAGGAAACAGGAATTTTGCAGATTATTCATTGATTAGGAAGCCATAGAAGGATGTTGTTCTATAATCTATAGAATCATGAATGAAAATGGTGGAGTTACAAACATTTCACGTCGATGCAAGGGTAGAAAGTTGTAGAGGGGATTTTTTTAGCTGATAATATAGTCTTCCCTGATAAAGAAAGTGGTGGAGTCTTAGTGTGGTGCCATAGAAGTAGAGGGGTTGCATCATCATGTTGGATATGGTCATTCTCTATATGGATGGTTAGGATGTGATCAATATTTTATGTTGTTACATGGGAGGTTAACTGTTCCAGAAGAAATTTGTGAGGGAGTTCTTCTTGAGTTTCAATACTCACCTTTAGTTGTACAAATAAGAATTTATAAAATGTATTGTGGATTGAATAGGATTTTATTGTGTTCAAGGATAAAATGGATAGTAGTATATATTGTAGCGAGGTTCGTGGTTTGTCAACAGGTAAATTCCAAGAACCATGTTACAGGTGGGTTTTTTCAGTCCTTAAATGTTACCGACTCGGAATGGGATGACATATCAATGGATTTTATTACAGGGTTACCTAGTTTTCAGGTAAAATGGGATACAATCATTGTATTAGTGGATCATATGATGAAATTAGATCACTTATTAGCGATAAATGAGTTAGGTGTAGTGGATTCCATGGAAATGTGGTACGTGGATAAAGTTGTGTTATTGTATGGAGATATGATATCGATATTCTGATATTAGGACACCTATTTTACATCATGAGTCTAGAGGGGATTACAATAATCATTGGAACTTAGTCACCCCTCATCACTGTTTTCCACCCTCAGATAGAGGCGAAGACATAACAGACTAACCAGATGTTGACTTTTGTGTTTCAAGCATGCATCGTGGAATTTGGTGATCCTGGGAACACCAAAAATCCTTTCTCGATTTTTCTTATTGTTATAGATATATATCTTTGATTGGAATGGATCCATTTGAGGAAATTTATGGGATAAATTTTCTTTTGTTATTGTACTGAATGAATGTTGGGTAGATAGATGATCTTGGACCTGATATAGTGCATATCATAATAAAAAGGTTCAACATGGTGAGGAGAGGATGAAAGCTAAAAAGATAGAAATAATTCGTATGACGATTGTAGGATAATGACCATAGATATTTAGGTTTGGGAGATTGTTTTCATGATGGATTCCCACTAATGTGGGCATAAAATTTTTGCAGGGGGAGTTATATTTATCCTAGGTTTATCAAAACCATCGTGGTGTTGGGGAGAGTAAGAAAGTTTTCATACCAGTTAGAATTTCCACCAAATATGGAGAGGACCCAAAAAAACGTTCTCGTCTATCATATACATTAGAGTCTTCATGATATCTTAAATGTCATTGACTAGGGAGGGAAGGATATCAATGATGAAACAACATACATGGAGTGACGAGTAGAGAACCAAAGAACAATGGGAGAAGGTGTTATATGGGAGGACCATTCCATTGGTTTGCATGTTGTGGAGGCATAGTTATTGGTAGGAGAGTACATGAGCATGAGAAATTTAGATGTATGCCTAGTACCTATAGTATTTTTGTGTTTTTCCTTGTTAGGTATTTCCTTGTGATAAAATTTTTTAGCGTTGTTTATGAAATAATGTGTTTCCTATGGGTTGACATGTGTGTTTTGAAATTTGTGTTGAAGTCATAATATTTTAAAAGTGGAGGGCTATATTCATATTCATGAGGAATTAACTTCAATTGTTTAAACCTATGTGCATGAGTTAGTGCCTCCCATGGGGGATAATATCGTAACATTGAAAATAAAATTCCCTATTTTCTTAGTTTTGGATGGCATGTTTGTTGTGATTTTTTGGTGTGTCTAATATTTGGTTGGTTTAGATGATATTGATAGGTTTTTTCTTCGATGATGAGGTTTCACGATAGCATTCATACAATATATGCTTGTTATTCATTGATCATTGATATCAACATTGATGTTTGAAGCATTAAGAGATCCTTGAATGATATCTAACGAGGAGGATGTTTGGGCCCCTATTTCAATTTTTGTTTTTGTTTTGAATTATCGAGGGGAAACAATAGTTTAAGGAATATCAGATGTAATGAACTGGAGATCCACATTCCATCACTTTGTGAAAATCTAGACATTGAGTTGTTTTGGGAGATTACAGTGACATATTACAGCACATTGAATTTTTTAAAATTTCTAGGTTCTCCAATGGAAGATCACTGATAGTTGGTTGCGTGGTGAGTCTCAATAGTGTGTCATGATGGTGAGTCACGATGATGACTCACAACAGTAGCTCAACCATTGGTATCTCATCAAAAGTATAATATTCCAGCTACAACTCGTCCAACGATAACTCATTCAATGGTGAGTCGTTCATTAGTGAATCTTCCAATGATAGCTCTTCCAAAAGTGATTCTTCTAGTGGCAAGTGGTCTAGTGGTATCTCATCATACGGTATGTAAATCCAACGGTGTGTTAGGAAAAATAATTCCTTCTTCCTTCAGATTAACCCCTTTATCATGTTTTCTATTATAAAATGAGATTTCCACAATATATAATTGTTTTATGTCGTTTTTAATCATATATATCCTTAAAAACATGAAGTATCCTTTGACTTCAATAATGATGGTCTTGGTGAAGGTTAGACTTTAATAAATATTAAAAATCGTTTCTCCCTTTGATATAGGATTTATCCTTTTTAAGGATGAGATATACTCATCATTTGGTCATTCCCTTTCTCTTGGTGGGAGATGCCATGAAACATTCACCTCCCCCCCAAGGACATGTGCAATGTGTGTTGTAGCCTTTTGACCATGTTTTCCCAGGAGGCTCTACATAATACATGTGCTCCCCATCTTTGTTAAAACAAGGATGGGTTGATCGTCCCTTGATTAAGGTAGGATTCCATCATCTATCACAGTTTTGTATCTTACGGGGTGTGGGTACAAAAGTATTACATGTTAATATTGTATAATCTAAAATTAATAAATGTATATGAATCAATGTAATATCAATATATAGGGGTGGGGAAATGTGGTGTATGATTTGATTGTTATTTTCCTGAATGTTTTTTTGTATAATATGGTCTAAACACCCCACAAAAAATCAGGGTCATTGGTGGTCCTTCCTTGAACACTAAGTAATTATTCTGGAATGCATGGTGTTTGGAATTCAATAGAAAAATTGTAATAATATCAGTTAACCCAATACACTCATCTAATAATTGGATTCCCCATGATAAAAGTGATTATGTGATAACCCTTGAATTAAAAATAATAAATTGAGGTATGAATTATTTGTTAAATAGGAATATTCCTTTCATCTGATAGTGTGGGGGTGTGTTATGTGTGGTGTTGTTCTAACCTACGTTGTAGTTGGGTTGTTTTTGTTGTTGAGTGATGTTGGGTGGTTGGAAAGTTATATTGGATTCTCAGTTAACGAGATTGATTGATTATTGAATGGATGGAAAGTGTTATACAGTCGGGCTATGATCGGGTTTTGTGGTGATGAGCTTCTATGTGATGATGTGATTTGGGGTATATTCTCTTTAAAGGATGTTTTGGGAGAGATGACATTGATGAATGGTGATAAAATCGATTGGTGTGAATGTTAAACATGGAGGAACAATAGGTGGGTTAATTTACAAAGGATCTTATTCCTCTATGTGAATTATTTCTGGAACTTGATTTATGTTTTATTTAGTATTTTATTGGGTAGAAAAGCAATGAATAAATGAATAGTTTAATAAGGAATAAAAATTGGTTAATTGAATTGGAAGGGGGTATAAATTTATTTTGTCACATGTTGTGTGGATGGACATTTATAGGAATTAGGGATGTTGACAGTATAGTGAACTGGTTTTTTGTATGATAACTCATATATTCGGAATGAGTGTTTAATATTAAATCAATATAAACATGTATTTTCAATTTATATACACATATGCACACCACACTAGTTGATCACTATCTGTCAAACACCCTAATCATCATAGGGGTGGTTGTATTTCCCAAACACCCTACTATGATGATGGATGGATGACCAGAAACACTTCCCTACTCATTCTTCCAGGCAGTGGTTACTCTAGAATCTTCAGGAATATTGTTGATTGTGTTTCCCATGTGTGAGTGGGTGAGTTTTTATTTCCCAAGTGACATTGGGATGAGTTTAGATGACCATTCCCATGTGTTTTTTGGATTATAAATGGTTATTTTACTAGGTGTCTCTTAGTGGGATGTGGTTTGGTGTATGAGGGAATTGGGGTGTGTGGGTAGGATGTGATGTTGTTATGCCCTAGGTGTCGGCAGGTGCATTGTGATGTGTCTTGGTTAACAATTAAATGATGGAGATGTGGTTTGTGGGGACCATATGTGAATATTTCTCTATGGGGGTGTTATTGTGTGGTTCTTTTGGGATCGGTGATTGTGAGAGGACATTTTCCATGGGGAAATTGAAGCTAAACTAGTGGTAAGTGGTGTGGTGTACCCAAATCATTTATTTTATTACTATATTACATTACTTTTCATTTTTCACATTGTGATTGTGCCTTGTTGAGGATGGGATAACTAGTATGCCTTCTTTAGTGATGGTGGGTATAATTGTATTCTCATAGAGAATTAGTATTCACCTCTCCCTTATGCACTAGAGACCTTGGGTTTTCCTATATATTATACATGTGTACTAATCCTATCTATATAAAATTGATTTTAGGTTTCCCATAGAATTACAATAACCATAATAGACCTTACCATCTCAGACATTGGGACAGTTTTTGTGCAGCTGCTTAGCCTTGGCTTTCATATTATCTTTTCAGTTTCATTATATTACTAATGTTTGTATTTTAAACATACATGTTGTATAGATGTTATTTTTATTCAATATATTTAGTACATGGTTTCTTTTTGGGATGGACCATCTTATCTCCAGAAATTATTTTCGTTAAAAAGGAAAATTCATCTCAATTAGCTATATTTTTTACCCTTGGTGTTAGTCACCACCTTGGGGTCTACTGGAGTCGGGACTGAGGGTCATTATTTTATCCATCTTCACTGCCATCCCAGGAGGGGAATTTTTGGAGGGATGGTTTCGTGGCCCTGAAACATGCTTAATAAATAATGGATATATATAATTTGTCTGCCAAGAGTAATCTTGCACTATTCTAAAAAAGGGATCTAGTTGTTATCATTTATTAATAATTAAAAACAATTTTTAAATCCATATCTCAAAAAAACCATCATAATATAGATTTACTTGTTCTAGAATCTATATTTTATGACTATCACCCAATATATAGGTGTTAATGTGATAATAAAAGGAGATTATCCAAAGAAGATGTACCATTTTTAATCAATTTTTTTTATTTTAATTGTCATTAAAAATAAGTAATATCTACAAAACCAAGGATAATATATTAAACATTGTATCTTTAATATTCTATTATGTTATTATGATTATGAAATAACATATATCTAACTCCACTTAAATCAAATCAGAAAATAATTATTTGTTCATCAGTATAGCACACTACCTCCACAAAAATATATATTTTTTTTCATCAGTATATATCAGTACTTGTTATAGTGATGTAATATATGTTTATATATGTTATTAATTAGATATTTATCATTATTATATTTTAATACTTCATATATTTTCAACCATTTCAATGAATATAAAAATGATAATGTTGTTCGTGCATATATGTGAATTATAACCTCTATGAAGCGAAGTGGTTCATTTTTCATCACTAAATAACATGGATTATATATATATATACGAATTATTAATAATTAATATATTATATTATATATTACTTTTCTTATTTTTTAATGATAAAATTATACATACCATCTTTCCATAATGATCGTGGAAAATATAAACGTTACTCATGGAAATATATGGCCCACCGTCTCCCTGACTGTTAGATAAAAGAGTTTTCGTGGTCATATTAAATCATTTGAAATAAATTGTAAATGATGTATAAAATGATTATTATATCAGTATTATTTTTCTAGAAATTATGGATTAATAACGACATTGCCTATAAACATCATATTATTGTCATTTTGGACTCAAGTAATGAATTGCATCTAAATTTTTGATGTGAAAAAAAATTAATTATTTGTTGTAAAATGATTATAATGTGTATAAAAGGAATAGTAAAATTAAAATAGGTTCTCAATGAATGAAATAATTAACATAATTTATTATTTTTAGAATATAAAAAATGTATTTGACAGGTTGAACACAAGGTAATGGACTATTTTACTAAAACATCATTTTAAATGATCTAAAATATATTTTTTAAATATTTATATATATTATTCTAATAGATAAAAATTTATTTTTAATAATGAATATTTATGTAAATAAATGTTTTAAAATTTTAATTTTCAATTTTACCTATTTTTTTAAATATGGATCCTTTTAGGTTTTTTAAGGGACTTTTATATAAAAATATTCTTTTAATGTTTCACATTTTAAAAGTAAAAAAGTTTTGTTTTTTACATATATAGATAGAATAGAATTTCCTAATTTCATGTAAACATAATATTTTAATGCATCATCTACATGATGACAAATTTATTTTAAAATAAGATAATTACATTTGTGACGGTGTGGCAATGTAAAAATGATATGTGAATTTAAAATGAAAAAGTTATTTTGTTAAAGAATATTTATTTTTTTTAATCATTATATGTTATGTCTGTGTTATGGTTATTAGGAATTATTTATGATGATGGGTAGTTTAGTTATATAATAAAGGAAAATGGACCCATAAAATCCCTCAAATTATTTTTGAATGTTAGAAGCTAACCATAGCATCTTTTCATGTGTAATTGTGATAGTTACAACATACCGTAGTTGAGAGGGTTATATCATATGTTATACATTGTGAAAAGAACATATGGTAGTTTTAGGGTTAAATATTTAGTATGTAATAAAACTTTGTCTCATGTAACCTATTAATATATTATATGCTTTCTTATTTGTTTTTATGAAAAATATATTGTTTTCAAATGTTAAGAAGTTGATATTTTTGAAAATATGAATCATTTTTTATTGTAAGAATGTATTTTTTATTGATATTTTCTTTTGTTTTCAATGGGATAATATTTTCAATTATTTAATTTCCCTTATCAATTATTTTGTTCTCATACTAGGTTTTAAATTATTTTTAATAGGTATTAAATTGTTTTATGAAAAGAAAAGATACCCTGAGGAATGTATTTAATAAAATTCCTGAAATATAAACATGTTTTATTTTAAAACTGTTTCATTTGGTGGATAATGGACATTTAGTGTATGTTTCAACATTTAATGTATTAGTGTACTACTCAAGAGATCATCCAAATTCTCAAAAATTATAAGCCAAAATGATTACTGGGAAATGAAAAAGGGCTTTTTATTTCTCAAATCTTTGGAACATATATGTAGTACCCCTAGTATGAGGTATGTGGCCTTTGCTTATTTTTTTTATGTGTTTAAAGTTCATGGGATGTTTTGGGAAGAGGATGTGACAGTTTGGAATGGTTTTGGATGAGTTTGGAGGATTTCAAAGTGGTGCACGATTTGAGCACGGTTAGTGGAAACCATGCAAGGGAGATAGTAGGCTTTGTACAGCCTGTGCATGATTTTCCAAAGCGTGCGAGGGAACCGTGCAAACCCTTTATCCCAAGGCAGTAGCGTGCGTAAATTTAGCGCACGGTTTTCCAAACCATTCGGGCTAACCGTGTGGCCACATAAAAATAGGGTTATAAGTTCTGAGATCCCTCGGGCATAACCTGTTTCACTCCAATCATCCTCCCACTCGAGCCTAACTCGGGATTTTAGGTTCCCAGGAGTTAAGGGTGCTCTCCAAATCAATTTAGAAGCGTTTCAAAGGGGTTTCAAGGAATATTGAAGGTGTTTTCTCCAAGGTAAGTCTCTCCTATTTTTTATCTTGTGTTTTCCTCTAGATCTACATCCCTCCCTTTCATGGTTTTCAAGATCTACACTTTTTGTTTGTAGATATATGGTTTTTTAATGGTGATTTTGAGGATTTTGATGGTTAGGGAAGGGGTTCTAGAGAGGTTTTGGTGGCGCATTCACCGGATTCGAGGTGTGATTGATAGTGTGTCGATTTCTCGAGAACCGTTAAGGTAGGTGGATTCTATCACGACTCCACTTGGTTAGAGCTAATGGTTTTGATTACAATTAAATTTTTCTGCTTGAAATTAATTGTGTTTTTATGAGAGAAATCGGTTGAAAATCCCATGGGTGATGTTTTGGGGATTTTTGGGAAAAATATGGTTTTGTGGTGAAATGCTACTATTTGAAATTTTAAAATAGAGATTTTAAAGTGTGGTGCTTTGGTTTTTTTGTGAAAATGATTGATGGGGATAGTTTTCAATAAAAGGGTTGTTTTATTGAAATGTTGTTTGTCATGGAAAATGGTTTTCAATAAATGGGCTATTTATTGAATCGGATTGATATGCAATTGAATTGGTTGATTGTATGTGGTTGTGACCATGGCGGGTTATATGCTTGGAATTGTCTTGTGTTGAATGTTGTGTGTAAGTGGTGAGAAGTACCACTATAAAAATGGGATGGATAGTTTACGGAAGGGCCACCATCAGTGGTAAGTGTACGGGAAGTGCCTCTTGTTGTGAATGGGTAAACGGGATGGACGGAAGCTCAACTATTTGGTTGTTTTGTTGTTTTGTTGTTTTGTTGTGCATTGCTTTGCAAGATGTAATTTTTGTGTTAATGGGTAAATAATGAGATGGCTTGTTGCATTCTTGGTTGGATTTCCCTTGTTTTCTTGGGTTGGGTGTGATGGCTTGTTAAGAGAATCGTTGGATTGTGGAAATGGTTACACTTGTGATCATTTTATATCAACTGTTTTATATAATTGTGAAAACAGTTTTATCCTAGTGGAGTGTGTCGGGAAGTCATTTGCGGAAATCCTACTGAGTTTTAGTACTCACCCCCATTATTTGGAACGTTGGTGTCGTTGCAGATGTTGTGTACTGTGATGTGGAAAAAGGCAAGGCATCTCCCTCCTTTAGTTGATATTTGTGACCTCTCAATGGAGCATGAAGATTGGATCTTGGTGTGGAGCTATGGTGGTGTCATTGGTCAGTTTGGTTGTTGTTTAGTTTCCACTTGTACTCTGATATTGTTGGTTGTATTATTTTTGGGTTGTATACTGGAATAACATGGTTGTCTTTTGGGAATGCATTGTAGGGTAATTAAAAGTGCATGCATCTTATAGTGTTTGATGATGGATGGTTGGTTGGTTTTGTCTTAATTGAAAATCATCCCCCAACATTTCCTTGAAGCCCTCGGAATTTATTTCTAGCCATTGGAACCTTGGGAACGTCACTTGTGTCCAAGTAACCCTCATCTCCTCCTCAAGCCAATGAGGTAGGGGTAGGGTGTTATAAGTGGTATCAGTTTGTTCAGTCCTTTGGAGTTGATTTTTAGATTTTGTGTTGAAATTCGTTGTGTTAAATTCCATGAGTCGGGATGGTAGCAAGGTTTAGGAATTTTGGGACTTGGAATGTATAGCATAAAAGGACGTAGCTAACCCTTTTATGTTGAAATTCATGTTACCAGGGAGTTGGGTACATAAGTGTTTTGGAGACACATATAGGCATTTGGTATCTCATTGTCGTGGGTGTAGCCAATGAGATTAGTATGGCATGTATGGTATAAATGGCTTCCCACTAGGTTGCATATTTCATTTGGGTACAATGATTTATGGGCTGAACTGAGAAATGGTTTTTTTGTGAGACTGTAATGTGAAAAAATTGGTATTTTGAAAAAGGTTTGGTTTTCAAAATGGTGAAACATGGAAAATGTGAACTGGTGGAAAGCCTTGTTGTGATAGTGTTGTGTAATGTGATTTGAAATGAGATTTCGTGATGTAAACAGAAGTGAGACTCATGGTTGTTTGTTTTTTATTTGTAAAAATGGAATCTGTTAGGCGTTGTAGAGACCAACTGGATGAGGCTACTGAGAATGTGGTAGCACCTGAGGCTCAGGCGAACAACCATCTAGTTCAAAGCATAGTGAAATATTCCCAAGCTGTGGAAAGTGGAAATAAGATGGACGAACCAATGCATGTGGATCATGCGGTTCAATTTCAAAATAAGAATCCACCCATCGTCAGGGGTGATTCAGAGCTAGAGAGGGAATAAGCATGGTTGAATAGAATGAAAAAAATCTCCCAGTTCTTGGGAACACCGATAGAGTTTAAAGTGATATTGGACACGTATATATTGGATGATCTTTCCATTCAGTGGTGGGAGTTGGGAGTCCAAGTAGGGACGGACCAGGGTATGATGTGGGAAGGTTTTGTGGAATTGTTTAACAAACAATTCTACCCACATACCTTCATAATTTAGCATGTGACTGATTTCATTAGTTTGAAACAAGAGCTTATGTCGGTGAAGGAGTATGCATCTATGTTTATGAACTTAGTGTAGTTTGCACCTAAGGTGGCAGGTATCACGTCGTTGAAGGCAAGGACCTCTGAAGCGGGGTTAAGGCAATAAATCCGTTCAATGATAGTGGTGCTATGTATAGATGATTACACAAATATGCTGAATAGAGACTCGGTGGCTGAGCGGGATTTGTTGTGCACTCCGGGTGGAGGAAGAAATGTGGTACCCATGGGGAATAGTGGGAACTCTAACATTGGGTTCAATTGAAGGAGGGACAATTATTCCATGGGAAGGAATATGGCATATAATCTGACGGAAGGATCGGTAAATCTTCCTCTGAAGCCCCAGTGAAATCCGGGATGTTTTCAGTGTGGTTCTATGAGCCACATCAAGCGGGATTGTATGACACAACCCCGAGCATGTCATTTTTTTAGCAGATGGTGCATCTGCAGCGTTATTGTCGGAATTATACATGGTCGGGTGCGCATGACACTCCTCATGGACTGCAGACGTCGTATGCTTCGACAGGACAGGGGCAACAACATACCCCTTTTCAGTAGAGTAAAGTGGGTCATGGTGATTCTTGGAATACCAAGATACCTCAGTAGAGCAATAGAGAGTAGAGTGTGCCAAGAAAACATGTGTCTGGAGCTGATAAGGTTATGGGGGGTGATCAGTCGAGACCATCCACGGTGCGAGGTACTAATATTTTAAATTTGACCTTGATGAAAGTGTTTTTTGATATAGGTTCTTCACACTCTTTTATTAATGACCGTGTGGTTGATTTGCTTGGATTAAGTGTAGAAATTATGCCCTTGGTTTTAAAACTTCCTACTCCTATGGGTCAAAGAGAGGGTCGAGCCATCTTGTGTATAGAATGTTGTATCGTTGTGGGCGAGGTTGAGATAGTGTGGAATTCCCCAATTCTTGAGATTGATGGCTATGATATAATCCTGGGAATGGATTGGCTGGTGGACTTTATGGCCCACAATGATTTTGATGCGCAGACAGTGGATTTTACGGCACACTATGGCATTAGAAATATAATTAGAGGAGAGAAGCATGAAAGGCAGGGTGCAATGGGATTGTTGGCACCAGTAGTGGGTACGTTATCATATCAGTTGGTGGTGTTGTCATTGGAATCGATAGAGGGTGTTGAGTAGAGTGTTCTTCAGGTGGTGGTGGATCAGTTCATGGATGTTTTTGCTGATGATTTATCTGTGTTACCTCCTGTAAGAGAAGTGGAGTTTACGGTTGATCTCCTTCCAGGGCCCAGTCTTATCTCACTCCCGTCTTATCGGATGGCACTAGCTGAATTGCGGAATTGAATGCACAGTTGGAATAATTAGAAAACAAAGGGTTTATCTGTCGGAGCACGTCTCTGTGGGCATCTTCGGTGCTATTTGTGAAAAAGGCGGATGAGACATTGAGGCTATGTGATGATTATCATAGACATAACCATGCTACGATAAAGAATAGATATCCACTTCCACGAATAGATGATTTTTTTTAACCAGTTGAGGGGAGCCCAGTGGTTCTCCAAGATCGAACTGAGGGCAGGATATCATCAATTGCGGGTGAGGAAGGATGATATTCCTAAAAAATATTTCAGAACTAGATATAACCATTATGAATATCTGGTTATGCCCTTTGGTCTAATGAATGTGTCAGCGGTGTTTATGGAATTGATGAATCTGATATTTCAGAGATATCTGGATTCATTTGTGGTGGTTTATGTAGATGATATACTGGTGGATTCAAAGACAAGGGTGGAACATGAGCAGCACTTGGCGACAATACTGGGGATCTTGAGGGATCATTGGTTTTATGCCAAATTGTCAAAGTGTGACTTTTGGACATAGGAAGTTCGATTTCTTGGCCATGTTATTTCTGAAAGAGGTGTTTCAGTGGATCCAGAAAATATAGAGGCTGTTATTTCGTTGCAACCGCCAAATAATTTGTTTGAGATACGGAGTTTTCTTGGTCTATATGGGTATTATCAGCATTTTGTTCGTGATTATTCATGTTTGGATTCACCGATGACAGCTTTGATAAGAAGGAATGTTCCATTGCAGTGGAATGAGTAGTGTTAGTAGTGTTTTGTTGAGCTAAAGGATCGCCTTACATCGGCAGAAATCATCGTTTTTCTAGAACTAGGAAAAGGGTACATGGTTTATTGTGATGCATTAGGATCAGGTTTGGGGTGCGTTCTCATGAAAGGGAATCATTTGGTTGCATATATGTCATGGCAGTTGAGAGTTCATGATCTGAACTACCCAACTCATGATTTGGAGTTAAAAGTAGTGGTCTATGATTTGAAAGAATTGTGTCATTATCTCTTTGGTTATAAATTCACGGTGTATACGGATCATATGATCTTGAAACACATGTTCTCACAAATAGATTTGAACATGAGACAACAGTGATGGATGTAATATCATCATATGTTTGATTTTTAATTGATGTGCACACCAGGTAAGGGAAATTCGGTGGTGGATGCGTTAAGTATAAAATCTTATGCTCAGGTGGTGAAACAGACATCATACAAATGGAAGTTGATGTCAGTTATAGATGTTATGTGCTTGGAATGTGAGGAACATGGCGATAGAGTGGTCTTCTTTCTGGTTCTGTTGATTCCTAGCTTGGATGTCCTGGTTAGAAAGGCACATATATCTGATTCTGAATGTGTGACCATGGGGTCAAGACTCAATGATGGGGAGACCATTTAGGGTTGGCAACTGAATGGAGATTCAGTTTTGTGTTTTCAGAATAGGATGGTTGTTCTAGTTGTTGGTCAGGAGGATCTTCTTAGGGCATATCATCATTCCAGGTCGATTGTTCACTCTGGAATTCGGAAAATTTATAAAGAGTTGAAAGCGCAGTTCTGGTGGGCTGGTATGAAAAGAAGTGTGGCTAAGTTTGTTTCAAGATGCTTGACTTGTCAGCAGGTCAAGGTATAGCATCAGAGGCCATCATGAATTTTGCCGTCATTACAAGTCCTTATTTGGAATTGGGAGCAGATAGCGATGGATTTTGTCACAGGACTCCCAAGAACGTTCACAAAGCACGATGCCATCAAGGTGATAGTGGATCGGCTAACGAAGTCGAGCCATTTCATCCCGATTTGTGAATAACATATGGTGGAGGATCTTCCAATAATCTTTATCTAGGAGGTGGTAAAGTGGAATGGTGTTCCAGTTTCGATTGTATTAGATAGTGATCCAAGTTTTATATCTTGTTTTTCGAAATCCTTTCACCAATCCCTAGGGACATAGTTGACTATGAGCATGGTGTATCACCCTCAGATGGATGTTCAATCCAAGAGGAAAATACAAACTCTAGAGGATAAGTTGTGGGCTTGTGTTATGGATTTTGGTGTCTCGTGGGAGGATCACTTGTCGTTGGTGGATTTGTAGTATAATAAAAGTTGTCAGGAATCCATATAGATATCTCCATTTGAATCATTGTATGGGCATCCATGTCATTCTCCACTATGTTGGGTGGAAACAAGTGAGTCCTCGATGGTTGGACATAGCCTTGTCCAGGAGACTACAGAGAAGATCATGTTGATTAGAAAGAAAATGGAGATGGCTCATAGTTGTCAGAATTCATATGCGGATCAACATGGATGACTTTTGTCATTTGAGGTGAGTGATAATTTGTTCTTGAGGATATCTCTTAGTTTCAGACATTGACGGTTTAGAAAGCAAGGAGAGTTATCTCCAAGGTATACTGGACCTTTTGTGATTCTTGAGCATGTTGGTGAGGTGGCTTATCATTTGGCTTTTCCACCTACATTCAGTGTGGTTCACAATGTGTTTCATGTGTCACAGTGGATGAAGTATCAGCCGGATCATGACCATGTGATTCGATGGGATCATGTTGAGCTAGAACTAGATTCTTCGTTGGTGCACGTGCCAGTGTGGGTTGTGGATCGGAAATAGAATGTCCTTCATGGTTAAATCATTGTATTAGTTCACGTTTTGTGGCAACATGGTCAGATTCAAGAGGATACATGGGAGCGGGAGAAGGAAATGCCTTTTCAGTGGCCCGATATCTTTCCGCAAAGGGTGAGTTTATTACTTTTAAAAAATGTAATTTCAAATGGTGGGGAGAATATAGTACCCTAGTTCGAGGTATGTGTCATTTTTATGACTTTTTATGTGTTTAAATTGAATGGGATGAGTTGGGAAGAGGTTGGGAGATTTTGGAATGGTTTTTCATGAGTTTGGAGGCTTTTAAAAGGGTTCACAGTTTCAGCACGATTAGTGGAAATTGTGTGGATTCTCTTGGAAACCGTGCAAGGGAGACAGTAGGCTTCACATGGCCTATGCACGGTTTGCCGAACCGTGTGAGGAAATGGTGTGAACCCTTTCTCCCAAGGCAGTAGTGTGTGCATGGTTAGCGCACGGTTTGGAAAACTATTTGCTAACCGTGCAGCAACTTAAAATAGGGTTATAAGTTTGGGGCTCCCTTGGGATTAACCTATTTCATTCCAATATTCCTCCCACTTCAGCCACACATGGGATTTGGGTTCTCAAGGGTTAAGGGTGCTCTCCCACTCGATTTGGAATCATTTCAATGGGGTTTCAAGGAGGATTGAAGGTGGTATCTCTTGGGTAAGTCTCTCCTCTTTTTTCTCTTGTGTTTTCCTCTAGATATACATCCCTCTCTTTCTTGGTTTTCTAGATCTACACTTTTTGTTTTCAGATATAGGGATTTATTTTCCTTGAATGATGATTTTAAGGCTTGTAATGGTTAGGGAAGGGGATCTAGAAAGGTTTCGGTGGTGCGTTCACCGGATTCGAGGTGCGATTGCTTGTGGGTCGATTTCTCTGGAACCCTAAAGGTAGGTGGCTTCACTCTCGACTCCACATGGTTAGGTAAAATGGTTTTCGTTACAATTTATTTGTTTTTATAGAAATTAATTGTGTTTTGATGTGCGAAATCGGTAAAAAATTCTATGGTTGATGTTTTTGTAGATTTTTGGGAAAAAGAGGGTTTTGTGTTGAAATGCTACTGTTTTGGACTTTAAAATAGAGATTTTATAATGGTATGCTTTGGTTTATTTGGGAAACTGATTTATGGGAATGGTTTTTCATAAAAGGGTTATTTTATTGACTTGTTTTTTGGCATAGAAAATGGTTTTCAATAAATTGGTGATTTATTGAAGCCGATTGATATGCAACAGAATTGGTTTATTGTATGTGGTTGTGACCATGGTGGGTTATATGTTTGGAATTGGATTTTTGTGAATTTTGTGTGTAAGTGGTGAAATGTACCAATATAAAAAGGGGATGGATAGTGGAAAAAAGTACCACCATCAATGGTAACTAGACGGGAAGTTCCACTTAGTGTGAATGGGTGAACTGGTTGGACGGAAGTTCCACTATTTGGTTGTTTTTTTGTTTTTTTTGTTGTGCATTGTTTTGCAAGATAGAATTGTTGTGATAATGGGTAAATGATGAGATGGCTTTTGGCATGCTTGGTTGGATTTCCCTTGGATTCTTATGTTGGGTGTGATGTCTTGGTAAGAGCATGGTTGGCTTAGGGAAATTGTTGCACTGGTGATCATTTTATATAAACTATTTTATATAAATGTGCTAACGGTTTTATCCTAGTGGTGTTTGTAAGGATTTAATTTGGGGAAATCCTAATGAGTTTTATTCCTCACTCCCTGGTTTGGCACGTTGGGGTATTTTCATATGTTGTGTACCATAATGTTTGCAAAGGTAAGGCATATCCCTCCTTTAGTGGAGCTTTGTGATCTCTCACTGGAGTATGGAGCTTGGGGCTTGGTGCGGAGCTATGATGGTGTCATGGCTAGTAGTGGTTGTTTTTTAGTTTCCTCTTATACTCTGATATGGTTGTTTGTATTGGTTCTGGGTTGTATCGTGGAACAACTTGGTTTTTTTTGGAATGCATGGTTGTATAATTGAATGTCCTTGCACCATATAGTGTTTTATGATGGATGGATGGTTGGTTTTTTCTTAAGGGAAAATCATTCCCCAACTTGTTCTTGAAGCCCTCGGTATTTATTTCCAGCCTTTGGCGCCTTGAGAACATCGCTTGAGGCCAATTAAACCTCACCGTCTCCTCAAGCCAATGAGGTAGGGGTGGGTTGTTACAATATATATTTTAATGTTTGGTCCTTCATGTTTTTATAATTATAGGGTTTGGCTAGCATTAGAGATTAGCAGTATTCTTAAGTGTTATGTATAATATAATGGGATTACAATTTTATTGATGACCAAAAGTTTAGTGAAATATAAACCCCATTGATGGATTTATATTTTGATATTTTATTGTGACGAATTATTTTTTTAGGGACATTTATTTTCTTGGTCATTAAGAGACACTATTATGATTAAATAACATTAATGGCATTTTTTAGATGTTTCTAACATTTATAATATATTATTAATATTTTAATAATAAATTTTTTGGAAAATGAAAATACATAGGATGGGTGACCACCATTCGTGTCCCACAAGGTTGTAGGAATTAAAACACCAATTAACAAGAAAAAGGTGAAGCACTTATCACTAGCCTACATGACTCCTCAGTTAGTATCATTTTATATTTTTAGGTGAATGATTTAATGTATGAATCTAATATTTATTCTGGGAACATATGTATTATTTTAGAGAATAACATGGGATATATTTTTTATTTTGAATATTTATGGAAATTGGTAGCATAGTAGGGAAATTATATGATTCAGAAAATTAAATTATGGTTTGATACATTAAGGGTGATTGATGATATTTGAAGAAAAATGAAAATTTTATCATGGAGTTCTACATGATCAAATTATTCTGAATTTTTTTCTTCGATATTAGTTTGGAGAATTTATATGAATTTTAATGATAAATAATTATCAATTTATCTATGTCAAAATGTAGTTTTTACTATTGGATTTTAGCCATTATGATGGTTTTGGTTTATTCAAAAATTTATAATTTTATGGGTAACTAAATATATATTATCATAAACATTTTTATTAATTTTTAAAGATGAGAGGAATATGTTCTTATCTTTTTTGTATTTAGTTATCAATAAAAGTTTATCCTAATGCTACAGGAATAAAAAAATTTAATCTTAATGGTCATTGTTTGTTGAAATAGATGGGTTAGTGGTGGATGTTCATTAAAGGATGACCTTCTATTTTTCACGTATGTATGTTTTCTTATGATATTATTTTATATTATTATAATTTCCATAACATTAGAAATGTATTGTTAAATAGAATGGTTATCGTCTTTCTTTTATCAGTTCCACTTTAACCCATGTCATATATAAGGTCTTTTTAGGATTAACATTCCAATGATCACTTTCTATTGAACACTCTACTATTCGTTGATGCATAGATTGTCCAGACCATTACCCTTTAAATTGAATCCTATTTGATCATAATACTTACATTTCATTAATTGGACATTTATGTTTTATTATTCTTATTCGAATGTTAGATTTCAATAAAATATATTTTGAAATTTCAAACCCTGATCCAAAGATAGAGTTAAAAATTGCAATGATGAAATTTTAAAAAGACTTTCTATTGGGGTGTTAATTTAACATCCCAAGTTAAAAAAATAATTAATAAGTTCGATATCATAAAATATTTATATCACATAGAAAAAATGATAATTGTAATCTTATTATTTAAGATTGAATATTTTTACAAATCTATGAAATTTGTAACACCCCGAGATTTTATGAAAAATATTCTTTTTAATTAATGTCTTGTGTTGTACGCTACACCAAAAGGAGCTTTCACAACACGAATGCCTGACTTGCCTTGAATTACACACAATCACGACCTTCCTCAATAGCGTGTGTAGTATGCAATACCGAGTTTGACTAAACGAGAAATTATTATAATATTTTTATGAACTAGCCGTTATTAATAGTAATAACAACTTTTTGAAATTTTATAAATTTTATCTTTCAAAATGAACTTAATTTTAGGATTTGGAATATAGAAATTAGCTTAGGGTGAAATTTTTGTACTTTTCAGATAACTTTCATATTCTGATCAATAGTGAAAATTACTACAATTTAATTAAAAACATCTTTTTTAATCGAAATAATTAATAGGGATTAATTATTAATTTGAGTGGTTTTAAAGTATATTTAGAATATATTTTTACAATTTAATACAATTTTGGTCATTGGATGTAATTTCACATTTAAACCAGACATAAACAAGTGTCAATCTTTTGGTATTTATTATCTCTTAAGAACACACTATTTGTTTTGAAGACACGAATTAATTTTTTAATTAATTAATGAAACTGATGTGTTTTGAATTTGGAAAAATAGACATCATTTTTGAATTCATAATATCAAATATTTCTTAGGCTGATTTTTTGGTATTTTTCTGGAAACTTTCATTTTTTGATGAATAGTGATACCACTAAGTGATAGTTAAAAAACTGAATTTTTCATAAAACTTAATTTTACTGCATTTGTGAGTGGAATTTTGAAAATCCGAGAGACACGGATAATATCAAGGACTAAAATGTGGTTAAATGAACTGAAAATAATCATTGGTGAATAGTAACTTTTAACTTTTTTTACCACGGTTAAAAGTAAATAGGGTAATTAAGGGTAAAAATGATATTATTATCACCTTAACACATGTCCTAATTCTATAGGATAAGTATACTTCGGCCAAAAACAACCTTAGGAATAAAATATGACCATTTAGGCCCACTTGGATTAGATTAGGACATTTATTATTAATTTATTTAAAGAACGATTAAAATAGTTAAAATCGATGTTTTATAACTATATCATTTTTAATACAGGGTTATACATAAGATAAATTCGACTATAAATATTCATTAGAAAGAAAAAAAGATTTCCTACATAATTATATTTGATTTGTAATTTTTAGACTTTAAATAATTTAATTTAGTTATAACACAATGATGATGTAGTAATTATCTTATTAATGAAATATTGGCATAATTGATGTTATAAATACCCAAATAAATGTTATTTGAGACTTTTTATTAATTACAAATATTTTATGTGTTGATATGACATGTTAGTGTTGATTTAATTAACTTTTTTCGAACTATTAATACTGTTATAATTTTCACAAAAATCAATTACAAAATAGTGTCAAAATTGACATAAAATAGTTTTTAAAACAAATATTATATTATTAATTGTTATTGAATTTATAAAAATTTAAGGTTCGGCCAAATGACTTATATAAGGTTATATATATTAATAATAAGCAACTTGGGGTTCGTTTGTCTTGTTATAGTAAGTTTATTAACCTTATAGTGTAAGAACACAAAAAGACACGGTAAAAGTAAAATTATCTAACTTAAAGTTAAATCTAAATGATAAGTTTAAAATAGGAACCTAAACTTGTATAAATTCTATTGGATGAGATTATTGCGACCCATACTCACCTTAGCTTCGAAATAACTCAATTTGGAGCTATTAAAAACTGAATATGACATTATAATAAAATAATATTTTTGCTTATTCCAAAGGATCCCCTCTCCTCCCTTATAAAAGGACGCATCCTCCCTCTCTTCCTCACACCACTTTGAGCCTTAAAGCTTGTCCAAACCCTTCCAATTTATCTTCTCCACTTCCCTATAATCATCATAGAGGTTCTTTTATTCTTAAATGACCAATAATTGTGCCATAAGAGGAGGTTTCAAAAATGCGCTTCAAAGAAGAGGTAATGCCCATTAACGATTCATTAAACTTTATTTCTTCTTGCACTTCATCTTCATTAGTTGTTTCATTATGATGTAATAACATCAGTATCACTAATATACCGATATTTTATTATAATTATGATACAACCCTATTTCACCATCTATCCATCCTATGGAAAACGAAATCACCACGCGTGCGTAATACGGAATACCGTCTCCACGCCATGGTGTAATCTATTTTTCCACCACCACCTTACATGGATGGGTATAATAGTGTAAATAAATGATTATTGAAAAATTATATTTATTCATAAATATTATACATACACTCCAATAAAATTTCACAATCATGGGAATGATATCATCGCTCGTGCGTACGTACGGACTACCGTCTCCACGACGCGATGAGATTAATTCTCAATGATTACTCATTAATGATAAATTATAAAGTATATATAATAACTAATCATGAAATATATGACATAATGATTATACTGGATTTATGTATATATATTTATTTATTTCATCCACTTAATTCCATTCAATTCAATATGGAAACGAAAACAGCATTCATGTGTACGTATGACATACCATCTCCATGAACGGTGTATTTGTTTCCATTTATCGATCTATTATATATATGTATATTATGAAATTATATTATATATAAATCATGATTTATATTCTGAAATTAAGTAATCATGATCTACGTAATCATATAAATAATTACAAGTCAAAACACGAATGAGAAATGAATCGATTTTACCCAAAACACTCTTTAACATGGAATTTACAAATGAACGGGTAATATAAAGTCATAAGTGAACCATATAAGTTATCAAAACAATTTTTATGATTCTTTAATAATTAGTGACATTATTTAAATCATTATATAGGAGGTTCAGATACGTACAATGAATATCGGACCAAAGGTAAGGGATAATTTTGCAAATCTCATTTTTATGCAAGATTGCTTATTCGTAAGTATTTACTGGGGTTATTGCTATCATCCATGTGCATGTTTTATAAAATTGTATTCATGTATGTTTAAAGTCCTTTATTTTCCAATATTTAATTTTACCCCTTGGTATGGAAGGAATCATTCTTTTATTTACCCTACAAGGTACTTTTTTGACTTTTCCGAGAAAAGTACGAGAAGAATGTTTTTTTTACATATAAGGCAAGAAAGTATTTTTACGGTTTTATAAAGCCTTATTTTCATGATGCTTACACCAAAAGATTTCATGAATATTTTCAACAACATCCTTTTCTTTTAAAATTGCATGACATTTTGTGAAAATAAATTGATTTCGAAGAAAAAAGGATATTTTCATCAAGAATTCATTTCAAGTGTTTTATCAAAACAATTTTTCATCTAAGATGACATTATTTCATATGTTTATGTTTCATGTATAAAGTCTCTATAATTTTCATGGTTTCACTTTTCTTATTATAAAATGATATCCATTTCTTTGATATGGATTATGTGATGATGGGATGATGTTTATGAAACCCATTTTTATTCTTTGGGTTATGATGAATGATTTATGTTTATGTTGTGGCACCAGTAATAAAGATTTCATTATGAGATGGATATGACCTATATCTCCCTCCTATTATTTGGTTAATGATTTATATATCATGAGATAGACATGGCTGGAATGGTAAGTTAATCTAGTTCAGGGTTACAGGACTGAAACGAGGAGTGAACTCGATTCAGAAAGGGACTTTGTCCACTAAGATGGTCTTGGCAGCAATGCCTTGGCTACTCTGGAAATCATGACATGTGCTGAATGGTTTCCACAATTACATGTTTTATTCCCGTTTTATTATGGATTATGTTCTATTATGATATATGCCTTACATTCTTCCAAGATTTATGACTTTGCTCAAGATTATGATGTTTAAATTTCATGTTCAAGTTTTTTCATTCAAATGTTTACGGATTGTTTTATGTTATCTATGTTTCCGCATAATGAGCATTTGAGCTCACCCTTTTTATGTTTTATTTTCCCCAGGAAGTGAAGAAAGGTTTAAGGTAAGGAAAAAAGAAGGGGAAGATCGTTATGGGAGTTGTTGAATATCTTTCACCATGATAAAAGATTTTATTCCGAGTTTCCAAAGACACTAAACTATTATGGTCCTTGTGTGTCTGTTTTTGTTATGTATTAAGTGTTCCGCAAAAGTAATGTATTGTCCGTGTACGTCAAGGTTCGGGTCTCTACTGTTTGTATCAGAGGAAAGGTTTTATCAACCATTGGAAACTAGGATGCAAGAACATTAGTGAGATCCCTAGAGATATTTCTATGGTATTTATAGGGATTTCCCTAAGGTTAAGTATAAGTATAGGTTGTAGACCTATAAATATGGTAACGATATTGGATTAAACCTAAGATGTTAGATATTGAAGTTACTCCCCCTTTATTATGATTTTTTCCTCTCACACTATTCTTTTTGGGTTTTAGAAAATGGCTGGAAACAAGATGATTCATGATAATGGAGTATATGATGGACAATGGAATGATATTCTTCATGAGAAACCAAATGAAATTGGATTTGGAAGTCAAAACATCATTATTATGCCGAATGAGAAATCTCATAATATGATCAATAAACTCAAATTTGGTATGTTTCCTAACTCGGCTAATAAGAGAAAGATGGAGTTTCATGATGATCATAGAGGAAAGAAAGTTCAGTTTCCCCTATGTAAAACATGTGGGAAGAGGCATCATGGAGAATGTTTAAAATAACAGGAAGATGCTTTGGGTGTGGAAAATAAGTACATTTATCCAATAAGTGCAAATGAAAAGGTTCATTTAACACCATGTAAGAGGATAATGGTATTGCTATTACCTTAAAAATGGTTAAATGCTTTAAATGTGGAATATACGGGAATTATGCAAACCAATTCCCTAAGGGAAAGTCTCATGAAGAGAATCAGTTTGGTCGTATGGGTAATATTTATGTTGATGGTGATGAAGAGACTACAAATGATATGTGAGATGATATAATTGTCAAAGCTCGGTCAATGGTTTAAGAATGTAGTGGAATGATTACATGTTTATCAAGTGTAATGTTGTATAAGTAATCTCATGGTACTATGGAATAAAGAGACATCTAAGGATTGTTACACTGTTGTCTTTCCTTATGTTTTGAAAGTGTGTGATTAATTGTACTAGTATTTTTGGAAAGTAGATGATATGCACATAATGAAGGGATAAGGAGAAAATTAAATGTTTGATAGTATTCATGAGCTCCTGACTAGTATAAGGAGAAGGTTATATCATGGTTTGAGTATATAGAATTTTTGGATTTTGGTATGTGGAAAGAGTTAACTTTTGACAGCATTCATGTTTTCACTAAGGTTTAATGGATATTCATTTTTCAAGAGAATACATGATTAAGGTATTCACATGATTTTAATTTGACCAACAAGATAATGGAGGATAAATGATGGTTGGTTGATGAAATTTCAAGTAATCGTTTTTTTTATACTATGAGCATGGACCGAAGTATTTTAGATAAATATTGGAATGGATTATGTTATACATATGATAGTATTTTTTGAGGATAGAAATTTTTTCGATATTATTGATGGGATGTTATAGTAATGTATTTTTAGAAAAAGGAAAACCTACAGGATGAGCGACATCCCTTCGCATCGGACAAGGCTGTGGGAATCGAACCCACAACCGAAGTGCGACTGGCCTTTATCGCCTACCACTGGCCTACAGAAAGTCCCTTTTTAGTAGAAACTAGTTTGATTATATTATGCAGTATTATATATGAAATATAAGTCCATTTTAGGAACCATATATGATTAATCTCACTATAGATCGATTTATGTATATTTAATAATTTTTCCTATCCTTTTGTTTGAGACAGATGGAATGACTTGTCATTCTATCACATGATCTGCTAACACTTCAAGAATAAAAAATTCAACTTCATTTATTTAAGAGATGAAGTGTAAATTTTTCAAGGCACGAACAACAATGAGATTTTACCAAAATAAAGTAAGCATTTATTCAAATTCAAATTCTTCAAATTTAGGAAAATGATCTTGAAAACCAAAATTTTGTCCTTGTGCCCTTATATCCAATGAATTAGATGGTACCCTACATCATCAAAAATTTATGGCTTTGTGATTATTTGATTTTTCATAGCCATGTTCTCTACCACTCTCCATCAGAACATGACAGTTAGATTTCTCTTCCATATCCATACTTTCAGCTATGTTCTCCTACGTAGAAAACCAGTGATTAGTTAATTTGTGTAACCGTTATGTTTCATACATTAGTTTTTAAAGATAAGTTTTGGTATTTTTTTTACGATGTGGGTTTCTATTAAAAAAACTTTCGAATAGTAAACCATGTATAACCCCGACGAATTTCGAGGGAGAAATTCATTTTAAGGGGGGTAGAATGTAACACCCAAGATTTTATGAAAAATATTCTTTTTAATTAATGACTTGTGATGTAAGATACACCAAAAGGAGCATCCACAACATGCATCCCTGAATTGCCTAGCATGAAATGCAATCGCAACCTTCCTCGATAGCGTGTGTAGTACACAATACAGAGTTTCACTAAACGAGATATTATTATAATATTATTATGAACTAGCTGTTATTAATAGTAATACCCACTTTTTGAAATTTTATAAATTTTATCATTAAAAATGGACATCATTTTTCTATTCGGAATATCGAAATTAACATAGGGTTAAATTTTGGTACTTTTCAGATAACATTCATATTCTGATGAATAGTGAAAATTAATAAATTTTAATTAAAAACATCTTTTTAATCGAAATAATTAATATTGATAATTTAATAATTTGAGTGGTTTTAAATTATATTTATAATATATTTTTAACATTTAATACAATGTAGGACATTGGTTGTAATTTCACATTTAAACCAGACCTAAACAAGTGTCAATCTTTTGATAGTTATTATCTTTTAAGAACACGCTCTTTGTTTTGAGGACAGGGATTATTTTTTAAATTAATTAATGAAACTGATATTTTTAGAATTTGGTAAAATAGTCATCATTTTTGAATTCATAATATCAAATATATCTTAGGCCTAATTTTTGGTATTTTTATGGAACCATTCATTTTTTTTGTGAATAGTGAAACCACTAAGTGGTAGTTACAAAACTGAATTTTTATTAAAACATAATTTTACCACTTCTGTGAGTGGAATTTCGAAAATCTGAGAAACGCGGTTAATATTAAGGACTAAAATGTGGTTCAATAAGATGAAAATAATTTTTGTTGAATAGTAACTTTTTACTTTTTCTACCATGGTTAAAAGTAAATAGCTTAATTAAGGGTAAAAATGATATTATTATTTTCCTAACACAAGTGATAATTATATTGGATAAGTGTAACTCGGGAAAAAACAACCTTACGAATAAAATATGACCATTTAGGCCCACATGGATTAGATTAGGACATTTATTATTAATTTATTTAAATAAGGGTTAAAATAGTTAAAATTAATGTTTAATAACTAAATCATATGTAATATAGGGTTATACATAAGATAAATGAAATAAGTTAATTTATTTATGACATAATGATGATACAATAATTATCTTATTAATGAAATATTGACATAATTGATGTTATAAATACCCAAATAAATGAAATTTGATACTTTTTATGAATTAAAATAATTTCAATGTTAATAGGACATGTTATTGTGGATTTAATTAATTTTTTTCGAATTAATCATTCTGTTATGATTTTAACAAAAATCAATTACCAAATAGTGTCAAAAATGACATAAGATAGTTTTTAAAACAAATATTTTATTATTAATTGTTATTATATTCCTTAAAATCTAAGGATCATCCAAATTACTTAGATATAGTTATATATAATAATAATAAACATCTTGGGGTTCGTTTGGCTTGTTATAGTATATTTATTAACCTTATAGTGTAAGAACACAAAAAGACACGGTAAAAGTAAAATTATCTAACATAAAGTTAAATCTAAATGATAAGGTTAAAATAGGAACTTAATCTTGTCTAAATTCAATTGGATGAGAGGATTGAGACCCATACCCACCTTATCTTCGAAATAACTCAATTTGGAGCTATTAAATACTGAATATGACTTTATAATAAAATAATATTTTCAGTTATTTCAGAGGTTCCCCTCTCCTCCCTTATAAATGGGAACCTCCTACCTCTTTTCCTCACACCAATTTGAGCCTTAAAGCTCGACAAACCCCTGCCAATTTCTCTTCTCCACTTCCATAAAAACATCCTATAGGTTCTGGTCTTCTTCAAAGTCCAATATCAGTGCCCTAAGGGGAGGTTTCAAAAAGGCGCTTCAAAGAAGAGGTAATACCCGTTTCCGATTCTTTCAACTTTATTTTTTCTTCCACATCTTCTTCTTTAGTTGTTTTATTTTTGAAGTAATAACATCAGTATCACTCATATACTGATATTTTATTACAATTATTAAACAACCATATTTGACCATCTATCCATCCTACAGAAAATGAAATAACCATGCGTGCGTACGTACAGAATACCGTCTCCACGCCGTGGTGTAATCTGTTTTTCCACCACCACCTTACACTGATGGGTATAATGGTGTAAATAAATGATTATTGTAAAGTGATATTTATTCTGAAATAGTATACATACACTCGAACAAAATTCCACAATCATGGAAATGATATCATCGCTCGTGCGTACGTACGGACTACCATCTCCACGATGTGATGAGATTCATTCTCAATGATTAATCATTCATGAATGATTATAAAGTATATATAATAAGTAAACATGAAATATATAAAATAATAATGATACTGGATTTATGTATATATATATATATGTCATCCACTTAATTCCATTCAATTCAATAAGGAAACAAAAACAACGTTCATGCGTACGTACGACCTACCGTCTCCATGAACGGTGTATTTCTATCCATTTATCGATCTATTATATATATATATTCTGAATATATATTATATATAAATAATGTTTTATATTCTGGAATTAAGTAATCATGATCTATGTAATAATATGAATAATTACAAGTCAAAACACAGATGACAAATGAAACGATTTTACCCAAAACACTCTTTAACATGGAATTTACAAAAGAACAGGTAATATAAAGTCATAAGTGAACCATATATGATAACATAACAATGAATATGATTCTTTAATAAGTCAATGACATTATTTAAATCATTATACCGGAGGTTCGGATACATACAAAGCATATCAGACCTAAGGTAAGGGATAATTTTGCAAATCTCATTTTTATCTGAGATTGCTTATTCGTAAGTATTTACTGGGGTTATTGTTGTCATCCATGTCCATGTTTCATAAAAGTGTATTCATGTATGTTTAAAGTCCTATTTTTTTAACTATTTTGAATTTTAACCCTTGGTATGGAAGGAATCTTTCTTTTATTTACGCTACAAGGTACTTTTTTTACTTTTCGGACAAAAGTACGAGAAAAATGTATTTTTAACGTATATGGCATGAAAGGATTTTTACGGTTTTATAGAGCCTTATTTTAATGAAGCTTCCTCCAAATGATATCATTACTATGTTAAAATAAATCCATTTCTTTTAAAATTTCATGAAAATTTGGGAAAAGAAATTGATTTTGAAAAAGAAAGGATATTTTCCTCAAGAATTCATTTCAAGTGTTTTATCAAAACCATTTTTCATCTAAGATGACATTATTTCATATATGTATGTTTAAAGTATAATGTCTCTATAATTTACATGGTTTCACATTTCATATTATGAAATGATATCCATTTCTTTCATATGTATTATGTGATGATGGGATGATGTTTATGAAACCCATTTTTTATTCATTAGGGTATGATGAATGATTTATGTTTATGTTGTGGCACAAGTAAGAATGATTTTATTATGAGATGGATGGGACCTATATCTCCCTCCAATGCATTGGGTAACGATTTATATCTCATGAGATAGACATGGATTGAATGGTAAGTTAATCCGGTTCAGTGTTACAGGACTGAAACGAGGAGTGAACTCTATTCAGAAAGGGACTTTGTCCACTAAGATGGTCGTGGCAGCAAATCCATGGCTACTATGGAAATAATGACATGTGCTGAATGGTTTCCAAAATTACATGTTTTATTCCCATTTTATTATGGTTGATATTATATTATGATATATGCCTTACTTACTTCCACGATTTATGTCTTTGGCTATGATTTTGATGTTTAAATTTCATGTTCAAGTTTTTGCTTCAAAATGTTTATGGATTGTTTTATGTTATCTATATTTGCAGTTACTGAGAATTTGAGCTCACCCTTTTTAAGTTTTATTTTCTCTAGGAAGTAAATAAATGTTTTAGGTAAGGAAATAAAAAGGGTAATATCATTATGGGAGTTGTTGAAGGACTTTCACCACCATTAGAAGATTTTATTCCGAGTTTCCAATGTCACTAAACTATTATGGTCCTTGTGTGTCTGTTTTTGTTATGTATTAAGTATTCCGAAAAAGTAATGTATTGTCCATGTACGTCAAGCATCAGGGCTCTATAGAATTGGAGGTAATAGATTGTATTATTTAACGTATTAAATATTTATTGGTACTACCAATGTCTAATTAATTGATTAATTCATTTTAAATAAGTAATAAATTTAAAAAAATCATTATATTCTTTAAAGAATATTTTTTCATTTTAAAATATTTTTATATTTTTTTATGTATAGATAATATAAATAATTTATTGGTATTTTATTAAATATATTTTATATATAAAGCTATATATTTGAAATCAACGTATCAAAATTTTCTTGTGGTGAAATTTTAAGAATTTATGAAATAATTGATTTATCAAGGAATAGTAAAATATATTTGATTTTTATTCAATATTATAATTATCATAATATTTACAATGTAATTTTTATTTACTTATAAATTTTAGGTTTTATATTTTGATATAAAATAATCCAATTATAGTATTTTGGAATATATTTTATACCCAATTTTATTAATAAAATTACTAAATTTGAAAACGATAATTTTCTGAAAAAAACTAAATTTGGTTTAATTTAATTTTATGAGTAAAAGATGTATATATTAAATTATTTAAAATTGATTACATATTTTTATTCCAAAATTATAAATTTTTTATATAGGTTCATTTAATTGTTTTTCAAATATGAATGGTTTCATTAGTAAATTGTTTTCTATAGTACAAGGTAAATTTGGTAATTTAGATTAGAAGTAAAATGATAATGAAATTAAAATGACCCTAACACCTGAAATAATTTCACTAGATGAAGCTACATAGACCAATTAACACCTATGTATTTATATTTAGTTGTTTAGTGGAAAATTTTCCAAAGAAAAATTTTTATTTGTTTTTTAAATTAATAAATGTCAGAAAATGATAGTTTATTTGACTTAAATATCTCTAATGTATCAATATTGGGAAAATGTTGGGTTATGATTTAATATATTTTTTATTTCACACCTAATGGAAATTTATTTGTACATATTAAATTATTAAAATTTATCCTATTGGATGAGAGTTAGTTATTTATAATATTTTATTTAAAGAATAGTCAAATATGCCATAATGATATTTTTGATAACTATATCAATTATAATATAGAGTTATCATGAGTATACATTCATATAAAAATATTCATTTTATATATAATATGTTTATATATATCATGGTATATTATCTATAATTTTTAGATATGTAATAATTACATTAAATTATTATAAAAAAGTAATGCTGTAATTATTTAATTAATGATATTATAACAATTTTTAAAAAAAATAATAATTTAAATATAAATATTTGAAAATAATGACATTAAATATATTAATGTATTACTTTAATATATTATGGGTGTATTGAAATAGTTTTTTAATATATATTTTTAATGATACTTTAAAATATAATGTAATGAATATTGTTAAAATTGACATTAATGATATTTTAAAATAAATAATATTTTATAAAATGACATAAAATTCATAAAAATACTAGATTAAACCAATGGATGAGAATTATGTATTTAATTTCACCCTATAATAATTTATGATAATTTTTAAATTATATATAAACTATATTAAACCATAAATAGGAAAACAATTTGTTGCAAAGTATCATTTGTGGGAGTTTAATAGGGGTTAAAAAAAAGAAGGTCATAAATTTAGTTAAAACAAATAAAATATTTATTTTATTAATTTATTTATTCAAATAACAATATTAAATTCTTAATTTATATTTTTCGATATATTTTTCATTGAGAATTAATTTATTGTAGTTTTTATTTTGAGAAATCTCAATAGTGCCCACCCCTATCTTATAAAAGGGATCCTATTGTTGTCATTAATTTAATAGTATAATACCATTTATTTTGGATAATATATTTGATAAATACTAACTAATACCTCCAACCCCACATTGTATTGCGCTTATATGATGTGTAACATTCAACTGATAGGTGTTAAGGTGTTAATCTAATGAGATTGTTAAAAGAAGTGGTAATGTTTTTAATCAATTGTTTATGTTTTATTTCTTCTTTAACATTCTTCAATTATTAACCAAACATTTGAAAATAATAAATTCATAATATTATTCTAATTAGATGTTATTGTGTTAGTCTAAAGACATATATCCAACTCCACATTCATCACATGGGAAAAGAAATAATTGTTTCTGTGTACGCTGGACTACCGCCTCACAAATAAATATTATTTTTTTCATAAATGTCTCCAATGAATGGTTATAATGATAGAGTTAATTTCTATATTTAATATAAATGAAATATTTATCATCCTATAAATAGAATATACTATTTCTGTTCATACCTTTCCAAGTATATAAAAATGATACCATCTTCTGTATGTAAATATGAATTATAAACACAACGAAGCGATGTTATTCGAATTTCATCCCCACAATAGATGAATGATATATATATATATATATATATTAATTAATATCATATTTATGAAATTTATAAATTTTTTAAATTTTGAAATTATACATACATTGTTTCCACAATTATCATTGAAAATGGAAACGTTACTCATGCGTATGTATGACCAACCTTCTTCATGATTGCCACATAGTTAATTTTTCATAAGAATAGTTATTAGAAGGATTTAATGGTATGCTGGTTGTATAAAAATGATAATTATATCATCATATTATTTAGGTTATTATGTAATAATGAGTATATTGACTACATACATCATCCCAATGTCATATTGTACTGATGTAAAAATATCATAAAAATGTATGATGTGTACATAAATAAATAAATAATTTTAATAACATAAAAAAATTGATATGAAAGGAATAATAAAAATTAAAATGTTCTCATGAGTGTAAACAATTTTCTTCTTTTTTTATTTTGGAATTTAAATAACATACCATATGTGATAATCATATTTTAAGGGACACTTTAACTAAAATATTTTATTATATATTTTGATGATTCATTTTTAAAAACATTTTTAATTCATTTATTTGTATTATGAATTATTTTTATTAATATATTTATATGGAAATGTATGTTTAAAAAATATAATTATCAAATTTCTCTAAAATGTTTTCAAAATGGAATATTTTTCTAATTTTATGAATGGACATTTTTATAAAAATATTATTTTAACATTTCTTTCTTTACAAAAAAATAATGATTTTAACTTATAATTCATGGATGGAATTTCAAAAATTGAGTTCTCCTAAAAAATTTGAATCTTCCTTTACAAGATATCATTTTTTATATTAAAATAATTTTTTCCTTATATGATTATGAGACTTTGATCAAATGAAAAGTGATTTCGAAATGGGAATTTTATTTTACTTAATAATGATTCTATTAAGAATGATTTATGTATTATGATTATGTCACTGTTCTTGGAAAAAATTTATTATTTTGGTTGGTTCTAATTGAAATGATTCACAAGAGGTACTCATATATCCCACCAATGCATCGAGTATTTTGGAAGCTGAAAATATTGGTTATTCGAAGTGCAACTGTGATAATTACATCATAAGGTAGTAGTGAGGATTACATCATAATGTAGCTATGTGGGTTACATCATATTCTTTCCATGATGGTTACGTGTTATTTAAGACAAAGAACTATGTACCAAGTTACATAATTATATTTTATATTCATTTTTATAGCGTTTTTATTAAAATTACATGATTTTTAAAATGTCAGATAAATATAATTTTAAAAAGTTGATAACTCTTTTGTGGTAAAAATATAATATTTAAAAAATATTTTTATGGTCCTTCACTAGACTAATCATTTCAATTCATTTATATCTACAATTAATCGTTTTCTATTCATTCCACGACACATATTTTTTTTCATTCTCCGGAATGAATGGTAAGGATAAAGAAGATATCTTGTAGAAAGTATTAAGTATGTTTCATGAAAAGAAATAATTTTATTAATATTTTTTCCTTTCCTGAAATAAATTGATGCATTGTATAAGTTTCCACATTAAATGTATGGTTTTAATAATGTAATTTTATGTCCAAATAATCTAAAAATATAAAAATATATGACCTCTGAGAAAATAAAAATCAATTTATAGTTTTTAAAGAACTATAATATGTATTGTTTATGGGAGATACATTAAATAGAATTTCTTATTAAATTTCTTGGTGGAATCCTATAGCACATTGATTCATACACCAAACCTTTTCATAAAGATTTTTTCTATTTTCAAATAATATATCCATGAAATCATATGAATAAATAATTACTAATGAGTATTATTTAATAGAAATACCTAGGAGTTAGTGGAGGACAGTAGAGCTTATGATCCACATGTCACAAAGAGTTTCTAGGATGATATCATTATGGGATAATATAATAGATTTAGTTGGAATACCATCATGGATCCAGATTCAATATCTATTTGATGGGTTATTATGTTACCCTATAGAATTTCTCAAGGTTTTTCATTACAATTCACATGTTGTTGTTTGAATATATTGTTCCATTTAATTAATTTTTATAGAAGTGTTCAGGTCACGATGTTGTGGGATTTAAAAACTCCCTTGGGGTTATTGTTGAATAATCATGGATACATGTTAGATGGTAGTGTAAGTGAGTTTGATAACATAATTACTCCATTATATTGATGGTTCAATACAATAATTTCATAAAAATGACTAAATCCATTAATATTTACAATAAATTAAAAAAAGTATTTCATGTAATAATAAACCTCTAAATTTTTTCATTTAATTTTTTAATGAAAAAATATAAATATTATAAATTAATTATTTCAATTGTAATTTCATAAAAATATTAATAAATTAAAAAATTAATATATAATTATTTAAAATTATAATTTATTTTTTAAAAATTGTTATTATATTATTTATATAATTTTCAATTTTCATTTTTAATTGTTCTCATGTGATGTGTTAATTTAGGGTTTATTGTGACACCCGCTATTTAGGAATGTATTAATGTAATGGGTCCATATTATTAATCCGATGCATTAAACAACACCATATTACTAACAGGATAATCTATGGTTTGAAATCTCAGGTCCCATGTTTTGTTTAGATCCCACATGCTGTGTGGAGATGTTCTATAATACATTCAAAATATCAAATGGACACTCCTCCTTTTCTAATTTTTATTTCATGTGATTTTATGATAACCCATTTAGAGAAAACCCATTTGGAAGAGATGTTATGTATGAAAAATCGTGCTTATATGGATGAAAATAAATTACCTAATGCTTTGTTTTTGAGTGTGATGGACTATAATAGAATAAAAAGTGAATATTATATGAATTCAATATGATCAAAGGGTTTTATATTAATGAACATATGAAAATAATGATCAAACATTGGTGTTTCACAATTAGTCATTTTAGATGACACTTGTTCCATTAAATTTTAATGATTTAAAAATAATTGAAGATGATTCATGGTTCATAAGAATAGTTTATTATTATTTGAAATTTTTCTATATCATTAGTCAATGATCAATTTTATAATGGTTTTATATATGATCTAAATAGGGAAATGCCTGATTGTTTATTTATTATAGGATTTTTAAATTTCATTCATTATAAAATAAGTAATTCTTGTACGTTGGAGATATATATGAAAGTTTTATGTACAGTATCTACATTCATGTACATGGTAACATGAATAAAATCATTATAACATGTGTTTCATATGTCATTATGTATTAATGATTTCTATATCCGTTGTGATGATCTTGAATATTCCTGGAGAATCCATGTTGATTTATAAAGAGTTAGTAGATGGGAATTGAAGTCTGGTTTATGAAATCACGGTCAATTAATGGTTCAATTTAGAGAATCCATTAAATAATATGTTTACATTATATAGTGGGTAAATTGTTTGGTATTTTCTCTTATGCTTGAAGTCAAGAGTGGTATGAAATAGGGTATTACATTGTGTGATTATAAAATATCTATTAAAAATGAAAATTTCATATCATTCTATAACTTTTTGTATATTAATATTATCATAATACATGTTCATAGTAAATGTAATTTAACAAGGATGATTATTTCATAGTGGTGATGGTGGTATTTAAAAGATCACAAAATTACATTAAACATTTAATTGTAGAGGATATGTTTATATGTGTATTTAATTTTTAGTTTATCTGATTATATGTAAATATTCTAAATTAAGGGTCTTATCTAATCGATCTACAATTTTCATAAAACTGATCATCAGGTTCATAGAGTTATTTAGAGATCCATTAACTAAAAGAAGTTATATTAGAAGTTTAGTTCTTGTCGAATGGAGTGAGATATTTGAATTTCATAAAATCATCTATTGTTAAAATAAACAATTAGTTTATAGATGGATACAAATGTAATATAAGACCGATTTTGAAAATATTCGGTGGTATAGAGGATGAATGTGATAAATCAAGGGAGGATGGGACATGTGACAGTGTATGTGAAGAAGATGATGAAAATGAAAGAGTAAAAAAACTTTATGGATGTCCCAAAATAGAAGAATACCATATTGTTATAATAAAATCATATATTATTGAATGAATTTTAGGGAAAAAGTATATTGTCATGGTACATTGGTCATCATGATTTCATGGATATTACATCATATTGAATTATATATATTTAAGTTCAAGTATCATATAATTTTTGTAGATCCTTATCATTAAAAAGACCATCCTTGATATATCAGTGATTATTCCATAAAAATATCATTTTCTTTTTCTAATTGTTCATGTTCATGTGTCAAAAAACAACATAGTATATATGAAATAGAGATACAAAATCATATTCATAAATTAATTAAATTGTATTTAATATTATTAATTCACCCCAACCTCTAATTGATTTTTATTGATCTTATTGGCCATGTTAATTTTTTATCATAGCATTATTCTGTCATCAGATTTCACCAATTTAGAGTATAATGAGATAGAGGTCCCTATAAATTATGATAGATTCAATGAAATCATTTCCATGGATCACAATAACATACAATTTTTTGAGGTCAAAGGGATTCACATTTTATATGTATTCAATAAAATCATTATTATGGAAAAATGATATCTTATAATTTATCTATAGATTATTATCTGTTATAGGATGTAATTAAAATATTTTCACTCGATTATGAGAATACATCAATTATAGAAACAAAACCAAACAAAATAGTTAACATTATTATCAAAACTATATATTTTTACATTATTAAGTTAAGAGTTTTGAAATGTTAATAGGATTGAATAAACTAATTGTACAATACATATACATTCAAATATCAATAAAATAAAAACAATGTTATTAAAATCTAAAACTTACATTTGAAGGTTGAGGTATGAAAACAATATTATTATGAATGATGATAATATAATTGGGTTTTTCCAAGTAGTATGTTAAATATTTTTCAAATGGAGAATATTGGTGAGAAGAAGAATGATTTAATATTATTCACTAATTTTTAATAAATTTTACATTGTAGGGTTTATGTAATGATTTTTTATAAGTTTTTTTTCAATCTGTGGACACCCCCTCAAGAAAATTTTATAGTATAATCATAGATTCATTGATTTTGATGCGAATGGTATTGAAGAACATGTGAATAGAAAATAGTAATTATCTATTACAACCTGAAATATTGATTGGTGTTTGTGAGATGTAAAAGAAGATTATGTACGTTTCTTAGTGTCAAGAGAATATATTTTTTATTTTTGGTTAAAAATTCCTGTAATCAAATTAAATTTGAGAGGAGATAAATGAATGTCAAAGGATATGTTTCAATATAAAAAATTATAATATGTATATATGTGAATGTTCACCTAAATGTTTCCATCATTTAAATAATAAACATATAATTTTTATTAATTTCAATGAAAATTTATATCCAATATGATAAAAATATGATGTAATAGAAAATCAATTCTTTCTGACAAATAAATTCAATATTAATTCTCATGATTTAAAAAATGAAAATTTTTATATTTGAGTGAATGTACTGAAGTAGTTTATTAATATGTTGTCATTAATACTTTTAAAAATACAAGTGAAAATATATTAATATTGATAATTTCTGAGGTGGAACATGTACACGACAATAGTAGTGATGTTGTTAAGAATAAATGAAAATTGAGTTTATGCCAATGAAATAATTAATGATCAATCATTCAATAATATCAAAATATTTAGTATATGGATAGGTATTTGAATAATTATAATCACTATTCTAGAAGAAATGAATTAATCTCCATATATTAATTATCTAATATACTAAAAATATTGTTCAATTAAATATGTTTCATGAGGATTTCTATATTTTGGATGTCAATAGGAAATAATGAGTGAAGGAATGTGGGGGGGATCATGAACCATTTTTAAATATACATATGGAGGCAAAAATTAAATTTAATAGAATCATATTCTATGTCAATAAAACTATATCTAATTTTGGAGGAATCTCAAAATTAAAGTTCATAAATGATATTAACTTTTCAAATCGGTTTTATGTTAATAATATCAAAATCAGTGATTGAAAAAAATCTTAAATGATTTGGTGATATTTATGAATTTAATATTCATTTTTTGAAGAGGTTATTATATAATAAAATATGTTCATGTTAGATATCTGGAAATCATGTAAAAAACATGAAATAAAGAACAAACAATACTAATAAAAACAATAATGATGGAAAAAATGAATCATTGATGATGTAAATAACTAGAGTCAGTAATATATTTCATTTACAAAAAAATGATTTATGAATAAAATACAAAAAAATTATATGAGTCAATATCTAGATCATAGTCTATATTATAAAATAATGATAATTTTAATGATTTTATTGGATCTTTTGATTCCTTGGGAATATAGAAATAAATAATTTTTTAATTTAAAATAACATATTATGTCTAAAATGTTCAGTAATTATTATTGTTATGGGGACTTATCCTAAATTAAATATATAATTTAAGAATTACTTTAAATTTATACTTGTACTGGTTGATATTTTCGAATGATTTTACTAGCTATGACATGAAACTAAATATTTCCCAACCATTATACAATGAAAATTGATTTTCTGTTTCAAGACACTATTGTTTAATAATAATCAGTAAAAGGAATATAAAAAAATATGTTGAGAAATGGTGTTTAATAAAAAAATTAATTTTTTGAATCATATATTGAAAATCATGGTTTTCACCCTAAACACAATACAGATATAATGCATATGAAAATTAAGATGAGAAATAGAATAATAGAATAATAGTTAAGATGGGTTTGATTATAATGATCTTTGATGTTAAATGAATCTATTTATAGAGAAAATCTATTAGTTGAGTACATCATAGTCAAAATATTTTATTTTAATTTTTTTTAATATACCACAATATTTGATTTTTTACATGTTTTTAGGTTTTCTGTATTTATGTGTGTTTCATAAGATAATAGAATATAGTAATTCTGTTGGATATTTTCCTCTTATAATTGGAAACAATTATTAAAAATATATAACATTGAATATTATTGATATTTATAATATGAATGTGATAATGCATTCATTGAATTTAAATTATCATCATTTATAAAATTATAGAATTGATGACCATGTATTATTTGTTTTTCATCTTGATAATTTTTTTAATAGGATGAAAATTTTTATGATGCATATAATTAGAGATAAGATTTTGTAATTTCCAATGATGGGGACATACATTATTCATCTCATCCTAGGTGAAGAAGGCATGTGGGGGTCTAAAAAGTTGTTGACGAGAAAAGTTAGCAGATTCAAGTAAGTTGAAAATTTAGGGTATAGGAAAAAACTCATTATTTTCATATATTTTTCCATGATATGGGAATTAATTCTCTTTTAATTATGAGTGGGTTTATTATATAAAAAATTAAATTGATGAAATAAGAAAAAATGAAACTTTTTTAATATTACCAAATATTAAAAATAATAATTTTATAAGGTAGAATATGATTATATTAAATATAATAAATAATATGGGAGTTGTTTTGTTGTATGTAGAATTTATTTTGTGTAAAGGGTATTCTATGGTCGTAGAAATTGAATTTCATGAGACATTTATCCTAGTTACTAAGCTATAGACTATATATATAATTTTCTTTTCAATTTCATCACGTAAGAAATAAATAATTTTCTTAATGGATATAATGACTTCCATCATCAATGGAGGATTTTATGAACAGGATTCACAAGAGAAACCTTGTGTATTTGAGCTTATTAATGATGAGAAACATGATTGTTGGTTATGGAAGGATCTAAAATGGTTGGAAAAATCCCCATGACAATGTTATTTCACGTGAGATGCCAATAAAATGCTATTAATATTTAAGAAATTAATATTGTAAATATTCAATAAATCACATATCAAAAATTTGTTTTCTAATTTTTATTATATATTTAGTTTTTGTTATATTTTTTAAAATACATGAATAATATTCTAAAATATTTTCCTTCAATATGGACATGGTACCTGAAAATTTATTTAATGTTGAAATATGAAATTTAATAGGATTGTCAATTTATGAGGAATATTGTATATATCAATCTTATCAAATATATACTCTAGGACATATAATTATAATTTTTATGTTATATTTTTATCCATGTTATATTATAATATCTATGGGAACTAATTTTTCATGGGATGATAATGGGAATCAAGTTGATTCAATTAGATTTGGGATACTGACTGGGTGTTTATTATAGCCAACAACATTAAAGATCAATATTTTAATTGCAGTCATTTTCTTATATATCAATGTTCCACAATAGAGTACACATTTATTTATATATAGTGGAATCATATGTATATAAAATTTTTGAAATAATTTTTTATTTAGATATTGTATTAATGTATAAAATATTTTTTTTCAATATATATATATAAATTTTTTAGATTTGATAATGATTGAATATCATAATCTGAGTTTCTATTGAATAATGATGTGTGAATTGAAACATATATTCCTTGAACAATTAATACTATCATGATTGAAATATAATATATTTATAAAATTGAATGTTCAATCCATTTGATATGTAAAACGATACGATTTGAATATCGAAATGTGGTAGTGTTGCTACCTCTAATTTTGGGATATATTAATAAAATCCATTTCAATTTATAAACAAATAATGTTTATCATTCGCAATAATCAAACATTGATAATAAACATTATCTCATCAATGTTCTTTTATATTTAAATTTAATGCAGCAAGAATTTTATCCAACTATGGGAAAAATGCTTGATGTGATCACTAAACAATTTTAAAATGTTTAATTCTTTAAATTTAGTTTTCTTGTTGGAGTTCGAAAGTATTTCATTAAACTTTCTATAATTTTGATGTCGTCTCCAAACATATCATGTTCATTGAATATTATTTTCATTTTTGGAGAAATATTACTATATAAATATTTAATTGTGTTTTATTATGCTAAATATTTGAATGGTGAGAGATGAACATTTTAAATTGTATCAATTTATATTATTTTTTACTTATATTTATGAGGGATATACTTTTTTAGAGTGGGAGGAATATAGAAATAATTTTTAATTGGGTAAGCATATGATGTGAACATATTGTGTTGGGAGTTTATTATATTGTGATGTTTTATAATTATTTTGGGGAGCATGATTGGCGTTCATTTTATTATTTGCATCAATGAATGGATTCTACATGGTGGAATGAGATATTTTTTCTCAACTTTTATGATCCTATTTCTCAGTTGATTTTTCATATGGTATCAATTAATAATAAAATAATCTTACTCAAGTTGTATTAATATGATACAATGGTTGTGAAGAAGTGATTGTTTTTCAATAATTAAAGGCCAATATGATATCATTATTCATTACCCTTTTTTAGTACAATATGTTTCCCCACATTGGATTACTATTACTTAATAACAATTCATTCGTATGTATGAAGATTTTTAATGTGGTTTATGATTCCCTCTTTCCAAAAACTCCCAAATGTGGGAATCATGATCCAAATTTTGGATTTAGATATTGTTGATCCCATTGTTGACGAATATGTCGAGATAAAATATATTCAATATGAAATATGGGGTTTTAATTCATTTTAGTACATAAATAACATTTATCATCGGGTGTATCATAATGAATAACTTGTTTGTATATTTTTAATGGTTTTATAATTATTTATAAAAATGGATATTTCATTGACATTTATAAGTGTAGATATATTGTTTCTATAATCCATGTAAAATCACAATTCTTATATATTTTTCAAAATGAAATTGTAGATGACCAGGAAAGGGTAAATTTATCATTCATACAAAACATAGTAATTTTGATTGTTGTGGTCTATTTAATATCCCATGCATGTCTCATTGTTTTATGAATACTACTTCATTTTAGACTGGAGAACATGGGAATGAAATGATATATTGAAACAATAATTATTATGGGTGATTCAAAATGTGTTGTGGATGAATATTTTCTCTATGGAAAATATTGATAAAGAGATTCAATTGTGGTTTCCATGGATATTAATGAATTTTTTGTTTCCTAAAAAAAGTGATCACCATGATTAATTCTATTCTTAGTGATTATTTAGATAAGTCCGTGAAATATTTGAATTACTTATTCCATTTTATAAAATAAACCAATTGTTTATTGACTTTTAATAAAGGGATATAAAATCAGTTAAGGTTGTTTTAATGAATGGATATAATCCCCCATAAAAATGGAAATTTGTAAAAATGAGATAGTAGTTTTTTAGAGGTTTAGTGTAGTTGGAATACAATATAGTATTGAACACAATGGTGGTGAACATAGTCTTCAAAATTATTAAATATAAAGAACTACATGTCATGGTGATTGTATTTGTAATATTAATATACCATATTTGATTGGATATATGAATGTGTATATTTCATTACTCAATAATGTACTGTAGTTAATCACTAATGTACCTAACAATCATAAATGGTTTATATGATCTAATGGGGGATATAATGTATAAAAAATATGTGATAGAATTTTAGTGGTATTTAAGTTTTTTTTAATTTATATTTGATATTAAAAAAATTAATTTTCTATATTATAAATGTTATGTAAAAATACCAAAATTATGAGATAGATATAAAAATATTGATATCATAATGAGATAATCATGAGAAGTTTTGAGGTTGTATATGAAAAGTTGGATTTTAATAGTCAAAGTGAATAAATTTAATATGAAGAAATGAAAAACATTATGGAAGCATTATTCATTTGAATAATAATTTATTTACAAAATTAAATCGTATTTCATTGTAATAGTGCATGATGAACATAGACAATTGAGATATTTAATGTACCAGTGTTCTAGGTATATTACATTCTAATATTAATCTACATGTCAAAAATAAGAGAATTTTTTATTTAAAAGGATCATCGATCAATCCATATATTAGACCGATCATTTTGAGAGGATATTATTTCATATATGTTATCCAGTGTTTGTTTTTGGTTGTTAATATTTAGAAAAATAGTAAATTCTATTTAATAAATTGATTAAAATAGATTCTTAATATGTAATATAAGGATTTCATTAATTAAATTATTAATCCAAACCCCAAATATGATTGATTACAACTGATCATATTGGTGGTTGTCAATAGTATCATGTAAACTAGTATGGTATATATTTTTATTGTTTATCTTATAGTGATTAAGTTTATTTAAATTACTTTATCAGTAATATATTGTTGCGATTTATCAAAATAATATTATAAATGTTAACAATTTTTTTCCAGTATATAGAAGGACAATTAAATTTATGATATATACAATCAGGGTCATAAAATCATTCCCAAAATTTATATCTATGAATATGATGCCAGTTTCATGCCATGGTGGTTTAATGAGAGCCATTAATGTATAATCACTCATGTTTCTATTCAATATAGGAATCATCTCTAGGACTAAAAAAGGTTCTTTCTGAGTGGTGTTTTGAACTCATTTCGGAACAATTATCATTTGGGTTATGCAGGATAAATTTTATCAATTCACGGGGTCGGGTATAAAATATGAATTTATATCTATCATGTAAATAATAGAGATTTTATTTACTAACAATTTCTAGGTATTTAGTGATAGAATTATAGTTATGAGAGAGAAAAAAATCATAAATATATAAAGTTATAAAAAGGGTAATTTTTTTGGATATTAATCATTATTAATGAAGAGAATGTGTTCACATGGATTCATGGATCATATAAATAATTGATATGTAATAACATGTAGGATATAATGAATCATTACATTCTAGATTATGTTTAGTTATACTATTGTTGAAAATATTTATTACATTTTTATTTGAAATATACACAATTGATAAATGGAGTTTTTATATATATTTATGATAATAATGATAATATTGGTAAATAATTTGTTTATTTGGTTGTGAATATTCCAATTTTTTTTTTAATATTTGGAATTTCAATGTTTCCAAAATATATTCCATTATCAAACATTCACGTTATGTATCATTAATGATTTTTCAATTTTAGAATGTATTGTATCCAATTAATATTCTATAGTTAAAGATGTTTTTCATTTTTAGCATTAAAATATAGTTTGTAGACCATTGAATATATTATTTTATATTTAGTTAGTTATTATATATGATGGAAATTGTGTTTATACTATATAGAATATATCCCTCAAGTATTCTTGTTCCTATTTCATATAATACTATTGACCTTAATCTATTAAACAATTTTTTCTTTTGTTGACTGAAATTACTATTTTCTGTAAATTAGTGAATTTTATAATAAATTTTATAAAATAGGTGGACATTTTTACGTGTGATGGATGTTTTGAAATATTTTTTTTCTATGGAAATTAAATTATGTGAAATTTCATCATATATTGGTTTTTGAAAAAGATATAATTAAAAATGGATATTTTTTGAAATAATTATTGAAATATATTATAAATTTTATTTTTTATCTTCTAAAATTAATTTTAAAATGTATTTACATTTCAAATATTTTTTAGAAATTGTTAATATAATGTAAATTCTCATTATAAATATGAAAACGTTATGAATCGAATTTTTCCAAAACCTCCAAAATATCATAATCCAATATCATGAACTAAAAACATATTATTTCATAAAATAAATGGCGAACCAACCTATTCATCCAAACATATTTCAACACATTCAATAAATATTTTATATATCCCCTAATAAATCACACGTTTAAAAAATTTTCATTGTTGTCTCTATATATTAGATATGTAAATAACATATTTTACAATATCGTAAACATTTATTAATAGTGTAACCACAATGTACCTCCTTCTAGAAATATCATATGATATAATACTCTACGTAACCTATGGAATGTAAGCATGAGATATGCCTGAGCACAAATTCATATTAAGGGTAAATATAAATTATAATAATCAAAGATATTATTTGATCGTAATAAGAACATGTGGATATGACAATATATTCATTCTATAAAAATATATCATAAAGAAATAATTCACCAAAAATATATATCATAGATCATAATTTTTTATATTAGTATTAAATAATAATAAATGAGTACTTTTAGTGTTGAAACATAATTAATAATCTGTAAACACAATGCACCAAAAATATAGCCCAAACATGAAGAAAAAACATTAATCAAGATTATCCACCGAGACAATGATAATATAATATATTGTGTTAACCATGCTCTATTTTTCTACTAGATTATATCAAAATATCAAATTTGTTTACAACTATGACATCTTCAATATAATCCTTCTATAGTCTAGTCATCATATATATTATCAAGGAGGAGGTATTAGTCATTATAATTGAAATTACTATGAACTCCATATATCCAATCCTTGTATGAAATATAAAGCATGATATATAAAAATCATTGGTGATGAAAATATCTAATATATATTCTTGAAATAAAAATCAATTATGATATAATAAAATAAGGAAATAATGTTTGGGAGAGAATACTTATTTTTTATTGTTGTGGAATTATACTCCACGTAATGAAATAATCACCACATAATAGGTTATAAATGAGTCTAATAATGGCCATTAGAGACAGTATAATCATATGAAACAATTAGATATGAATTTCCTAATTCATGATAAAAAAAATATTGAAAAATTGAAATAATGAAACACTACAGATGTTTATATCCTACTATAAAGAGAAACTACAACATCATCAAAATCAATCATATGGGATTTATAACTATCATAAAATGGAAAAACATCCATTATAAATACATTATCCATAGGTCAAGTAAAAATTAAAATATTATATTTGGATATATTGTTACTATAATAACGTTTAGAGACTACATTGGAATGTAAAATTATGAAGATAATATAATAATACAAGGTAGTTTCATCCATGAATTGTTGAAGCACTACCAACACTTATATATTATGATGATTATACTTATATCCATAAATACATATCATAAAAAATCATTTATCCATGTGATTAATACACATGAGTAATTTTTTATTCCACTAATAAATCCGCTTTGGTGGATAAAACATCCCTCAAATGATTCATATTATGATAAAATCCGTTAATGATATCCAATATTTTAATAAAAAATTGAATAATCTTTTGAAAATTATCTAACCTAAGAGATATATCACATTCATGGTAACAATAAATAATATATTTATATATAATTATTTAAGGAACATATCAAAAAGTAAATATATCTAAATCCATGGAGGCTTTGTTCAATTTCATCATATATTATATCATATATATTAACATTTCAGATCGTATCGAAAACTCATTTTGGATTTTTTTTTAAAATAAAATTTGGTAATCCATAGTCATCTCGACCTTATATCACAAATCATGAATCATTATGATAATAATCATTTAGAAGACATGTAATATCACATTAAATAAATATTAATGTATCACAATGAGACAAACTCAATACTTATTCAGTCAAACACATAGTGTGATGCCATGAGCCAACATATGTTTGGAAATAGATATTAATTTAAAAATTCATATACAAAATAAAAAATATTTTTATATAAATTAGTAAATGATACACTTTTTAGAAAGGGATATATAATATTCACCATAAAAAATTAATCTTAATTTCAGTGTCCAATAGAAAACATAATTTGAATACTTCTAGTAATTACCCTTCCCAAACCATAAGGTCTGACCTAAAGTATCACAAGACATCAAGCATGACTCCACATATATAAGATGTGATCAACCAGTAGCAAGGTTATGATGTCATTTAGGGGTAGAATATACCCTCAGTATCATTTCCTTGACTATAAAAGAAATATATAATTAAATAATCAGAGAATCATTGGGAAAATAAATAAACATAATTAAATTACTTATGGTACACATGTCATACAAAATATTAAATGGTACCCCAATGTGGCAAGACAAACTAGAGTATAATTTTACAAGATAGGGAAATGAACTAAAGAACATAGAATATTCTATAGTTTTTCCTAGGGTTCCCCTTGATCCATTCTCACTAGCACAATAATCATCCACTAGCCGCATTCTCTTACTCAAATCCATTTACATGAAATCTTCACGTTCATTGAGATACCCATTATCGGTTTGGGTATTTGAACTCAATAGGACACCACCACAAGGTGTATAATACGACTCTACATTTATAAGAGTTTATAACATCGTTATAAATAAAATTAGTTAAATATAAATCAACCAATAATGAGTGATCTTGTTTCTACAAATCCACCAAGAACCCTATTTATACATGATTTGGCTATATAAAAAAAATACTATATTAACAAAATATAAAAGTCAATATATTGGAGAAAACCATGATACCTTACAATATCAATACATTCAATAGGCATATGGGTATGGTAATGAAATGTGATCATTTAGTATTATTTTAAATTAGATATAGTCTCAAATAGAATCATTCCCCTTGTTTCTTTGGGTGTAAGATAACATGGATCATCATACCCCTTGGAGAGGTTACACTATCTCATTATTACCTATCTTCATACTTGGACCAATCATCATTTCCTAAGTATTGTGATAATATTATCATACTACAGGGCCATCGGGTTGGTATGAGTCCACCAATACCATTTATTACTGTACTTAGGATAATATTGTATCATATATGATGTAAAAAAATAGAATATAAAAACCAGGAACACCTAAATTAACATATATTTGAAACAATTTCAAAAAATGGAGACATAATGTAAATCTCATATTATCCTTGAGAATATTAATATAGAATTTCATATGATGATAGAGATCATATACACCAACTCTGTGAGGAATGGGACATTATACCTGATGGTTATTAATAATGTACATCAAGGATCATCAAGTGTTTACTGAATAAACACATCACATAGATAGAATGAACATGAAAACTGGTCAACAAAAGATATTCATAGTTCTAGAAAAAAATAAATGTTTAAGAAGGGGATCATGTAGAATCCATGTTAATAATGTTATTCAAGAACCACATACCTTATGGACTCTGTTAGTTGAGCCAATTAAGAAAAATATTTTGGGAAGGGAATCCAATTCAAAGATAATATTATCCATTGAAGATTGCATCATAAATATGTCACCAATTATATAATTGTAAGTCATGAATATATAAAAATCATGATTTTTCAACACAACATTTATAAGAAAATAGATTCATGATGAAGAGTGTCTATAAAGGATCATTCATAAAATGCATCCCAAATACATAATTTTTCTATAGGATCAAGAACCTTCCATGAGACCTCATTTCAGAATCAAAGAAACATTCAATATACCATATAAATAACATCATTATTATTTTATACCAATAAATATTCAGAAATAATAATTTTATGATGATTCAATCATATTCACTGGGAGAACATATGTTTTAAATTTTATGTCTTGTTCTAATTAAGAAGTATTGTGGACGCGATATTTTGGTACATAATATATGAAGAGGGGTGGATAATTCATCAGATCATTATGGAAAACAATGATTTATTACTGATCTACTGTCATTGAAAAAGATGTTTTATGATTTTGAATTAGGTCTATTGAAAACACATTAATTAAACATTGAAAGATCAATCCAATGATAATGATCCATGGGAATAATATTAATAAAGACACGATTGATAAGATAACTGTTAAAATTTGAATTATGTACATTAGGAATAGAAATTTATGTTAACGGGTCTCAAAAACACATTCCATTTATATCTACAAGGTGAATTATTTTCACCCAAAACATGTATTGAACGAGATACCTGGTGGGCCTCAATGACTAGTTGGCGGGTTTAAAAGAATGAAATGATTATTGCCTTGGCCACCTAATATATAGTGGCACCCAAACCAATTAATGGAATTCGTATATGTATCAATTAAAGATACTTGACCACCAATGATTGGCACATTGCTTCTATTAGTTATCCAATGGCCAATTTCCAACAACCATAAGGCCATTTATTTGACCACCACCCCAACAATCACTTCCTAGACTATTTTAACTCAAAATTGACTGATGCTACTACAATATAAAGCAATAAACATCAAAAAAATGTATATTGTTTTTATTTCAATGTCATACATTAAAAATAAGAGAGGATGTAACAATTTTATCTTCTAATATCTTGTCGTCCAAATTAATTGCATTCGAAGGATCATCTAAAAAACACATGATAAATAAGATGATAATCATCCTATCAGCCCCATGCATTATCCTAGATCATTACATGGCCAAAAATTCTTCATTTGTGGAAGTTTTAGCCATTTATGATATTTATATCTATGTTCTTCAATACATACTCGGCATGCCTATTATGTTGCAATGAACATTAGCTCAATATCATCACAGTTGATGAAATTAAAGGAATCAAATATATACATATAAATCTAAAAGACATGAAATGTGTCACATAAAACATAGTATTGAGAAGAATGATCTAGTTATGTTTTCCCTATGAATTTTTTAATGACTTTGAACGGTGCAATATAGCATTGTGTTTGGTACCCATGTTTCCTAAAATTTATATAACCCAACTGAATAATCACAATTAAAAAACACCACCATGTTCATGAACTCCAAACGTGTAAAAACCAAAACATATATTATATTAATAATATATATTAATAGATGTGTATTCAATATTAAATATAATGACCCAGGTAAGAATCAATTTGGTCGAGTACCTTCGGAAACTTGGACACATAAAAAATTTGTCCAAATAAGATATACATAATCTCCCACTATGATCCACATAATTAGAACCCCTTATAGACATATTAGACAAAAAAAATGTATCATAACTTGAATAAATGAAACATAAGAATGGGTGAGAACATATTTTCAATAGGGGTTATCCGAGGACATACCATCATATTACGAGCGTATGTGTATGTGAACATGATAGTATTATTCAAAAATCATACCTTACTTTCATATACCAAAAAAACGATTCTTGGAAATAATAATGGGTGTTCATAAGGCATGAATGATTATGTAATCAATGAATAAAAAACCCATGAATATAACATATACAAAAGAAAAATCATTTTTCACTACAAATAATAATATAAAATCATTTTTTAATAGTAATGGATTATTTCGAAGGCTATAATATTGTAATGGGTTAACTCTAAAAACCATCTCAGTTTTCAATGTTCACATTCAAGACAATAACAACATAAAAATCACATTTTCAATTTGTCTCACTCACTATTTTAGTGATTTTTATCTCAAGAGATATAGATATTTACCCACTGAATTGGAGGGTGATATAGGTCCCACTCATCACATAATGAAAATCATTAATATGTTTTCTAAAATAAGATAATGAATTCATCATAATTGAAACCATAAAATGGTATGTTTCATTAATATTTCATTATAAAATAACTTTTGTAAGGGAAATAGATTTCTTAATAATTTTATCATTTATCTATTGAATAACCCATGGAAAATGAAGTTGTTTTTATAAGAAAAAAACCATGATATGACCAAATGAATAGAAATTAGTTTTATAATAATCTTTTCATCATAATAATAAAATATATAGGGATATAATATTAATGTTATCCTTCGAATGTATAACCATTAAAACAGTATTAACATCAAAGGATGACATATTACATTGAAAATGATTTTGAAATATCCCATCAAACATTTATTGAGTAAAATATCACAATCATAAATAAAAATGCATTATAGAACACAAATCATTTCAAAAATATTTTTATTTGAATATAAACAGAGAAAAAATATTGGAATATTCAATGAAAATAGTGGTAAGGACAGTGGGATTTTTTCACACCTAATATGTGAGAAATCATGTTTTATGCACGTTTGGGGTAAATTATAATTTTTTTTTTAAAACAACAATATGATTAATTTTTATAAATCTATTTCAAAATTAATAAATGGGTAATAAATTTTTTATTATATAATTTCTATAGAGTTAATAATTTTTTAAAAATATTTTAAAAAATAATGGACATGGAAGAAAAACAGTTTCTTACTGAAGAGAAATATAATGACATGTTTCATTAAAAAAAATTCATTTAAATTTGGATTGTATGAAAAAATGAATATTATTATAAATAATTAATTATCATGAAATAACTATATGATATTTTAATATATTTTTCTAATGAATATATAGTTCATAAAATTTCAACATTGAAAATATATACATAAAAAATCCTGATAAATGGTAATATTGTTTCACAAAACACTTTCCACATTGGTATAATTTTAATTATCCACACCATTATAAGATAAAATCAAAGAAAAATATAAATATCATTAAAAAAATATTATTTATGATATAATGTTTCAAATGGGTAGTATGTAAACATCATAGAAGTATATGGGTTCATAATATATCTTCAATTCCATAAATTTAAATTTGAGAGAAAAAATCATTATCACTTTAGTAATATTTTATCCATAAACATCATCAAAGATAGATAAAAAAATGGATACGTAAATGACATTAATTTTTTTAGAATAATCATAAAATAGATTCATGGGTTATATATAATCCATTTAAATGATATAGATGGTGAATATGGCGTGTATCTCGCAGAAAATAAAAGTGAGGGAAAAATCCCTTACCGAAAGCCTCAACCTAATTCATATACATTTTATAATCCTTTATAAAAAATATTAATATTTTCAAATTAAATTAATTAACTATATATTTATGTATATATTTTTCCATATATATAATCATATGGGACTTTTTTACTATTTTATTAACAATTTTGTGTTATAATCATTTTTTGGTTACTTACCGATTTGTTTCCTTATATTGTTTTATTTGTTTCCGTGGTAATATTAAATTTATAATGATTTAATATTCTATATAATTTAATCCATGATATAAAAATAATATATATATATAGTATTTATGAATTTAATTTAATCTATAGAAATTAGTAATTAAAATTTAAATACATTATCTAGTGAGATGGTATGTTGTATGTACGAAAGACCATGGTTTCTATTTTTTGTACGAAAAAAATAAAATAATGATAAATATTATATTTAATTCTGATTAATATATTTTTTAATATATTTATCATTTTTTCATTAGTTTTATTTATAATTACCTTCAACTGTTGATTTTTTCAGTACAAATCAGGTCGCTTTGTGAGGAAATAGTTTATCATATAGACGAATGATGTTATCAGATCTCCAATAGAATATAATGTAACAAGATATATTTTATATAATAATTTATGAAGAATAATTTTCAAAAAAATATCATATACATTAATTTTATATATCATTATTACATTCTATTTAAAATGAAAATATAAAACAAATCACATATGTTCATGAGGTCTCATTTCTATACACACACCAAGGATGTTATTTTCTACCAACTGGTTGGGAGGATAAAAGGTAGATTTGGTATTATAATTACAGAGTTATAATAATATCATAAATATCATATAAAAATATTAAATACATAATTATATTCAACTGTGAGAGGTATAGATGGAAAATGAAGGAGATCATTCCAAGAAGATATAGTCCAATGTACACATGATTGGTGATTTCATATCTCATTTGATGGAAGGGAATTAGGCATTATATTGTAACATAAACAAAATAAAAAATCATAAAATGAGAGATAATTTTTTTGTTATAAAACTCTATTAAAATATTAATTTATTTACCTCTAGAAATAAATAATATAAAATACTCTCTTATGGTGGTTACCACATTTTCAGAAAACATGATTTAGTAAGAACCAAGGGGTTCATAGGACAGATTTCTATAGAAAATAAGCATTCTATGATTATTTTAGGGAATTATTTATAAGGCCCCAGCCTTAAACCTTACATAATCTTGAGTTATTACAAGATTACACATTGAGGATCTTTTCGGGTTTAGAGTTTTAGAGAATTTGATCATAAAACATTCATTACATTCCACATATAAACAAAGTTGTTAGATAAAGATCGTAATCTTCATTCCCATCAATGGAAACATATTTAAAATAAAAAATGGATTATTTCTTTACACTTCCTTGACACTATCATCATATCATGTACCTTTCCCTTGACCTATGAAAAACATTTCAAAAAAACTTGGGATGAGCATAAAAAGCTAAGTAAGGGATATAAAAATATGGAAAGAAAACATGGGTACATATATACATAAGAATGAGATCATACTTTACCCATAAAACAGAATCATTTTAACATACCTCATCAAATCCTGAATAAATCATTGAAATCATAAGACATAAAGGTAACTTGAGGCATTCATAACATCCTTACATAGGGAGTAACCCTCTTGGTTACGTTTGGAATACCCATCAAAGTATATTCCATAAATCTCTTCTGAGAAACCTTAACGTTTCACTCCTTCGTGTTACCCAATGCATTGGAGAGCTATATCGGGCTCACCCGGCCTTTCTTTATCACGGAACCACCCGTCTTCATAATAATGCCCAAGAACCTCAACATAATCGTATCACATAAAACATGCATAAGGAAACATAACATTTCCACCTTTCAATCACAAGATATCAATACAACACATTGATATAAAAACATTATGAAAACCATTTTCAATACCAAAATAAAAGAAAAGTAAAACATGGTATAAATTTATCTTTTAAAAAGAAGGTATGGCTTGTAGAAGAAGCCGAAACTCAAATAACGGTCACGGCGGCAGAGAAGTCGTTGCCGCCGCATACGTACGACAAAAAGTATTCCCTTTTGTCATTTAGTAAAATGCTTCGTATAAAAAATATTCCTTTTGGATAAACGTAAAAGTCAAAGGGTTTTATACATCGTATAAACGAAGGTTGTGTATAAAACAAAATATGCCTCAATGAAAGGAGATTGAGACAAAGTCCCATACCTCGGGTCCGACATGTCTCAATCATTCTTTAATGTCCTGAATAATAAAGTTGAGTTAATTCCTACTTTATTAAGAACCTTTTTCAAGTTCATTATTCATTTTATATCACTTATGACCATGTCATGAACACTATTTAATTATTTAAGTTAATAATGGTCATTTTAACGATCATTGGTACTTGAGTCAAAGATAAACCCTTTATAATTACAAGTTGTTCCTGAATCCATTATATCTAGAATGGTATTCATGATGTAGATATCATATATTTCATATATATCCAGTACATGCATGCATTTAAAATATTTCACAATCATTTAGAGGTAAGAAATGAAATGCACCGTTCATGGAGACGGAAAGCCGTACGTACGCATGAACGCTACATTCAATTCTATTTCGTATTTTATAGAATGGAATCATAATGATATAAAGGTATATTATAATTCCAGTATAATATCATATATAGTATCATAGTTCCATCTTTTATACGTCCCACATATGGTATTTAACTAATCAAATCACTTTGAGGGGGCGATAGTCTGCACTTCCTCAAATGAAGATATCACGTTTACCCATAATGGAAACCATAAAGGTATACGAAAAATAAAAAATACAGAAGCTTAAAGAAAAACATAAACATATTATATATGATATATACATATAGTTACATCTTAATGGCCACCATTGAAGGTGTTAAAAGAATGTTGAACAGTCATCGTTTCGGGAGGCATAAATTCACCATCCACGGAAACAGTATGTTCGTTAACAATTAGATGTAGGTGTGTGTAAGTGTAGCTCGAATCCATATTATAACAACATCCTAGTATATTTAGGTTACTTTAGTTGTTACAAAAGAAAATAATAAAAATAGTTTAGGGGGTTGTAGAAGCAAAATAAAACAAAAGGGCTCAAAAGAAGACATTACCTTAAAATCGGGTAACTCCCTTTGGTTTGAGCTCAAAGGCTTCCTTGGGAAGACATCTGCGAAACGTGAGGCTTAAAGGAGTAATAGAGGGAAGTAGAGAGACAAAATGGGGAAGTTTTGGCTGATACAAGGGCTTTTGGATTATGGGTAAGGAGGTAGAGGTGGGGGCCTTTTATAAGAGGAGAGGAGGGGCACTCTTGGAAAGTAAAGATAAGGTACTTTATTTTAAAATCAGTTTCGGAATCAAAAGGTCCCACATTGATATAATTTGATGATATGGTGATAAGGTTTCGAAATCCACTCATCCAATTGGTTTTTTCCTTGTTTAGGTTTTAGATTTTAAATTAACTTTCCATTTATTTAAATCGTTAAATAATGAGGTCATCGCTGCATCATCATGATGTCATAAATAATTTAATTTATTTAATGTCTAAAAATTATAAAAAAATACTATGATGTAGGAAATATTTTTATCTTTATAATGAATATTTATAGTTAAAAATCTGACTTTTATAACCCCATATAATTTTTTTTAGTAACATAACTCATGTTTGTGTCATTTTTACTTTAACATTAAATACAAATTATTTATGTCATTTCCCAACCAAAGTGGCTCCATGGGGTCCCCAAGTTGACCCAAGGCTTGTCTTGGTAGGGAATGACACATAAAATTATGGTAGGACATGTTTCAAGCTCATCTAATACTATTAAACCATTATTTTTAGCTTAAACTACACTAATTACCACTAATCGAGATTAAGAACTTAATAAGTTACTATTCACCGAAAAAATTATTTTAATCCCATTGAACCACATTTTACTTCTTAATGACAACCATGTATGTTGTATTTTTTAAATTCAAAACACAATGATGGCAAAATTTCATTTAAACGGAAAAATCAGTTTTTATAAGTACCACTTAGCGGTTTCACTATTCATCAAAAATTGAAGTTTTTCAGAAAATTACCAAAAATTCACCCTAAGATATATTTGATATTCCGAATTAAAAAATGAAGTTGATTTTACAAAATTCAAAACAAATAATTAAAATTAATTAATTTAGTAATTAATTCCCGCTGTCATGACAATTAGCGTGTTTTTATGAAACAATATGTATCAAAAGATTGACACCAGTTTAAGTCCAATTTCATAGTGAAATTGATTCCAATGACCACCATTGGATTAAATGGTAAAAATTTATTCTAATTCCACTTCAAAACCAATTAAAAAGATAATCTAATCATATAAATAAATTATATTAAAAAGAAGTATTGATGTAAAATGCAGTATTTTCACTATTCATTAAAAAATGAACATTGTCAGAAAAATACCAAAAATTTATCCAATGTTAAATTCAATGTCACAATAATAATGAATATGTTTATTTTGAAAAATATAGATTATAAAATTGTCAAAATATTTATTTAAAAAGGGTTTTCCATCAAAAGGCAGTAAAATAATCTTTTAAGAATATTAGTGTATTCCACGCTTAAGATTGGATTTATTTTCATTTTAATCCTCTAAAACACTATATAATTCATTAATAGACATAGATAAAAATATCTATTATTCATTACTTACTTGGGATGTTACATCCTTCCCCCTTTAGAAAATTGAATCCTTGCAATTTATTTACTTATCAAATAAATGGGGGTACTTATCCCTCATTGCATTTTCAGATTCCTGTGTTGCCTCTTCCATCATGTGGTTTTTCCACAAAACCTTTACCTGCTTAATCACCTTATTCCATAACACTTGCTCCATGTGGTCAAGAATCTCGACCGGTTGTTCCTCATAAGATAGGTTCTATTCCAACTGAACTACCTCTGGACTCAAAACATGAGATGGATCTGGCATATACATTATCAACATCGAAACGTGAAAAACATTGTGTACCTGAGATAAACTCGGAGGTAAAGCCACCCGGTATGCAACTGATCCAACTCTCTCTAGAATTTCATATGGTCCAATAAACCTTGGACTCAGCTTTCCTTTCTTACCAAATCTCATCACACTTTTCCAAGGAGAAACCTTGAGAAAAAAATGATCACCTACCTCGAAAGATAGATCCTTCCTCGGGTTATCTGCATAACTCTTCTGCCTGCTCTAAGCTGTTCTCATGTGCTTCTGAATGATCTTAACTTTTTCTTCAATATATTCTACAAATTCTGGTCCCATCAACTTCCATTCACCCACTTCATCCTAGAAAGCTAGAGTTCGACACCGCTTCCCATATAATGCCTGAAATGGTTCCATCTGTATACTGGAATGAAAACTGTTATTATATGAAAATTCAACCAAAGAAAGATGTTAGTCCCAACTTCCCAGATAATCCATAGAGCAGGAACATAGCATATCCTCCAATGTCTGAATGTTTCGTTCTGACTGCCCATCTTATTGAGGATGAAAAGCTATACTAAAATTTAATTCAGTAACCAACGACTTCTGAAGGCCTTTCCAAAAGTTAGAAGTGAACCTAGGATCACGATCAGATACAATGGAGAGAGGAACTCCATGTAACTTGAAAATCTATTTAAGATACAAACGAGAAAGTTGATCTATGGAAAAAGTATCTCATATAGCAAGGAAATGAGCAGACTAGGTCAAGCGATCAACAATAACCTAGATTGCATTATTACCTCGAGATGTCTTCGGTAATCCCACAACAAAGTCCATGGATATATTCTCCCATTTCCACTCTGGCACTAGTAAAGGCTGAAGCATCCCTTTTGGTAACTACCTCTCTGCTTTGACCTACTGACAATTCAAAAACTTCACAGTAAAATCATCAATATATCTTTTCATTCCATCCCACAAGTAATACTCCCGCAGATCTCTATACATCTTAGTACTGCCAGGATGAACTGAAAACAGAGAACTATGAGTTTCACATAATAACTCTCTCTTCAACTGTGAATCACAAGGCACACAAAATCTCTTTCCAAATCTCAAAACGCAATCATTATCAATGTTGAATTCAGGCAACTTACCTTTCTGAACCAGCTCTACCTTTTTCTACAACTCTCTGTCTTGCTTCTGTGCTTGCTTGATTCTATCTGATAGAGATGATCTCACTGATACCTGAAACAAAATAGAAGAACTTCATGCACCCATAACTTCTATGCCAAAGTTCATCAAATCCTTAACCAAAGGATCGCGTTCCAAATGGATCATTCTAATGAAGCATTACTTTTTCGACTCAAAGCATCAGCCACATTATTTGATTTTCCCGGATGTTAATGAATTGTACAATCATAATCCTTGATTAATTCTAGCCATCTCATTTGTCTCATGTTCAATTTATTCAGAGTGAATATATAATCTAAACATTTGTGATCGGTATATATTTCACACTTTACTCCATACAAATGATGCCTCCAAATTTTTAAAGCAAAAACAACAACAGCTAATTCCAAATCATGTGTAGGGTAATTTACCTCATGAGTTTTCAAATGTCGTGAAGAATAAGCAATTACCTGATCATTCTGCATTAGGATGTAACCAAGTCCTTTCAATGAAGAATCACTGTATATAACAAACTCACCATTCCTGGAAGGTAGTGCCAAAACTGGAACATTCAACAATCATCTTTTCAATTCTTGAAAAAAATCATCACATTCTTTTGTCCAGATAAACTTAACTCCCTTCCGACTTAGCATAGTCATTGGACTAGATAACCATGAAAAATTTATAACAAAACCTTCGGTAATAGCCTGGCAAACCAAGGAAGATATGAATCTCAGTTACATTTGTGGGTCTTGGCCAGTCTTCCACAACTTTTGTTTTTGTAGGATCAACAGTTATCCCATCTTTATAAACAATGTGACGAAGGAAATAAATTTGTTGCAACCAAAACTCACACTTGCTGAATTTCCCATACACATTCTTTTATTTAAAGGTTTGCAAGATAATACATAAATGTCTTTCATGCTCTTCATTACTTTTTGAAAAAACCAAAATATCATCAATAAAAACCACCACAAACTTATCCAAGAACTCATGGAAAATTCTATTCATTAATTCCATGAATACAACAGGTTCATTGGTTATCCCAAAAAGCATTACTACAAATTCATAGTGGCCATATCTTGTATGGAACATAGTCTATAGAACATATTCTTCTTTTACCTTCAGCTGATGGTACCTCGATCTCATGTCAATCATTGAAAAATACTGAGCTCCCTGAAGCTGATCAAACAAATCATCGATATGAGGAAAAGGATATTTTTTCTTAATAGTGATGTTATTCAAGGCTCTATAATCAATGCAAAGTCTCATTGAACCATCTTTCTTTTTAACAAACAAGACAAGGGCACCCCTTGGTGATCTTCTAGGTCAAATGAAACCTTTCTCTAATAAATCTTTAAATTCCTCCTTCAACTCTAAAAGTTCAATTTGAGCCATTCGATAAGGGGGTTTTGAAATTGGCTTAGCATCAGGAACTAAGTAAATAGTAATTTCAACTTCCCAATCTGGTAATATTCCAGGAAACACATCAGGAAAATCATCAGGAAAATCATCAGGATACTCATTTACCACTGGCACATCATTAATCTGAATAGTTCCTTTATTTTCAACGATGTGTGCAAGGTAACATTCATATCCATCTTTTACAAGTTTCTCAGCCTCTTGATAAGTTATCAATTGTAAGGGTTCATTCTTGTACACAAACTGAAAGTATTTCTGAAAAGAAACTTCTTCAGCTCTACAGTCAATCTTAGCACGGTAAATAGAGAGCCAATCCATACCCAGGATAACATCAAACACTACTAGAGGTAGAACAATAAGGTTTTCAAGTAGGTTCTTTCCACAGATAAGGATTGGAAGATTCTTATAAATTCTTTTTTCCTCAACATTCCCCCAGGTGTTTTTACCAAATGTTCAGGAGTCATTTCTTGAGATGGTATTCTCATTTTACTAGAAAAGGTTTCAGAGATTAAAGAATGTGTAGACCCCGAATCAAACAACACACTGGAATAATCTAAAAAAAAACAAAGTACCTGATACAACTTCATTTGATGGCTCGACATCTGCTGAAGTAGTTGCAAAGGATTTCACCACCCCTTTCTTCTTGTAGTCTAACTGCTTTACATCACTCAATCTCTTTGTCGGACAATCGTTTGCATAGTGACCCATCTCATTGCACTTATAACATTTCACTAACTATAAATCAAATTTGGTCTTACCTTCACCTTGATCCTTTTCAGTGTAATCACGAGCCTTATGCCCCATCTTACCACATCGGTAGCACATTCCAGAATTCAGAAGACATTCCCCAGCATGCCTTTTGCCACATTTATCACAAACTGGAAACTTAGTTTTCTTACCATCAGACTTTTTTGAAGAATTCATACCTTTATCCTGCCACCTCGGTCTCTTCTTTTGTTGGTTGTTATAGAAAACACGATCATCGGCAAACTCCATTTCCACCTTCTCAGCACATCGAACAAGATTTTCATAACTTTTAACCTCACGAGAAGCTAATGCACTTCGATATTTTGGCTTTAATCCTGAGTAAAAACGATTGATTTTACTATCAAGGTCTCGGATAAAATTTGAAGCATACCTTGCCAATCGAGTAAACCTTTCTTCATAGGTATCCACTGAGTCTTCCTCTTGCCTCAATTCCAAGAATTTCATTTCTATCCTAAGTCAAACAGCCTTAGGAAAATACTTCTGAAGAAACATACCTTTGAATTCATCCCAGTCGAGAGAATCAATCTCATCAGCGTCCCTGATATTTTTAACCATCGACCACCACTGATCTGCTACACCCTCCAACCGATAAATAGCAAGAATAACCTTTTGATTGTCTAAACATCCCAGGACATCAAAAATCTTCTCCAGTGCTTTAATCCACCCTTCAGCTAGCACAGGGTCAGATGATCCTCTGAATGATGGGGGATGTTGCCTCATGAAATGTTCCACCACTGACATGTTCCTCTACGATTGATCTGGCCGATCTCGTGTATGGATACCACCTCCATTTATCACTTGAGTCAACTGCGCCATTACTGCAACAAACTATTCAGTTCCAATTCTGACCATCTCAGGATGTTGATTTAGAAGGGTATTTCTTCTTCATTCCTTCCTAGCACTTCTTCCCAGTTTCCTCTACGGAAAACCATTCTGAACAAACATGTCTTAGATGAAGCAACATGGTAATCTTCAAATACTATATCACTTCAATTTGACCATAAAAAAATATTTTTGGATAATCATTTAATAGAATTATAACTCTTAATGTTATCTAAACCGACCTTTGATACCAACTATAAGGCCCCAGCCTTAAACCTTACTTAATCTTGAGTTATTAAAAGATTACACATTGAGGATCTTTTCAGATTTAGAGTTTTAGAGAATTAGATCATAAAACATTCATTACATTTCACATATAAACAAATGGTTACATAAAGATAGTATTCTTCATTCCCATCAATGGAAACATATTTAAAATAAAACATGGATTATTTATTGACACTTCCTTGACACTATCCTCATATCATGTACCTTTCCCTTAACCTATGAAAAACATTTCAAAAAAACATGGGATGATCATAAAATGCTCAGTATGGGATATAAAAATATGGAAAGGAAACATGGGTACATATATACATAAGAATGAGATCATACTTTACCCGTAAAACATAAGCATTTTAACATACCTAATAAAATCATGAATAAATCACAGAAATCATAAGACATAAATGTAACTTGAGGCATTCATAACATCCTTACGTATGGAGTAACCCTCTTGGTTACGTTTGGAATACCCATCACAGTATATTCCCTAAATCACATCGGAGAAACCTTAAAGTATCACTCCTTCGCGTTCCCAAATGCATTGGAGAGCTATATCGGGCTCACTCGCCCTTTGTTTATCACGGAACCACCCGTCTTTATAATAAATACCAAGAACATCAACATAATTGTATCACATAAAACATGCATAAAGAAACATAACATTTCCACCTTTCAATCACAAGATATCAATACAACACATTGATATAAAATCATTATGAAATCCATTTTCAATACCAAAATAAAAGAAAAGTAAAACATGGTATTTATTTTTCTTTTAGAAGGAAGGTATGGCTTGTAGAGGAATCCGAAACTCAAATAACGGTCACGACGGCGGAGAAGTCGTTGTCGCCGCATACGTACGACAAAAACATTCCTTTTTGCCGTTTAGTTAAATTCTTCGTATAAAAAATATTTCTTTTGGATAAACGTAAAAGTCAAAGGGGTTTATACACCGTATAAAAGAAGGTTGTGTATAAAACAAAATATGCCTCAATGAAAGAAGATTGAGACGATGTCCCATACATCGGGACCGACTTGACTCGATCGTTCTTTAATGTCCTGAATAATAAACATGAGTTAATTCATACTTGCTTAAGAACCTTTTTCAATTTCATTATTCCTTTTATCTCACTTATTACCATGTCATGAACACTATGTAATTATTTAAGTTAATAACGGTCATTTTAACGATCATTGGTACTTGAGTCAAACATAAACCATTTATAATTACAAGTTGTTCTTGTATCCATTATATCAAGAATGGTATTAATGATTTAGATATCATATATGTCATATATATCCAGTACATGCATTCATTTATAATATTACATAATCATTTAGAGGTAAGAAATGAAATGCATTGTTCATGGAGACGGTAAGCCGTACGTACGCATGAATGCTACTTTCATTTCTATTTCGTATTTAATATAATGGAATCATAATGATATAAAAGTATATTATAATTATAGTATAATATCATATATAATATCATAGTTCCATCCTTTATACGTCCCACATATGGTATTTAACGAATCAAATCACTTTGAGGGGGCGGTAGTCCACACATCCTTAAATGAAGATATCGCGTTTACCCATAATGGAAACCATAAAGGTATACCCAAAATGAAAAATAAATAAGCCTAAGGAAAACATAATCATATTATATATCATATATAAATATAGTGTTATATTAATGGCCACCTTTGAAGGTGTTAAAAGAATGTTGAACAATCATCGTTTCGGGAGGCATAAATTACCCATCCACGGAAACAGTATGTTCGTTAACCATTAGGTGTAGGTGTGTGTAAGTGTAGCTCGAATCCATATTATAAAAACATACTAGTACATTGAGGATACTTGAGTTGTTACAATATAAAAGAATAAAAAGAGTTTATGGGGTTGGAGAAGCAAAATAAAACAAAAGGACTCAAAACAAGACATTACCTTAAAATCGAGTAACTCCCTTTGGTTTGAGCTCAAAGTCTTCCTTGGGAAGACTTCTGTCCAAAGTGAGGCTTCAAGGAGTAATAGAGGGAAGTTGAGAGAAAATATGGGCAGGGTTTGGCCGAGCCAAAGGCTTTGGGAGTGTGGGTAAGGAGGTAGAGGTGAGGGATTCTATAAGAGGAGAGGTGGGGCACTCTTGGAATGTAAAGATATGTTACGTTATTTTAAAATGAGTTTCGGATTAAAAAGGTCCCACATTGATATAATTCGATTATAAGGTGATAAGGGTTCGAAATAAACTCATCCAATTGGTTTTTTCTATGTGTAGGTTTTAGATTTTACAATAACTTTCCATTTTATTTATATCGTTAAACAATGAGGTTATCGCTGCATCATCATGATGTCATAAATAATTTAATTTATTTAATGTATAAAAATTATAAAAAAACTACTATGATGTAATAAATCTTTTTATATTTCTAATGAATATTTATAGTCAAAAATAGGACTTGTATAACCCCATATAAAAAATGTTTTAGTAACATAACTCATGTTTGTGTCATTTTTACTTTAACATTAAATAAAAAGTTATTTATGTCATTTCCCAACCAAAGTGGCTCCATGGGGTCCCCAAGTTGAACCATGGCTTGTCTTGGTCGGCCATGACACATCCAATGAGGGTAGGACAAGTGTCAAGCTCATCTTATACTATTAAAACATTATTTTTACCTTAAACTACACTAATTACCACTAATCGCGATTAAGAACTTAATAAGTTACTATTCACCAAAAAATTATTTTAATCCCATTGAACCACATTTTAATTATTAATGACAACCATCTATGTCTGATTTTTTAAATTCAAAACACAATGATGGCAAAATTTCATTTAAACGGAAAAATCAGTTTTTATAAGTACCACATAGTGGTTTCACTATTAATCAAAAATTGAAGTTTTTCAAAAAATTACCAAAATTTCACCCTAAGCTATATTTGATATTCCGAATTCAAAAATGAAGTCTATTTTACAAAATTCAAAACATATATGTCAAATTAATTAATTTAATAATTAATTCCCACTGTCATGACAAATAGCGTGTTTTTATGAAACAATAAGTATCAAAAGATTGACACCAGTTTAAGTCCAATTTCAAAGTGAAATTGATTCCTATGACCACCATTGGATTAAATGGTAAAAATATATTCTAATTACACTTCAAAACCAATTCAAAAGATAATATAATCATATAAATAAATTAGATTAAAAAGAAGTTTTGATGTAAAATGCAGTATTTTTCACTATTCATTAAAAAATGAACATTGTCAGAAAAATACCAAAAATTTATCCAATGTAAAATTCAATGTCCCAATCATAATTTATATGTTTATTTTGACAAATATAGATTATAAAATTGTAAAAATATTGATTTAAAAAGGGTTTTCCATCAAAAGGCAGTAAAACAATCATTTAAGAATATTAGTTTATTCCATGCTTAAGATTGGATTTATTTTCATTTTAATCCTCTAAAACACTATATAATTCATTAATAGACATAGATAAAAATATCTATTATTCATTACTTATTTGGTATGTTACATTTATTATTCTAAATAAATTATAATGTCTGATCCAATTGGTTTATAACATTTAATGAGGAGAGGATAGTCGGTGTTCATTTATAAGTGAAGTGGGTGGCCCACTTGTATTTTTTAAAAACAAATTATTTTTCCCATTTTTTTCAAATTTAACCATAATAAAAAATTTAATAGTTCCAAATATTAATGGATATAATAAAAATATATGGCTATAAATTTTTTCATTGGAATTTTTGGGACATTTTTAAACCTTGTAATATTATTTTAATGCCAATGTAATGAAATTTTTACCATTGTCTCCAATTTTTTTTGTTTTTACTATACATTACGGTCATAAGATAAATTGAAAATATTAGATTATAGAAATTATTCTAATTCAAAATATGTAATAAAATTTTCCACATTTTCCTCATAGAAGTGATATTATAAAATTTTAATTTAGACATGAACACGTGATGGAAAACAATTTTTTAAATGAAAAATGTTTTAGAATGTGAAAATTTTTTATCATTAAAAAAAAATTACATTATTTAAGATAAAAAAATTTATTTATAGATATATAAATTAACAAATATTAATTTTATAACCATTTTAGGTTAATTTTGATGTTTTTAAATTCATTTGGTGAAATGAAAATTAATGACAAAAAAATAGGTATTTTCACATTTAATTGAAAAATTAATCATTTCATAAAATTATCAAATAATAAATCTAGATTAATTTTTTAATGATTATATAAATAATAACTTTTATTTATTCAAATTAATGTTCTAAATGTGAAAAAATTAAATTTCCAATAAGTCACAAATAAAATAATGACTGGCACATGTGTCAATAAATATTGCAGCTAAGGTGAAGTAGACACCGATCGTACCTCATATCATCATTAGATTTCCATGATCGTAGGACTCAACTTCTTAGATATGAGCTCACCCCTATCCTTCTACTCTATGTGGTCTGGGGTGGACCACCTGGTGGTGGTGGTGGTGGTATCATCTGGACTTGTTTCCCCCTGCCAGCAGCACATCTTGATCCTCTACCATGTCTGCCTACTCCATGCAGACCATCTTGATCGAACCTCTGCCTCTTCCTGGGTGGTCCCTTGACCATCTTCTCATCATCTGTATGGCGCATCAGGAAATCACGACCCATGTGGCCCTGACTGTTGTATGTGAAACAATGCATGTTCCTTGCATGACTGGCTCTATATCTGTAACACCGCACAACTGATCCTGAGTCATGCAGTCATCCACTAGTAGGTCAGGTCCTCTTGGACCTCTGTGACATCTGTCTACTTCCAGCTGCAGAAGACTCCACTATGTGAGGTCTGGTGTTGGGAATCGCTACTAGCTACTTCTCATTAAGAAAAATCTCCACTAAGAGTGCTCTCTATAACACCCCCGTCTACATCGGGATGCTGAGAGAAATCATTGAAGCCTTGATCTCCTGCATAAGTCCCTGCTCAAAATTTCGGGCCCTAAAGAATGGGATCCACAAGATTTTTGTGGGGTAGCATGAGAGGTCAGTGAACCTCACTATGTACTGAGCCACAGTCATGCTTCCCTACTGTAGATGAATAATCTCATGTATGTACACTGTGCGAAGAGTCGTTAGGAAAAGATCTGCCCAAAACAGGCTCTCAAAGTCGTCCCATAAAAGGGTCACCTCATCATGAACCTAGAGCATCAAAATCCACCATCATCATGTTGCTTCCTATATAAGACTAGTTGGAAGGATCACCATGAGATCAGCTGGTGTCCCTAGCAGTTTAAAGACTCTCACCATGGTCTCCAGCCAATCCTCAGCTTCATGTTGGTCCGTCTCTCCCATGTTCTTGGGTGGCCTCTGGCACAGGAACTTGTGAACGCTCTCAAACGGCGTGCACCCTCCGCTGCTACGACTGGTGGAATCGGTGTCCCAATGGGTAATGGTACCGATGATTCCTTCACTAGTGCCTCAACTGGATGAGGGATTTACATCGAGGCCTTGTTTCTCAGCAGGCTATCAGTGTGTACTATATATAGAACCCTAGCTAGCTATCTGCATGGAGGCATCCTAAAAAGAAACATGTGTTTCATGGTCAATAAGTTATACCATGTGAGCTAACTCAAAGAGTTCACAAAGAAGACTCTTGAAAACCCAGACACAATTAGTTTTTTAGGCACTTAGTTGGAAATCTGATGTTAGGGTCCTGGTGTATGGATACGTCAGCCTCCAAACAAAAAAAATATTCCCTAAAATGATAACCATACTCACTACACATAACACTATTTCCGTTAAAAATATCAGATTCCAATGTACTATGGTTGAACCGACTCCTCTGATTCCAATTTGTCATGGCCTGTCCCCCGTGGCCGATGCCATAACTACCCCAAGCCCGCCTTCTATAGGCTAGCGGCCTGAAAATATCACAAAAAGGCATATTCCCTAAATCTAGGAATTCATTTCTTTTATAACCTGTAAACACATGCAACCAAGCACACATCATGATAGGAACACAAGTAAAACTGAATAGAAAAAAGAGTGTTGAATGTAAGAGGGGCCAGAATACAAGCCCAACAGTAAAGGTACAAGTACAAGTGAAATAAAATACAAATTAAGAAGAGATATTCAACTACTGGGTAATCCATAAAGGTTCCTACCTTAAGGGGAGGTACAGATCACCTCCTCATCACTATACGTCAACCCAGCTCCCCTGCGTATTGACACACCGTATGGTCCACCTCAGGGCACCGTCTACTCTTGGTACCCTCATCCTTAGTCAGCGTTGTCCGTCATCTGCACAAAACACTACAATGTGTGGGCTTAACCCATGCTAGGGTGAGTATAACGATAATCAATAGGGACCCCGAGACCCTTAAGGACTCATAAAATCCCTAAAGGTTAAACCACAAAGCATGAAATCAACTGAAAACCCTACTTTGGTATATGCCCATACATATACCTTGATATCAAGTATGCCCATATCAATGATGTGGAAACACATATTCTAACTCAGAATCCCAAGATCAACTATTCCACAAAAGAAGGAGTACCATGAAGTTATGTACCACACAAGTATGCCACATAGAAGAATACCCACCAAGGTATTACCACAAAGGGAATGTACCACACTCGTATGAACTCAGATCAAATCAGTTATAACTTAGGAAGATTAGTAGAGATGATTAGATGTAACTACTAATTCATCTTACTCTGTTATTAGGCAGACCCACGAAGGATCCAAAATCATCATCATACCCACAGATGATTGTAGTAAATCGTCACACCCACAGAGGATCCTAGTTCCTCGTCAGACCCACACAGTATCCTAATATATCATCAGTACGTCGTCAGAACCACACAGTATCCTAGTACATCATCAGTACTTCGTCAAACCCACACATGATCCTACTGTGTCATCATTACGTCGTCAGAAACACACAAGATCCTAGTACATCGTCAATACGTTATCAGACCCAAACATGATCCTAGTACATCTTCAGTAAGTCGTCTGATCCACACAGGATCCTAGTACATTTTCAGTACATGGTCAGACCCACATATGATCCTAGTATATCGTCATTATGTCATCAGACCCACACAATATCCTAGTACATCGTCAGTATGTAGTCAGTCCCACATAGGATCCTAGTACATCGTTACAACCAGGTATTGGGATCCCACACTAAGATAGCTTGTCTCCGGGAGAGTCTTCTACTCATGCTACTGGGCAATACACCAACTGCCATGATGTCTCATGAATATATATCTCAAAGGTCTGCCACGTCATAGCGGTCTCAACTCAACAGACGGTGTGTCAATCGAACACCCGGTCTATATGTTATTATCCTTTTAGGGTCGAGGTCCCTATTGGATTCGTGCTCGATCCAACCCGACTGTACCCTATCTTTATCCAAATCTGTAGTGGTTTATAACAAATGAACTGTCTCACTCCAAATGTTTATAGTGACACAAACAGTTCTTAAAATCGACACTCTATGCCAATGTTATGGAAAAAAGTGACGAAATGGGTAAAAGCTGGCCTCGGTCTGGTCCGACCTAGTAGGAACGACCTGGACTGGGCCGTCCCGACCTGGTTCGTGACTACCTGGTTTGCTGGGTCCGGCCTAGCCTGTACTGGGCTGCCTGACCTGGTGGCGGGGTGGCCAAGGTGTAGCATGGTGAGAACGCGGGGTCCGTAGTTCGGTGCGAGGGCAGATGTGCGGTGTGGGGGCCGCGGGGCGGCGGTCTGCCGCTGTTCTCTTCCATCGGGCAGCTTTGTTGCGTCGACGCCTTCCTCGCGGCTGGTCGGGGTGCTGACTGCCAATCTTGAGCCCCACGGGTTTTTGGTTCCATCCTCCTCCATCATGATGGCTACAAAAATTATTCACAAGAATGGAGGACAGGTCGGGCCATGTTTGTTTGGCCCGCACTCTTCGTATTAGAGCAGTAGCTAGAAGCTATAATTTCTTCTTGATTTATGAATAATTTCCATGAAAGTGTAAGGGGAAAAATTCAAACAACCAGTCTACCTCGAATGTGTGTTAATTTTAATACTAGAATGAATTCAAACATGTAGACGTTCATCGCACCCGCCACACGCCTCAGCTCCTGGGAGCGTTCATCAGTTCATCCGATAATCTCTCTTCGATGGAGGATCTTCTTCAATGGAGTGAAGTTCCCCATGCTCTCCCCTTCTCCTTTGCCATCCCAAACCCTCTAAAAGGAATGAGTTTCCAATATAATATAAATTGGATACATTAATTATGTTGGCACGTTGGCATAATTGTTTGGCTCAATTTAAAGAGAAGTGTTGGCATAATTATTATTGGAGGGAGTCCATGGGTTCCCACTTCATTAATGAGGGAGTTCATGTGGGTTCTCCAATTAAGAGGGTTCAGGTGGTCCACAACACTTCAATTAAAACTGGGGGGTTTAGGCTTGGGTGGTCTGGACAACCATATCCCATGTTTAGGGGTTTCTAGTTTAAATATGTTAAACTATTTTATTTTATTATTTCATGAAAAACACTAAAACTAACTTAAACCCTCGACCCACTGCAGACGAAAAGATAGTCTCTATAAGAGACAATAAACAGTGTGAATTCAACAGTGCCCCAAGATTTCAATTTTGAGTACTGGTTTAAAGGTTACAGAAACCCACTCACATGTTTACTGAACATAACCGAAAAAAGATCATAAATTCATTCCGAGCACTCCGGGCCTCAGAATCACGCGCCGTCAATTTTCGCGAATACGTAAAATTCCAATAAAATTAATAAAAATAAATTGAATTTCCATGTATTTAAAATTATATTTAATAACATTATTTTATTATATCATAGTTTTTTTTTCAAATAACATATATGGTTTACGGAAGACATAAAATAAGATGCTTGGTTAGGGACATTACCTTGTCTACAGATAACTTCTTTGGGTATGTATTAAAATGCTTCATAAGATACATTTATGACCAAAATAAGGCATATATGATTATATTAATGAACATAGTATGTTATTTAGGATGTTATTTTTGAATCCTATGTTGTTTATATATTTTATGGGGAGAGGAGAGTTGTTGAATTTTATAATTGAGGTGAGTTACCAAATTATAAGTTTTAATTTAAGAAGGTGTTCTGATGATTATATAAAGACAAAAAACCAAAATATTTGTCACGACCAGACCCTACCCGGGCTCGAGCCGCAACTACCCTGTGCCTGCCTCCATAGGCCCGAGGCTGCCGACGAGCACCGAAGGCTAAAAAAACTCGGGGATGCCTCTTACTAAGTACATGTACACACACCCACAACCCACTCAATGCATAAGTGTAGATTAAAAGGAAAAGTAAAGTAATAACTTATATAAACAACCACAAAAGTGCATCGACCTTTAAACAGTACAAAGTATATGTAGAAGGTAAACCGAAAAGAAAAAGGGAAAAAAATGCACCAAACCCAAAAAGTACCACAACCTCTCCACAGGTAAACAAAAGTACAATTAATGAGAAGGGTCCATCACCTAGAACCTGACTAAGAGCACTGTGCGCGGTCCAAGCTCTCGAACTCCTAAGCCTCTCTGACGTCAGGATCGACAAGTCTGTCATCTACAAGGGCACACCAAGTGCGGGAAATGACCAATGTAACGCCCTGACCCTAGTTGTCCAGAGTCGGTGCATTATTACATAACATTGGCATGATCGCAAGAAAGATAAAATCTCGAAAGACCAATTGGTTTAGTAGCCTTGGAAACACTAGATATATTCATAAGTCTTACATTACATCATAAAATGAAAAAAATACAACAACAACATATTGTCTCCATAATAGACACTCATATTCCAACATAATATCCCTACAGGTCATTCATAATTTACTTCTTCACTTCCTGGGAAAAATAAAACATAGAAAAGGGGTGAGCTCAAATGACCAGTAAGGATAAAAATATAGTAGAAACTTTCATAAATAAGAATAAACATTTAAGGCAATGTATAACTAAAAAAAAGCCCTTCAAACATGAAATTTCAACATGGTGTGGAATAAATAAAATGAAATAATGACATTTACTTATTCACATGGATATTCTACTAATCGAATAATCACATGAAAAATCAATAACCACTTTCATAATGATGGAATGCATAATGACAGACTATCGTAAACACATAGCCAAGGCCTCGTGCCAAGACTACAAATAAGATTTTGTCAAGGCCTTGTTCCCAAACACTAGTTTGTCTCATGAGACCTACTGATGCATCGAGGAGCTATAGCGGGCTCCACCCGTCACATATTAAGTCCAATGCATTCCCATATGAAAAGTTTTAAACATAACATAAACATTCCTATTAAAACTAGCATAAAAAATGTCAATACTTTCACCATAAACCATGAATGGTATAAAAATAGAACATCCACAGTAAAAAAAATCACAAAACCTTCAATATAATATATAAGTTTTGTATCATAACAAATCAACTTTATGTAAGCATAAAATCCATCAAAGGATGTTGACATAGATGAAATCAAAATTCATTTAAAGAAATATCTCTTTTTATTCTGAAATCATTTTAGATCCATATAAAATAAAACATTTTCTTTGAAAATATTCTTATAATCTTGTAAAGGAAGCTTGGAAGATTTTATAACTGCGGAAAATAGCCGCACCCGTGGTATAAGTTAAAGAAAACATTCTTACCTTAATTCTGTCGAAAAGGTTAAAAAGGACCTTGTTTTGAAAACGACGGAAAGATTCCTTTATAAACCACTTATAAAAGTCAAAAAGGCTATAAATGACTTTAACTCATATTCTAGTAAATAGTAAAAATGTTTTGAAATACATTTTTAAGAAACATGGATGTGGATGATAAAGAGATCCCAGTAGATTATTACGTATAAACAACCTCAGATAATGTAGAGATTGTGTAATAACCCTTACCTTGTATTTTTCCATGGTTGGGGTAGGTTAACCTCCTGTATAATAGTGAAATAATTGTTATTAAATTATACAAGAATCATATACATAATTATGATATCATATATGATCTTTTAATATTGATTTGATAATAATATCTTAGTATTATCGTTGTTTATGGTGTTAACTTACTTGTTTTATTTTATATGTTTTGTTACGTAAGCCATGTTTTTAATGGATAGGTGGTATATTATTCATATCCATAATGATAACAAGTCCTTAAACATCATTTTTAAATCATCAAATGATAATTATACTTGAATGGATACGATGGAGAATGAATCACATCGCGTTCGTGGAGACGGTAGTCCGTACGTATGCACGAGCGACAATATCATTCTTTTGATATTAAAATAATATATAAATGGATGGTATATCATATATAATGAATCATTAACATGTTATATTTATTATTTACATGAGTTACACATCATTATTATACCCATCCAAATAATATTATATTGAATAACAATTACACCACGAAGTGGAGACGGTAAGCCGTACGTACGCACGTATGGTGACATGTTATTCAAAGGGTGGATAGAATACTGAATATGGTTGTACCATATTTATAATAACATCACAGTATATATATGATACTGAATTTATTATTTTAGAATGGTAACAACAAAGGAATAAGAAGTGGAAGAAGAAATGAACTTGGAAAAAGGGTGGTGAAATCATTACCTCTTCTTTGGTTTCTTCCTTTTTATTTGATCAAAAGGGCTCCTTAGGTTGGCTTTCTGATCAAACTAAGGCCTCTAGGTTGTAGTGAGGAATGTTGAGAGAGTATTTGGGCAGAGTTTGGCCAAACCAAAAGGCTTTGAAGGTGTGAATAAATGAGAAGGAGGATTGCCCTTTTATAAGAGGGGTGAGGGGCACCTTTGGAAAATCTAGAAATATTAATTTATAATAAATTCATATTTGGATTCTAATGGCTCAAAAGTTTATTATTTAAATGTTATGGTGGGGATAGGTCGAAAAAAACTCAACCAATATAATTTAGACAGGTTTGCGTACTTATATTAACCTTATCTTTAAGTATTAACTATAAGTTGATTAGTTTCACTTTTACAATGTCTATTTGTATTTTTATATAATATGGTTAATAAACATACTATATACATCCAAGAGACCCCAAAGTGGTCCATTATTGATTAGCCTATCATTATATAAGTCTCTTGGCCGAACCTTAGATTTTTAAGAATTTTATATCAATTAATAATATAATATTTGTTTTAAGAACTCTTTTATGTCAATTTTGACACTATTCAATAGTTGATTTTTTTGAAACTCATAATAGATTTATTACTTCAAACAAAGTCAATTAACTAAATCATAATATATCATATTATCCTATAAAATTAGTTTAATTCATTAGAAGTTTCATATTATATTTATTTGGGTATTTATAATATCAATTATTTTAATTTTTCACTAGTATAGTAAGTAATTCATCATCATTGAGTGATAAATAAATTAAATTATTTAATGTCTAAAAATTATAAATAAAAAATAACAATGTAGGAAATCTTTTTATATTTCTAATGAATATTTATAATCTAAAATCCAACATATATAACCCTATGTAAAAGTTGTTTTCCTAAAAGATATATGCTTGTGTCATTTTTGTATTCATTTTAACTTAATTAAAATAAAGTGTCCCTATAACATACAAGTGGAACCATGGGGTCCCCAAATCGACCCAAAGATGCCTATGGTCGAACATGTTTCAACCAATAAGTCTAGGACACGTTTTAGGGTAATTTAGTATTATTATAATATTATTTTTTAACCCTTATTTACCAGATTTACCCTTAACCATGGTAAATAAAATATTTACCACAGTAATTATTCAAAATGTATAAAAATAAAAGTTACCTATTTACAAAATTTGGACATCCTGATTCCAAATATGGAATCCATTTTTCTAAATTCAAAACACATAAGTGGAAGAAATTAATTTAAAATTAATTCCCACTGTCAAAACAAAAAGCGTGTTTTTAAGAGATAATAACTATCAAAAGATTGACACTTGTTTATGTTCGGTTTAATTGTAAAATTATCCAATGACCAACATTATATTAAATGGTAAAAAAATATTCTAAATATACTTTAAAACCACTCAAATTCATAATTTATAACTATTAATTATTTTGAATAAAAAAGTTGTTTTTAATTAAAATTTAGTAATTTTCACTATCCATCAAAATATGAAAGTTATCCGAAAAGTACCAAAATTTCACCTTAGGCTAAATTTGATACTCCGAAACAAAAAATCAAGTCCATTTTGAGAGATAAAATTTCTAAAATTTTAAAAGGTAGGTATTACTATTCATAACGGCTAGTTTGATGGGTTGTGGTGTGTTAGAACTCGAAGTTGCGTACAACACATGCTACTGTATTATTCACAGGAAAGCGTACCGTGGAAGTTTGGGAAGTTTCATTTTAATTTTTTTGATGTCCCCATTTAGTTAAAAAGTTTAAAATATTGTATTTAAAATGGTTTCACTATTAGAAGTAGATAAAAGTGCAATACTGAAAATGAATCTGTTCTTGCATTATGTATATGAAACTCATAATATGGGTTGTAAAATTATAATTATTATATAAAGTATAAAATTTAGTTAATACTATTCATAACCTCTTTTGAATGACATTTTTTGTAAGTCATGGTGTGATTGATCTAGGTGTTGCGTGTAGTGCAAGTTATTGAATAATTTTGAAGAAATAACACACTATGAAATCTTGGGGTGTTACAACCAAGAAGGCATGAGTATAATAATAGTCAGTAGGATGCATCGAAGGCTCGAGGGTGCAACAAAGGAGGGTATGAAGAGGTGAGCAGTAATTTGAATATAAAAAAGTAAAGGAGTACAATCGAGTGTTTAGTAATGAGTACAACTCAACCCACCAAGAAAAAGGAAGTAGACTCATCCAAACACAATGATCTAGAAGTGGTGAGAAGATGAAATTCTATTTGAGTCATCGCTGCCTATAGTAGGAGAGTAGAATCGTCCAACCACGAGAAGCTAGACACGGAAATCACATGGCATACCCCACACATCATCACCACAGTTGGAAGGAGAGTAACCAAAAACTAAGGAGTTGGTATTGGAACAAGTCATATACATATCCATATTCTCACAAAAGTAGCCCGAACAATATTGTAAGGGGATCTCCATCACGTTGCTCAACCCAAGAACGTGAGTAGCCAACAGTCCTAGAAGTAAACACCATTGATGCCTAGTATCCTGTATGTCTTCCACGAACTGTAAGTCAAGGGGATCAAATCACCACACCTCGACACTATCCCCTTTGGGTGGAACTGACTCGCCTGTAACGTTTTAGGTCGCATCTCAAGGTTGCGTCTAGGTGGGGAAAGCGCCCCTCATACTTGAGAGTTCTGGGGAAAGTCAAAACACCTCTCGTTACTGTCACATAGTCAAGAGGTCTCCAGACAGACAAAACTATCATATTACTGACCTGTACAACCATGGTTCCTGCTCAGATAGTCAGGAGAAAATCCAAAGACTAGTCTTGCAGAAAGGGATGAATCTGAATGAAGTCAGTGGGTAACCCACTGGCCAGCCTCTACTGGACGGTAAACCCTAAGAGGTCGTTGGTTAACCCATTGCCGAGTCTCTTCTCAAGAGTAAACCCTAATAGGTCATCGGGTAACCCATTTCCTAGTCTCTGCTGGATGGAAAACCCTAAGAGGCCGTCGGGTAACCCACTACCCAGTCTCTGCTGGAGGGTAAACCCTAAGAGGTCGTCGGGTAACCCACTACCCTGTAACTGCTAGAGGGTAAACCCTATGTATTCAATGAGAAACCCACTGCCCATTCCCGTTGGAGGGTAAACCCAATGAAGTCGATGACCAACCCACTACCCAGCCCCGCTGGAGGATAAACCCAGAACTGATCTGCCTAGGGAAACACATCATAGTAGACTGTGGAAAGAGGATATGATCTCGATACTCAGCTAGGGAATCGGCACCTAGGCTCACTAGGGCACTGTAACCTACTGTAAACTACCTCCTAGTTAGAGGATCTATGCCTGCGTAATGTATTGGTCACATTTGTTCCACAAAAACCCTACCAGGGTACACACGAGGACGTGATACTGAAACCCCTCACAGTTGAGGAAACAAGTAAACCAAAACAACACTTCCAGTGAAACCGTCGAGAAATATGACCATGGGAACCCACTCAACCATGTTGTTCTAAACGTCGTTAATAAGAGGACCCTATATGTTCTGAGAGGTCAAAGGTATATAAAGTAGAACACGATGTGCACATGGAGCCCACACGACGTGTGGCCCAAACTCATCTCCGAACCCAGCGTGAAAACGTTCACAGGTACAAACTACTACCTGTACCACCATTCATTCCCATATACTCCCAGAGTATTCCACATTTCCAACCCAAAGGCTATCATGCACACGACACCGAACGCCAACGCGAAAGTGTAAACATAACTTCGCCAACCTGCTTCCTCCATGACCCTAGCATGACCAACAACATCTTTTTAAGCATCAACTTCACTAACACGTGAGAGAACACAATCACACACCAAGGATTCACTTCCAGACATAGCATGAAGAACCACCAATGAAGCACCTTTCATGATTCCCCATTTAATGAGATCACAAATGAGACTCTACACATCCAAACGGATTGTTCCATTGTAATCCTCATGGAAAAACATGCGAGATAGACTGTTTACTTGCCTCTAATGGACATCCAACATTAAAGTCGTTCAACACTGCTTTAAGCCCGACGACATCCCGTGGTCCCGAGCCTCGGTCCCGAAAACAATTGGGCGCATCACACCAATTGTGATCCCCTCGGGAAAACACATCAAATTGGCTTCTCGCTTGAGTGCGACAGATATCTGGAGAAGAGGATGCATTTTTCCGTACCGCACACGAGCGGTGCTTCGTGGGACCCACATCACGGTCCCGAAGCACAACGAACGGATCATATCTTTGCGATCCTCTCAAAATAGTACACAGTATTGACTATCCATTTGTCCGAAACGGACACCCGGTGATAAAGAGAGAAATCAGTACCAACTCCGAAAACGGCCCTCATGGGGCCCACACCATCGTGCATAATTAATGAGGGTGGATTGCGCCATTGCTATACCCTAGAAAAAACGCACAGAATCAACTGCTCGCATGCTCCAAATGGAGATCAGATTAAAAAGTTGTTAAATGCTTCTTACTGCATAAATGACGGGTCGTGGGGGCCATGTCTCATCTCTGACTTAAATGCTTGAAACCACCATGGAATGCTCCGCCTCGACGCCAGGGTTCCAACGCCACTAAGGATGCTCAAATCGGACATCAGATGTTTCTGCACCACCGAAAACAATAATTCTTGAAAAAATGCCTATCCACTTAACATACGCGTCATGGCACTGAGCCCCTCGTCCCAGGAATTAATAATACCTGAGACCATCACAAAATTTCCATCTCGATCCAAGGAACATTTCTTCACAGATGACACCTGAATAAGATTTATGGTTTGAATTTTAGGGGCGTTTAAATATAATAGGACGAAACGAGGAGGGTCGAGCCGGTTCGGCCGGCCAGCCCTACCTGAACCGGCCCGCGGTTCACTGCGCGTGCCGGCCCATCTCGCCCAGAATGGCTCAGCCGGTCTAGATATTCCCACAAGAATTTCAAGGTGCATGTCCTTATCTATATAACAATGTCACGAGGTCACCAGGTCTCCCGCGTCAACCCGGCAGGCAAAGACGGTCGGTCTTCCCGCGTCACGCGCCCTCACCCGGTGCCTCCGCTCGACCGCGACGTCACCTGCAGCACCCCCTCACCCAGCTGTTGTTGCCCTAGGCCCACAACTGTGCATCGCCGCTCTGCCATCCAAGAGCCCCGCTAGCACGGCCGAAGCTACCCACCGCCTAAGACAAGCCGCCCGCTGCCTGACCAGCCAGAACCACTGGAAAACCTCCAAAAACCAGCAGATCTTCGGCGGACGACTGCGATCGCCTCGGAACTCAAATTTTTAATCCGAAACATGCATCAGATAGCTCAGAACATATACTAAGAAACAAAGGTCTTTTATCTACAATATAATAGAAATTAGATTCTAAAAATCAAGCTCAAATGTGAGGCATAAATTAAAAAAAATGAAACCGCAATGATCCTACCTCTTGGGCGTAGCCCAAAGCTTCGATCCTTCGTCGCGGAACCACCAATGTCACTTCCGCTTGGCTCGGGGGAGGAGGAGAAGTGTTTGATGTTTGGAGCTCCTTGATTGAGAGATCCTTCCACCAGAAGAAGAATAAGGGAAGGAGGGGTGTAGGGTTATGACTTAAATAAAGAAAAATAATTAGAAAAATAATTAATTTTTAAACACCCCATATTGACCCGCATCTAAAACTCTCAGTGGGGTCAAGATTAAACCACCCCAAGGGTAAACGCCACCTCCCGAGCATAATGACTATCTTATAATTTTAATCTGAGCCTCCATTTGAATGTTATAAAATTTAACGACTGAGGCTGCTAAATTACTAAAACTCTCCTACTGGCATTTTCCATAGAAGGCCCGTGCCCACGAAAAATACACCCCCCATAGGGTAAACCGCATGCTCTAGACTAAACGGTGCCATAATTTTACCCTTCTGAGCTACTGTTTAGGATTTGTTCCATCTATTTGGCATGCCCAATGTGAACACATTGAAAATTTAATTCCAGCCACACCGGAGCTCGGAATCATACGTCATTTTAAGACGTTGATCTGAAATAACATCAATAAAATTCCAAAGTATTTTATAGAAAGAAATGGGTTCTTACAACATTCCCTCCTTCAATGATTTCTCCCCTAAAAAGCATAACCATGGAAAAAATCCTGGTACTAAGCCCGGACCTGGATCTTCCGTACCCAGAAGAACTCATGCACAGTTCTGCACCACCCCACACAGACCAATGGATTTGATCGGTTCTCGTGAGGTCTTCCCTTGCCGATGACCTAAAGAGAAGCATAAAACATTATTTTCAGGTGAGTCATGTGGGAGATTTAATGCATCCAATCCAGACTTTGGGGGGTTAGGGTAAGGTGGTAGACAACCTGGCCATCCTTATGATTGGTCTCAAATACCCCGAAGGACATTGGGGGTAGCTCACCTCACTGGTCGAACATCTACATCGCATGTCGCGACTGAAATCACTGCTTGGACCTAGGCCCAAGCCCGATGATTCCCTCCATCAGAATATACATATGGTGAAACACCCAAGGATATCTGGTACAACAAGATTTCAAAGTCGATGTCTCGCAACCAAGACTCTCTTACATGCTCGAAGAGCAATAGAGTTAACACCATTGACTAACAGAAAATGTTATAAGCCTCATACTCTACCAACACAGGGTTACAAACGACACCCTGCGTCACCCTGGTAACACCTCAAAAAAGGAGTAGGGAGGAAATAATTTCACACAAAGAGTCTATCAATTCTTCTGCAAATGTAGAAGAGCCGTAAAGAATACCTATTATAACCTCATTCTCTGCAGGATCACAAACATCCAAAGATCGCGGCTGTATGCGGTCCCTACTGTCAGCTCGTGAAGTCTGACGTGGACTGCCTGGTGGTGGCGGGAAGACCTCATAAGGTCAACTCCCACTTCTAGCTCCTCCCGATCCTCTGATGGCACCGACTCTTTGGGCGCTACTCCAATCACGACGCTTACTCTTCTGCAGCGGTGCACCTTATGACTACCCAATATTCTCAGTGTGGCTGGTCGGTTAGTCTCGTGCCATGAGACCTCGCTCTCACAAGAAGAAAACCGACTCTCTCTAGGCTGAACTGGTGCCCTCTTGTGCCATAGTGGTGTATGACCATGCCCATGTGTCTGGTTATCAGAAATCCACCTACGTCGAGGTTCTATCTGCCAATGACCGCTAGTTGCGCCAGATGTCTCAGCACTATTGAGCTTGCTGCCTCTACCAACTGTAAAATGCAACATGAATCTCTCTGTCACTAGTGCATGCGCTAGCACCCCGATAGAAGTGGAAATGCCCAAGGGTAACATGATAGCACAAAACTCTCTACGAAGACCCTGCTCAACCATCTGTGATCAGAAGTTGCTGTCATGGAATAATTTTGGGTAAAAAGGTGCACAGTACGTTAAACTAGTCGCGTACTTAGTCACCGTCATCCCTACCTGCTGAAACTACAGGAGATCCTAGACTTGAACATAGCATAAGCACGATGGGTAAAACTTCTCATGAAACGAAAGCTGAATGTAACCCCATAAATGTAATGAATCATCAGGTAACTGAGTCACCAGACTCCACCGATGCTCAGCTGCTCCATGGAAAAGTCTGGCTACCAAAGCCACCCTCTGATCTTCCAGTGTCTGCGCAAGCCTGAAGAGGCAAACCACTGCACCGAGCCAAACCTCTTCTACCTGAGTGTCTGGATCACAACGAATCCTCAGTGGTCTCTATATCTGGATCTCATAGAGCACGCTCAACTTGCGCCCAAGCTCCATCTAGTCTACTAGAGCTGTCTGCTGCACACCAGGTGGGTGCGCTGCTACCGGCCCACTCGGAGAAAGGGAATCACATGATGGGTCCTGGACTGAGGCTTTGTCGCTCACATGGTTGTCATCACGAACCAAAGATGGTATTCTTGCTGGCTCTCTTTGCGGAGACATTATGAATGTTATCATGGAGTGTGGTGGTAAGTTGAACATATATGTATATAACAACAATGGGAGCTGACTCAAGAAGTACAATCAAATACTCCATCCTATTTGATGCAGAAACCAATTTCCCCTGCAACATGTGTCTCATCATGCCGAGTCGACAAGCGGGTTATCATGGTCCAAGTGAATGGATACATTGGCCATCGCACCATCACTGGACTACCTTGCCTAAGATCTACTCTCGAGACACATCGACATTATTGACCAAAATCCCAACCATTAACTTTTTAGGGACATCTGAACAAAGTCCCAAGGAATGAACCTCCTATGATACCACTTTTTCACAACCTGACCCTACCCAGGCTTGAACCGCAACTACCCCAAGCTCGCCTCCATAGGCCAGGGGTTGGCGACAAGTGCCAAAGGCAAAACTACTAGGGGAGGCCTTTTCTTGAGTATCTATACACACACATGCAGCCCACTCAATGCAGAAGTACAATGTAAAAGTAAAAGTAATGTTCTAACAGCTATAAACAACCACAAAAGTGCATCGACCTCTAAATAGAACAAAGTAAATGATAAAGGTAAACTAAAAAAAAGGGGAAAAACTCGCGCCCAACCCGAAATGTGACACATCCCGGCAATAGGTAAACAAAATTACAACAGCTGGGAGGGTCCCTCACCTAGAACCTGACTACGACCATCATAGGTGGTCCAATATCTCGAACTCCTAATTTCCTCTAACGTCATGATTGACATTTCTGTCATCTGCAAGGGAAAATGGAGTGTAGGCAAATCCCAATACGGGGTGAGTATAAAAATACTCAGTATGATTCCCCAAAGGCTTGAGGGGGAAACAATGGAGGTACATAATAGGTGAGTAGTAGATCGAATAGGGAAAAGTAAAGTAGTACAACTGATAGTGCAGTAAAAATTACAGCTCAAACCAACAAGGGGATGGATGTATACTCATCTAAACACAAGGACCTAGAAGAAGTGAGAAGATGAACTTCTCATTGAGTCTTCACTACCAATAACAGAAGTGTAGACTCGTCCAACCACAAGAAGCATGACACGGAAAGCACATGTCATACCCCACACGTCTTCACCTTACCTAGAAGGAGAGAAACCAAAAACCAAGGACAGGGTACTGGAACAAGGTATAGACATATCCATATTCTCAAACAAGAAGCACAAACAAGATCGTATGGGGATCTCCATCCTGTAGCTCATCCGAAGAAATTGAGTAGCCAATAGTCCCAGAAGTAAACACCATCGATGCCCAGTATCCCATACATCTTACCCGAACTACAAGTGAATGGGCTCAAATCACCAAACATCAATAATTTCCGCTTTGGGTGGCACTGACTCGGCTGCACAGATTTAGGTCGCATCTTAGGAACACATCTTGGTGGGGAAAGCACCCCTCGTACATGAGAGTTTTTGGGAAAGTCAAACCACACCTCATCACTATCACATAGTTTAGAGGTCTGCTAAATGTCAAAGTTTTCACATCACTGAACCGTACAACCCAGGTTCCCAGTCCGGTAGTAATGGAGAAAAGCCACATAACAGAATAGTAGAAAGGTCTGAGTCTGAATGAACTTGTCGGGTAACCCACTGCCCAGTCTCTGCTAGAGGGTAAACCCTAAGAGGTCGTCGGATAACCCACTACCCAGTCTCTACTAGAGGGTGAACCCTAAGAGGCATCCGATAACCCACTGCTGAGTCTCTGCTCAATGGTAAACCCTATGAGGTTGTTGAGTAACCCAATACCCATTCTCTGCTGGAGGGTAAAACTTAAGAGGATGTCGGGTAACCCACTGCCCAGTCTCTGCTGGAGGGTAAACCCTAAGAGGTTGTCTGGAAAACCACTGGCTAGTCTCTTCTTGAGGATAAAGCCTGAGAGGTCGTAATGTAACCAACTTCCCACCCTCTCCTAGAGGGTAAACCCTACGAAGTCAATGAGCTACCCACTACCTAGTCGTGCTAGAGGGTAAACCCAAAGAAGCCATTGAGCAACCCAATAACCAGCCTCGCAGGAGGGAAAACTCAGAACTGCTCTACATAGGGAAACACATCACGGTAGACCGAGGAAAGTGGATATGATCACGATACTCGGCTAGGTAATCTTCACCCAGGCTCAATGGGACTCCGTACCCTACTGGAAAAAACCTCCTGGGTTGAGGATCCATGCCTGCATAATGTATTAGTCACACTTGTTCCACAAGAACCCTACTAGTGTACACAAGGGGATATGATACTGAAACCCATCACAGTTGAGGAAATAGGAAAGCCCAAACAACTCTTCTAGTCAAACCATTGAGAAACAGGACCAGGGGTACACACTCAAACCTGCTGGTCTAAACGTCGCTAACGGGAGTACCCTCTTAGTAGCGAGAGATCAAAGGTATGTAAAGTAGAAAATAGCACGCACATGGGGCCCACATGACATGTGGACCTAACACATCTCAGAACCAAGTTTACAAACATTCCCAAGAACAAACTACATCATATAGCTCTATGAATTCCTGTATACTCCTATAGTATACCACATTTCCATCCCAAAGGCTATCGTCCACAAGACACCCAATGCCAACGTGAAAGCGTAAACATAACTTCGCCAAACTGGTTCGTCCACGGCCCTAGAAAGGCCAACCTCATCTCATTAAGCATCAATATCACTCACAAAGGAGTGAGCGTGATCACACACCAAGGGTTCACTTCCCAACAGAGCAAGAAGAACCTCCATCAGAGCACATTTCATGCCTCTCCATTTAATGATATCTCTAATGAGACTCTGCATATCCAAATAAATCATACAATTTTAATCCTCATGAAAAAACATGCGAGATAGACTATTTACTCACCTCTAATGGACATCAGACGTAAATGTCGTTCAACACTGCATTACGCCCGACAGCGTCCTGTAGTCCCAAACCTCGGTCCCGAAAACACTCGGGCGCATCGCACCATTGCGATATCCTTTTTAAAAAATGTCAAATTTATTTCTCACTTGAGTGAAACAAATATATGGAGAAAAAGATGCATTTCGTCATACCGCACACGAGCGGTGCTTCGTGGGACCGACATATCGGTCCCGAAGTGCAATGAATGAATCGCACCATTGTGACCCTCTCGAAAAAGTACACAAGATTTAATATCCATTTTCTGAAGAAGGATACCAGGTGATAAAGATATAAATCACTTCCAACTGCCAAAATGGCCCTCATGGGGCCCGCACCCTCGTGCAGATTTAAAAAGGTCAGATTTCTCCAATGTAATACCCTCGGAAAAACACCCAAAATCGACTGCTCACAAGCCCCAAACGGATATCTGATGGAAAGGTTGCTAAACGCTACCCGTAGCTTAAAAGACGGGTCATGTGGCCTACACCTCAACTCTGGCATCAATGCCTGATAGGAAACTGGAAAGCTCTAACTCAGTGCCAGGGTCCCAACTCCGCTGAGGGTTCTCAAATCGGACATCTGATGTGTCTGCGCCATCGAAAACAAGAACTCCTGAAAAATGCTAATCCACTTAACGTACGCGTCGTGGAACCGAACCCCTCATCTCAAGAATTATAAATTCTCGAGACCATAAAAAATTTCCTCCTCGATACAAGGAACGCGTCGCCACTGATGACATAGAAATCCAATTTATGGTTTGAATTTTAGTGGCGTTTAAATATATTTGGACGAAACGAGGAGGGTCGGGCCGGTTCGGCCGACCCATCTCACCCGGAGCGGCTCAGCCAGTCCGACTATTCCCACTGATCCCGCGAGGTGTGGTTCCTTGTCTACAGAATGGTGTCACGAGGACCCCGGGTCTCCCGCATCAGGTTCCCTCACCCGGAGCCTCCGCTCGACCGCGACCCCGCCCGCCACAGCCTGCCGCGCTCCCTCGCCCGACCGCCGTATCCCTTGGCCCGCCAACCGTGCCCCGCCTCTTCACCATATAGGATCCCTGTTCGCTCGATCGAAGCCACACTTCACCTATGCTGAGCCGCCCCCCACCTGAGCTGAAGCCGCCCACCGCCTTAGCCGAGCTGCCCGCCGCCGAACCAGCAAGAACCGCCAGAAAACCACCAAAATCTGCAGATCTTCGGGGGACTACTACGATCACCTCAAAACACTGATTTTCAATCCAAACCTTGTGTTGGATAGATCGAGACATATAATACACAACCACGGGATTTTCATGATAATATAATATCAATTCAATGCTACAAATCAACCACAATGGTGATGCAAAAATAAAAAAACGAAACCGCAACGATCCTACCTCTTGGGCGTAGCCCGAAGCTTCGATCCTTCGTCGTGCCACCACCATTGTCGCTTCTTCTTGTCTCGAGGGAGGAGGAGAATAGGTTGAAGTTAGTAGCTCCATGATTGGGAGCTCTTTCTGCCAGAGGAAGAACAAGGGAATCCAGGGGTTAGGGTTATGGCTTAAATAAATAAAATTAATTAGAAAATTAATTAATTTTTAAACACGCCATATTGACCCTCATCCGAAACTCTTGGCTGGGACAATATTAAATCTACCCTAGGGTAAAAACCACTTCCCGAGCACAACTACAAGGTGGGGATTTTAATTAGAGCCTATATTCGAATGTTATAAAATTTAACGACCGAGGCCGCTAATTTACGATAACGCCCCTAATGGCATTTTCCACAGAAGGCACACGCCCGTGAAACATACACCCCTCCTAGGGTAAACGGTATGCTCTGGACTCAACATTGCCCTCAGTTTTTCCGTGCGATCTACCATTTAGGATTTATTCCGTTTATTTTACATGTCCAGTTTGAATGCACTGAAAATTTAATTCCGAACACACCGGGGCTCAGAATCATACGTCGTCTGAAGGCGCTTCTCTGGAATAACATCAAGAAAATTCCAAAGCCTATTATAGAAAAAACCGTGTTCTTATAATATTCCAATAATTAAATTTATAGGATTTAAGTTATAAATATTTCCATAAATTGGTGTTTCAACGCGTTTTGGGTCATTTTTAACCTTTATATTTTTAGGTTAACCCCCAGACAACCCCATTTTAACCATAAACATGGTAAATGGTTTTTTCCTTTTATGAATATTAATGATGGTTAAAAATTATTTTAAAATTATTAGATAATATTCATTATGATGATTCAAAATATAGAATCCATTATTGCAAATATAAATCAATAATTATTATGAATTTAATTTTAAATTAAACCTATGGAAGTAATGAAAATCGTTTTTCAAATGAAAAAAAGATCCAAAGTCATTAATAGTTTTTATACAATAATTAAATAATTAATTTAGAATGAGAACTAAAATTTGATAATAAATATATAATTTATATTATTATACTTTTGAAAGTATCTTAAATTAATTTTTCAATTTTTTATCCTTGAAGTTAAATGAAATTTCCTAATAAAAACTATTATTTTGACTATTCATACAAAAATTAATAATTTTAAACATTATAATATATTTAGTAAAAGATAATATTGACATAATAATTTTAAAAATGAAGTTTTTTTATCTATTAAATTTTCTAAAAATGGAAAAAAATAATTTTCAAGTAACCGCATAAATAGAGACAAAATTTCCTTTTAGAATGATATTGTTTTTTTCTGCAAGAGTAAATTTATTATTATATCATTTTCAAAAAATAGATAAAATGAATCTTAATAATTTCATGGAATATAAATTAAAAAAATCATTAAAATCATTTACAAAATGTGATAAATTTAATGTAATTAGGAAAGACATGTTTTTGGGCATAAAAATATTTTTTCAATAAATAGGATTCCATTAGTTTCAAATGGTTTATATTTTATTTCTAATTAATAAGTAATAGAATAAATAACTATATAAACATGTGTAAAACCGTATATTTTCATAATTTAGATGATAAAATTTATACCCACCATTTCAACTTCTAGGTGATAAATATCATACTAAATTATAATATATTAATAAAATGTCGTGTTCTGTTAATAGTTGGTGTTGTCTGTAACAAATGACAAACTTAGTGACTCTTGTAATGAAATATTGCGAAGAAATAAACATCATGCGGAAGAAAATAATCCATAAAATTTCAAGGTGTTACAAAGGATCTATTCACATAGTAAAGATATGAATTTTGATGGCATGAAGTTGTTGATTGCCTCTTCAGAATATTTAGCATCATCCTAGAGGTCTCTAAAAATAAAATTACACCCTCAAATGTTTTCTCACATATATAATTCCAAAAAATATTATCCACACCATAGTTTAACATCAAATACCCTCACAATATTCCATCTGAATCAAATAATGGTAATTACTTTTTTATGTGATATTGACCAAGGGTATGTAATAATCCAATCTCTACTAAATTATATTATACTATCATAATGGGTATCTTCAATTATGAGAATAGTCTTGTCAATATATTCAAATATCATGGGATGGTATTCTTTGATCAATATATGATGAGTCCACAAAACATTCTATATAATATTTTAAAACAATGGTGAAATATGTCATTCCGTATCAAATATGATTCCTACGTTCCCTATATGAAATTATTCTATCTATAAGATAAGCCACCTTCCCATCTCATCTACATGATTCGTTTCATAGATCAGTATGAAATGTGTGTATGTTTTCATCTCATAGAAAATTGTGTAGAATACATCACACTTAATAAAGTTCCGATGAATGATGATTATCCGTTCCTTCATGAAATTCTCCCACATTAACATGGACACATGAAGTTACTATATTAATAAACATGGATAGTGTGGCCAGAATTTTATCTTATTGCATTAAAGGAATTAAGAATCATAAAATGAAAAGTGTCACTTCATCCATGGCCACCATAACTATATCATTATTTCTAGATACATTAGTGTCTATCTGGGATGTATATCAAAAAGTTTTGTGTGACAGTCTCCCATAAAACCACTGCTAATGAATGTAGGGACAACACCTCTCCCATGTACAAGTATCACATCATCACCATCCATTGACCACCCGGTTATCGGTTCACTATCATATAGTTATTCTTCTCTTAAGACACTCTCTTGGTCACGTTACTAATATGTATTAACTCATCCAACCAATTTGGATGAGATCAACACAAGGAAACATGTAATTATTCAATTGTATTTAGATGATTCAATACATCTATCATCCATTAAGCTCATCATGTCCCATTGATACTGGTAAGTACTTTCCAAATGATTTTAACCAATAAATATCATATAAGTATGATAATATCTATCAATTTACTATAGCGCTGAATCATTCACAAAATGACAGTTATATATCTTCTCTTAAGGTATGTCTCAATCATATTCATGTCAAACTATATGTGGATATAATGATGTCTCTTGGGATTATATTATATTAGATAACATATCACTTGTTGTAGATGTAATGATTCCATCAATTCAAACTACTGATTAATGTTAAGGACTCCATGCCAAGGATATGGTGATTCAACTCATCGGATGAACAATTTTTTTTCACAATAAAGGTTAATGGTAGTGGTAGACTATCAATTAAATATTATATTCTGAACCATGATCTTTTAAATAAAATATTTCCATTTACAATGATCAAAAAAATATTTTATCAGTAACGGGGATCCTGGTGGTTCTATAAGAATGATCATTGATCATTTTATCATTAACTACGTGTTTGATATAACGAAATAGCCATTATTTTGTTTCATATTTTAAATTACCATTATGATTACATAGAAATATCATTTTTTTGACTAATGTGCCCATAGTTTTCATGGGTATCTTGAATAAGATCTTACACATGTATCTAAACTCATTTATTTTGGTGTTCAATAACGAAATACTCATATATTAACCAAACCCACATTGTCATGACATACATAAAAATATTTTACATAGTATGTTTGAATAACAGCACTTATATGGAATTTGTTCAAATATTCACTTTTGGATTTAGAAGGTTAAATTCATTGGTAATTTGGTTTAAAATATAGTCATATTTATTGACCTAGTGAAAATTGATGCATTAACGACCTACAAACATATCAACAAAATGTTTTAGGTCAATATATATCTGAGAATAACATGATATTATAGATTTTTGATTGGTTACTTCTCTTTCATGTGATCCAAGTGAATAAATTGCCAATAATTTACGTGATGTTATAGTGGGTAGACCAATGTGAATAGGCGTATCTTTGATAGAGTATGATTATTATAAAATCATTATTATTAACATATCCTAATGCCAATATTGAATATGATATTACTATGATGAATTTTGTGTTTTCTTATATATGTGTATTAAAAAATGGTTTCATGGAACAACTTTTTTTTACTAACAGAGGAAGAGGATGAAATAATATATATTTATGGGAATGAGTTAGGGAAGTTCCAATGGTCTTAGAAAGATCATGTGAAATGAACCTCTTCGTTACCAATGAGGGGATCATTATTTTCAGTATTATGATATTTATTGTTAATTCATGCATCAATAATAGGTACTAATTATCACATTATTTATATATAACTATCATTTGATGCATAATAGAACAAAAATTAAATGACTTTTTTTATTAAATCTATTTCAGATAGACTTGTATTCATTGATTGATTGATATATTTATTTTTAATTTTACTGATATATTTATTATGGTAGTAATTAGTTAAACATTTTAATTCATTTTTGTATATATATATTACTATGCCTGTCATCTTGGGATAAAGACCATTGTTGGTGGAAAGAGGGTTATACTTTCAGGAAATGGTAGGCACATAGACTAATTCAATCAAATCGTATATATTATAAACGATCTCATTAGTGAACCAGAAGATATTTCCACATAATATACTAAAGGTACTATTTGATGATGTTGGCCAATGTACTCTCATTATAGAGGATTCCATTTTTCCCTCACCTAGTGTGCTTGAGGGTGATAAAAGACACACTCTTTCACCTAAACAAATTTTATGATAAGTGATAACACCTCATCCATGAGTTCTTCTTCTAGTACCTGCCTAGGGATGAGGGGCACTGAGGTTTATGGTTTACTCTTCACAAAACTTATTTCTAAATTATCTACCATTCATTTAGGGAATGGTACACTATATGATACTAATGAATATTAAGACATCATAGATGGTGCATTTGAACTAAATGAGACACCTACAGACCAAAATGTGGTACATAAAGTTCCCATGTTGCGAGGACAATCCCATTGTTGGCGTGGTGTGAGGGGAAGACCTTAACCACATGCGAGTATCTTCTGGGATACATTCAATGACCTTTTCATTAGGTTATTATTTAATAATATGATAAATATTCGAAGGGAACTTTATTTCACATCGACAATGTAGAGGTTCATCAAATTATCTATATGCTCATCTAATTTCCTAGAAATTACTGTTATTTAACATATTGTAACTATATCTATAAGGAAAATAAAGGAAAAATGATTCAGATCATGATTTGTAAGGAGTTGAGGCTTAGGCATTAATATGATGACATATACACATGTTCTTCAAATACACTAGATAAAAAATTTGTGTGTAGGGATATAATGATGAATTCCTTTTACCATCCTTAAAGGTTGGCAATTTTGTTACATAAACTAGTTTAAAGTATAATAATGAATCACTCTAGAGTAATGGTAGACAGTATTTGATGATAATATTCTCTTCAACACCATCTATGGTGGACGGAGGTTCATAGTGATTCATCAATGCACAATTTGAGTATTATAAAACCTTATTAATAAAGAGTGATGTCAATTATCATAAATTTATAATTACAAGATTTCTATGATATATATTCTTGTAGGAATCAGCTATGATGTCTCATAAGGGTCAACTCAGATGTAGGAAATGTTTTATGTGATCCACTAGGGTCATTGACAACATGTCTAGGCACCTCAAATTACAATGACTTAGTGAATATATGAATATCCGATAAATGAAAATTGAGATAATGTATATTGTGATTATGAATTGGAAAAATAGCATTAGTTAGTGGCCAGGAAACATCTAATATTGAAGATATAGTTTTGATCACCTATACATTATCGAATACCTTTTTTATACATATTCTTGGTATTCATTCACATTTTCTCATGTTCTTAATGAACTTGAATTACAGTCCATGTTTATTTAATATATATTTTCCTACAATATAAAAATTTTAATGAGACTACACCATCCTCACTGATTTCCAATGAGTTTTATATTTTTTTCATTTGTAATGGAATTATGTGGGAATTCATGATAGTGGTGATGATGATCTTCAACAAATTCTTGGAATTCATTGGATAAACAACTTCCTAGAACTCATTAATTTCAATTGAACATGATTATATATTCAATTTGTAAAAGGATATATGTAAAATAATTAGAGGTAATGGAATTTGGGAAATTTTATTGCATGTATATAATTGACAAGTATTTGGAATATCATGACACAAATTGTGGGCAGGGATATTACATCAATAACATTTATTGTTCCCCTATCATATAACTCAATTATTGTTCTCAATAAAGAAATAATTCTATATAAAATATATTGACCTATCATAACAAAGGATATTAAATGTTTATAGAGGTATTTCTATGTGTGACACCTATTTTTATACAACTAATCAAATGATGATCTCTACATTAAATGATTTCAAAATATAGATCACATACATATATTAAAGGGGATTTATATGGTCTGGCACTTCACAATATTGGGTACTTATTTTATATCCCATGAAGGTCATTGGTATTCATTTAATTTTTTATGATTACCAGAAGCTGTAAAAATTTACGATAGATATTATTTATCCATTTAATTAGATAATTTATCTCTTCAATTATTTATCTAGATCCTGATATATCTCATTTTTTTAATTGATAAAGTTATTAAAAGTTTAGGGATATATAGTACGACATGCCAAAAATTGAATTTCGATGTAGGTATGGGATATATGTCTGTTTGGTGAAATTTTTTGGATATATTAATTCATTATTAGTGTTTAAGACTCAAATGAAGAAGATATTCTACACATATATTGACTCTTTGGTCATAGTGATCATTTATGTCTTCCTCAACATCTCATTATCCATGAAGAAGATTAAAAAACATCATGATAATGTTCTCAGTATACATTAATTCCATAAATTATATTCTATTAATTCAATGGAAAGCTATTGGATTCATTCTTTTAAATTCTTGGAGCATGTGGTGTTTTTGAAAACTATAATCGAGGAACTGGACAAAGGGGAGTATGTGATGTCGTAAACATTCCCATAGAATTTATGTGAGATCTGTAGCATTATTGGTTTGTTATAACATTTCTTTTTTACTTCAATCATCAATGAAAAACCATGAAAAAATGTATGAATATGTCAGTTGTGTTGTCTTGGTCAGCCTATTGTGAGGGAAAATTTCATGAGCTGAAGGAGAAATTGACTAAAACTCAAGTGTTTATTCTTATGGATTCATGAATGGATTAGGTTTTCTACATGGACGCATCATCAAATTGTTCTTGTTGTGTTATTATACATAAATTAAATTATTTGCAAGAAAAATCATGATCATTGAACATATATAATTTCAATACAATATAGTCTACTCACACATTCTATGTTATCAAAGTGTAGGTTGTTATAATTGATTATTACATCACAAGTCATTAATAAATATTGATTAGAACATCACATTACCATTATCAAGATAGAGATATAATATATTGGTATATATTCTCACTCCTCCATTATATCTCAATCAAGAACCCATATTACAATAAAATTATATGAGAGGTCAATTATGATCGAGGGTAAGATCATATAGATGACATGATGTACACCACACTATACCACCCCATTATTAGCTAAGTTAATATATAAACATATGTTAGTAGGGTTTTAATGTATGATGGTTTTTATTATTTTTATCTCTCCAAACTCTAGTAGCGAGGACATGAATAGGATCTGTGACCCACTAATATACATAAAACACATGTATGACACTCCATTTGGTATACCTAGTAGGTTACTCAATTCAAATAATGATTTTTATTAATTTTTTTCTTTATAAAACTATTATATATCTTTATAAAATAATCATTCTCATGTTATCCTAATAATTTAATCACCACAAATAGTACTTAGTGAATAATATCATTTATAGATAATATGTTATAAATAATTGAGGGAATGATTATCATTATAATTCATAAAATATACAAACATATATATACATTTACTCAACCAAAATAGAATAAACATAATATGGATATTTTCTTTTATCATGAAAATATTCATACTCTTTAATCAATATAAGAATATAAAACAAACCTAATACGTACCCAAATTTCCATATCATATTTAAGAGACTTCAAAATAATCCTTATGTTAAAATCGGGTTCTTTGATTTTTTATATTTATAACATCTTTTTTAATTCATGTAAAATATATTTTTGTTTATATGATAACCCACTATAAAGATTTTTTTTGAGAAATATAATTTACAAAACATTTTTTGGAAAATGGTCGGACATAAGAATCATATTCATAATTACATAACTAATTAAAACTTTCAATCCTCCCAAATTTGTAACAAGAAATGCTAATATTTTGAGATATGTTAAATACAAGGATAAAATTCCATTTTCATCATCATTATTATTTTAAAACTATTCCATAAATAATTTTACATGAAATAATTTGAATGTATACATTTTAAATAATTAGTACTCATAATATTTATTAGTAAAAAGTTAAATAGACTATAATATTGTTATTTATTGTTACTACGCCATTTCTATTTACTAACAAAACATAAAATAAATTATGATAAGAAGTGAAAAATTATTTAAATTGTTACTAGTAAAACCATTGAGGGACTAATGATATTATATTAATTAATAGTATCTAAAGGGTTCCCTTTTGATTATTCATTTTTGTCACATATCATAAATATTTTTCATATATTATTTTGAAATCATTGTTTTTCTAGATCATTGTAATCTATTAATTTATATCATTAAACCTCATGAATTTTCATTAATATCCCACAAGAAATTTATAGATCATATTATATTTCAAAATTATATTTATGATACTAAAACTCTATTGAGTTATGGAATACAATTTATTTTATTTTTGATATGATGAATTTAAAAATATACTAGTTTTCAATAAAATATATATTAATATATGGTATTTTAAATTACTAATTCAATATATAAATCACTATTAAAACATACCTCTAATGGGATGACTGAATATATTGAAATATATTTTAACAAGAAACATGATAATGAATTTTTTATATATCATCTCTTAGAAACCTGTTATTGATACTGATCTATAATAAAAAATGTTTACATAAATTCATCAGTAAATGTTTATAATAATTCCTTGTTATTGATCTTCATTTAGCCTCACATAAGAGTTAATCTGTAAAGATAAATATCATTTTCTTTGATGCTTTTCAACAATTAAAAAATCATTACATTGAAATACCTTATGTATTAAATTTTAATATCTATTATTATTATAAACTACAATGTCAATCAATTATTCCATTTATTTTAATATCCATGACATTTACATCCCATTGAAAAATATTCATTAATTATCATATACCTTTATAATATTGAATAATTAATTTCTATAACATATATACATCTCATGGGTATTCCATAGAGTTGAAAAAACTTCTCCACATAAATCTTATAGAATAAAATCATGATTAATTATTATCCTAATTCCCTAGTAATCCGTGGTTTTAGTGAGATTTAGTTTTTTAATAAAATTTTTTTTTAAACATTTCAACTAAAATTTATTCATTCTATTTCAAAATTACCATACTTTTACATTCTATAAGATACATTAGATCTTATACATCACAGTCCTTTTTGATATGTATTCCATTCACATTGATGATATTATTATTATTATTGAATTCAATCACATTGTTATAACATTTCCATAGATAACATGAGGATAAATTAAATAACTAGTACATTCAATTTCTTTTTGAAAATAAATCATATTAATGAATTAAATCGATCAAAAAAAATGTGTATTACCATTAGCCTTATAATTTAATTTAAACAACTCTAATATACATGTCCATATCAACATCAAAATGAGAAAATTGTAAACATATTATGAACATGTTATCCATTCTTTAGGAAACAATGTTATCAATACACCAACTCATATTCTTAATTACATGAATGATATCTTTAGTATTCGATTATTAATATTTTATAAACTTATGTATGTTTAAAACACCATTTAAAACATGTTTTTTATATCTGATATCTATTTGAATAATAGATTATATATATATAAAACCAAATCATATTTCATGTGACACATTGTCCCATTGAGTTATCCACACATTAAATCAAATTCAATATATTTTAATTTAACAATAATATTTAGTTTATGAGATTATTTGTTTTGAATTTCATAACATGATGTATTTCAAAGAATAAATTAATTGATCTATGAAAAAATAATCATTTAAATTCAATTTTTGAACATATTCATCACACTGTAACTTGGAATAAAACATTTTAAACACCGTTAATGACAGTACCTATAACAATTTCTAGACTCGTATATACCTCTACTAGAAAATAATATCATGTGATGGTGATTCTCTCAAGATACATTTGATTGGATACATAACCACTTTGAGTCATTTGAGTGTGATTAAATATAAATTTGTTGCAATGATCCATGATAATAAAGAAGCATAGATATAACGTCATAGAAACATTGCAGATGGACATAGTGTCCACAACTGTTACACGTCATTGTTGGTGATAAACAATAATTAGAAGTTTTACCAACATTTACACATGGATAACATGTATGGAGAACACTACCACATAGAAAATGAGTTACATAGACATCACACTAGTAAGGACAACCCCCAACACTCCTACGATGATCATTCCCCATAATATTCCTCCTAAATGCTACAATGAAGCTTCCATCAGGTTGAAGAGAAGAAAAAGAATGACCACCAGTGCCTTCTATATCCATCCCTTCTGTTATTTCTCTATATATTATATCCACATATATAGAAAGGTTTTAAATAATTACCTATGATCATATATCTGTTCACAAACCATTTATGTACTTATGAGCCTTCAACTATCCATTCATTACTACCTCCATAGAGAATCAATCATACACAATGTATTTATTGGTGTACATCGACATTGATTTCTCTCCAAATTAGATAGAGAGGAACTTATCAAATTTCACAATAATTTAAAAAACAACTAAAATATTATGGATGAAATGGGTATTGAAAATATTCTTGTCCATGACCATGTGGCTATGTAACAATACCCTGGAATCGCACCATCTGTATCTAGGACCATAAATTATAAAATTCCCACACATTAACTTGATATTATCATGTCTAACTAAGAATTAAATGATATTATAAAACCTTTAAATCTATTCCTATACCTCTCGAGGCTCAATCGAAACATTAAATGATGGTTTTATATCACTTATGAACTCTTATGATTGTTCATTTTCTCATCCATTTAGCAGACACACATCAAAAAAATCATCTCGTACATTATGTGTATCATGGTCTACAGAACAAACATCTCACATGATTGACTTGATAATATAATGATCTAGTGGAAACTTCATATGAGGATAATCCACAACACCCTCCTATGGAACTCAGGGAAGATATCTTGGAGGCATTCCAGTACACACTGAAATGAATGAAATGATATTATAATAAGATAATAAAATTAAAAACCATAAAACCATAAGAAATAAGTAAATAAATTATTATTCATAACTCCAAAAATAAGATATACATCTTAACATAACATGGAATCTTGAGACACTAAAAAACATGTTTTGGAAAATGAATTACAACAACCAACCTATAATGTTTGGAAATTCCTATCACAATATATAAAATATCAAAATAGTGTAAACCCACACTATTGATATAAAACTATGATAAACCATTTGAAATTACATCCCATACTTGTAATCATGTCAACCCATCACATATCAAAATAGTGTTTTATATCCCTATAGTTTGGAGACTAGCACATGGACATCAACAAAAACCGAATGGAATAATATTTCCTAAACTGAACAAGAAAAAAATGAATATACATAAATAAATTGGTGTAGAAAAATTTGGAAGTGTAAAATAAGAAATATTTTTTGAGAGAAAAATGAAATAGAATATTTGATACAACTCAATTGATGCTAAATATTCTACACTGTGTAAGAAAAATTGAAAAATGACAACTAAAATTTATACATCTACAAAATGTTGTGGCTTGGGGGAAACCCCAAACATCTCACGACCAGCTACCCATACATGCTAGATAGAAAAATCACCCTATCAATTTGGTGCCTTACATTTCCCAACATCAAAAGATGTAACAACGTCTATTAATGACTAAAGTGTGTATATCAAGTGAGCTAAAAATGATATGTAAGATTCCACCCCCATTTCTGTAACATTTATGTGTATAATAATTTTAACATTATCAATTTTAATAAAACCCATTCATGATAACCTGATGAATAGTTTTATATTAAAATTAGGGTAAATAATTCCCCTTTATTCCACATTTCCAAACAATCTATGTAATAAATCTTTAAATCATATCACCTATAGAAATGAAAAACAATATTGTAACAAATATTGTATCTGGTCCAAATCAATAAAACCAAATCACAATTAAATAACACAAATGATTAATACATGTCAAGATAGGTAGAAAACCCATACCAAAACATATAAAATTTTCAACATCAAGTCTAATGGTATTTCAATAAAATATATAGACAAAGGATATCCCCAACATTGAAACCATCCAACAATGTCTAACAAGTCCCTTGAACAACAGGCAAAGAGGTAAGAGTAAAACCCCGTAAAATAACCCCTATCAATTTCATTAGATGATCCCAATTATTACACCTTCAACATCAGTACCCAAGGATTCCCATGTGCAACATTTGAAAAACCATTCTTTGAAAACTATTTGACAAATCAATTTCAGAATGATTTTTAAAAAATAGTTCATTTTTATAAAACAAGGAAAACTAAAAAATTTCGTTAAAATCCCACTTCCACAAACACAATTTAGTAATTTCAATTAATTAATAATCCATTTATTAAAACCAATGTAATATTGTTCATCCTATATATTATGGAAATGAAAGTACCTATATACAACATATGTCCCATGTTCCCATAAAATAATCCCCCAACATAGAATAATGAATTAAAAAAACAGGGGCCCTATAATCAATCCATACATATAAAAATAAATTCAATATGAAATATGGTTCACAATGAAGACACATCAATATTCAGAATAAAGAAATCACATTATCCACCAAAACCAACATAATGGTAAACCTCAAGAAGAAGATCATTTAACCTATGTCAAATGTATTAATAATAATAACAACAACAACACAAAAGGACCTAAATACACATTTAAATGAAATTTAGGTGACAAAAAACATTGAAGAATCAATAAGGTCACATACATGGGAAGACACAATATTATCCCAATGATGATAAAATTAGTAACAAAATGATTTATAAGAGATAGGGATCCAAAACATATCCATGTGAATATCCCAAGATTCATGATAGGGTCATATATATTGAATAAAAAATAATTATATATAAATCACATAATAACCTATTGGACACACACATATCATGATGTTAATCGTTGATTCATTATGTAAAATCCATGACATGAATATATGTAGAAATTGGGTTTTCCATAGATAAATAACCTAATATAATTTTTAATGATGTGAACTAGATTCATGACATGTATAATTTTCATTCCTTCTATGTGTTTATGGAATTAGTCAATGAAATTATTCACATCATGTAATTAGTTAATAAAAGAAAATTTCAAAAAGAAAGATTCTACAAAAACAGATATGAAAACCCCTTGGTCAACTCAGACACAAAAGGATGTCCTTGTAATCATTTTTAATATTTATTAAAACAATATATTAATTATAGAAAATTAAATCAGTTATCATTAGATCATTTTCCTTGGATAATTGTCTCCATGTATGGAAGGAAAAAAATAAACAAGTGAGAAATTTAAATAAAGAGATGATAAATAAAAGAAAGAATTTAATGTAATGTCAAGAACTCCCCACCATAAGTATTTCTATCAATGGGATGTCATGTTGGAGAATGATTTATGGAAAGAAGTGAGGCTAGAATTCCATCATCACAAAATCTCTCCCCTATGTATCATGAAATTTTTATATGTGGCTTTATAATAGATAAACCAATGAAATAAACCTCCCATGTATAGATTTTAACAATGATTCAAATCTATCAACTAGTTTCTCCATAATAAATATTATTGGATACCACATGATTTATCCAAAGTGTTGAAAGTGAGAGGTAACATGGTGGTACTATATTAGATGATATATGTTTAAACAATCCCAAATACCCATCAAATGATATGGAAATGATAATAGATTTGGAACATTCCTGTGCCGCTCAGTGCCCTATAGTGGTCCATCATATCTAGGATCCAAAGTTAATTACTTCTGAAGCCCATGCTGAAACGAATCGAATAAAATATTAATAAAACTTGTTCAAAATTGAAAAACACAAAAGGTTGACACAGATAATATGGATATGGTATCCTATGATTTTTATCAATAATCAGATGCCAAATTATATAAAAATTATCATCAAAATATCCTAAATTACACTTAGTTTAACGAATGTTGTGTCAACCACCGATACCCCACAATGTGATATCCTTTAATGGTGACCATACAAATTATCAATGGGATCCATTCATACTGAATATAGATAAAATTGGTTAATTGTAAACTCATCATTTCCAAGAAAAATATCTAATGATCCCCAAAAATCAAATACATAGGCATGACGTATTTGTCTATTGATGGTTTGTTGTAATCAAACTAAACTAAGCCCCCATAACCTTCTTGAAAATCAACATAAACTCTGAGGTAAATATGGATTCATATCCATAATATTGGAATATCGAACCCAATGTAACCTCACGTCATTATGCACATATAGGATACCCAAGTCATCATCTTAAGTTGTTCCCCTAATCATAATGATGTGAGAAGTCATTGTTATGCAATCAAACACCACCTAGATAACATTCTCCTCTCGAGGTTTCCTTGTCAATACCACAACAAAGCCTGTAAACACTTCATACCAAATCCAAACTATCACTAGATGAGGCTAAAGAGAAATAAAAGTTGTCATATTCTATTCATTTTCATGTTTGAATGTTTAATAGTGGAATATATAATATTCAATTTTAAACATCATACTCATCCAATTGAATCACCACCATAAGTTATAATCATCTTCACTGTGCATATATTAATATCCCATGATGAACTATCATAATCAAAGAACAAATATTCTCCTCATATTTGAAAGTTTGAAAAAACAATTACATAGATGGATAAACCATTTTAAGAGAGAGAACAACTTGAAATTGACCTCACTATATAGGGTTTCACATAATCATTTATATTATTCATCATACTGTTAATACTATTGAAAATTATCATAAAAGGGAGATGATATCGGAACACAGTTAAAAACAATGCTTGTAATGTCCTCCAAATAATCTAAGTGAAATGTAGAAAATATCCCAATATTATTACACATCAAATTTGATTCATGAAATGACTGTGAAGGCACTCTATTATATAGATAATTTGAAATGAAATTCCACATCCATAGTGTGTAAAAAAATTCAATGACAAATGCACAAAAAATACCCCTCCCAACACCTCTAGTTTAGAATTAAATATTTATGTGAAAATATATAACATAGAAACTTATAATGAAAAAATATTATTGAATGGTACCCAAGAAGATAGCGCCTCTAACATTTATGAATATTTATAATTTTGTGATGTTCAAAATATTGATTGGCGTAGTTATTATCGAGAAGTCACTGCTAGAGAGATCCATTAACATAAATATAGTTATACTAAAATGGCACATAACCCAAACTAGAAATAGAAAAATAAAAAACCACATATACCTTAACAAGATCATGTATGAACAAAATTGTTGATCGTGGTTGAAGTCTTTCAGTCCATCAAATGAAGAAGGAAGCTTTACATTGAATATGAATTTCACCCCATTACTGATAAGATAAATCAAATATTATAACTTCTTCTAGAAATCTTGGATGAGTTGTCCCTAGTAACCAGCATGACCAAGGAATCATTGAATCTCAAATATGTTATGTGGATCTTCCAATAACAATACAACTGTCAAATTCTCATGATCAATTGATCAGGAATGCTCCAAAATTATGTTCGAAAATAAAATTTCTTCTTGTATCCAAAAATCGAATTTCTAAATATTTTGATACAAATTGTGATTCATAAAAATTAATTGAACAACAAGTTAATGAATATCATGATATTGATTAAATAATGAAATACCAATAATAAAATCAATGAATAGTGTCGTAAATGTGTCAATATTGTCAGGGAATATTTTATTAATCAAACTCTTAAAAAAAATAGGTGTTATTGTAAGATCAAATGAAATCAAAATATATATCTAATGGCCATACCTCCCCTAAAATCGTTATTTGTTTTATCAAACTCTTGAACTATGAGATGTTGATAACCCAACCAAGGGTCGATCATCAAAAACCTCTTACACCCATTAGCTAGATAGACAAACAATACACACCTAGAAATGGATACTTATTCCTAATAATTACCCATTTCAACATCTAATAGTATAGACAAAATCAAATTGAATCTTCAACATTCTTAGAAAATAGAAATAGTGCTCCCCATGTAGATAAATAGGGGGTGAACAAAACATTTAATTGTTATAATATTCATCTAATTTGTGATTTTTTCTATATTTATTAGTGATGTATGGAGATTTTGAATCAAGATCAGCATTTTATATGGACCATATCAATCATAAACTATCAAGATCTTTTTATAGGAACACTAGGGAAATTATATGGGAACCCATTAGGAAAATACCCATGAACCAAGGAAAAATAAACCATGAATACATCAATATCATGTTCAAATGCAGAAAATGATTTAAAAAACATGATCTCTCTATGGGAAGGTCATTCATAACCAGTTATTCGATTCCAATATCTTTGAAACACCCTATATCTCCCACTGTCCTTACAAAAAGAGAAAAAAATATGATAACAATAATCCATAGAACAATGAATGACATTCCAATCCAACTTTATGATGAAATAATATGGATCAAATTAAATAACTTGGATACCCAAAAAAAAACACACCATCACTTATCTATAGTGAAAAAGGGACACTAAAATCCATAATCAATTTAGTTTCTAGAGGGTGTCTCTAACTCCATAAAAAAGGATGCGAGTTCAGTTAGAAGAAGAACCACATCATTAAATGGGATGAAATAAATGACTGGGTTGAACCAGTATCAAATAGAGTAGACTATACTATAGATGAAATAAATATGGTACAATTAACTATCACTGGACATTCATTTACCACTATAAAAAAATCATCCATATTTTCAAGGTTCTATACTCCTATGACATGTGACTTGAGCCATGTAGACATTAAGGTGTCTTACTATACCACATTTTACTTTGGATACTGATATATTTAATCAAAATTAAGATCATACATATACAAAATTATATGCTATAGATATACATATCATATACCCTTATTAAAAAAAATTTATTACATAAAAAAATTCTATGTTTTCTAATTCATTCCATATTTATATAATGTTAGTGGGGAAACCTTATGCATTAAATTAATTTGATGAGGAGGCTCAGTGATAAATACCACATATTACTCTCCTATGATGATCATTCAACATCCTCTTACACCAATAAAAACAAAAAACATGTCACTGGGTGGAATAGAATGTTATGAAAACCAAACCATTGATGCCATTTCATTATCGTCCATCATTTCTCAATCTACTATCTCCATATTGTTAGAATACATCATCATAGTATCAATAATATAATATCTAGTCATAAACCCTCTAGGTACTTTTGATACTTCATCTGGTTAATCTTTTCTAACTCTAGAGTAAAATTATCAAACTCCAAGAAATAATTTGTACATATTGTCACCAAGAATTCTCCCTAATTTAAGGATAAGTACTCTATATACATCACCATCATTAGTGAATATCAAAATAATTTCAATGAAGTGTGTTTAGAAACCCTTAAAATGTAATTCCTTGTGTCAATAAACATATCTCATTGAATCCCAATATTAGATACTAGGAAACTCAAGTCTAAATTATATGAAATTTACCTCTCTATTCTCATGAGCACATATAAAGAAGATCATTTGATCATTCTTCTCCAGCCAGTCATCCTCATCATGGGGATCTATTTTACTCCTAAATGATGGTTGAATCACTTATATTAACCCACATTATTAACCCCATTTTTCCCCAACTCCCAGATATGACTTCAAAATTTCATTTAGAACTAATGGTATAATTTTTTCTATAACATAATATTCCAAAATTATATCCTCATTTAGATTATGATCTAGTGTAAGATTCCCATAAGGATCATCTCATGCACACACTTATAGAACAATTACATGTTATCTAAGAGGAATACCACTATACATTGAATTAAATTTAATGATAATAAGAAAATATAATACCTATTAAAACCTAAAAACTGTAGAAAGAATTGAAATTATTTTCACGAAATCAAAAATTTGATACAAACAACCTGATATCATAGGGTATCTAGAGTTTCCTCACAACATGAATTTTCTAGGCACTCACAAAAACCTACATATTAGGTCTCCAAAATCCTATCACGAGTCATCAAAAAAACATAAATGATCACAACCATGCCTCTAATTCATAAATATAATGAACTAACCTTGATACCCTAAAAAACAGATACTCAAACCAATCCTTCATTAACTATAATGGCGTTTTCCATCCACATGGGCTGACAACTAGAACCTAGGAATAAAAAACATATGGAATGACTTCAACCATTCAGAATAAAGAACAACATAAAATTTATACATATATATTGAAGGAAGAATATAATAGGAGTAAAAGAAGAAATTTAAGTCATAGAAAAATATAAACAATAAAATTGATTCCAATAAAATGTAGACAAATAATCTCCAATCTACAAGTTAAATATCAAAGGGAAAATAAAAATGAATGATCTGATCCACGTGATAGCTTATTGAAAATTATAAAATCTCACCACTAGCTGACCATAAAATGTTTCAGATAACTTCTTTCTATTATGTGTCATATTTCCTTTCCTTATATCAAATTAAAAAACATGGTCTACACACAACTGAAAGGGTGCATAGACTATAAGATAAACCGTCCCAGCAGGATCACTCCCATGTGTTATATAACATATATCTATAGAAAAAAATTAAAATTTTCATATTTATAGTATTTAATGTAAGATAACCACTTAAAAAATTTATATCATAATCATGGTAAATAAATACCAATTTCCAATATTTCCATGTAATAATAGGCTAATAATTTAACATTAATAATATTCATCAAAGAAGTCAAATCATGTATCATGTATCATATAAAATCCAAATTATTCGAAACTAATTCATTACTAAATGATTAAAATGATCAATACATATTATTCTAGCTAAAAAGGTTATTCAAAAACATAGAAAATCATTTGATTCCAGTCTCTAGATATATGTATCAAATGATAAGATCATAGGAACACCATAGAATGTGATCCTGCCAATAGTGTCTAACAAGTCCCAAGAATAGTAGTCCCATAGAGCATAGAAACACCCAATGTGTGACCCCCATGGTATTAATGAATGATAAATATTACAACACCTTATAACAAAGTACCCATGGATGTACAAGTGATATATTTTCCAAACCATTTCTTGAAAACCATTATTTTAATAAAATTTAACAATTATTTTATTTTTTTCTTCTAAAAATCTAAGTGGAAAACCATATTTATAAAAACCAATTTCAACACACCAAAATCAATAATTCAAATCCATTTATATAAATATTAATAAACACAAAAACATTACAGTTCATCCAACATAGGCTACTCACAATACTATCCACAACAAGAATTAGTCTCACATGCCTAGAAGTTTAAACAACAAAATGAAAGAATGAATCAAAAAATGTCAGATGTAAAGTCGATACATATATATATATTAGAATCAAATAAATAATTTAAATTGATGGTGGAGTGGAGAAAAAATATATACCTCAAAGAACATGAATAATGCACCACAACCACACAATGGTCAACCTTTGAAGGAAGTTCACAAAAAAATAATGTAAGTATCAATAATATTTATATCCACAAGACCAATGTGCCTCAAAATTTATCATAAATCCACTTTTGTGCACAATCAAAATTGAAATAATAATGATCAATAACCAAGAGGGACATAGTGCAACCAATATTAAGATAAATTGCTGATCATAATGATTGGAAGTAGTGAAGCTCCCCAAAATCCCCTAGGATAGGGCCTAGGATTTAAGATTTGATCATGTACATAAAATTTAAAATTATCAAATGTTCAGCTCATAAAACCCTATATATCATTCATATTTCAACATTTAATTTTGAGGTTCTTGATGTGAAATCCATAAAATGAATAAAATTTGAATACTGAGGAACCCATGTTACAAAAATATGGATCGAAATTTTCATGATGGGAATTAGTTTCGTAGAGTTTTTTAATATTAAAAACATGTACCAGTTCATGGAGTCTTACTTGTAGAGGTTTCATTTCATATAACTAATTTATGATAGGAAATTACCTGAAGGAATATTCTACAATTTTTTTTACAAAATTCCACTAGGGTATACTAGACCAAAATGTAAATCCTATTATGAAGTTTTTAAATTTATTCAAAGATTCCATTCATTTAAAAAACATACATCAATGAAATTTAGAACATTTTTCACATGAAATTCAACATATCCTGTATTTCACCAAACAGAACTACTATAAAATGGAATACGTGATATGGTGAATTCTAGAAAGAAGGTAACATAATGTTACAATCAATGGGATATACAATATATCTCCCAACTCATCCCATCATTATGTAAAATTTAATCACAAAAAGATGGATATTAATTATAATTACATGAATACTCATTAATAATTCATAAAAATCCACATTATTATAAAATTACATAGTTGTTAATTCATGTTCACATGTAAATAAAAGTAAGACAATGATCAGAACTAATCGAGAGAAAGGTGATGGATTGATAAAAATGCATACCATAATGTTTCTTTAGAAAAATAATCCATATTCATGCATAAATAATAAATTTTTCTACAAATAGAAATAAAATACATTAATATTAATATTATTTTATTTTCAATGGATGAAGATATCTCAATCAGTGAATAACCATCCATAGGAAAATTTACCATGAAATATAGAGTATCCTAATCAAATAAATACATATAAGGTAATGGGGAAGTGTATATTAGATGTGTTAGGATATAAATAGATGATAGTAGTTCAGTTACATATTTGGAAAAGTAATTTAGACCATAACAAATGTTTTAATAAAATTCATTTTGGATGGAAAGAGCATGAGAATTACCAAAATCATATCAATCAGTACTATTTAGCGATTTATGAAGTCATTGGTCCTTTGATTGTGCATTGAGTGTTGTCCAAGTTAATACTCAAATAGAGACATTTAGGGTGATGAAACCTTGGTGAATCTCATATACATATACATCAATTTTTATGTATATATATTTTGATGTAATAGAGTGGAAGCTGCAATCAATTTTTCATTATAATAACATTATGATACCACTATATTAATGGTAGATTTTTTGTCATATTTTTTGTTACACTTGATTAAGAAGATTAAATGGATGGATAATGATATAACATCAAAAATACATTCAAATTTATATGAAATATGATAAAATACAACCACATAAATTCATATTCTAGAGATATAAGTTAACCAATGATTTAAATATATCCTAATTTCATGATGCATTTCATGTATCACATTAGATGAAATTCTTTCTTGATCATTCACATGTAATGAAATAATATGTTGTAAAATTGGAGAGATATCATTAACATGAGGATCTACTTGTGGATATTCTGTATTGTAATGAGAATATTGTATGAAGAATGAAAAAACCCATATTCATTGTGTAGTGGTGAAAACACCAATTTTAGGAAACTGTATGGGAATATGAGGATATAATGATTGAAAAATATACAATGTTTTTCTGTTTGGGAAAAAATTTGAGTGATAAAATCATTAAATTAAGGTTTAATTTAAAAACCTACTGTTTTATGAAATATTATTCAACTAAATTTAATTTATTTGATAACTTTTTCTACATGCAATAGTTAATTTAGTCACATAATGATACACTATTAAAATATTATTCTTATCTATCCATTGGAATGTCTAGTATGAATAAGACTTTTAAAATAATTAAATTTATTTTTTACACAATTATAAAAGGAATTAATTATTTATCAAATAATTTTAAATGTATATTAAAATCATTTGAAAATAAAGAAGTTTTATTCTTAAAAAATAGTTAGTATTTGAAAAATTTATATTATCCCAAATAAATCTAATTGATCAATATTGGTGGATTATTTTCATGAATCAAATATTTTTTTCATCCAATAAAATTTTCAAACATTCACCTAATAGTATTTATTATGCATAGGATAGTGGTAAATCCAGTTTAATCCCAAATAATTTTTTTCTTCTAAAAATCATTTTTAATTGTATTTTACACACATACATTACAATTAATTTCCCCAATTATAGGTAATTAAACATATATAATTAATTTCATATTATTAATCATGATGTTCAAATATTTTATATATTCCCCTGTTATTTTTTCGCAACATGAATAGTAATGAGGAAAAATTATTCAGCCCTGTAATTGGTAAATAAGGTTATTATTGGTTAAAATGATGTTGTACGACCATCATTTTTATAAAAATTATTATTTTTTTAGATTAATTCAATTAATATAACATTATAATAAACATTTATTAGTTTAATGATATCATTTTAATTAAAATATTCTATATAATATTTATATCAAAGTAATTAACAAAATATCACTCTCTTTATTTTTAATATCAATTATGTGTGTACATAGAGAAATTTTTTATTAATGAAAAGAAGTTTATAAAAATTATTATTGATATTATATCTATAAAATATTTATATTTCATTTTTATTAATTAGATTGTGATGTTAATTTTTTTTCAATATAGATGAAATATTTCTATATTTAGTCTAAAATGTATAACAACTGGCATTGAAAATATTAAGAGTTTAATAATTTGAATGAATAAATATGTTCAATAAATTTTCTATTAATATATTTAATATTATGTTATTTTAAATAAATGAATTTTATTTTCCCTTCATCATGATGAGTATAATATTATATTAAATGAATAGTATAAAAATCTCATTAATG